>OX439483.1:196150518-197350518 GCA_949320155.1 Melangyna quadrimaculata | reverse complement strand
ACAAAACTTGTTAAATTTAACAAAACTTGTTAAATTTAACAAAACTTGTTAAAATTGTACGTGCCCGTTTTCTATTGAGTGAAGGTACTAAATTCCAAATCGTTTGAATGGAGGAAAATAAATGAGTAAAATTACAAAAAAAAAAAAAAAAAAAAAAAAAAAAAAAAAAAAAAAAAAAATCAGAACAAAAATAATCCTGTTTTCTTATGCTTCTTTCACACACATTCGGTTCGGTCCCAATTCGGTTTGTATTCGGCTGAGTCTGATATGCGTGAAACGATAAAACGGCAAAAATAAAAACCTAATAGAAACCGTAGAGCACCGTTTTATCGTTTCACACATATCAGGCACAGCCGAATACAAACCGAATAGAGACCGAACCGAATGAAACCGAATGTATGTGAAACGAGCCTTATTCTTAGTTCCAAAAGAAAAAAAAAATCATCTTTATTTATTATTCAATATTTTTAAATAACGTTTCCAGAAAAAAAAAATAATATATTACTTTTAACTTAATTTAGTCAAAATGCCTTTAATACGTGTTTCCATCTTCGCTCTGAAATTGAGTATCCAATTCATATTGATTTCACTCGAGAGCTACATGTTCCAATTACCATATTTCCAATTTGTTTACCCCGAAAAAATACGTGACCGAATTCAATACAGATTATCCTTTTATATAAATAAAACACAAAAAATATATATGTACATACCTTCATATACAAGAACAAACAAATATAAATATGTATAAATAATAAAAGTATTGAAAGCCTGACAGAATGTTTTATTAAAAATTATTGATTCCGTGACATAGTTCATAAAATCAAGACAGGCTCAACAACTTAACATATCAATTTCAAATCAATAGATAAAAAAAAAATATATGTGCCTGTGCATGCAGTGTGTATGTGTGTATAGTTGTCCTCTAAAAAAGCTATTTTATAAAGGTTTTCTGCCGAAGCCATACCGCGCCACGCCATCCACGCTACCGATGATGATAACGTTCCAAACATCATAGCCGTCCTCATCACACACAAAACATCCTCTTCTATCTCTATAGAATTTGTATTCCGTGCAATTCAGTACGCGCGTCTATAGTTGAAAATTCCCAAAGCCCTAAATACTGCAAAAGCACTTATATAGGTATACGATGGGGAATATAATATTAAATGGCATTGTGACATAGCATTGAAAGAAGAAAATAATATCAAGGAGCATATACGAACATCACTACTTCCCTTTTGATAGAAGCGCGCCTTTAACAAAAATTTGTTAAGTAGGGGTTTTGGCTGTTGGGTGTTGGGGTTGGGGTTGGTGTTGGGGTTGGGGTTGGGGTTAAAGTGGAATGACACGCCTTCATCATTGCCACCACCAACCGTACCGGCCGCACCTCTGCTGTTGCTCGGTTGGCCGGTCGATGGGGTTAATGGTGAAAATAGTAATAATAACAATAACGAACAACTTACCCAAATGTGAGTGCAATAATTTTATTCTCCACAAACATAAGAATGGAGAGTGATGATGAATATTCAATAGATAGAAAAGAAATAGATAGAAAAAGAAACTCGGCAAAGGAGACGGAAAAAAAGCACTCGTAATGTAGCTTGTGCATAGGATTCATGAGCCAATCAACCGTGACACACAGAGTGACACCACCACTATAGCAGCACGAAGAAAGCGACGACAGTTATTGCTAATGCTGGGAGTTGGGCTGGGAGTTGGGCTGGGGGGAAGGGGGAAGGGGGAAGGTATGCATGCAGAAAAGCTGATGAGAATTCCTTTTAGTCGAGGAGCGAAAAATCGCGCTTAAGGATTTCGTGTCAACCAACACTTAGCATCAGTTTCCACTGAGAGCGTCAGTTTTCATGTTGCACGCTATTACAATTGTTAATATTTTTTTTTTCTTAATTTACGACAAAGAACTTATATATAAGAGTATACATTGATACATTCTACATTGTACACAGACAGCTAGACAGATAGACAGACAGACAGACAGGTGCAGTTTTCGGTTCTATATATGGCAACATTGCAATATCTCAGATTTTCTATAAAAACCATCAATACTGTGGGAGTGATTTTGGGAAAATGTTTTTTTTTTTCCTTGATTTTTTGAATATAAAAAAAAACAACAAAACAAAACAAATATGAATCAAGAATGATATTGAATTTTATTTTTAGTGAAAAATATTGATTTACCAAATCTCATCAGTCATGTCATGTTATTTTATCAATTCCAACGGATACAACACAAAATTATATAAATGAGAAACTATAGATACTATATAAAACTTTAAATATTAAAAAAATAAAATGCTCCACGAAGTTGTTCTTGTAGTTGGTAACTAGAATGCAACTTGACATTGAGGTTTTTTTTTTTTTTTTTTTTATTGATGGTTTGAAAATATTTTAGGGGGAAATATTATTTCATGTAAAATACAACAATAAATAAGCTTAGTTCGTGGCGATAAAAATAGCTGCTTAAGAATTAAGCTAAAATAAAAACAGTGCTTCCACACACTATTTTCTACGTTTTTCCGGTGAACTCTCAACAAATGTCAAAAACTCATCCAAAAATTCATTAATTTGGCAGGTGGATCTTGAAGCACGGATTATAAAATCGGGTGGCACAACGGCTCGTGAAGAACCAGGGCCTAGTGCATAACAACTCGCAACCATTCCTGTGTGCGCCTTTCGACAGGAATGGAAGGGACCTACAATTTTATGCCGAATCCCAACGGCTAGACGAGAAGCACTTATTCGTGACAAGTGATACTCTTGGAGAATTTGTCAATTACTCGCAAGAGGCAGTAACCCTGAAAAAAAACTTTTTAGTTTTTAGGTGGACGAGGCTGGGAAGCACGGGTTGACTGATCGTAAAAAATATGACAGAAAAAAAGGTGAAAACCAAACAGTTTTTATTTGTTGAAATGTAATTATTATTTAAAAATAAATTAAAGCAATAAATATAAGAAAGACCTGGTGCAGGGAGCAGTCGTTTCTTTTAATTTATCAAAATTTTAACGATATTTTGTGTTTTTTTTTTTTTTTTTTTTTTTTTTTTTGACAGCCAAAATGTCAGGAAATGGCCGCGATCAAGAATCGATGCGATAGCATATCTAAAATAGTTTCGTATCCATATAGGTTTCTGAACAACCAAAACCAGATAGGTTGCCTGAAAGTTTTGTTTGTCAAAATTTTTCGCTGTTATACAGTAATTTGCATTTTATTATTATATTATTTTGATTATTTTTCTGAAAAAATCAAAAACACAACTCGACGACGGCAGTGCAGTCAGCGGTTTTTGACATTTCGCTTGGTAAACAAACGTATACCAAAATTTTTTGGATAGCATGGATAGCTATCAAACGGGATTACAACAACACGAACCTATCCGGATAGCTCTACATAGGTTTTTGGTCGCAGCCAATGTCCTTGTTATATCAGTGCTGCCAAATTCTTTTCTTAAACAACGATGAGCGTTTTTTTGTGCCATTATTTCACGTATTATACGTGTATATAATAATTTTGTGTATATAATAATTTTGAAATAATAATTTTGATTTTTTTAAATTTAAAAGATACAAAAATAAAAAAATAAAAAATTATAAGAAATTGCGGTCATGAAATTGGTTTTGAAATTTCCCTTCAGTTTTTTCCTGCCAATTTTAACATAAAAAAAAAACTAACGTTACATTCGTTAATTTTTGACAATTACGTTAAACAAAAATAAAATTACATTCCACAAAATGTTAGTTTCTTGCATAAAAATTCAAACGAATTTTCAAACATAACTCATAAAAAATGAAAATCCTAAAGTGGGCTTTAGGTCAGATTTTGAAAATTCTTATTTTATTTGTTGTAACGTTTCGGGTGTGTTTACAGCCTTCTTCAGACCTATTTTTGAAAAGATATTATAGTTATAGATTTGTATATACATAAATAAAAACAAACCATCGACAAAATAACAATACAATAATCATAATAAATAAACAAACTGTACTGAGTGAATATATTTTTTCATCCGTTCAAGTGGCTAAAATTTTTTGCGTCAAAAGTGTACATTAGGTTGGTTCTTACAAAGGTCATTGTCTTATTTTGAATGACGCACCCCCCCCCCCCCTAATTTGTTCTAAATAATCAAACAAAAATTCCTGTACAATTTTAGCTCATTTTATTAAAATTAAGCCGGCCCGAAGATGTCTGACGGTATTCCTGCAGAGCTCTTAGGAGCAGCCCCAACAACATCGAGCGAGCTACTGCACCCACTTATTAAGAGAGGATAGATTTCCTGAAGAGTGGAAAAAAGGAATGATTGTCAAGCTCCCAAAGAAAGGAAATCTCACACAGTGCGAAAACTGGAGAGGAATATGCGTTCTGCCTGCAGAAGCCAAGATAATAACAAGGATAGTATTGGACCGAATTAAAGACCACCTCGAAGACACACTCGACGCCGAACAAGCAGGTTTCGCACTGGATCTTCCTGTGTGGATCACATCAACACCTTGCGGATCATCATCGAACAGTGCGTTGAATATCGATCACCACTTCACCTGCTGTTCATCGATTTTGAAAAGGCGTTCGACAGTGTCAATAGAGAATTTATTTGGCTTGCTTTGCGCAGGAGGGGCATCCCAGATAAATTGATTGCTATTATCAAGGCTTCATATGATGGATCCAAGTGTCACGTTTTGCACAAAGGTAGGCTGTCAGAGGACTTTGAAATCCAAAGTGGAGTTAGGCAAGGCTGTATACTGTCACCAATACTGTTCCTGTTGGTGATAAGTGACGTACTGCACGCAGCTTTTACCAAATGGAAATGGAGGAATTCAGTGGACTCTGCAATCACACCTCAAACATCTGGACTACGCAGACGACGTATGCTTACTCTCTCATAGGATCATGGATCTCCATCAAATGACAACAAGGGTGGAGAGAGAAGCAGAAATCGTAGGGCTTAAGACCAACTCGGCAAAAACTAAAAGGATCAGCCTTGGAACTTCCTCATCAATCCAAGTAAATATTTCTGGACAACCGGTAGAGATGGTAGAGGATTTCCAAAATCTTGGGAGTATTGTCTCTACGAGTGGCGGAACTGAACTGGACGTAAACAGCCGAATCAGAAAAGCAAAGGCTGCGTTCGGAATGCTGTCCAAAATATGGAGAAACAACTCTTTTAGCTTAAAGACCAAGCTACGACTGTTCCGCTCCAATGTTGAATCCGTTCTGCTTTACGGCTGCAGCACTTGGAAAGTCACTGACACTGTCACTAGAAAGCTGCAAACCTTCGTTAATAGATGTCTACGAAACATCTTGAGGATTTTCTGGCCCAACCGTATCTCCAATGCCGAACTTCATGCGAGAACGGGTCAGGAGCCCATAGACTCCATTATACGAAGAAGAAAGTGGCAGTGGATTGGCCATTCGCTTCGAAAAGGCGATCGGTGCATTGCATCTCAAGCAATGCAGTGGAACCCGCTCACACAGGAGGGAAGACAAGTGGGCCGGCCTAGAAGTACATGGCGAAGAACGGTCGAACAGGAATCGGCACGACTGGGGAAAAGTTGGGGAGAGCTGAAATATATTTCAAGAAATCGTACACGATGGCGCCTAGGTGTAGTGGAGGCCCTATGTCCCGTAAGGGAAACATCACTGATGTAATAGGTCCGAGGACCTAACAATAAGATGTCTGAAGTTTTATATGGAAAATCCCATGTATTTTTTGCACACATGTAGTAACTTTTGTCATGTTTAAAAAAATGTACTAAAAAAATTTAAAACATTTATTAATATTAAAAATTAAATGAAAAAGGATATTTTTGTTAAAATGGCTGTAAGTAGGGAAATAACTGTTGTAATTTTTTTTCTGATACACTTTAATAAATATGACAAAAGTGACAACATGTGTTCCAAAATTCAATTTTTTTTATCAATCATTACCAAAGTTAAGATTTTTCAAATTTGAATTTACAAAAATGCATGGGATTTCCCATATAAAACTTCAGTTGTCTTGGGGCCGGGTTAACGTTAATATAATGAGCTTAAAATTTACTGGATTTTTTTTTATTTATTTAGAACAAATGAGGGGGGTGCGTCATTCAAAATAAGACAATGACCTCTATAAGGACCCGCCTAGTGTACATAATAATTTAAGACTTAAAATACAACTACTACAAGATCTAGCATAAAATATATCATTTATAACTCAATATGACAATTTTCTGAAAATTATTTTTTTATTAAATCATATGCCATTGCAACTTTATGCATCGCCACCTTTTTAGTCTCTATACATTTATACATGTACAAGTTTATGTGTACAGTATTTATGTATTTATATTTAGCTCCTTGTTTTACTCTTGGCATATTAAAAATGCCCACATCTGAATATTCAAATAGACAGCAGACATGAAAATCCTGCCAGTTTATTGAAACAAAGGACAAACAATCTAAACACAGCTTTTATAGTAGTCGGCATCAGTTCGAGAACAACAACTATAATAATAATGATTGTAACCGAAATGTCCAACATATTTTTTTTTTTTAATTCCACAAAAACCGCCACCCACATCCACTGGTCGTGTGATTTATTCACAACGCTTACTTATTCATTTTTCAAACAATAATAATTTTGCTTTAAATACAAAAAAAAAAATGTATCTCTTTACTTGCATCACATACAGTGCTGTGTAATATTTTTTGTATGAATTTGAGTGAGTTTCTTTTTGTTGACTTTTTTAAAATTCTTAGGAAAGTGAATTAAATGGGTTTTAACTAACCATAAATTGTCAACCCAGTTAGTTCTGAAGTTTTAAATATTAAAACAGGAGAACCAAACGGAGCCGGGTAAAGTGTTCCACATTCGTGTTGTACGGCTTAAGAAAGAATCTCGTTAGTTGATAGTTCCTTCATACGTTCGAAAATTGCCTGATGTATGAGTAAATTAAAATTTCATTTTATTCTCAGTTTGTGTTTGTAAACCTTTAACAAAAAAAGAAACCGTTTAAATATCGTTTCGCTGTGTCAGTTTTCTGAAATCTGTACTTAGAGAACTTTAACACCACGATACATAATCCAATACAAAGTACAAATGACTTCAACTCAAGAAATTAATGCGTTTTGCCAAGATATGACAGTGGGCTTTTCGGTTAGATTGCCATATCTTTCTTATGCCGGATTTACACGAATAGCAAAGTTGCCAATATTTCTGCCAAAAAAATGGTAAAATAATGACAGAAATATTTTTTTTTAAGGACATTTTTACGGCATTTACACGAGTTCAAATAATGGCAGATTACAAAATACTGGCAACATTCCACAAAAAAATGAGCAAGTTCATTCTTATTCTAGAATGGCATAATTTGGAAAATGGCGTCAATAAAGTGTTTACACATAGCTAAATTATTGGCAGCATTTTAATGCCAAATTCACTCTGCCATTTTTTTTTGTTGGCAAAAATATTATCAGTATTTAGAGCGTTTACACGATGAAAAGAAGAATGGCTATAATTTGACAGATATAATAGTGCGGGAGTCGACCGTAGGTTTACCTATCTCATCGCGGCTTCAGAAAAGAATGATGCCAATTCATAGCTTTAGTTTTAACATTAACAAAACCGCTGGTTGGTGCCAATGAGTAGAAATGCACTTTTTCGGTTGCATTTTTGGCTTAGGATACCTAAACCATGATGGATTTTTATAAATGGGGTATCAAATGAAATTGGTCAGACTTTTGTTGGTTGTTGTGGCGAGTCCGATCACTTTTGTAAAAACAGCTATTTTTGTATCCATTGCGTTTAACAGGTGGACAACTATGCAAAACTATTTCATATAGCCTAGTAAAACGCTTTTACCACTTTAATGTATTTTAATTGTAAAGGTTAAAAAATAGCTCTTTTTACAAAAGTGGTCGGACTTGCCGCAACAACCAACATAAGTTTGTCCGACCTCTGGCTTTGTAAAGAGGTCAGTCTAAGCTTTCATTTGATACCCCATTTATAAAAATCCATCATGGTTTAGGTACCCTAATCCCTAAGCCAAAAATGCAACCGAAAAAGTGCATTTTCTACTCATTGGCACCTGAAAAACCTTGTCCGACCAGCGGACTAAAGCTATGAATTGGCATCATTCTTTTCTGAAGCTGCGATGAGATAGGTTAACCTACGGTCGTCTCCCATCCTATAATGGCATTTTACCATTCGTGTAAATGCAGCATAAGACTCAAATTTTGGCGAAACGCAATATTTTCTGGAGTTGAAGTCATTCGCTTTTAATTGAATAATATACAAGCATACTCCACTTAAAACAGGCGAAATTTTATCATCTAAATTTCTTCATTTTCGTTGTAGTAACTTATCCGCGTATTTATAAAGAAAAAATAGTATTTTCAGCTCCCGTGTTTATGAAGACCATACCATGGAATAAAAATATCCTGTTCTGAATTCTCACATCGAGGAATTAGTCGAGAAACGATGGGAATTGAAACAAAATACAAAATACAATACAATACAAAAAATCAGTTATATCGATGAGAGCTACAGAACGTAGGCACCGGACTAAAATGGAGCAGTAAGCAATTGCGTTTGGTTTGAGTCCGGAAAATTCTTATCCCAGGAAAACTCCTAAACACGGGAGCTGAAATAACTATTTTTTCTTTATTAATACGGGGCATAATGAATAATAATAATATACCCCAAATTCACAAATGTAAAAATACTGTATATATACAGCCTTATGCATAAACGAATTATAGCGAGTGCATAGTGCTATGCACTCTTTATAATGCCTCTAAACACAAAAACCTTATTCATAAACTTATGCAACGTTGAATAGAAGTAACATAAGCTAAACGCGTTTGGAGGTTGTATAGAGCCAACATAAGGGTTGTTTAGTATCGGAATGTCACCTTGACTCACACACAACAATAATGTAGATAGATATTAGGGTGGCGCTTATTATTGTAATCTTTGAGATGTTGAAATCTGACTCAAAATATTTTATAAAATTAAATACAACAATAAATAATGTTGGTTTTGTTAATTTATTGTACATTTTTGTTGTGATATTGTTTAAATAAACTTAAGAATATTTTTGTGTACACTTTATTTTATAGAATCTACTTAATAAATGTAAAAGATTAAAGATTTTCCATTAAATCTTACAACTTTTGCAAATGCTCGATGGCATGCGTGATTTAAATAAAATTATACAAAGATTCACCTTTATCACTTCACGGGAAAATACAAATAAATTTTAAGCATTACAAAATAAGCACCACCCTTTTATTTTTCTCCTCAACAAAAACATCACGATGTGAGTGAATGGAACAATTCATGGAATAAATCAAAAACGACGTTTTATTTTGTTTCAAATATTTTTAATTTTGTTTGCAAACACAAAACACCAACAAAGTAACTGGCTTATTATAATAATATTAAAAGAAATTAATAAAAAAAAAAAAAAAACAAAAAGAATCCAATCGCCAGCAGAATTACTTCTATTGATTTTTCACCCAGCACACACACAGCTGGGTCTTCTTTGTCAGTTTTGAAAGTAAAACGTAATAGATTTCTCCTTTATGGTACTAATTTTGACACAAGCTCATTATAACTATAATGGGATGAAAAATATTTTATGCATCACAATTTAGGCTACATGGCTACATAAATCCTTATGCAGTGCATCTGTTCAGCGGATTCTTATAAATACGGCTGATACTATATAATTTTTTGAAAAATGGTACCATTTCTGTATATTTTTCAAAAAAGTTGATGTTATTGGTAAAAGTAAACAAAAATAATTATAAAAAAGTAGAAAAATCTTCTAACGGACAATATTTGTCTTCAGAAATGATAAGTAAACCTTGCAGTGTTACCGAGCTTTTACATTTATGAATTCGACCATAATCTCCTTGGGCTCCTAGTATAAATCTAAATTTCTACTCAAGTAATAAATTTAGCTAATACCTTGGCTGCCTGTTTTGGTGGATTTTGTTTTGAGTAATATTTTTTTTTTTCACAGCAATGTAGGTATATCCTCATTCTTATATACCATCTCGACAGGCCTTCCGTCATCAGAATGGTTGTTTGCCTAAATTATCGTTGCAATAAAATTGAGCTTTGTCGTAGGAGTGATTTTGGTTCTTGTTATAAATCGCCACAGCTATGCACTGTCCTGCCCATGACAACAACAAAATATAAATGACTAATTAGTCTTTATGTATTACAATAATCCCTGTCCTGTCGCCATACGTCCTTCTTCTTCTTATGTTTGAATTAATTTATAATAAAAAAAGGGAATTCTTCATAAATGCATGTGAAAGGATGCAGAATGGCATAAAAAGAAAATATTTTGCCACTGTCATATAGTATTATTATCAAATGAATTTCTGCCAGAAAATGTAATACAAATATTTAAGAAAAAAAAGAAGGATACATTATGTATATATGTATGTATGTATAGAAAAAAGTTCTATTAGATAGTGTAGAGTAGTTTTGGCAGCAGCTAACGTAAACCCAATTTTCTTTGATTTGATTTATTGGTAATTTTTTTTTAATAGCTTTATAACGCCTTCCGATCAATAAGCTTTTATGAAAAAGTTTTAATTTTTTGCTTGCCTCTCCTACTCTTTGTCTCATGCGTACAGAGTGTTGGTGTCAAATTGTTTTTTGTCTGAAAAGTATAAAAACTAAGCCAAAGTACAATTGCAAATAGAAACGCTTTTTTGTGTTGGGTTTTGGCAAGTTTAAATATGTGTGTATATAAATTAGTATGTATGAAGTCTGGGATGCCAATGAATTTTTCTTGAAGACAATACACATTATCCTTGACCGATTGGCTTTTATTTTTTAAGACATCTCAAAAAATTTTATTCAAATTATGAAGGATAAATTAAATTATGTCCGATCCTTTACTTTGTGCACAGAAAACCAAAATCTATCAAATTTTGGAGAACAGGGATGAACTATTCTCAAAAATATCAAAACTGTGTAAAAGTACGGAAAGGCAAATCGGCAATACGGGAAGGGATCGATTTTTGGCTAAAAATCACACAAATGCACAAGAAATCACGGAAATTTAAATAAAAAGAACGGAAATAAAAAGAACGGACGGAAAATTAGAATAGCTACAAAATTCTTTGAACTTAATATTATTTTATATTATAACAGATTTTTATTTGCAAAACTTACAAAGGTGTAGCTTAGGGGTGTCTCGTAAATTTTGTTGTCAGATATTCAAAATGGGTATTGTGGATCTTGTAGAGGATACCCCCACTAGTATTTCTACGTCCCGGAAAATTTTTAAAATGTTACTCCCAGACCCCGTGGCCTCTTTTTATGTAAAATACCCCTTTTTTTAAAAGTCAAACAATTATCAAGAAATTCGGGTATCAAACGTGGTTTCATCGACTTAAAAAGATTGCTTTTGGATATCTCGGGATGATATTATTAAAAATAGCACAAGTTACTGCCGCTTGAAATTTAAAAACATGCCTTTTTTACTCGATAAATGGCTGATAAAACCCCCCAAAAAATTGATTGTTTTTCAATCTTTTCCCGATTTTTAAGGCCTACACGGTTTCGGGAACGCGGAAGTAAGAATCGTCTTAGCGATAATTTCGTGTACTTGTACTGAGCTCAAATCCGTCATCCATTTTCCGCTATCGGCTCTAGTTTTTAAGATATTCCAGTCTGAAAATGGATTATAACCATTTTTTTTTTCTATTTTTGTGATTTTGTGAAAATTCGAAATGCTTTAAAAAAAAAATGCGCCGGTTTGATGAGTTACATTGGGGTTGGGGTCGGAATTCTGTATGGTCAAAATTCTGTTTTCAAAATTCTGCATTTCAAAATACTGTTTTTCAAAATTCTGGTTACACAAAATTCTGTATGAACAAAATTCTGTATTTTAAAATTCTGTATGGTCAAAATTCTGTATGACCAAAATTCTGTATTTCAAAATTCGGTTTTTCAAAATTCTGTATTTAAGAAAAAATTTTGGAGAGCAGGGATGAACTATTCTCAAAAATATAAAAACTGTGCAAAAGTACGGAAAGGCAAATCGGCAATACGGGAAGGGATCGATTTTTGGCTAAAAATCACACAAATGCACAAAATATCACGGAAAGTTAAATAAAAAGAACGGACCTACATATATTTTTAAACTTAGAATAGCTACAAAATTCTTTGAACTTAATTTAATTTTAATTTTTCTTAAATACAGAATAATTAAAGATTGTTTATGATAAAAAGCTTGGCTTTTGATGCTGCCGTAAGATCAGTCAATACTACCATTCTTTGCAAGGTAAATTTAAAGATAAGAACATTTTGAAAGTGGAAGCCTGTTTAAAAAAAAAAAAAAAATGATATGCCTACTGAGAAGACATCAAGCTCTGTCTTCGAAATTCAAAGAAAGTAACGGAAGTATTCAAAGGATGCAAAACAACATTAACAGTATTGATGGTTGAAAGATGGATGGGTCTTGCCCTCATGCTGAGTAAATAAAATAGAAGCAATATTACTAGATTCGGGAAAAAATATGAACAGTAGTGAGCGATGTTGTGCGTTTCTCAATATAAGTAGAAGTGAAGTTGGATATTATGACTTTTGGAATAGCAACATATGTCTGTAGTCGAATACGATTTTCAGAAAATGGTTAAGTGATTTTAAAGACGGGTCTGATTTTACAAACGCACGGGTGACACGGTCAAGAAATGGAGATCACATTAAAAAAAAAAGTGAATTCTTTATTAAAATACTGAAATTGGACATAAACAGAATTTTGAAAAACAGAATTTTGCACATACAGCATTTTAGATATACAGAATTATGGACATACAGAATTATAAAATACAGAATTTCGGTCATACAGCATTTTCGAAAAAATTTCAAACAGAATTTTGGTCATACAGAATTTTGAAATCCAGAATTTTGACCCGCTCCCGTTACAGTGCAATACTTTCATGAATCGGGGAATTTAAAAAAAAAAAAAAAGCATTTCGAATTTTTACAAAATCTAAAAAAAAAAGTAAAAAATGATTATAATCCATTTTCAGACTGGAATATCTTAAAAACTAGAGCCGATAGCGGAAAATGGATGACAGATTTTATCTCAGTACACGAAATTATCTCTAAGACGATTCTTACTTCCGCGTTCCCGAAACCGTGTAGGCCGAGATTTTGAGTGTTTTTTTTTCGATAGGACTTTATTAGTCAATTGCTTTCTTAAGCCAAAGAAAAATTGGTTGGAAAAAGGAGGATAGGTAGCATAATCCTGAATGTCAAAATCCCGCGTGCGATAAAGTGTTAACATATGAGTGTGTTTTATAATACAAATTCTATATACTACTGAAATACATCAGCGAAGTAGAAGACTTCGCATTATTTAATTGGACTTGTTGAATTATTGATTCAATATAGCTTTTAACAGCCTTTAGTCCATACATATTGGCGTTTCGTCCCGGGGTTCTCACTTTGACAATTCCGTCACTGTCAACTGAAGAATTGAAGTGAGAACGAAAAGCTGTATTGGATCAATAATTCAACAAGTCCAATTAAATAATGCAAAGTCTTCTACTTGGCTGATGTATTTCAGTAGTATATAGAATTTGTATTATAAAACACACTCATATGTAAACAATGCCAGGCCACAGGTAACAAAATTTCCAACAATTCTTGATTAGAAATTCTAATTGGGTTGGATATAGTTCACAATTGATTTTCGCAGTAAAATTGATGTAAGCTGGACTGCACTTAATACAAATTGCGTCTTGACAAGGCCCTCACTGTCAACTGAAGAGTCCAAGTGAGAACGCCGGGACGAAACGCAAATTTGTATGGACTAAAGATAAAGTGTTAAGCCATTCGGGATTTAGCAATTCGGGATGCTGACATTCTGAATTTTGCAATTCGGGATTTCGATGCTATGTGATTTCGATGTGAGCTACTGATTCAATGCTTGTAAAGGCACCAGCAACTGCTCGCTTTGTCCGTCCTATCACGGCGATATGGTTAGTGAACCCTAGGTATGGTGTCGATTTATTAAAAGATAGTGCCTGATGTATCAGCCCTGTACGTTGCCTACAATCTTCTCTTCTCAATCACAATATTGAAGCAACTACTTGACAGAGTGTCACCTTGTCTCATAACTCCCTTTTGGTTTCGAAGGTTTCAGTAGTATCTCTTCCAATTTTGACGGTGCAGCGAGCATTCTCCAAAGTCATCCTGATAAGTCTTATCCGTTTAGAAAGCATACTTAACCAGGACATGACACGATAATAAGCTGGTGCGTTCGATTGTTCGTCGCTGGAGGTCTGGGATCGCTTCGCAGCCTCGTCCACCTAAAAACTAAAAAGTTTTTTTTCAGGGCTACTGCCTCTTGCGAGGAATTGACAAATCCTCCAAGAGTATCACTTGTCACGAATAAGTGCTTCTCGTCAAGCCGTTCGGATTCGGCATAAAATTGTAGGTCCCTTCCATTCCTGTCGAAAGGCGCACACAGGAATGGTTGTGAGTTGTTAGTCACTAGGCCCTGGTTCTTCATGAGCCGTTGTGCCACCCGATTTATTTTTTTTTATTTTTTTATCTTGGATTTTCTCTAAGGCTCTAAGACAATGTGAACATCTAGACAGTGGTGAACTTTCCAGGTATAAAGCCGCATTGGTAAAGACCAATAATATCATCAGAAAAAGGCTTCAGACGTTCACATAACACAAGCGATGCTTACAAGGCTAATTCCTCTGTAGTTGGTACAGAGCTGGCGATCACCTTTTTTGTTGATCGGTCAAATGGTACTGAGTTTCGAGTCGGCGGGCAAACTTTCCTCCGACCATATTCATCTTCAGCGTATTTCAACAGCTCCGCATGAAGCCCATCAGCACCAGTTACTTTATTCAATTTAAACCTGAAAATGGCTAACTTTTTTTTTTTTTTTTTTTTTTTTATATTTAGCGCGTGCAAAAGGGGCATTCCACATTCGAGTAGTGCGACTAAAGAAAGAATCTCTGTACTTGACAGTACGTCCGAAATTGGGCTCAAGGGTAAACTGATGGGCATTCCTAGAAGCGCGAGTATTACGGTTGAATTGTTTAAGGGGAGGAATGCAACTGGCTATTTCACTAGAGCATTGTTTATGGAAATAACGGTAAAATAACGAAAGACATGAAACATTTCGACGGTGCTCAAGAGATGAGAATGTTTCCGTTATAGTTCTTTCACCTATCATTTTAAGAGCTCTTTTTTGAATTCTATCCAATAGACTCAAAGTGGGTTATTGGTGCACCTGCCCAAATGCCCAAATATGGGAATTGTACTCAAGTTTTGGACGAATAAAGGCTTTGTAGATCACAGCCAGATCAGAAGGGGAGACAAATTTCTTGCATCGACGGAGAAAACCTAAACACTTAGCAGCATTTTTGGCGATGTCGAATATGTGGTCGTTCTATAAAAGGTGGTCTGTGACACACATACCGAGGACTGAAAGCTTTTCGGTTTCCTCAATGCAAGTGCCACTCATGGATAGTGGCATGGGGGGTGGGTTTTGTTTTAACGACAGTAGACAGCATTGCGTTTTTAAAGCATTAAATTCTACACGATTTTTTATTCCCCATTGGACAATGCTGTCGAGATCAGAATTTAATGAGCTTATCATACGCTGCCGTTCAAGTTCCACACCTGAAGGACATGGATGTGAATCTAAGAACGAATATGAAAAGCTGAGGGTACTGTCGTCAGCGAAACAATTTAATGGATTAGAAGTTTCAGATAAAAGATCGTTTATAAATATAAGGAAGAGAGTCGGAGACAGAACAGAGCCCTGGGGCACACCAGCATTTATTTTGTGAATTTCAGACTTGAAACCATCCAATACAACTTGTATTGAACGGTCCGAAAGGTTATTTCTAATCCAACGAAGAAGAGATTCATCGATACCAAATGCACGCATTTTCGATAAGAGAGCTTGATGCCAAACTCTATCAAATGCTTAAGAAATATCAAGCGCAATAATCTTACTTTCTCCAAAACGATGTAAAGATTTGTTCCACTGTTCGGTGAGATATACCATCAGATCACCAGTGGACCTATTGCTACGAAAGCCGTACTGCCGGTCATTAAGAAGCTTTCGTTCTTCGAGATATTTCTTTAGCTGAAAATTAATCAGCGTTTCCATGACCTTGGAATGAAGGGACGTAACTTAAAATCTTATAACTGCTCAAAATGATTGCAATATAAAAGACTTCAAAATTGGATGCGAATCAATCTTTGGAGTAAAAATACTTAGAAAAAGTATTTAACTGCATTCGCAGAGTCAATTGACTAGGATTTCAAAGAGTGAAATACAAAGGTATTGCATTCTTTCCCAACTCTGCTGGTGGGGTTTTGACTGTCTTAACCGTTAAGCAGCAGTCTTCCGATTCGTATCTTTGCAAACTGCAGGTATATTCGTGAATGACTATAGGTATTGATTTTTTTCACTCTTTTGTAAAAGTTTCTCACCTCTTCGATTTCAGCTGACGCATCTTGGCATCTCCTTAACCTAACGTTGCTGGTGTTCTTTTCGAACACCCACCGAAGCATAATTTTTTTTTTAAGAACCCTCCTGCAAATATGCAACTTAAACCCTTTTTTCTCATAAATGCATATATGTACTTAGTATGTTTCCTGTTTAAATAAAAGCTTGTTAAAATTTATTAAAAAAAAAAAACAAAAACAAGAATAAACTTTTATTCCATTACCTCATATGGAAAACTCACTTTTAATTGATATGATGTTGGCGCACCACCGGAACTCTCTGTGGCTCAGATCCTGTCAAGTTCAAAATGTATCTATAGCTGTGTTAAATACAAGTGTGTGTCTATGTATTTTAGTAAGTAGATATTGTTGAGGAGAAGCCTCTTAACTTTTCAATATAAAACTTTTTTTTTTGTTTAAAGTGGTTTTTATCGTCCGACGATGTGATTGCAGCATAGCTGGGCTGGTTTTCATATGTTGTTTTAATAATAACAATTGTGAAGAGGATGCCATGGTAATTCAAACACTCAAACAAACAAAAAAAAAAAATATTTTATGTTGATGATATTTTTGCTATTTTTTATAGTTTATAAAAAGTCATGAAGTCAAAGAGTTCAAATGAAATAATACAAAATAAAATCAAAAACCAAATTATACAGGGTGTCCATTAATTCGTCAATAGTCAGCCCTATCACGAATTCCATCGTAATCGGAAAGTTCTTACGAATCTCTAAAAAACGGATCACAGAATCCATCGCAGTGGAAAATCCCATACAAATTGCAACTACGAATGGATTTGGTGATAGTTTTTTCGGGATTCGTAGAATGTTTCCGATTACGATGAAATTTGTGATAAGGCTGAGTATTATAACAGGGCATGCTTTTTGGGTATATTCTAAGAAAAAAATCGTTCCACAGTAAGTGTCTATCTACAATTTTGATATCATTTATTAGGGATTTAAGAAAAGTCTTACTTTGGTGTACCATGACCCATGTTAACGGTAATTGCGCTATTAATACTAAAGATGGAAATTTTGTTGAGGCCTTTATTTTTAGAAGAAATATTAGCCTCTGTAACTGCGTTTAAATAAAATTGATATCTCTTCTCAGTCTTAAGATATCCAGTTCTTAGCCTGTTTTACATTTTTCCTGCCCATGCAATTTTTTTAATTTTGGGTCAATTTTCTCCAGGAAATGCGTGATAAACATAAGGGTTTACTATATTTATTTTAATGACTATAAAATAACAAAAAAAAAAATCAATAACAATTTGGCGAAAAACCCATAGATCTTATGATAATTTGGAAAAAAGGCAAGTTAAATTTAATAAGAAGTTTTTTTTTTTTGCTTAAACCTCGAAAGGCTATATTCATAAAAAATGATATGTGTGGTTGGTTATCGATAATTTGTATCTTATGTGTGACTTAAAACAGTTATAACAGGTTGTCAAAAGAATTCTCTTTGGTTATGTATGACCTAGAACCCGTTTCCGTATTTCACTGATATTGATATTAATGATGATACCTACTGCCACATTTTGAAGGACGCTTCAAGCATTCGCTCTTCGAATTCACTTAAAGTCGGTAAAAAACCACACAAATAACTTTCTTTCATAGCTTTTTGAGCTAAAGCAAGAAAAATATATATTTTTTTTATAATTTTACCTGCCGCTGGTTTTCCAAATTATCATAAAATCTTTTGGGTTTTCGGCAAACTTATCAGTTATTTTTATTTTTAGTATTTTTACGTACATAAAAAAAAATAATAAAACATTATGTTGAATTCAATTCCTACACAAATTGACCTCAAAGTAAAAAATAAAATAGCATGGGCAGAAAAAATGGAACAGACCAAAAACTAGATATCTTAAGACCGTGAAACGATATCAAATTTATTTAAGCGCATTTACAAACGCTAGTATTTACTCTAAAAATAAAGGCCAAACGAAGTATCTACTATTAGAACTAAAAGCGCAAACAATGTAAGACTTTTCTTAAATCCCTGATAAATGACATCAAATTTGTAGATATGCCCTATCTGTTCAACGATTTAAAATACTATTGACGAATTAAGGGACACCCTGTATTATATAATATGATTTTAGTAAATAACATGACTTTTGGGTACAAATGGTTTCTATAGAAAATTGAGAAAAAGAATTAATTATATACTTACTCAAAATTATTCGTTTTAAAAGAAAAAACTTTTGTAACTTTTGTTTCTAGTATTTTGGTTTTCATTGTTGTAATTCAATGAGAAGCTTCCTTAGTTGCAGTTAGTATTGAAAAGTTTGTCGTTATATTTGGTCAGAAAGTTATAATAATCATCAGAACATCTACAACCTCCAATGGGAGTAACAACATACAGGATGAAGAATGAGGGTTTCTTTTCTAATGGGTTTTCTCAGGTGATGGAGTTCTAAACGTTACGTTCGTTTTGTGCACTCCTTTTGTTTTCCATTATGATTGCTTTCTTACATTACGTTCGTTTCTACGCAACGTTTGATTTGTACGCTGTTTTAGTTTTAACGTCACGTTACGTTCGTTTTTATGTTGCTACGAAACGTTGGTTTTTCATTACGTTGATTTGTTACGTTAGTTTTTTACGTTACGTTTGTATTTTACGTTACACTGAAAGATTCGGATAAAAATCTGCTAGGGTGCTTTGAGAGGAAAATTCTTCGTGTGATTTTCGGTCCGGTGTGTATCGAAGAAGTATGGAGGAGAAGATTCAACGACGAGCTATACGGGCTATACAGCGACGTTGACCTGGTCAAAAAGCTGAAAATACAGCGGCTGAGATGGCTGGGGCACGTGGAGCGTATGGACAGCAACGCACCAGCCCGACGGGTCTTCGAATCCAACCCCGATGGGGTACGCAGCAGAGGAAGAACCCGTAACAGGTGGCGCAATCAAGTAAATGACGACATCAAAGCACTCGGTGTGCGCAACTGGAAGCGGCTATCTAGGGACAGAGCTGGCTAAAGGGGCTTATTAGTTGAGGCCGAAGCCCATCCTGGGCTGTGAGCGCCATCAAAAGTAAAGTAAGTTGTATTTTACGTTACTTTTGTTTTTAACGTAACGTTCTTTTTTAAAGTTCCATCCGTCTTAAATGTGACGTTTGTTTTAAATGTAAATGCTAAGTTTGTATAGTAATAATTGTTTTTGACTTATAATGTTTGTTTACATAATGTTTGGTTAAATAATGTTTGTTTTTAACTTAACTTTTGTTCTTAATGGTAAGTTCCTTTTTACGTTATATTTTTTTAACGTTATGTCCGTTTTGAATGTTACGTTTGCTTTAAACTTTACTTTTGTTTCAAACGTTACATTCGTTTTTAGCGTTACGTTAGTAACGTTAGTTTTTAACGTTTACGTTCGTCGTTCGTAACGTTTTGTTTGTTTTTAACATAACTTTCGTTTTAAATGTTACGTTCTTTTATAACGTTACGTTACTTTTTTACCATTACCTTTGTTTTAAATTCTACGTTCGTTTTTGAGCTAAATTTGAAGGTTACATATGTTTAATACGTTAAGTCGTTATTAAGTAATGCTCAAGTTCGAAAAATTTAATGCGACAAAAAAAATTTGACTTCAAACATTCAAAAAATCGGTTGATTTGTCCCATACAAATCTCTGTGCCTGCCGACACAGTTCTGTGGTAGTCAAATTGTTCTTGACCAAATAACGTTTTTGCTTCCAATTTTTTGGTTATAGGTCCATACGTAATGTATAGTATGCTAAATTGCGGGTGGTTTATGTGCTTATTTTTTCATAAAAATGTGTAACGATACATTTTCACCGGCTTAAGGAAGCCCTTAAATGAGGTGTTACCTTTAGGTTAACTTTCCAGTCTACCTTCAAGTTAAAAAATATCTCTCACAACACTTTCTCGGGAATAAGCCCTTTCGAATTTCGAGTTGCAGCAACCAGCAACTACTTTAATCTCCCTCTTTCTAGTTCATGGTCCTACACACATACTTATGTACCTACTCGTCCTTCGTATACATATGTATGTGAAAAACTACAAAATAAATGATTTTAATTAACCAACCAAACTCAACCACCACTTTTCTAACTATGAAAACCAAATCAATTAAGAATTCTAGCGAAAATACGTTTCGTTCGGATAAATCTCTACCGCAAATACCGGAAAATATGAACGAGTAAAAAATACCTGCATATGTATGTACATATAAAATCGCACACATCTCTGATCTGATAATCCCAAGTTCATTCAATTGCAATTTGGAGCACGTTTAATTTTTGTTTGTTTGTACCTTCGCTCTTCACGTGTTTTCCAGTAAATAAAAGCTGTATATACATATATATATATATTTTTTTGTATCAAACACGTGAGCATCCTTGGAGAAGAAAGGATTTATAATTTGAGGAGCAAAAGAACTTCCTGGAGTGGCTGATGCTGCTGCTCGTTGTGTGATGTTTCTTTGTTTCTTTGCACTTTGCAATTTCCAGCTCTATTCAACTTCGGTCCATTTAGCACCCAGGTTATCACATCTAAGGGCTCTCTTGTTCGTATTTACACCCTTTATTCGCGTAAAAATTATTCTGGGGGGGGGGTTGCTGGTTCAGGACGGTTATATACAAACATGTATCTAGGTTGGGTTCTTGTATCCTGTTTAACTCAGAATGTTTGTTAACAAAAGTAGATTTAATCATAAAGTGCAGATGTGCGGATACTATACTGAAGCTACTAGTTGGTCTGATGTGTTGTACTGTAATGGATTTTAAACATTGCATTGGTGTAACTAACTAGCTGTGCTGCATGAGTGTTCTGGCTGGCGCTCATGTTTGCTAGATTATTCGAGCTGTGTCTGTGCCAGCCTGCCTGTCTGCCTGCCTGTGCTGTTGGAATACGTGAAGCGAGGATAATTCCTTTTCATGATTCTCACTCAAATGGAAAACAGCACGTACTCCAGTGATACCTCCTTCTCCTATATAATAGTTAGCTCATCTGGTTGTATCTTTTGGAGTGCGTTCGGCGCTTTTGTGTATTATATGTCTGTTGTCTGTTCAAACAACTCGGGTGTAATTGCTATATTATTTCAGTTTGTTAATTTCACCCAACTTTCTCTCTTCCTTTTTCCATCTCTTCTTCATTCACTCCTCATGGTCAGCTTATTTAAACTCATTCCCATACCCATCCAACCGCACTAACTAATAGACTATTTATTTTGCTTCTATGTATATTTGTATATGTATTTACAATTAACCTTTTCCTTTTCTATTTTTTTTTTCATTACAGGTAAGATGATGTGAATTTTCATTCTATTATAGATACTGTAATTAAAAAAGGATACATATCCCCTTTAACAAATTAAAATGCTGTAAGTATGTATTGTGGCTTAGGTTGGTTCAGTTTTTGAGATGGGGTTTCATACATATTTATGCCATGAAAATACCCGAATCCATAATTTTGAATTATTCTTTCTTATTTATTTAGTTTTCTTCAAAGAGTTCCTTAATTACTGCTAGACGTAGTTAATATAATGATTCCTTTTTAAGTCTCCGAAGAAGCTCTTATTAGAAAGCAGCCCAACCCTCCCACTTCTAGCAGAGACAGCTGTTGTCCGTTTATTGAACTTTTAAATAAAGTGGGCGTGGAAGAAGCGGAATAGAATTAAACTTCTTTATCAAACGAAATTCCCTTAAATTCACACGCATTTCTGCAGATAATGGTCACTGGTAACTTTTCATTAATTTTGATATAACTCTAAAACTAAGCCGAATTTGAGAATTCAACTTCACAGTCTTTTTGTTGATAATAAGATTTTTTATCAATATGGATGATCAAAAATTTTATACAAAAATATTAGCATGAAAAATAAAAAAAAAAATGGGCACGACTGGATCGCACAAAACTTGCTCTCGAGCTAGCAACTTTAACGTAGCTTCAAATAGTCAACGTACATACATATGTATTGGTTCCATAACATTATGATATAATTAAGACAAAAAAAGTTTTAAAAACAATTTCAAATATAAATGATTACAAAGAATTATTATAAATTAGTAATTTTAATAGCTTAAACAGATAGAGCTCAAAAAAAAGTATGCCGTCTGATTTGTTTAATAAATATGAATTTATGAAAAAAAAAAAAAAAATCATTAGCCCGTTTTCAAAATATTGAATTTTCAAAAAACAAAATTCAATATTTTTTTAAAAATCCAAAAATTATTTTTTCAAAAATTTTTATATGTAAGATTGTTAAAATTGTAAGCGACCTTTTGTACAAAAATTTTGGTTGAAATCGGTGTAGTAGTTAACGAGAAATTTGAAAACCAAAAAATGGGTTGTATGACAGGTACCGTTAATAACCGTTATACATTTTTTTTTCTACCAAAATATTTATTTTAGTAATTTTACTACCTCGTTGTTTTTTTTGGAAATTTTTAGAGCCGTTTTTGAAATAAATCAATTTTGTATATTGGCTGTATGGCAGGTACCGGTAGTTTTTGAGCTAAAAAAAAAAATCCAATTTCCCCTCTAGGGAATCACATAAGAACCTTAAGTCCAAAGTTTGAAGAAAATCGCTTCAGCCGTTTAGGCTGCAGGTCGAGGTACAGACAGACGGACAGACAGACAGACGGACAGACAGACAGACGGACAGACAGACAGACGGACAGACAGACAGAATTGCGAGACCCACTTTTTTCGCGTTCGCTATCATCGTAATGTTAGGGATAATTATTATCTCGAATTTTTTTGCACGAATCCTAAACTTGACCTATACTACGTATGTCGCAAGTAAAATGAAAACTCAGTGATTTTAAATTTTTCTTACTAATTGCTTATGAAAAAAAAAACAAAAAAAATAAGTAGCTCATGTCTTTATATAACAGAAGATCGAAAAAGATTTTTTGATAAAAATCTACTGAGAAAAAACCAAAAATTATGATAATGATCAAAACTTTTACCGGTTGGGTTGTTTTCAATTGTATCGAATTTCAAAATAATTTTCAACTATCAATCAATAGGGGTGTCAGAGAATTTGAACAGCATTTAAATTTAGCTAAGCTATATTCAGTTCTTATTTAAATGAAGAACCTAAAAAAAAGGATTATTATGGTCCGTCAAGCTGGAACCGCACAACTTAAATTCAAAAATCTAACGATGACATAATAAAGGTTAATTTTTGGGCTAATTAAGTACCCCAATCCCGATTGAGAACTTAAATACCTTGCCCCCTCAAACTTGTAGTGGACCCAGCTTGACGTCAAACTGGAACCACCACACCTTTTCAAACACAAAATTTCAAAAAAAAAAAAAAAAAAAAAAAAAAAAAAAATTAAAATTCCAGCTTGACATAAAGTTGAGCTCGTCAAAGATTTAAGGACAAGGAGTAAATGTAGGAGTATTCAACTTGAGAATACCGCCAAATCACTAGTCTAGCTTAATTACTATATGGAAAAGGGAAGTTTCAAAGAGAAACCTCTTGTACGTAACTAATAAAAAACCACTTGATATCTGGCTATTTGTATATAGGATACACTTAAAATGATTCTACATAGCTACGACATAATATTTTACACCACAATGACGAACTTTCAAGTCGCCATCTCTATAGACAAAAGCTTTGTGGTAGCAACAAATTCGGCCACAGGTAGGAATATGCCCTTGTAAATAATATTGGTGTTAAAGTGGGCTTAAAATCGTCGGTATATATAAATTCACTGGGAAAAATTAGATATGTCCTTTAAAAACAATGCGCAATAACTAACAGTAATATTACAAAGTTTCAATATAAGGCTGTGTGTTAATAAACTATTTTTTTCTTTCCCGAAAATATTCTTATGTCGTTTTCGATTGGATTTCGGAACAGTACTACTCCTTTTTGATTCCAATCGAATTATTTTCTACTGTTCCGAGACTAATTTGTGAAATATTTATGTGTATGGGAGTAAATTGTCTGATATTTATGTATATTTTGCACGTTCAGTCGAGAAAAATTAATTTGACAAATAATCCGATGCAAGGGTTTATTTGTTTATGTGTGTTCCGGGTCTACTCCTTTATTAATTCCGGAACAGAAAAATACTCCGAAACATTACTTGGAACAACCAATCGAATAATTTTGGAGTAAGCGGAGTCAAAAAGGAGTAACTCCGAACCTCCAACCGAAAACGACATTAAATTCTTTAGAAAATGGTTCCTCCCCACCTAAACGGATGAAAATAAATCTTACGTTTTTTTTTATTTTCTCTTTCCAACCTTGATGCTATAGTTTTTTTTTATCGCCATCTTGTGCAAATTAGTGCCCGATTAAATTTGACGTTTTTGATTTGGCAACCACCATGCTCCTCGATGTTTAGCAAATATGAAGGGTCCAGGGAAAAACGGCTTAAGTCCATTTTTTCTTAAATGAAACTAATGCTGACATCTTGTAGGTTTCTTTAAGTACTACTCGTATTTGATAGAATAATAAAATTTCCATAAAAATTTTGGATGGGTAGAAACCTCTCGAAATGACACTTTTTGTAAAAAACTTTTTTTCAAAAGTTTTGTTTTGGCTACAAAACAATTTTTTTTAAAAAGTTTGTTTACAGTCCTTGTAACACATCTACGTATAGTAATAGTTCAAAACCAAAACTTACCCGATATTTTAAATACTTATTTCGTAGTGGTGCCAAATCAAATTGAAATACATGAAACGGTCTAACACTGTGTTTCTTAATATTTTTTTGTTTCCAAATATAGATTTTTAAAATCGAAGCAAGTATTAACAAAAAAAAAAAACCGTTTCTAATTATCATGTTTAGTTCCTTCGCAAGAGTTTTTCAAAAATAGATCTTCAAGTTTTCGGCTACCATGTAGGCTGTAGATGGAAGTTTACCTTAACGCATATCATTTTATTAGAATATATAATTCATAAAATTAAAATCAATTTGTGTTGTACAAATTAGTACATTTAATTGGAAAAAATATTTTCATCCTTTATTTAATGTTCCTTAGAATTTAGCATTCCTTTAGAAAGTAAACTTATATTATCGTTTTTCTCGAAATCAATTTTGGTGAACTTAAGCCGTTTTTCCCCTGGACCCTTCAAATCGATTTGAACAAAAATTATTGAATTGGAAAATTTGTTTTTCGTAATTGGGTAAAAAAAAGAGTATGAGGTTGCCCCCCCTCAAAAAGGTGTGCTATTTGCAGGGAAAATCAAAACGTGCAATAAAGTGCATTATTCACTCCCTGTTTTTTTTTGTTATTTTCCTATATAACTTTGGAAATATGCATCTTAGGAAAAAAAAACATCAAACAAAATTTGTTTGTTATAAAATTCTCCACAAGATGAAATTTATATAAAACTTTCTGGTGTTATATTTTTGTTGCTATACAGCGTTAAAATCAGAAAAAAGCTGTAAAAAACAGAATAGTTTTGAAGCGCTAAACTGGCAGATAAAAAATGGTCCAATTCCACTATAAATGTGGACTCAGATACTCTAGGGAATTACAAAATGAAATATTGAAACCCTATTCAAATCGGTCTGATAGGTTCGGCATGATAGGTTTTGTTAAATAAGTGCACCGCGAAATTTTTGCATCAATGCTGTGCTCAAAGTTAAACAATTAAGGTGGCGCAAAAATTTGTACAGGCTCTTAACTAACGCAAAAGCTGTTGGGTATACATTAAGTTTCGTTTTTTTTTTTGATTGCATTTTTCTAATAAGTCAGCATACTTATAGGAGGTTATGTAGGTAAAACAAATGCGGCTCCCTGAAATGCACGCAATTATTATTGTATTGATAGGAAGGGGGCGGGGTAATACATGCTGAACAGAGATCAGAAATAAATCTCAACCTTTTGAAATGTTCCTTAATAACTGTTTTATTTATTGGCATTTTCAATAATGGTCACTCAATAACCTTTATTCTCAACAAACAATAAAATCGGTCGATGTCTGACAGCAACCTTTATTTTGTTTTTTTTTTTTTTTTTTTTTTTTAGGTTACGGTCAACCAGTGAGATTTATCTCTGAGAGAAAAAAATAAATCTCATCTGCAATTTTATCAATCAGAATGCCCGTTAGTATTTTGTAAGCACTGATGCATGCGGAAATGCAGGTTATTGGGCTTTTTCGAAATTGCATTGGTTGTGCTTGGCGTTCCAGTAACTCAAGTCACAGTCGAAAAGGCATTTTCGCTTTTTTTTAAGCGATTATTAGTGCGACTTAATACCTAAAATAAGAAAAAAAAGGTCATATGTATTTGTTTTTGAAAAATAAACATGTTCTCGGCAAATTCCAAATTTTTCTGCATCAACCATTTTTGATATATTTTCAGCGAAAAAGGTTAAAGGTTGACCTTTTGCATTAATTTTTTCGTAAAAATCTCAACCATTGAGAGATATTTTTGAAAATAAAAAATAAATCTCAACCGATAACCTAAATTTATTTTTTTTAAAAATAAGTCTCAACACGAAACCAAAATCTTTCTTAAGCAATGTAGTAACTCTCTGAATGAAACCAATTGAAAATAAAGGTTGACAGTTATTTCTGATCTCTGATGCTGACTCATTCAGTCATACCTATCCCATATTCTAGTGGATATTACTACCTCGTTATTTATTTTTTTCTAATGAGTCAAATACCGTTTCCAACTATTTTTTAAAAATTTTTCTAAATTTTAAACACTTCTTAACTGGTTTCATACTAAACCATTTTCCTTTATAAACTACAACTGAACATGTCCAAAAAAGTGACAGTTTATGCAAAAAACTAACAAACATTAGCCATTTTGACATTTCTATTGCAATTGTCAATTACTGATTGATAGTTGATAAATATTTGAAATTTTGCATTTTAGAAGGAAATTTATTCAAAATCCATTCAATAATTCAACGATTTTTGCTAATTTTCTTATAACTATCGACGGCCTGCATCATTCTCAATGACCAAAACTTTAAGCGGTTGGTTTAATATCGAATTTCAGTATTTGACAATCGCAATAGGGGTGAAAGCTTCGCGCTTTTTTTATTCAAGATGGTGGAGCCCGTGATGGTGGAGAGAATTGGATTTATTTTTAATTTTATAAAAAGTTCAAACGCCTATACCTACTGAAAAACACCAAATTTTGGCTTATGTCAGTATGCTTTTCAAGTGACGATTTATAAACGTCAAATCGATTTAGTACCTACGATACTAAAAAGATAAAATATCTACCCAGTCGATGATTTTCGCTGAGGTAAAATGTTGGGGGACAGTAAGGTGCTTAATTCGTTTAAAATTAGAAAAATAAATTTTTTAACCTAGTATTATACCTACATATAGGTTCATATATAATTAATCAACATCGTACTAAATCGACTAAAACTTTTCGCCACTGTATTTATTAAGGAAAATGTCAATTAAAAAAAATTAAACGAAGCAGCGTAAGCACAGGTCAACTAGTAATATATTTTTGAGTTTCTTATATTAAAAAAAAAGAAATTGTACTTTGATTGTACAAAATTTACACACACAGGTGTTAAAACTTTGTGATAACTTTCAAGTTTTTTTTATTTAAATAATCTAAGTGAAGACAAAACATTTCCGTTTGCCAATATTTTTAAGCCGATTAAAGTTTGGTCCTTTTAAGGCTTCACCTTATCTGTTTTAAGTTTTTTTTTTGTTTTGTTTTTTCATCATCAGTGGTTGATAGGGTGTGGTAGAGAATATTGTTTTACTGACAATCCACAATAAGAGTCATCGGCGGCGCCATATCCTTTTGTTTCCGCTCCTCATATTTTGATGATGTAATCCGTATAAGTGTGCGTGTGCGTGTTTAATTACCAATTATTATTATTTTTATTCGATTACGGGGCGTTATGGTCGTCATTGTCAGTGGTCTTTTAATTAAACAATTTTATATAAAACAAAGAATTAATAATTTTTTTTCTGTACTTATAAGAAATTCTATGTACACACGTGCGATAGTTTTTTTTTTTTTTTTTGCAATTAACATAGGTATACCTATAAATTAATTTTAGGGATACACTTTTATAATTTTTGATTGATTTTCTTAATAATTCTTTTTTTGCCATTTGAAAATCATAAAAATTATGTTTTGCTGCTTCAAAAAAAAAAAAAAAAAAAAGATTGAAGTGAAAGTTATGTTTGCTTAGAACAAAGCCAGAGAGAGAGAGAGAGAGAGAAAGAGAGTGCGACGAAGAAATTAAGCTTCTTTACTCCACCCTGTATAAAGTGAAAGCGAAAATAAATTGAGAATTATTGCCACCATGGGAAAAAGGATTAGTTTTTTAGTCGTCTGTTTAGACATTACTCCACCTTCATCGCTCTTTTCTTACTGTTTCGCCTTTGAAAGAAAAATAGAGAGATAGAGAGAGAGAGAGACAGAGAATGATAAATAAAGAGAGAAGGGAAAAATCATAACGAACTGTTGAATATAAAATGCATCAACATCAACACAATATTTTTAGAGAAAAATGGGAAAATAGAAACAGTTTTGTCTCATTCTAGTTGAAACAGTTTACCGCTACATACCTTTTCCAGGATTCAGAATTTCTCTTGAAAATAAGAGAAAGCTTTCCAGCACTGACAACGATGTCCCTATCCCTGTGGTGAATTTCCAAAGGAAACAGAATTTTATTGCACATGCGTATTTTTTTTTTTTAGAAAGGTTGTGTTTTAAGAGGTTTAGTTTTGTTGGAAATGGAAAGGTTGTGTCATCTAATTTGAATAGTCTGACGTAAGCAGATGAATGATTTTCGTCTGTAAGAAAAACAAACAAATTGTTGCTTTACGTTCGAGTAGGTATGTGTGGTGACGGGTGACTAAAAATCAAATGATTTTGTTCTAAACATATGTGTTTTTGCCATTTTAAAAAGAACACGAATAAATGGTTTAGATTTTATTCCCAAATGTTTCCACCATAAGACTTCAAAATATATACATGTATCATTTTTTGCACAGATTAAAACATACAGTTTTTTTTTAACTTGTCATGCTTAGTTTGCGACTTATAGCAAAACATATGAAGTGTCCAGGAAGAAAACGGCTTAAGTCCACTAAAATTGATTCCGAGAAAAACGATAATATAAGTTTACTTTCTAAAGAAATGCTAAATTCTAAGGAAAATTAAATAAAGGATGAAAATATATTTTTTCCACTTAAATTTACTTATTTATACAACACAAATTGATTTTAATTTTATGAATTGTATATTTTAATAAAATGATATGCGTTAAGGGAGACTTCCATCTACGGCCTACATGGTAACCGAAAACGTTGAAGATATTTTTTGAAAATTTCTTGCGAAGAAACTAAACATGATAGTTGAACCGGTTTTTGGCTTTTTGGTAATACATCCTTCCATTTTAAAAATCTAATTGAAAATAAAAAATGTTAAGGAACGCGGTGTTAGACCGTTTCATGTATTTCAATTTGTTTTGGCATCACTACGAAATAAGTATTTAAAATATCGGGTAAGTTTTTGTTTTGAACTATTACTACGTAGATGTGCTACAAGGATTGAAAACAAACTCTTTCAAAAAATTATTTCGTTTAAGTTTTATAGCCAAAACAAAACATTGAAAAAAAAAACTTTTTTACAAAAAGTGTAGTTTCAAGAGGTATTCAAAATTTGTATGGAAATTTTATTATTCCATCAAATACTACTTACAGAAACTTACAAGATGCCATCATTAGTTTCATTTTTCAAAAAAAAAAAAAAAAAAAAAAAAAAAAAAAAAAAAAAAAAAAAAAAATTGACCTAAGCCGATTTTCCCCTTGACCCTTTATATTAAAAAGTGATCAGTATGACCAATCTTCTTAGAAAGCATGTGAATTTTAAAGAATTTCGTGTTTTAAGGATGGTTATATCGGGTTTTTCAATAAGAGCTTTTTTTTAATAAATCAAACACGGTTTTGGATATCAATGAAATTCTTTATTCCTGTGAAAGTACGTTCGATGCCATTATGTATTAAACTCGATTTCTTTTGCATGGCCACCACGGGCACGCTTACAGAAGTTCAGACGCTGAACCCAATTTTCGAAGGTTTTCAAGCATAAATCGGCCGATACTGCTGCAATTTCACATTCGATATTCGTACGAAGTTCATCAATCGTCGCTGGCTTGTTGGCATAGACCATAGACTTGACGTAGCCCTACAGGCAATAGTCTAACGGCGTCAAATGGCACGACTAAGGCGGCCAAGCGACTGGACCATTTCGTGAGATAACACGATCTCCAAACTTGGTTTCCAATAAATTGATTGTGACATTCGCTGTGTGGCTTGTGGCGCCGTCCTGTTGGAACCACATGGCCATATCATCCAATTGGGGCAAAAAATATTCGATTATTATTGAACGGTAGCGAACCCCATTCACAGTAACGTGCTGGTCTTGATCATCACGGAAGAAGTACGGCCCAATGACGCCGCCGGCCCATAAACCACACCAAACCGTAATTTTTTCGGGATGCAATGATGACTCATGGAGTACGTGTGGATTCCTGCCTGACCAATACCGCATATTTTGTTTGCTGAAGATGATTTTTCGATGAAAATCCGAATCATTTTCAAGTTGTTGCTCAGCCAAATTCACGAACATACGACGCTTCTGGTGGTCAAGCGGCTTCAGTTCTTGCGTCAATTTAATCTTGTAAGTATGTAGGCCAAGATCTTTTCGCAAAATTCGCCACAACGACGTCACAGAGATGCCCAACGCTTGAGAACGACGTGTGAGAGACACATTTGGGCTTTCTGCAACTGAAGCCTCAGCGGCAGCAATTTTCTCGACACTACGGGCACTTCTTTGTCTCACTGGCACGGGAACATTTTGTACTGTGCCTGTGGATTCAAATTTTTCACTAGACGCTCATTTGTTGATCTGCTAGGACGATTATGACGACCATAAATTGGACGTAGCGCTCTTAACGTTGGGGCCACTGACTCCGAATTTCGGTAGTAAATTTTAATAATTTCGACTCGTTGTTAGCTCGTATATCTTTCCATCATAAAATGACAAACCTTAGTGAAGAGAAATGTCAAAAGAGCGGCAAGAAATATGGCGTCGTTTGCTATCCCTGTTGTTCTACTTTTGTAGCGTCCCTGTTGAAAAACCCTTTAGATATCATATTGAACATATTGAACGCAATTGCTGATTTATCTGGTTAATCACAGACTTGTCCTTTAAATCGAAAGTTAGCCGTGGTTAAGCATGGATTTTACCGGTTAATCGAAAGTTGGCCTTTGTAAATCGCAGGTTTCTCCGGTAAATCACGGTCTTGTATTGTTAGTTATAAGTTGACATCGCTATCTCACACATTTCTGTGGCTATTTACGGAATTTCCAGATAAATCGAAAGTTGTAATTGGTAAATCGCTCTGGTTAATCAGAGACTTGCCCGATAAATCGGAAGCTTAACTTGGTAAATCGCAGATTTCTTTGGTTAATCATGGAATGTCTAAATAAGTAAATCGCATATTTCCCTGGTTAATCGCGGCCTTGACCGGTTAATCGAAAGGTAACGTTGGTAAATCGCAGGTTTATCTGGTAAACCACGGTAAATCGAAACTTGACCTTAGTAATAAATAGTAGATTTCTGTTGTTTGATCATCATAAACTTGACCAGTAGGTATATCGAAAGATGACATTGTTAAATCACGGTGTTGAGTGGTTAATCGCAAGTTGACTCTAATAAATCGCGTAGATTTCTATGGTTAATCACGAACTTATTCGGTAAATCGAAATCTAACCTTCATAAATCTCAGTCTACTTTGGTTAATCATGGACGTGTGTGGTTAATTAAATTTGACCTTGATAAATCTAAGATTTGTCTGGTTAATCACGAACTTGTCTTGTTAATCACAAGTTGACCTTGGTTAATAGAATATTTATTTGGTAAGCCATGAACTTGTACGGTTAACCACTTTTTTCCAAATATCTACAAAAATTCGGGAGGAGAATTTGATTGTTGTATTTTGAAGAGTACCCCTTGGGGATTCTAAAACCACAATTTTCCAATAAAAAAAACCCTTTGCGCCGTCCGCCATTTTGAAAAAGGTGTTTAAAAGTGTTAACTCAAATTTCTCAACCGCTATTAGTCGTAGAGTAGTTATTTTTATTTACTTTTTTAGGTTAACATGTTCTTTACAATTGTTGTCTTAATTATTTTTTTGATAGCTCCTTCCAATAAAAAGTTATTGTTTAAAAACCAGCAAATTTTCGATTTTAAAAATGGATTTTCAGGTCCATCCGAACCAAAAGTCACTTCAGATACTTTTTATATAACATTAAATTTCCTACATTTCTGTTTATTAAGATTTTATGTAAGTCAAAAAACTTTAAAGATACAGCACGACAAAGTTTCTAATATTATATAATCAATATTTTATTTACTTGGAAGTGAAAAAGAAGTTAAGTTGTTATGTTTCCTTACAAAACCTATTCAAAAACACACCTTTTGCCGAACAAACTTGTTTTTCTAAAGTAAAAAAAAAAACTACTTGTTTTAAATTGCGCACTTTTTGCTTTCCTTATTTCATTTCACACACATTGCCTTCTTGCATTTAAAATAAAAAAAAAGCAAGAGAAAAATGAACTATTAATTGATTTAAAAGTCAACGAGACGTACGCCACTTACCCCGATTTCACTCTACTCGGAATTTCGAGATTGGGATTTAAAAAAAAAAAAATAATTTTGGGGATTTAAGATCTGGAATATGAAAATGACAAATTGGAAACATTAGTTTGTGCATTTAAGTTTGGAGAATTTATTTTTGAGGAGAAGCCTATGAAGGAGGGGTATTTTTAGGTTTTGGGGATATTGAATTTGAGTTAAGCGATTTGGGTTTTAGTTTTGGGGATTTTGAGATTGGTAACTCGAAAATGTCAAATAGGAAGCAGTGGTAGATGATTTTAAATTGTGTATTTTAGTTCGAAGAATTTATTGCGAGGGGGGGGGGGCAATGGGACCCAACCTTTAGTATCTATTTGGGTTTTAAAGTTAGATTTTATTTTTCCTGGTTTAAAATTGAGAAAAATTCGTTGGGGTTTTTAGTTTTTGAAGATTTTTTGTTTGGGTGCGAATGGAAGCCAATCCTTCGTATTTATCAGTTTTCCAATTAAATATTATTTGATTTAAATAAGGAGCCACCCCATTGCAGTAAATATATTTATTATTCTAAAGACTTGTAGTTTTTCGTAAACTAACTCAATAACCTATCTTTTAAAAATAGGTATATTTAAAAAAAAAAAAAAAATTACCGTCTTTTACCCTACACTTATGAACGAGTCATTCATCATCTATCTGTCTGTGATGACTTAATTAGATTTCTCCTAGACCGATTAATCTCAAAAAAAATTCAACTTTTTCATCACGAATATCTTCCTGTGAAAGTACGTTCGATGCCATTATGTATTAAACTCGATTTCTTTTGCATGGCCACCACGGGCACGCTTACAGAAGTTCAGACGCTGAACCCAATTTTCGAAGGTTTTCAAGCATAAATCGGCCGATACTGCTGCAATTTCACATTCGATATTCGTACGAAGTTCATCAATCGTCGCTGGCTTGTTGGCATAGACCATAGACTTGACGTAGCCCTACAGGCAATAGTCTAACGGCGTCAAATGGCACGACTAAGGCGGCCAAGCGACTGGACCATTTCGTGAGATAACACGATCTCCAAACTTGGTTTCCAATAAATTGATTGTGACATTCGCTATGTGGCTTGTGGCGCCGTCCTGTTGGAACCACATGGCCTCCAAGTCCATATCATCCAATTGGGGCAAAAAATATTCGATTATCATTGAACGGTAGCGAACCCCATTCACAGTAACGTGCCGGTCTTGATCATCACGGAAGAAGTACGGCCCAATGACGCCGCCGGCCCATAAACCACACCAAACCGTAATTTTTTCGGGATGCAATGATGACTCATGGAGTACGTGTGGATTCCTGCCTGACCAATACCGCATATTTTGTTTGCTGAAGATGATTTTTCGATGAAAATCCGAATCATTTTCAAGTTGTTGCTCAGCCAAATTCACGAACATACGACGCTTCTGGTGGTCAAGCGGCTTCAGTTCTTGCGTCAATTTAATCTTGTTAGTATGTAGGCCAAGATCTTTTCGCAAAATTCGCCACAACGACGTCACAGAGATGCCCAACGCTTGAGAACGACGTGTGAGAGACACATTTGGGCTTTCTGCAACTGAAGCCTCAGCGGCAGCAATTTTCTCGACACTACGGGCACTTCTTTGTCTCACTGGCACGGGAACATTTTGTACTGTGCCTGTGGATTCAAATTTTTCACTAGACGCTCATTTGTTGATCTGCTAGGACGATTATGACGACCATAAATTGGACGTAGCGCTCTTAACGTTGAGGCCACTGACTCCGAATTTCGGTAGTAAATTTTAATAATTTCGACTCGTTGTTAGCTCGTATATCTTTCCATCATAAAATGACAAACCTTAGTGAAGAGAAATGTCAAAAGAGCGGCAAGAAATATGGCGTCGTTTGCTATCCCTGTTGTTCTACTTTTGTAGCGTCCCTGTTGAAAAACCCTTTAGATATCATATTGAACGCAATTGCTGATTTATCTGGTTAATCACAGACTTGTCCTTTAAATCGAAAGTTAACCGTGGTTAAGCATGGATTTTACCGGTTAATCGAAAGTTGGACTTTGTAAATCGCAGGTTTCTCCGGTAAATCACGGTCTTGTATTGTTAGTTATAAGTTGACATCGCTATCTCACACATTTCTGTGGCTATTTACGGAATTTCCAGATAAATCGAAAGTTGTAATTGGTAAATCGCTCTGGTTAATCAGAGACTTGCCCGATAAATCGGAAGCTTAACTTGGTAAATCGCAGATTTCTTTGGTTAATCATGGAATGTCTAAATAAGTAAATCGCATATTTCCCTGGTTAATCGCGGCCTTGACCGGTTAATCGAAAGGTAACGTTGGTAAATCGCAGGTTTATCTGGTAAACCACGGTAAATCGAAACTTGACCTTAGTAATAAATAGTAGATTTCTGTTGTTTGATCATCATAAACTTGACCAGTAGGTATATCGAAAGATGACATTGTTAAATCACGGTGTTGAGTGGTTAATCGCAAGTTGACTCTAATAAATCGCGTAGATTTCTATGGTTAATCACGAACTTATTCGGTAAATCGAAATCTAACCTTCATAAATCTCAGTCTACTTTGGTTAATCATGGACGTGTGTGGTTAATTAAATTTGACCTTGATAAATCTAAGATTTGTCTGGTTAATCACGAACTTGTCTTGTTAATCACAAGTTGACCTTGGTTAATAGAATATTTATTTGGTAAGCCATGAACTTGTACGGTTAACCACTTTTTTCCAAATATCTACAAAAATTCGGGAGGAGAATTTGATTGTTGTATTTTGAAGAGTACCCCTTGGGGATTCTAAAACCACAATTTTCCAATAAAAAAAACCCTTTGCGCCGTCCGCCATTTTGAAAAAGGTGTTTAAAAGTGTTAACTCAAATTTCTCAACCGCTATTAGTCGTAGAGTAGTTATTTTTATTTACTTTTTTAGGTTAACATGTTCTTTACAATTGTTGTCTTAATTATTTTTTTGATAGCTCCTTCCAATAAAAAGTTATTGTTGAAAAACCAGCAAATTTTCGATTTTAAAAATGGATTTTCAGGTCCATCCGAACCAAAAGTCACTTCAGATACTTTTTATATAACATTAAATTTCCTACATTTCTGTTTATTAAGATTTTATGTAAGTCAAAAAACTTTAAAGATACAGCACGACAAAGTTTCTAATATTATATAATCAATATTTTATTTACTTGGAAGTGAAAAAGAAGTTAAGTTGTTATGTTTCCTTACAAAACCTATTCAAAAACACACCTTTTGCCGAACAAACTTGTTTTTCTAAAGTAAAAAAAAAAACTACTTGTTTTAAATTGCGCACTTTTTGCTTTCCTTATTTCATTTCACACACATTGCCTTCTTGCATTTAAAATAAAAAAAAAGCAAGAGAAAAATGAACTATTAATTGATTTAAAAGTCAACGAGACGTACGCCACTTACCCCGATTTCACTCTACTCGGAATTTCGAGATTGGGATTTAAAAAAAAAAAAATAATTTTGGGGATTTAAGATCTGGAATATGAAAATGACAAATTGGAAACATTAGTTTGTGCATTTAAGTTTGGAGAATTTATTTTTGAGGAGAAGCCTATGAAGGAGGGGTATTTTTAGGTTTTGGGGATATTGAATTTGAGTTAAGCGATTTGGGTTTTAGTTTTGGGGATTTTGAGATTGGTAACTCGAAAATGTCAAATTGGAAGCAGTGGTAGATGATTTTAAATTGTGTATTTTAGTTCGAAGAATTTATTGCGAGGGGGGGCAATGGGACCCAACCTTTAGTATCTATTTGGGTTTTAAAGTTAGATTTTATTTTTCCTGGTTTAAAATTGAGAAAAATTCGTTGGGGTTTTTAGTTTTTGAAGATTTTTTGTTTGGGTGCGAATGGAAGCCAATCCTTCGTATTTATCAGTTTTCCAATTAAATATTATTTGATTTAAATAAGGAGCCACCCCATTGCAGTAAATATATTTATTATTCTAAAGACTTGTAGTTTTTCGTAAACTAACTCGATAACCTATCTTTTAAAAATAGGTATATTAAAAAAAAAAAAAAATAACAAATTTCCGTCTTTTACCCTACACTTATGAACGAGTCATTCATCATCTATCTGTCTGTGATGACTTAATTAGATTTCTCCTAGACCGATTAATCTCAAAAAACTAAAAAAATTCAACTTTTTCATCACGAATATCTTGCTACACAAAAGCAAAATAAAAAACTCCATATATTCATATAATAAATACCAATCTTACGAAATCCTTTTTTGTTTGCTCTGCTTTTATCCCTCCAGTGAACACTTAACAAACAAAAAAAAAATGGTGTTAGGGAAATTACTTTCACTTCTGCACAGCATTTATCCAATTCTCTCTCGTTCCATCGCCCAAAAACCAACCACGCAATGTCATCTAACCGTTAGTTCTTCACCACCTCTCCATCTCTTAAATACCATTTAAAGGCCCCTTTCAATTTGTATCAATTAAAGCGGAAAAAAACACTCAATTGATCATAATCGATTTCCATTTTCCATTAAAGTATCTTAAAAAAAAAAAAAAAAAAAAAAATAGCACTACACATAAACCTGTACACATAGGTATTTACATAGAACATATCTAAATTTTGCATTCAATTCATTCCGTTACAGACTTGGATAGAAAACTTTTTCCATTGAACCCCCCTTCCCCCATCCCCCACTCAATTTGAAGAAGCAAAAGAAAAAAAAACCTGTTTGTTTGTCACTCAAGCCGTACCACACCAAAAGGATTGTTGAAAATATTCGATTTTTTTTTTAGTTGCTACCGTAGTTATACACCCTAACAGCACATTCTAGTACAGTAGTGTATTTTCATCAATCGGTGTAGAGTTAGTGTGCGTACCTACCTACCTACTTTATCATGGCAAACTATTTGGCAGGCAAACCATCAGAGTGAACTAAGTAAAGAGAGAATAAAACGGATAATCGAATCCTGACAAATAGTAACGAACAAAACGACAACAAAAAAAAAAAAACAAGCAGGCAGGCAAATATAAAGCAAAGAAAACAACAAAAAAAACCCGGTATCAATCCGGAAAATCTACACGAACAATAGATATTCTCCATTATATTGCGGAAATCGTACCCCTTCAAACTCTTCTTCCGGGAATATGGCCGTCCATCCGTCGCATAGTCAACACCATCGTCGTCGTCGATGAAAATTCAACAGAACTTACGAACGAACAGCACCAACCACCTACACGTACATTTTGTCTCCACTCAGTAAAGTACCCCACCCAACCACCTTGAAGCTCAATTGTGGAAAGGCGGATGATCAGGATTAAACCACGCAGGCATGCAACTTCAATACTGAAAAAAAAACTCTTCTCCCCAACTCTAATTTCAATCTGTATAGTAGCGAACCGCTATTTCGCCGGAACTAGAACAGTTTTTACGCTATTTTTAGCTGGAAATTCAGAGCATTTCTTCTTTCCTTTTTATAACAATATTACATACGTAGTATAGTATGTATATCTACAGACAGCTAGAGGACTGTCGGTATGTCCATGCATTAGAGGGAGTTCTGTTTTTGTTATCTGTCCGGCGATGACACTTTAAAACCCCAAACAATAAATACTCCCCCAGATAGCACAAGCTATTTTTTTTTACTTTGCATTGAAAACATCCCTTTAAGTCTTTTGTAGGGAGCGGGAGCATGTTGTGCTTTATTGTTTTCCGCGAAAAATTGAAGAATTTTGGTCGTTGTTGTTTTAGTTAACAGTTAGCAATTGAGCATTTGCTGTTTTTTTTTTTGAAGAGCGACTGTTAAGGATAGTTATGCACACTGACTTAAGTGTAAAGGAGATTTTGTAAGTGTTGTTAAAGACCGGCCATAAAATGTCTTAAAAAGAGTAACGTTAAGAAGCGATAACTATCAACACTCGTCTCGTTTCAAATTGATAATTGCCATATACGTACGTAAGAGTATTGCCTGCAAATTAATCTGTAAATTATTGGTTGGAGTTGGAGTACTTATTTTTAGAAATCTTTGATGACAAGGAAACTCTTCTGGTAGGGTCGGTTTATAGACCGACCCAACAATGACGTAGATGTTAGTCAATTGCTCATCCTCTTAGAAACTATCACTTTGAGTTCAACTAAGATCATTGTGCGCGGAGATTTCAACAGTAATCTTTTGGTACAGACCTCTCTAGTCGAGAGCATGAAAACTTTTAATTTAACACCGGTAAACACCACCGTTGCTACACATTTTTCTGGAGCATCGCAGACACTTTTAGATATTTTTGTTGTTAGTGATTTGTCCTTTTAAATGACCAACTGTCAGCTCCAGCATTCTAAAAACACGACCTTATTTATCTGGCTTTTAACTTTAAGTTCAAACCAATCGAAACTTCCTTCGAATTCAGAGATTTCAAGAAGAAGAGTTGTCGAAATATCCGTTGACAATGTATTTATAGGTTACCCTCTACCGATGATCAAGTCGAATTCCTAAACAATAATATAATTAACCTGTTTAATATACAAGTTCCACTGAGATCCAGAACTGTTGAAAATGGCGAACGCCCATGGTTTAACATTGAAATTCGAAGGCTCATGCTGCAAACGAGATCAGGCATATAGTGTTTGGAAACGTTATCGATTGGAAATTCATCATCAAATTTTTCGTAGGTTGCGTAATAAAGTGGTTCAAAAAACAAAAACAGCAATAATCCAATTATGCAATAGAAAGCTTAGTCCTTCTATGAATGGACGTCAACTATGGAAGAACTTAAAAGAGATGGGCTTAGGTAGCGAAAACCGAATACCTCAAGAGAATTTAGATGTGTGGATAGCATAGATATTGTGGAAAGTCTTTTTTCGGTCAAATCCAATGCTGCAGGCATTGATGGAATACATCCCGTATTCATAAAGTCCTTATTACCTATTATCCCGCCATTAACACAATATTAATGACAGGTTTATTTCCAACTCAATGGAAACACGCAAAAATATTGCCAATACCCAAAAAACAACTCAACAACCACCTTAGAGCTCATAACATTCTCTCATCTAAGCAATCTGGCTTCCGTCAAAAGCATAGTTGCATTACTGCTATTGTCAACATTGTTGAAGATATTCGAATTGCCTTAGATGAGGATCACGTAACGTTTCTTGTACTGCTCGATTTTTCTAAAGCATTTGATACTGTTACCACACTAACCTATGTCATAAGCTGTCAGCATTTTATGGTTTTTCGCCTTCTGCAGTAATCTTATTATCATCCTACCTTCGGGATAGAAAACAAGCAGTTTCGATTGGGAATAGCATATCAAGTTTCCTTCCAACAACTAGAGGAGTCCCTCAGGGTCCAATCTTAGGACCACTCCTTTTCTCTCTTTATATCAATGAGCTCCCAGAAATGATTAATGAATCCTCCATCCAAATGTATGCTGACGATGTTCAGTTATACAGAAGATGTCTCCTTGGGCTTATAGAAAATTGCGCGTACTTAGTTAATAGGGACCTTGAAGTAATTTCTCGCTGGTCAACTTCTAATGGTCTGTTCTTGAACCCTATGAAATCCAAATGCATAGTTATTAGCAGAAAGGCTCTTAACCTTACATATTTTTCCAACTTATGCTTAAACAAATCACGCATTGAGTATGTTTCAACTGCAAGAAATCTCGGTATGTTGTTCAATAGTACACTCTTTTGGGATGCTCATATTAATGCTGCCGTGGGTAAAGTATACGGGGTACTCCGCAAATTATGGCCCTCGCAATATTTCACCCCTCTTTCAACTCGTTTGTTATTGGCTAAAACGCTAGTTGTACCGATACTTACATACGGTTGCGAAATCTATTGCAAATGTGATGCAGTCAGCAGGCGAAGACTTAACGTAGTTTTCAACAATACCGCACGTTATATATTTGGTTTGCGTGGAATTGATCATTTTTCAAATTGTTCGGTACAAATATACACAATCTCCTTTGATAACTTATTGTGCTTCCGAACCCTTGTTTTACTGTTCAATATAATTCATTCCCAAGAACCGTGTAGTCTCTTCAATAGGATACAGTTTGGTTCCTCGAATAGATCCCAAAATATCAGACATGCCCGTTATAGTTGTCTGGTTTCGGAGCGACTTCTTCGTCAACGCCATAAGACTGTGGAACTCCCTTCCGAGGCACGTCAAGAGATTAGGTGGCCAAGCACAGTTTCGTAGAGCTCTACTTACTCATTTTCAAAATTGATTCTGTTTTCTAAACATAAAAACTATAATAGTTAATCTTATTTTTTTTACTTTGGGATGTATTTGTATTTTATTTAATTTCTTTCTAAATTTTTGTTCCTTTTCTTTTCTTTTTTTTTAAACAAATATTCTTTAAAACTTTCATTAAATACATTCTTCTTAATATCAAAGTAGCTTTCCTTCAAATCATTGTAAAATTTAGCCTTACACTAATTTATAAGTAGTATATTCTTAATGTGTAGGTATTCATTGAATTCAATAAACTAAACTAAAATGCAACTAAAGCAAACAAGGTTCATAGCTTTGCAAGCGCAAGGTCATATCTCCTTGTGCCAAAAGTCCCGAAACTTTGGACAGGGTCATAAACCCACAACATTTTACATTGTTGAATACTTATGATGGTATGCTCTAGTTTTTGGGATATAAGTTCAAAATTTATTTTTGAACTTCTAACGTATCAATTTTTGGGTTTTGGTTTTGGACTTAAATTAATGAATAAATGAATAATATAAGGGGTTTAAGTACACTGATGTGACCTTAAGATCTATTGTGCCCCCGTCTAGAGCTAGCAGCTAAATGAGATCGCTCATTCTATAGCTCTTCCTCCAAGTTTTTTTTCTTTGAGAAACTAAAGTTTTTGGAGGACGTTTAGAGATGGTAGTTCGCTCTCTTCTATCTGGTGACGCCCCAAATACCTAATATGTCTTTGTTGCACGAGTCCATCGCATTTACCTAACATGTGTTCAGGTGTTTCCTCATGAGTGTTGCAGAATCTGAATGTGGCACTGCTCACCAGGCCAAGAATACTGAGGTGGTCTTTTCAGTTTGCAGTGACCAGTGAGAAATTCGGTTATAATTTTGAGGTTAAGCCTATACAGGATAGAAAGCGTTCTTGGTTGTAACTCCAAATAAGTAGTTTCGCTTGCCTCAGGCGGGGGAGTTCTGTCCATAATTTGGATCTTTTGACCTTCTATTCTGATTTGACTTTATTTTTAATTACATTTTCTCCTTTACCAAAAATGGGTTCAGGACGTTAAGGGTGTCGTTGCTCCTATTTTTGCTCCTATGCTCCTATGTCTGCCTCTCCATTTCCCTGGACCAAATGAAGTGTAACATTATTGTTTTTGCCAAGGTCGTTAAACCTATTCACGCACTCCCATACCAGATTGAAAGCGCCCCACCAGAAATGGTCGACAAAATCCACGGTCTAATATTGGATGATCGGTGAGTGAAGATGAGGGAACCCAAAGATGCTACGGGCTTATCACACGGCTCGGTAATTTCAATTTTATACAAATATTTGGAAATATTTGTGAAAGCTTTGCTTTCGATCGATAACAAACGAAATCGATTCAACATTTTAAAGGAGTGTTTGGCCATCTTTAACCGTAATTTAAGCGGTTTTTTGCACCGATTTGTGACTGTCGATGAAGCATGTATTCATCACCGCACACCAAAGAGCAGCCTAAACAGTGTAATTCTCCAGTTGAATCAAAGCCAAAGAAAGCCTAAGTATGTTCATCGGAAAACAAGGTGATGGCGTAAGTTTTTTTGAGATGCCCGAGGTGTTATCCATATCGATTACCTTGAGAAAGGTAAGACCGTTACCGGAGCTTATTATTCTGACCTATTAGAGCGATTGGGCGCTGATTTAAAGAAATGAAGACTCCATTTGGCAAATAAAAAAAACTAATTTTCATCAAGACAACGCTCGTGCGAACAACTGCGTAGTCGCGATTGCATGAATTAAGGTACGACGTACTCCCCATCCAGCTTATTTTACGGCCTGCGACTATTTCTTGTTTCCAAATATGAAGAAGTGTATCGGTGGAATAATAAAATTCACAGTATCTTCTTGCTATGATTGTTATAAGAGTCGGTAAATATCGACAAAAATGTGTGTCTTAGTAGGGTATGACGGACTGACTGGAAGAGTCAACTGTCATGTGTAAGCGAAACACATTAATTTCTGGAGTTGAGGTCACTTGGTAAGTTCAAACTCTTAAAGCTTTGGAATTTAAGCAAAATTAAAACAATTATTTCATGCTTTTGAATATTGAAATAAGAATGTTTCCAACGCATTATATGTTAAGAATCCTTTGATTTAAAATATACTTGTTAAAATATACTTGCATTTCTGCCTACAGGCAATTTTAAAAGCGAACATTGAAAGCATGTTCTTTGAACTATTAAATATAAAGACATTTTCAATTTAGTTCTACTATATTCTATAATCTATATGTATGATATTATCTTCGTTGCGGCTTCAAGGTATCTTAAATTCCACATCTTTTTTTGAAATTCTTCAATATACCTACATAGGAAGAGTATAAACCACTTTCTGTGTGTATAGTATCATTTCTGTCCATAAAGCTTAAAATTCCTTATGTTAAACAAAAATGCCTTAAATATTTATTAGGGAATTCCTTTTTTTTTCTTAATAAAAATAAATAGATACATACATGTTTAGTTTTTTCTTTTAATAGATAGAGAGTAGGTAGACGACATGTGATATCGGTGCGACGAAACAAATTCCTGCAAAAACTTGAGAAAGGTTTTGGGGGCAAAATTTCATAGATAAGAATAAGATAGTTTCTTCTTTACTTTTGTATTATACCAACATGCTCTTTAACCTTAAGCAAGTGTGCATTTTTAAACATCTACAGTCGAAGCCGCTTATAGCAACCGCCAATGGATCAGCCAAATGTGGTCGCAATAGCCGGCGGCGCGCGCACAGTGGGACGACCCATAGCAGAAAAAAATCACCTATTTTAGCGGTACTTTTGAGTGATTGGTAAGTCACCTAAATATATATACAAGGTCTAACTGGAATAAAATTATTTGTAATTGTCAACTCGTGCAACAGTAACCGACCCGACAACATTGACCAGTGGAGATTTTTTCATAGACAGCGATAACATGTGTTTTTTAATATAATTTAAATTTGGTGCTCATTAAATTCTGCGCATAAATAAATTATTATATCATGGAAAATATTACAATCACGAAAAAAACTTTGCACAAAGGAGAATGGGCATTTTTGGGTGCGACCGGCCACGAATGAAATTAGTGTCAAATGAAAGGTCTGCTACAAGGGAGTAACTTTCAGTATGGGCATTTCGTTGTAGTGCATTAAGGAAAAGAGAAATGAAATGCATTTTTCAAATGCATATTTTGGGGAGATGGCATTTTCAAAAACTATCTTATGCAATATCCTTATTTCAAAATGTCGATTGACACAATACGTACCAGGTCAAGAAAGCCCGCGGTTATTTTACTGGCCCCATATACGAGTTCAGCAGGCAACAATAAGAGAGGTTTTTAAAAAGAGGAAACCAACCGATACTTTTAGTCAAATCGTTAAGAAAACCGGTGGCGGAGGTAGGACATACTTATTTAGGCTGTTTCGGTGAGAAAATGCACTTTTCCTATTGAATTTTGGTCTAAATATACCTAGTTCACTAAGGATTTCTATAAGAATGGAGTATCAAATGACATATCTAAGATTGCCCTCTTTACACGAATGTAAGGCTAAAACATGCTTTTTTGGTTGATGAAGCAGGTCAGAACGGTTCTCAATGGCTTCGGAACCTAAGAAAGTTCTGCAAGACTATTTGAATAGAGCTTTAAGTCACATGTTAGAACAACGAGTAAGTAAGCAATATATCCAAGAGAAATACATTTGGTTGCTGCGTATCCGAATGCAGCCTAGACATGTTAAGCTCTATTTTCTAGGAATTATTATTCGTCATTTGGATTGGCCGACAAAAGGAATGTGAGAGCAGCTATTGCACACTATTACTGTTACTGTCTGAGTGGAAGGCGCAAAGTCGGATGATGCGCGCATATTATGTGCGTGGGTTGGTATTTAGGCTGCTCAAGAAACCAAACCGATGATATTTGATTACCAGCAGCGGAATTAAGTCCGATTATAGAGTATGAGAAGGCACTATACTTAAAAAAACTTGTTTTTAATATACCTAGATTATTAGGTATACAAAGTATGCAAATTATACTAATATTTAATGACGTATGTGCTTTGTCTAACACATATCTCCGAAACTCATGTCTTTAGCTGTTATTTCACTTTCAATTGTCTATTTTTCCATTCACATTAGCCACAATACTAACTAAAACTCTATTAAAGTGTTAAACACAAAAATGCATTTTATACCAGTTTGAAGTTTACCACAACGAAAATACTTCTACACCGTACTTGTATGACCAAACCACATCCGAAAATAATTAAACCATTCTTGGCCGCTCGCACCCAATTTCCATACAAATTTGCCCATTCTCCTTTGCACTTTTTAAATTATTGACATTTTTGTAGGCTTTATTCCATCAATCAAAAATGGTGACTTATTACAAACATGGATTTAAAGTGAGAAATCAGTAAAATTAACTACCGTTGCTGCAAAAGTTATTGAATTATTAGGGCTAGAAGAGTCAAGTGAAGATGTTGAACTTCAAATTCAAAACGTTTTGAAGTACTTATGCCTAAAATTGAGTCAAAAAATGGGAAAATTGCCAAAGAAAAAGAGATAAGTTCATGAAAGTAGATGAACGATGGCTTTATTTTTAATTTCCGTTACCAGTCAATGTCTTAAATCGTGCAAGAGAGACAGATAAAATAAGTCCACCAGGAACGAGCAGAGGTAGAACGTCAAAGAGCTTTGAAGAGTGCAGCGAACGTACGAAAAAACGTCGCGTTCATGAACTTATTTCACAGCACAGTACTGAGGAGCTTAGCTATGCTGCTGAAATGACTGGTCGTTGTTCAGATTCTCCTCAAAGATCAGATAAGAATTAAACTATGCAGCAAAGACCTGCCTCGTACTTAGACTTGAATTTGTCTTAGAGGAAGTACGCTCTTCTACGTTCTGTTGTCAAAGACTGTTTTCCAAGTTGTTATAAACTAGGTACAAATAAACATACAAAGCCTATCTTTTGCCTGAAATTGCTTATGTTTCGTTAACTGTTGCTCAAGTCAACCTTCAAACGCTTGTAAGCAAAACTGCCAAAAGTATTGTTGAGATAATCGGGGAAAATCTTTCAAGTGTACGGAATCCGAGCACTTCATTTGATCTCATATGCAAAAGGGGATTTGATGGCAGTTCCGGGCCCAGCAATTAAAGACACATTTATAAATAGTGATCCGAAAGGCAAGGCTAGATCATATTCAAAACTGCTCCAGAATAAGTTCAATGACGGATTTGATTAATAATAATTTATTGCTTAAGGTCGACCCAGAAATTGATCAATATCTACTCAGCAATAATGTTGAAGTCTTAATCTGGACCTGAGCGATATTTCGATTATTATTATTAATTATTTTGTATACTTATTGTTTTCATAAAATTTAAAGTTTATTGAGCCGTAAAATTTATAACTAAATAGATAAATAAAAAAAAATAAAAAAAAAAATATCACAAGATCAGAAAAATAAAAATTGAGTTCGAAAAAAAAGTTCGCTGCTCAACTCTTTTATACCGAAATAAGCTGGGCATTTATTGATGGTTTATACATGTACTTTTTAGTTTATAACATAGATATTTAATCTTATAAGTGATAACATGCAAAATAATGAGGTTTCAGTCATTTAAGCCAAAGATATTAATTTTAACGTTTTTCCCATACACTCGTCCCACTGTGCGGCGGCGCGCGGTCGTTATATCCAACTTACCATACAAATACTCGATACAAAAAGTACATGTATGCGGTTTTATATATTAGGAACAGGATAATAAAGAACATAGTTAAATCCATTCACGAAGAAAGGAATTTGTATATTCGAACACGTGCAGGTTTGAATTCTCAGTTACTTCTTGTATTTTTTTTGGATTACGTCGTTCTTAGGTGCGAAACCGAAGTATTTTTTTGTCTGGAATTCTTCGTTATATCAACCTAGTCGTTATAGACGACGAATTTACGACGACAGACGATAAACTAATACAAACTGTATGAAAATCAACCAAATGAAGGAAAAGTGGTCGTTAAAAGCAACTCGTCGTTATAAGCCACCTCGTTATAAGTGGCGTCGACTGTATTTCCACTTTTAATATTGTGGAAAATACATGTGTATATGTATTTTAAAAGGACATCTATTTCATCAAGACTGTTATCCTTTTTAGCTAGTATCTACATAAAAAAAAAAAAATTCTAACATTTCTGCTTTGGCTATTGAGAAGATACGATCGGTATCCAATCAAAGTTAATTCTTTTTTTTTCTATTTTATTTTCTTTAAATGTTGAATGTGGAAATTCTTTAAGGACTTCTTTTCATTGAAAAGAAGAAATTACTAAAGAATTGCAAATGCCTCTCTGTCCTCTTCTTATATAATTTAGGTATACCGCTATACCCTCAAAATATTTGTATTTATTTTATTTTGTTTGTGTTTAATTTTCTATGGCATTTATTTGTCGGTTTACTTTTCATACAGTTTTTTTTTTAAGGACTTTTTTGTAAGGTTTCTGGGTGAGAAAGCGTTAGTCATCAACATCGTCATCATCAATACAAAGTAAACATGTTATTTTCTTTTATATCTAGATACTTGAAAACATTTGAAAATATATAACAATAGAGGCGTTAAAAATAACCAAAGAAACATTTTAACCAATATAATTGCTTGCTTATATACAGATACATACATTAAGTGTCTAGAACAATTGAACTAAATATGTTTATGTATACATAGTACATAGGTACATATATCTATACATAAGTATGTATTTCTTATAAAATGAAAGTAAATTGAAATGAAACCTCGACGAAACTTGTGTGGTTTTTTTGATTTGTATCGCTTTTTATGAAACATCAAATAAAAGGAAGCACTTGCGATAATTTAAAATGAGCTTTTGAAGCATTTTGAAGAAATAGAGCACCGTATCGTAGTCGAATCAATAAAGGTTGTTGAAAGTTCCGATTTTTAATAATACAATTGATTTTTTACTTTTGCTCTGCAGGGCAAATATTGGATAAGTGTCAGATTTTCATCAAAGTTGCTATAAGTCTGAGAAAGATAGGATCTAACCGGGAACAAATAAATTCATGAAATTTTTTGGCTGGTATCGACGCAGAATTTAATCCCGTACAACGTACCCAAAGTGCCCAAAAATGTATGGTGATTTGCCGAAGTATACTAAAAAAAGTCAAACACTTCATTATAGTCCAGTCAAATGGTGTTTTGAGGAAAACAAATATAGAAGTTTTTTTCTCACTGTTTTAGGGGTCGCTGAATCCGAATTTCAACATTGCTACTTCCTACGGATTGGCTTCACAGAGCGAAAATTGCAAAAAAAAACTCCTACCTTTTTTCAGTTTTTTTTTTTTTTTTTTTGCCAAAAAGTCAACAAAATATGCACTTCTTAGATAAAATTATCTTCTACACTTTATTGAACATAAAATTTCCTACAAAAATAGTTTACATATTCTTTTTTTTTTTTTTTTTTTTTTTTTTTTGTAGATTTAACGGTTTGGCCACTAGAAAGAGTACGGCGAAAAAAGACCAACATTTCGTACTTTTTTGGAAAACACAGTTAGTTAGATTTTAGCTTTTTACTCAAATTTTCTACAAGTTTGTCACCTTCTTCACTTAAATTGGCGAGAAAGAGCATGATGAAATTATATGTCATATTCCAGGAAGCGACTAATTGATTATGATCAGGGCCGGGATTCTCATGCTCTAAAAAACACAAAATATGCGCCTAAACGATGCACTTAAAATTACTAAATATGCTATTCAAAATAGAAATTATGCCATAAAAAATCCAAAATATGCCTTAAAAAATCCAAAATGTGCTGCAGAAATATTCAAAAAGTAAATGAAATAACCATTTAAATAAAAAAAGACACAAAATACACTCTTTTATTCATAGAAAGTTTTTACAGCCAAAAACATAAAACATAAAATTCAGGTAGGTTTAACAAAAAATAAATAGTATTTTTAATATATGTGCACTATTTTCGTAATGAATAATCATGAATCATGAAATTTTTTGTGAAGTTTTCAAAAACTTTTGTACATGGAAAATGACCTCTTCACGCGTTAACAGACGTTAGTGGAGCATTTTTTTTTTATGAAACAATCTCATATATTGAATATCGAAGCTCTGTTCTTCATTCCCATTTAAGGATGTGCAGATATTTTTCATTTTCATATATCCCTCGTTTATTTAAGAACATTTTCTATTTTGTTACGAATATGTAGATTGACCCATTGGAGACTCTACTGCATGCATTTTTGAAACTGCTTCGTCCATTAAATTTATTTGATTTTTTAAGCGAGGTCCAACCCTCTGGTTTTACTATAGTCTCACCGAGAAACCCATAGTTTGAACTTATGAAAGACAAAGTTTATTTTCTTGAAATATGCAAGAAAAAAATGCATTTATTGTTAAAATATGCTCAATAAGCCAAAATATGCATTAATATCAAAATATGCAAAAATATGCACTAACGATTGAATGCCATTTTCTTAATTCGAAAAACTATCTGATTCTTTTGCTTCTAAGGCTTTTCAAAAAAAAAAAAAAAATATGCATTTGCATAGAAATCCGGGCCCTGCTTATGGTAAATAGAATGGAAATAAGACGTTCCAGGGTTTTTATTGTAAAAATCATTCAATGGCTCATTGAAGATGAGAAACAACGGAGCGTTTTTAAATGAGACGGTGCAATTTTGAGGAGGTGGAGCAACTGCAACTCTTTTGGTTTTTTGCATATATGTACCTTGAAAACCAAGCTAAATTTCGAGAAAATTCCGAACCCCTTTCTGTAGAGAATAAAATTTACTATACAATTGGCCTATTCAAAAAGTTTTAAATACATTTTTAATGTTTTAAATAAAAAAAAAAAAAAATAAAAAAAAAAATTAAAAAAAAATTAAAAAAAAAAATTTTAAAAAAAATTTAAAAAAAAATTTTAAAAAAAATTTTAAAAAAAATTTTAAAAAAAATTAAAAAAAAAATTAAAAAAAAATAAAAAAAAAATTAAAAAAAAATTAAAAAAAATTAAAAAAAAATTAAAAAAAAAATTAAAAAAAAAAATTAAAAAAAAAAAATTTTTAAAAAATTTAAAAAAAAATTAAAAAAAAATTTAAAAAAAAAATTTTTTTTAAAAAAATCGATTTTTTTTTTCTTATTTGCCTATAACTCTTTTTTCAGCAGCGATAGGTATAGAAATTGGTCCACATAAAAGAAAGATAAAAAAATTTTCTTCAAGGTGACCTATTTTCAAAAAGTGATTTTAACAAAAAATCAACCAAGATACAGTCGCTCAAAGTAAGACATTTTTTCAATTTTTATTACGTTGACCTCGATATTATTTTAATTCTTATTTTGTACAACAAAACTTTAATGTATTTAAAATGAGAATAATTAATTAATTTATTAATAATAATAAATGTTTGTTTTAACAGCTTTAAACAACTCTTTTGGGAATGTCAAAATCATACAAGAAAATTAATTCATACAAAAATAAAATACAATTTTTCATTTCTAGATTTGATTAAATCTATCTTTATCCATGTCTTCAAGAATATCATCTTCTTGAATGTTCGCTTCTTGCGAACTATCGCAGTTTGGACCCATGTAATTCTTACAAAACATTGAAAACGTTAGTCCTAATTTTCTCCAACCACAGCTTCCGTGACAACCGGTTGTACATCCACATGCAATTTTCCTAACCAATATATCTGGTGAAGGAGCTTGATTCATGGTTTTAGGTATCAAACCATATTAAGATATTTTCCAACCCCGCTCGAGAGGATTTAAATTTGTTAACTCCACTTCTTTATTTATTAATAAGTCATTTGGAAATTAGTCGTTATCCTCTCGGTATAAATATAAATAAATTTACCTGTGGTTGTAGAAAATTAGGATAAATCGCTTCCTGTAATATGACATATAATTTCATCACGCTCTAGCCGGTGCATTTTCTCGCCAATTTAAGTGATGAAGGTGACAAACATGTAAAGAATTTAATGTAATTTATGCAGAAGCCTAGGTTTTCTACAATTACAGACATGTATTTTGAGTTACAAGCAAGAATCTAACTAGAGAACTGTGTTTTCCAAAAAGTACGAAATGTTGGTCTTATTTCACCGGACCCTGGTGGCCAAACCTTTAATTCTACAAAAATTAGGAAAAGTAGGAAATTGTATGTTCCATAAAGTGTAGGAGGTAATTTTATCTAAAAAGTGTATATTTTGTTGACTTTTTTGCGATGTTCGCTGAGAAGCCATATCCATATAGCAAAGTTGAAATTCGGATTCAGCGACCCCTAAAACATAAAAGAGGAATGAAAACAAAATTTCTATATTTTTTTCCTGAAACTGGTACTCCATGTGACGATTTGACTGGATTATTAGTATAACAGCTAGTTTTACAGTTATCCCTATCGGAAGTTTTTATAAAGCTTATAAGGTGTCATGTAGATCTCACAAATAACTTATGTTGATTCAAGATAAAATCTTTTATCCTGTTAAAAATATGTATACACCATCAACCATGTTAAAAAATAAAAAAAATAACCAATATTTATCTAATTTTACCAGATATTTTCTTTATTTATGTATAGTCCACTCATTTTAGGTATTTTGTTAAAAAACATATGAGGAAGCAATTTTTGTCTTGAGTTCGTTAGAGTATCGTACAGAAAATTTAACTCCAAGTTTTCGACCACCAACCCCTTGCAGGGTTGCCACTATCTTGATTAAAAATGTGAATTTGTTTTTCATGAATTATACCAATATTTTTGAGTTTATCGAAAAACTGAAAATGTATTTTTGTAGAGAAACATACGTTTTACAAATTTGTCCATGTTACCTTTTTTTTATATTTTGTGTATTTAACGAGTTTAAACAAGTTAAAAAAAAATAAAAATGGAGTTCACATTTTTTGAAGTCAAATACTTTTTTTTCGATTAGTGTTTCTGAAAAATTTTCTTCAAAAAGTTGTTGAAAGCACTATTACCTAAAATTTTTATCCACACATGTTTTTTGTCCGAGCAATTGATTATTTACTATAGCGCTTGAAAACTTCATAATCGCATCTTCAAACGTAGAATCGAAATCATTTATTCAGTTACAAAAGTGTGTGTGGGTTTCGCACGGTACAGTGTTTAAATGGTATAATGTGTGTATCACATGTTCATGTGCACTGTAAATGGAATAGTTTCTTTTATCGTGTGTGGCGGATCGTATTCCAGTAATTTGCATTATTATAACTTTAGTTATCGTGTATGTAATTGAACAAACTTTATGGTTTATAAGATTATTATAAATAAATAATAATTATTGGGAGGCATACATACAATATACACACTTGCGTGGCTTTAATGAATTTCAAGTACCGGTGCATGAAACCTTGGTTTTTTACATAAAAGTCCGGGCAGACTATCTTCTTGGAAGGAAATCGTGCTAACTGTTCTTCCACCTTCGTCCTCTGAATTATCGTCCATGATTGGTTGTTTCTTGGGGCATTGTTGAAAGTCTCCCCACAAGAGTGTTGGCAAATTGCTGAGCAATGAAGACCTGTTTTCATACATCAACAAGCTTTTTCGCAATTTGTGGTACCTTTGCAAGAAATAAGTTTGAGGGTCGAACTAGGTGCCGGATATTCATCGCTTGTTTGAGGCATCCAACGCAACGTTGTTTTTTTTCCACCCCCAATCACTAGGACTTTTTTCATCATCTATTTTGCTCAACCACTGTTGAACTTGAAAATATGTCCTTTTTGAGTGATAATTTGCTGCTCCTTCTGTTAGGGGAAGATTTGCAAGGTTGCAAGTTCTTTTCTTAGATCTTTACAAAGCAATTGTACCGCATATCCTTTAAAGAATCCTTAGATGGGTTCCCTCCATAAAGTGCTACCAAAAATCTATTTCCAGCAGTAACAATGTCCTGGGGATCGACGTGATCATTTCTGAATTTTGCAATTACATCACTGAGCTCATCATTTTTTCCAGAGCCGCAATAAATTAAATTTTTACCATATCGAATGCATGTAAGAACAATATGTACATATATTTTCCATTACTGATTGTACATGCTTCAAGCTGGAAGCCGAAAATTATGGTCTGAAGATTAACCATGTTTTGGTTTTCGGAAATAAAGGTTCATGGTTACATTTTCGGGGCACAATCCAGTAAGAACATTATTTGTTTGTAAACAAACGAATAAAGCGCTTTTAATTTAAACACGAGTATGTAAGTATATGTAGATACATATTAAATAATAAATGAATGTGTCAAACAAATTTCGCCAAATATGCCGCGGACTATTTCAGTGACGGCTATTGGGTCAAATTTCAGTTGATACAGTAGGTAAACAAACAACTTCGCATACGAAAAAAGTTTTTAAATAAATTGTAATTTCTTCTTCTTATATTTGCCGTGTTTTTTGAAAGAGTGACTAGCAACTCAGTAAAAGTTTTACACGGAAAACACAAACAAAATTCTCTATAATAATTTGTTTTGTTATTGTTTTGCGTGTAAACATTTTGCTGAGTTGCTAGTCACTCGCTCAAAAACACGTCTATTATGTAAAAATGACACTTGTTGCAAAAGTGCTAAAGGAAAGTGCAAAACTTAAGTTAGTAATCTCCATCATTCTAAAGAATTTCAGATTTTTAAAAATATAGAATTCAAAAGCTTGACAAAATTGAACTGCAAAAGTTGAGGGTTTCAAAACTTTTCTGCGACAAAAATCAACACATATGTATATCAAAAATTCCTCAAACATGGTTAAAATAATTTTTAATTACCCTCCCAAAAATATAAAATTTACTATAATAAAACTCCTACTTTGCCGTTTTCGACTTTAAAACGATCATATCTCGATGCCTAAATTCTTCGGATTTAGGTTTTATGTGTAATCTCGTCTGTTAAAATAGTTACGCACACATCATATTTTGATTCAATTTGCGATATTAAAAATTGGCCTTCTGAAGCCCTTGTTAAAGAGTTTATTGTCTCAAATAAAAAAAGACAACCGCGTAATTCACCCAAAATCTCAACTGCAAAAAACTAAGCAGGATTACCCTCTTCTACCAAAATGTAAGATGGCTTCGCAGTAAAACCGCTGATATCTACATAAACTCCCAAGCATTGTCATATGACATCTTTGTTTTGACGGAAACTTGGCTTAATTCAGGTTTTTTAGACACGGAACTCTTTAGTCAAGAGTTTTTAGTATATAGTTCGCGATAAATGTATGTCTTCGTCTGTTTAATTCCCTTTTAATCTTTCTATTGAATTAGTCTGTATTAAGGTAGCTATACAGTCAAAATTTGTTTATATTTTAAATGTCTACACACCTCCAAAAAGTCCACACGCATCTTACGTTAAACTTTCTAGGGCCTTAGATTTTGTTGTTGACTTGTCTTGCTCTAACAGCAACATCTTACTTCTAGGAGATTTTAATTTACCACACATTGATTGGGTATCTTCTGAAGACGAATCTTGTCAAGAAGCTTCTTTCTTTAACTTCTTCCCAAACTGAGCTGCAGTTTCTTGATAGGATTACCTCAACTGACTTACAGCAAGTTAGCTGCATTAAAAATTACAAAAATCGAATTCTCGATTTAGTTTTTTCCTCAGACGCTGTAAGTACTCTGGTTCTAGAATCTAGTCCCGGAATTACTAATATAGATAGCTATCATCCTCCTTTGGATATTATTTTTGACTTGAGCAGTCACATTACTGAAAACAGTAACACTTATGATTGTTCATATACTTTTGACTTCAGGAAAGCAAATTTTCAATTGCGCTCAGATGAATTAACTAGATCTGGTATTGATAGTTTATCAGTGTATAATAATATTGACGAAGCAGTTAACAGTTTCTATACCATCCTTAATAACTGCATGAATAATACTATCCCCATAAAAATGTCGAAAAATTCGAACGCCTGCTTTTCATTGTATACGAAAGAGCTGAAATTACTCAGAAACAAAAGGAAAAAAGCATGGAAGTTATATTTAAAAACCCTTTCGTCTTCGACCACAACTCTAACATTGCATTATTTGAAGAATTTAAATCCCTTTCGAAGACTCTCTATACAGATCATGTAAACGAAATGGGTAGATCTTTAAAGGATGATCCTAAGAGATTTTGGAAATTTGTTAATTCAAAGAAAAATTCTGACGGTCTTTCAGATTTATTCAATGCTCACTCGGGTGTACCTCAAGGAAGTCATCTTGGCCCACTTCTATTCATTCTGGCTATAAATGATGTTAAATCATGTATACACTATAGTGATATTCTTGTATATGCTGATGATATGAACATTTTTAAAACAGTAAAATCTAACAGTGATCGCATTCTCTTGCAAGCAGATATTGACAATTTTAATGTTTGGTGTGACAAAAACAGTCTTTCTCTTAACCCAGTTAAATGCCAAACTATTACTTTTTCTAGAAAACGAGTACCGAGTGCTTTTGAGTATTCCATTTCACAGCACTCACTATTTCGTGTTCTTAGCTTCAAAGACCTTGGTGTTCACTTTAGTTCTAATCTAGAATTCACAGAGCATATTATTTACATTGTAAAAAAAGCAAGCTCCATGCTTGGTTTTATAAAACGGTGGGCTAAGGAATTTAACGATCCGTATGTCACCCTCTCCTTATACAATTGCTATGTACGACCCCATCTTGAGTATGCCTCACTAGTTTGGTCTCCTTTTTACGTTATTCATAAACACCGTATTGAAGCAATACAGCATAACTTCATTCGATTTGCTTTAAAAGGGTTACCCTGGACTGATCCATATAATCTGCCACCATATGAACATAGAATCCAGCTTCTGCAGGTCCAAACTTTATATCAGAGGCGGGTTAATAATGATTTAATATTTATTCATCAACTTATTACTGGTCAAATTGATGCTCCTGATTTGCTATCCTGTATTGGCTTGAACTACCGCGGGGGTTCTCACCACCTGCGAGAATTTAAACTTTTTCACGTAAATTTTCATAGAACTAATTATGGCATGCATGAACCTCTTAACCGAATGAGTAAACTCTATAATTTAAATGTTTCCTCAATTGATTTTAATATGTGTAAAATAGGACTTAAAAAGTTATTTCGAACCAGTACTCCACTGTCGTGATCGGTTTAATATTTTGTTTTATTCTTAATGTTGCATTTTGTTTATAAACTAAATATAACGTAAACTAAAAATAATTTTGTTTTTTTTTTTGATTTCATAATCCTTATTTTTCAAATAGTTTTATTTTTTTTTTCAATTTTAAATTTTTCAACTGCTTGCATTAAGCAGACCTAATCCCTTTTAACTTCCGTTGATACCTACTCATTTCGCTGTAAGACAAGTTGCTGTGTTATTGTTAAACATAACTAAGTAACGATTTTTTTTATAATTATCTAACATCAAATAATTAATATAAGTGCCGATATGACTTGCAATCGTAATTGCTGTCGTACTCGGTGAAAATGGACCCCAGCGCGTGCGGTATCTGGGGGGGGGGGAAAGAGGCGTGGGCTTTAAAAAAAATTAAGCTTTTTATAAAGTTATCTTACGATGCCCACAAAAAAATTGCTTCCCCATATGTTTTTTAGATTCCCATAGGAGCAAAATCTAAATAGACTGGACTAGTATTAAAAACTATAAAATATCTTTCTAATTTGTGCATACAATGTACAACTACACTATTTTTCAGAGCCAAAAAAAAAAAAAGAGAATAAACTAAGATAAACGTTTTTTTTATAAAATTACTATAAATTTTAATAGACATTAAGCTGAATCCTCTTTAAATAACAACGACGAGTTTATAATTGCTAATTGCTAATAATGCAATTAAAATTTCAATGCGTTTATGCAGCAGGTACAATTTCTTCTCTTAAACTCGTGAAAAAGAAATACACAAATTCTTAATTTAAATTATCGCAGTCAAATACCCCTTTTCAAAACAAATTCATAAAATTATTGTTGTTTTCCATTTGCCATGGCTAAAACTTATAATTATAAACAAGAGGCTGTAAGCAATCAACCTGAAAAATATACTCACACTTAACAAATTAAACAAAAATATTATCCCCCTCAACCCCCCTTATTCCGATGAAAAAAAATTCCACCTAAGCTGACCCGATTCACACAATAATTAGCAATCTCATATAAAAATACCAGATCAACATTAAGCTAGTATGTATGTAGATTGTAGAAGCACATATGCATACACGGCACAAAGGTGGTCTATCTAGAAATAAGTATTCGTCATTTCAAAAAATGTATCCATCCTTCTAAATTAAAATTTCTTGAATATTATTTTTTTTTTTTTTTTGAAAATATTTAAATATTTATTCATATAATTTTTACCTGAATAACTCTTAAGTGAGTCGTTTTTGTCATATGTTAGTCTTTTTCAGCTGGTTTTCGAAATATAATTATTTTTGATGGGGCTATTTATGTATGTAGATTGTAGATGCTCGGTAATTTATAGATCATTATTCAAGTGATTATAATTTGTGAGGTTTTATTTTTTTTGTTGCTGTATTTTTAAACACAGGTATATTAAGACAGATTTCCTAAGAAAAATGTCTGGAAGAACATATTCAAGTCAGTTAAAGGAGTTATACAAATGTCAAATATATTTACACTTTTGATGATAAAATCTTCTTGTGAATGATGGATACTAAAACGAACTTCATTCATAGTTCAAGGTCATAAAAATGGGAACCTGAATTCTTGCAGAAAAGTGATCTCACAGATATTTCTTTTTATTTTATTTGCGAAGAATAATAAAGCCATTTGAAGAAAAAAAAAAAGAAAGAAAACTTTCGTTAAATTTAATTTAATGAATTTTAAATGTCAGAGGTCCAATACAAGAGAAGAAATCTTCATAAATTGCAACGATTTTAATGTGAAAAAAAAACAGAGAGGCGAGACGAACGCTCTTGGAATGTGATGGGTATAAGGTCATTTTCTATATGGGTAGAGTACCTAATATGTTGAAAAATAAAAGTTGTATCATAAAATCATTAAAAAAAATGTAGATAAGTTCTTAAACAAGTACAACAATAAATGCTTCATGAAAAATGTTTCTAACAATGTAAGTCCAAATTAAGGCTGATTGCATAAGTGGGTCGAGGCAATACGAAAAAAAGCGTATGAGATGTCTTTTCCCCTTCGTTTAGGCGGGAGTGCAATTTTCTAAAAACAACTGACTTAAAGCTGAAAAATAAATAAAATAAATCGCTACATGAAAGGACAATAAGAACGGCCTTCATATCTTATATATGTAGGTACATGTTTATCTGTTAACCGTTTGTCCAAATTCACTGTGTGACAAAAGTTATTTAATTTTGAATAAAATGAGTTTTAGGGTCACAATTCCTTTTTTCCATACTTTTCATTTAATATTTTGTGTATTTTTCGCTCGATTTAGGCCATTTTTTTTTTTGGAATTAAGTTTTTTGAACCCAACCTATCACACACTACCTGCATTTTTTCAGATTTTTAAAATTACGTTTAGGGGTCGCAAGCATCAATTTTACGCAAAAAGCAGTTTTTTGGAGTATTTAATTTGTAAAAAGTACATTTATTGGTTTTTAAATAATATTTTTGATGTCAAAATCATCTCTGGAAAAAAGCAAACAAATATCAAATTTTTACCTTATTTATCAGAAAAAAATAGGTATTGTTTTTAAGGTTAGTTTGCAAATCGTAAAAGTAAGACAAAACAACTCACAAAACCACCTTCAAAACCACCCTAAAATTTGGGGCCATTTTTCATTTTATGTTTGGGGCCATATTACGTTGGGGCTAAATTTCATGTAGCCTTCTTAAACTTGTACTTCATTACGTTAAAATTTGAAAAAAAAAAAAAAAAAGAACATTAATTGTTTTTTTTTTTTTTTGATTATTTTTTTTTTGATTATTCTTTTTTTTTTTTTTTTTTTTTTTTTTTTTTATTTTGAGTTTGAAAATTAAATCGAAATCCGGATTTTTCATTTTGTTGAAAACTTTTTGACCGCTTCTGATTAAAACTGCTATAACAAAAAAAAAAACTATTCGACAGATATGAATACGAATTTCTAGACACTTTTTTTGTTAAAGTGTCTCGACTCACACTCAGCCTACACGGTCTAGTTCTTTTTATACTGATTAGCATGTTTAATTTATTTATAGTTCAGAGGTTAAGACCTTTCTTAGAGTATGAGAAATAGTAATTGTTTTCGAAATATACAAAATGGGCACGACTGGATCGCACAAACTTGCTCTCGTAGCTAACAACTAGACGTAGCTTTAAATTGACAATGTGCATATTTAGTGGTTCTATAACATTATGATTATGATTATAAATTATTACTAAAAATCACTACAAATTTGTTTTTTTTTTTTTAACAGCTAAAAGAGAGAGAGCTAAAAAAAAAGGTATGCCATCTGATTTGCTTGATAAATATGAATTTATGAAAAAATAAATTCAAAAATCGTTAGAGCGGTTTTCTTAAAAAATAATTTTTTATTTACAAAAATTCTTGAATATTTTTAAAAGTAAAATTTGGTATGCCAACTTTTAGAATTTAATAAAACACAATTTAACTTAAAATTAAAAAAATATTCATTGACCGGTTTTCAAGATATTGAAATTTAAAAAAAAAATTTCAAAATTGTTGATATTGCTTAGGACCTCTTACGCAAAAAATTTGGTTAAAGTTGGTTTTGCCCTTAACGAGAAACTTGAAAACCAAAAATTCGGTTAAATGACAGGTACCGTTAATAACCTTTATAAACATTTTTTTTTCTACCAAAATATTAATTGTAGTACTTATGCTCGTAATTTTTTTTTTTTTTTTTTTTGAAAATCGTTAATGCTATTTTTGAAATAAATCAATTTTTGTATATTGGTTGTATGGCAGGTACCGTTATTTTTTGAGCTAAAAAAAATCCAATTTCCCCTCTAGAGAATCCCATTAGAACCTTAAGTCCAAAGTTTGAAGAAAATCGCTTCAGCCGTTTAGGCAGACAGACGGACAGACAGACAGAATTGCGAGACCCACTTTTTTCGCGTTCTCTATCATCGTAATGTTAGGGAAAATTATTACTTGAATTTTTTTTTTCACGAATCCTAAACTTGCCTTATGTTACGTATATCGCAAGTAAAAAATAAAGGTACCAACTTTTAAATAATGATGATGATCCTTATCCACTGGTTGATTTTTCTTAGTTTTATGTGAATTCTTTTATTTTTTAAATATTTCGAATAGTAAAAGTCCTAGAACCGTCCAGTGTTTGGCTTAAAATTAATAAGATCATTGAGTATAACAATCTAAAATTATAATTAACAACGTACGTATACAAATCAGTTTAAAGTAATATTTTTTTTTTTTGTTTAAATTTTAAGTTTAAAAACTTATTATTGAAGAACTATTTACTTAAATAATTTTATTTAAAAATAAAAAAAAAAAAAATCAATAAAATAAAATATAATAAAATTAAATAATAGTTTCTAGCTTAAAATACTGTTAAAGGAAAATATTGAAAGTGTGCCGTGTTTTTTTAAATTATTTTCTGTTTAAGTCATTTTTTTTTATATAGAATTCCTCGCTCACATACTTTTTTGTTTGTCTCAACCCACGCCCTAGTTTTTTTATGCTAAATGCAAAAATATTAAATAAAAAAGTACGCACGAGTGTATCAATTTGTTACAATCTTTTTTCTTCTAGTAAATAAAATTCGAGAGAATAGCTGGTTCCAAGGAATATTTGCATTTGTTTTTTGTTAAATTTAAAGCTAAAGCAAAAATTATTTTCTCACAATTTTATTCCTGATAATTTTTCTCGGGAATCAAAAACGTCAAGGGTTTTTATTAGTGAATAAACTACTGTGGAACATACATCAGCCTTTTATAACAAAAAATATCGCCCATGTTTTTCTTAGTCACTTTTTTTTTTTTTTTTTTTTTTTTTTTTTGTAGTTCTCGAAACCCAAGCCGAATTTGAGAATTTATCTTAACAGACTTTTTTTATTGGATAAATAATTTTCCATCAATATGGATGGTTTAAAAATTTTATAAAAAAAAAATCAGAGCATGAAATGTTTACAAAACAAAAAAAAAAAAAAAAAAAAAAACGAACTGAAAAAAGTGAAAAATCTGAGATTTTAAATTTTCTTATAACTTTTTTTGTGTGCAAAGATAGGGGACATTTTATAAGAAAGGTTATCAACAAATCTAAGTTTCTATATGGAATGACTCTCCATCAAAACTAACCATCGAATAGGGGGTGGATATTTTAGTAACTATATCATTGTTATTTCAATATAAACAAAATAGGCACGCTTCTCACTTATTCTACCCCCCCCCCCCCCATAAAATGCTACAATTGATTTTTAAAATATCCATGGAGCTCACAGCAGATTTGTTTCCATTTATATTAAATGGAAAAAGTTCCAAAAGTAAAAAAAAAAAAACAACGAAACCACTTTCTTGCTCATTACTCACAAAAAAAAAAAAAAAAAAATTAAAAAAAAGAAACTAAAATCACAGAGCTAAGATGAAAAAAGTAATTATCTGCTCTTGTGTTTTTGTTTTTTTTTTTTTTGTTCTTTTTTTTTTAAATCTTATAAAGGTTGAAAGTTGGCAGCGAAGGCATAAGATTTTATTCATGTCGCTTAATTGTTAACCTCAAAAATACGCCACAGGACTAACAATACAAGACTAACGAGCAACATTCCTTAAGGTTAAGTCAAGGAGTTTGTTCATTTATTTTTTTCTCTCTGCAATAAGACCAGCAGAACCCCCTTCTCTCCCTTTCCCCACCGCCTTCACCAATCGTCTGACTTTGAGAGTGTCTCACACCAAAGTGAACAAAAGTGTTATAAGGACTGCTGATGAATTTTTCCATCCCACTCCCCCAAGCTGCTTCTGAATGTGCAACAACAGCAAAGCAGCATCAGCAGCAGCTTCAAACCCCATTTTTCTTTTTTGATTCTAGGTGGTAATTGCAACCTTTACCGTGCACCTACAAAACGCTTGAATAGCATCAAATGGGATGGAGGACACTCTATAGACATCAAGTAGATAATGACGGGTACTCTGGTATTTTATGAATACAAGTGCTCACACAGGTCCTTTTCATTAATTTCACAGGTCAATTTCGTCGTGAAGCACGAGATAAGCACTGCACTGACTCAAAAATGAAAACCTGAAAACCGAAACGAATCGTTTTTATACCTATATACCTTTACTCTGAAATTGACAATCTATAGTAGATGGAGTGGTCCTGATTCAGACTTCCTGATGATGAATAAAATAATATACCTATACATAGATACATATCTTCCAACAGAACGTAATAAGTATGTGTGTCGATAGGTATAGGTGGTTCACGTTGCTGAGGTCGCTTGCCTTTGATAAATTGGACTTCTCTCTTCAATATCGGTAAAATAATTGAATTGGCAAATAGCTTTGCAGTGATTCTGACATATGATCATGTATTCATTGGCTGTGTACTTTGTACTGTTATGTATACCTGACGATGATGGCCCCAGGAGCTGAGCGATGCGATGACAGTGACACCACCACCACCATCACCAGTAACAACACTAGCGACGACGCGACGGTGAAAATACTTACTGCAAATTTTTGTCATAAAATTAAAATTTAATTTTCAAGTGAATTTAATTACAACAACACTCATCATCGATTGAATATTGTTCAGATTTTGTTTTATTCAATTTTGAAAAAAAAAGTAAAGCTTTTTACTTATTAGTGACAACGATATGTTAATGGATCTAGATATATAAGTATAATAATACTTATACATAGATAGAGAATATACAGGGTGATTCGAGTAAGCTGTGAAAAAAAGTGTAGGTTTTAGTTGTTGTCGTCTCAAGGACTTTTACCTTTAAAAATATCAAAAATTAAAGAAACCAACTTCTTAGTAAAATCATGAAAAAACCAAAGCTGGATAAATCAACGGGTTACTGAAATGATCATTTAGACGGATTTTCCTTAGTTCTATGAGAAAATTGGTTCATTTAGTTTTTAATATTTTGAAAACTTAAAGTTCTAGAACCATCCTAATTTCAGTGATTGACTAAGAACTAATGAGAGCATTGAATTTCGAAAATAAAACTATTACTTAATAGCCCAGGCAAAATATAAAAAAAAAAAATGCCAATCTGCCATAAAATCCAAGTGAAGGTTTTCAAACGCAATTGTTTTTATTTTGGAATTGCCAAATCGTGTGCGCGTCAATAGCTATCCAAGGTTAAATGTCGAAAACATCAGTTTTTCAAATAAAACTAGGAATCGGTAAATGCTATCAAAAAGCGTTGCATACAAAACTTGTAGATTATGTCATTTGTCAAAAAATGTATGACTATTTTGTTCTTACGAACCACCGTTAAGAATATATCGAAATTTCAAAAAAACGTACTATGCTGAAAATGGTCGTTTTTCACGTATTACTCCTAAACGGTTCAAATTTTTGAAAATACCTGAATACAAAGTTTGTATAAATTATGTAAATCACTACAAGAAAACATTATTATTTTTTCTTATAAAGAACCGTTTTAAAAGTTTGACAAAAAGTTCGAATTTCTGTTTTTTTTTTTTATTTTTACTCTTAAAAGCACACAAATCTTACGCTCAGTTTAAATATCGAAAAATTATATTAGAAAAATGTTAATAAAGAAAAAGAAATTTAAATATTCAAATATTAAAATTACTTTGGTTTTAAGTGGAGTGAATGAATATAATTCAAATAAAAAGTTCAAGTGACCTCAACTCCAGAAATTATTGTGTTTCGCCCAAGGTATAACAGTGGGCTCTTCAATCAGTCTGTTGTACCCTACTAAGACACAAATTTTGGTCGATGTTTACCGACTCTGGGGGCACGAATTTAAAAAAATTCCCCTAGAATAATAAAATTCACAGTATCTTCTTGCTGTGATTTTTATAAAAGTCGGTAAACATCGACCAAAATTTGTGTCTTAGTAGGGTACAACAGACTGATTGAAGAGCCCACTGTTATACCTTGGGCGAAACACAATAATTTCTAGAGTTGAGGACACTTGAACTTTTTATTTTTATTTTTAATAGAAAAATGTTAACGTAATGTGATATTATATAAGCATGCATTAACAGTTTTTTTTTTTTTTTAGAAACCATAGTTTTATTATTAAAAAAAAAAAACACCAACAGTCGAAAATACCGGTTTTTGGCTCTTTACTCTTAAATGACGAAATTTTCCGAAAATGTTTTATACTTATTTTGCAGACTTTAATATTTCCTAGAGGAAACATTATCACACTATTTTGCGTATAACGCATCAGTTGCAAGGTACTGCGACTTGAAAAATGGTAAAATTCGAACATTTTTGAATAAAAAAAAAATGAAAAACGAAACTATTTTATTTAAAATGACGTTATAAATATTATTTGATTCAGAATACGTACATACAAACATAAATATTACAAAGGTAAGATGAATTGGTTCAAAATAAGTTCATGCAGAGTGCATTTTTTTTTACATGCTGTCCCCTATAGGCCTTATCCATGCGTTGTGATTTGTGTCAATATTTTAATACTTAAAATTAACCATTTTTAAAGTCGCAATATCTTGCAACTGATGCGTTATATGCAAAAAGTGTGTGATAATGTTTCCTCTAGGGAATAATAAAAGCTGAAAAATAGGTATACAATTTTTTTCCGAAAAGTTCGTCATTTAAGATTAGAGAGCCAAAAACAGATGTTTTCGACTTTTGGTGTTTTATTTTTTAAATAATGATATCATAAAAACTATGGCTTCTAAAAAAAAAAAACTGTTAATGCATGCTTATATGTATAATATTACATTATGTAAAAATGATGTTAATATAATTTTTCGATTAAGCTTTAGACCAAGAGCCCACAGCAAATTTTGGGAGTGGATTGATAACCAAAATATGAGTATGAGGGCTTGTAGGTGCATTTATCGTGGTATCGAAAACAATTGTCTGGCAGGTTTCTTTTTCAGCCTTTGGCGGGGGTGGGGTTTGAATACAGCGATTTTATAATTTATTTTGTTAGAGGTATTGCCACTTCAATAAATTTATAAAGTATATGCTATGATGCTCTGTCATTTTCTTTAAGTCAAAACGTCATAATTTTGGCAATCCGACCAACATAACTCAAGATATAAGCTTTTTAAGAGGACATAATCGTCTTTTTCTGGGAGAATTTTAAAACACAAAAAATCAACAAAACAAAGTCTCCAAAGAAAAATCGATTAAGGTTCGCTTAAAAAGCTCATATCTTGAGTTCTATTTGTTGAATTGCCAAGATTATGACGTTTTGACTTAAAGAAAATGACTAGGCACCACGGCATATAGCTTTTAAATTTATTGAAGTGGTAATACCTCTGACAAAATAAATTAGAAAATCGCCGTTTTCAAACCCCCACCCCCGCCAAAGGCTGAAAAAGAAACCTGCCATACGATTGTTTTCGATACCATGATATATGCATCTAAAAACCCTCATACTCATATTTTGGTTATCAATCTACTCCCAAAATTGACTGTGGGCTCTTAGACTATTAGGGCTTAAAAGATATCTGCGATAACCCGTTTTTTTGACAGTTGACACTACTGAAGTAGCAATATCTTGCGACTTATGACTCGTATGGAAAAAATTGTTATATATTTTTTTGAAGAGAATATTATATTATTTAAACTGAGTGTAAGTTTTTTTTTTCGACAACTTGTGCTTTTAGGAGTAAAAATTAAAAAAAAAAACAGAAATTTGAACTTTTTGCCAAAATTAAAAAAAAAAAATATTTTTAAAACGGTTGTTAAAAAAAAAATAATACCCCCTTATTTATAAAAAAAAAATAGTTAAGCTTCCGTGTTTAGGAAAACTACACCATGGAATAAGAATGTTCCGGACTCAAATGGAGCAGTAAGCAATTACCTTTAATTTGAGTCCACAAAATTCTTTATCCATTAAACACGGAAGCTGAAATAACAATTTTTTCTTTATAAATAAGGGGGATAAGGTTTTCTTGTAGGGATTTACATAATGTACAAACTTTGAAATTCAGGTGTTTTCAAAAATTTGAACCGTTTAAAAATGTGAAAAAACGACCATTTTAGACATTTTACATTTTTTGAAATGTCGCACACGATTTGGCAATGGGATTTCGCGACAGTATTTCTTATGCCAAAATAAAGACCATTGCGTTAACCTTCACTTGAAGAATTGCGTACAATTTTGATAGAAATCAGTGTGAAAAAAAAAAAATTAAAAAAATAAAAGAAGATATAATCCTTACAAAAAGGTATAACATTGCCTTTTTAAGTGTAATCGTTGTTTTTTAGTATTTTTTTTTTCTGTTTTACCTCTCCTGCTGAAATAGTTGGGAGGGAATTGAGCCATGCAATTTTTTTGGTTGCCTCGAACTAACTTTCAACCTCTATGCGAAGTACCCTGTATAGGCACAATTACATATATGAATGTTTTAATTTTGGAATTTAAATCCATATGGTCGCTTAGTAGATAAACGATTTATTGTTTTTTTTTTTTTTGTATTTATCATTGATGGGCACTTTAATGTAGGGAATAATATTCGTTCTATTTTTTTTTTTTTTTTGTTTTGTTGAAATTTGAGAGTTATTCTATTCAAATTAGATGTTGACCCTAAAACTGTATTTCATTGCACTCAACATATGTCGAATTTTAATAATTCAATTAAATAAGTTATGTCGTTAATTTGTGGTTATTTGCTCCTTGTTGTTTAATTTTATTTAATTAATTCAAAAACTTTTTTACAGACGTACCTTTAAATGGGTTTGAAATTTGAATAGACTTTAAAGAAACATTGTTTCAAGGGGAACATAGTTCCCAGGGATGAAAATGAAATTTCAATAATCATCCTTCTTCGTAAATTTTTTAAACAATGTTTAAAAACATATTTAGAAATAAAGACCTTAAGCTCACCTAAAGTTAAAACATTACAAAATTAAATTTCCAAAAACTTTTGTTATATATAGAGCTAGGATTTTCACACATAATAGTATATGATATATGCGCTTAAAATATGCACATAAAATAGCAAATATGCACTTAAAATAGCAAATATGCACTTAAAATAGCAAATATGCACTTCAAATAGCAAATATGCACTTAAAATATGTTCTTATAGCTTACATTTGGAAAACATGCACAAATAAAAATCTATTTTTCTTAAAAAAAAAAAAAAAAAAAAAAAATAATTCAGTTTTTGCATTATCTATCAAACGAACTCCACGGCCCAGGTTTTTCGTCACAAATTCAACTCGATTCTGGTCTCCAAACGAAATCGAGTCGTTTCAAACTCATTTCAACACTATGGCCCTTTACAAAGGACCGAATCTATCTATAGTCCTAATGTAAACGTAGTATTTTAGAAGGTGACGCTAGCGTCTTGACTCTTTTCGAATATAAAGACAATTTATTGAAAAATATGCACGGAAAATTTGCACTTCAAATATGCATTTCGCACAAAATATGCACTTACGATAGAATGCCATTTTAAAGGAAATTTCATGATTCGTATAAATATAATTAAATATAAGTAAAGGTTTCAAAATGTTGGGAGAAAAAATATGAACAAATTTGCATGGAAATCCGAGCCCTAGTTATATGCATTTTAAGTCTAAATTGGAGAATGAAGTTATTTTTAATAAAATTAAAAATAAAAAAATAGCTCCAAATGGCGCCCAACTCAAATAACCTAGAATCCCTTATGACTATTTTTTCATTAATATCTGCTCTCTCTCTAGTCCAGTAAAATTTTAACTGGATAGATAAATGATATCACCAGAACACTTCCACACACTTTTCCACCCTCGCTCGTTTATCATAAGGGGTGACCAACCATCTGGAATTTTGATGTTTTTAAGGGTTGATTCAATTTTTTCTGTAAATGTTAGAGACAAAAAGTAAAAACACTTTTCTTCAAAATATTGAATATTTAAAAAGATTTAAACTTTCGTCAGGTTTATAGTTTTGTCAAAAAATCAAAAAAAAACTTTTAAAATTAACTTAAATTTTAAAATTTTAAACGAGTTTTTTTGCAGTGCTTAAATATCTTTTTAAATATTCTAAAATTCGAAAAATTTAGTTTTTCTCTAAACCAAATATTTACTGAGATAATTGAATTAAATCTCTTAAATTTCTAATGCACAACATTCACGGGACTAGAAAGCGGTGTTTATATAAAAAAAAATAGCCATATGGGATGCTAGCCCTATTTGCGTTGGGCGCCATTTATTTTTTAAATTTTGTATACGATTGATGTTATGGAAAATAGGGGGGGGGGGCAAATTTCATTGAACCATTAAAGTTAACCTTATCTAGTTAATGTCCTTTGAGTACAAAATGTAAGATATACTTTGCATGAACACTCCTTAAAATATCCCATGGTAATATATTTAAAGTTTCTCTTTTACGAGTATACCTCCCTTAAAGAAACGATAACTTATATATTATTTCACTCTTTGAAACTACAGTAACTGTTTTCCTTATGTCTATAAGAGAATTTAAAACCGATCACAGAACTTTTGCAGTCCAAATAAATTTTACTATAACTTCTGGATTAAAACTTTTTTCCTTCAACTGCGTTCCTCTGCCTCTGTTACAAGATAGATACCTAGCCTAGATACTTTATACAAAAAGAAAAACACATCCACATACTCTCTTAAATCACAGAACTTTAAGCAATTACTAACTTTAATTTTACATTTAAAGCACTTTTAGTTGTGTCATTAAATTTGTCACCCGACAACTACGACGACGATACAATTTGCATCAATCAAGGACAACGACGACGACGGACGCTCTGTTCCTTTTCGCAAATGACACAACCGATGTTGATGTGTTTTTTTTTTTTGACGGGGGAGTTGTGCACAGAACCAAAGGAAAAATGGATGATGGTGGGCACGACGACGCGACGTCAATGGCGACGTTCCATTACGAAGCACTGAGCAATTAGGAAAATTAAATAAATAACCACCTGGACGCGGCTCAAGGCTGTACGGTGTATATACCGGGACAACGAAGTATGTTCCCTTCAGGACCTAACACACAAATTGCACCCGAGAAGTATATTCTTCACCATCAGGGAATTTCTTTATATTCTATGTCTATACCTAATTCTACCGATGGCGAAGTTGTTTCATAAAAATGTTCTCATGGCATAGATTGCGGCATAAATTGCAACAACGACAACTACTTGAGGCCCCTTGCTGATGGTGGTGCACCCAATTATGTCAGAATAGCCACCATACCAGCAACTAGTTTTTCGTTTGGTCTAAGTTAAATGTTCCCTGATGAAATGCACATTTAGGTTTCTAATGATGTCACGACTATACACATACTACATTAGTTTCTTCTTGATCCTTGATAACGAAATAAATTCACACGCTCATACAACAAAAATTTAATTCTACAATTATTATTTTCCGTTTAAATTCGTATAGCGTTAGAGATGACGGTCGGTCGCTCTTGGTGAATTTTCTAAGTAAACAAAATAAAAATGATTTTTCTATTATATAGCATTTTGTCAAGTGGAAATTGGAATAAGGTCCGCACACATACTACTTGTGTTTACTTCATCCATAATAAAATTTGTACATTTTTGAAATTGTCTAGTTATATCGACTTATTATAAGAGGCTCTTGAGTGCATGTATAGTTTTCTTTTGAGATAAAACCAAAGTACATATATTTTCTCAAGAGCTTCAATGACCTTATGTTTTATGGTACTTTAGTCGTAAGATTCCTGCGAATGTGCATGTATTTTTTCCTATTTAGCTTTTTATCTTTTAGGAGCGGAACGTGCTTTTTTAATATCTCCTGTAATGAAATCTAGGTGGGCTTTTTTTGGCAAATCTTAAAAAGGTTAATTCACTTTGCAAGCTGTGGAAACTGCTCTTAACGTTGAATATTTTCTTAGCGACTAATGGGGTAGTAATGAATATATTAGTGTGGAAACAAAGATTTTTAAAAATACAAAATTCACCAAAATATACTCATGAATTTCTGAGGGAATGGATAACTCCAAAACTAAGACGAATTTCAAAATTTTACCTGACAGATTTATTGTTGGAAATAAGATTTTCCATCGAAATGGATAGTTTTATTTTTTTTTTTTTTAAGTAATCTGACAAAAGGTAACAAAAAAACAGCTGAAAAAATCGTAGTCTGTTAATTTAAACTTTTGTAATCAAATTGTTCCGATCCCTCATATTAAGCTCTGGATTGTTTATTTTTTTCATTTGGATGTGTCTGGCGCCTAATTTTCTACAAAACAAGGTTGTTATCAGTTTATCAAAAAAAAAAAAAAAAAAAAAAAAAAAAAAAAAAAAAAAAAAAAAAAAAAAAAAGATTTTTCGATTTTAGTTCAGTTCTTTGTTAATTTTTGCTTCTTAAATTTTGTTATGCTATTTGTTTATCATCTGTTTCTATAGATAACCCTAAGGTCTAATTTTGAATTCTGCTTAATTTTGGAGTTACATATATCAAAAATATTGAAAAATTACCATTGGTGGTGTGACCGTTCTCTCAAAAATGCATATGTGAATTAAGGTGAATTTTGTGTTTTTATGAAGGTTATATTCCAAGAAACCATTTTCTATAGTAAAAACTCTGGAACGAAATTGTTCCTTTCTTTTTTTCATATTTCGATACATTCATTAATAGGTGGGGAGACGGCCATAGGACTACCTACCCTCATCTCTTTACCAGATGAGAGGTATACATTTTTTTAAAAAGTGTCAAAACAAACTGTTTGCGCAGGGGTTGCCTAAAAAATAGTGGGCCCATCATAGGGTTGCGACGGTTTAAAGGTCATTTTTTTCTTTTATTTAATTATATGATTGCGCTTATGTGGTAAGCCATAAGGATATTCAAAAAATATACTATGAAAGGACATTTAATTAAAAAATTTCCAAATACGGGGTTTTTTGAAATTTTAAATTTAAGTAGAGTAAATTAGGGTGAACGTATTCAAAGGTCGAATCTTATCTTCCAAACGGTACGTCATAGCAAAATGATTTTTTTTTTTTTGCAATCGATAGATTTATTGAATGAAAATACCAAAGGAAACATAAATTAAAATAAAACAACCTATTAATTAAAAAAAAAAAAAAATATTTTTCAAAAATTCACTTTGCCAAAACCAAAGCTTTAATTAAAAATTTGCCAGATACCTAATTTCTTTTTATTAATCAGCTTCATAACAACATACCATATATTTGAATAAAACGTCACACTGATTTATAGTAATTTTTTTCTCAAACATCTATTTCGCCATTTTTGACTTTCAAACGTTCATATCTCGAGTTGTAAATTTTTGACAATTTTTGTTGTCATAGATAACTTTCATGTATTCAACAAATCTTTCGATTGGAAAAATAAAATCATTTCGCTATGGCGTACCGTTTAGAAAATAAGATTTCGACCTTTTAATACGTTCACCCTAAATTTACCCTACTTAAATTTAAAATTTCAAAAACCCCGTATATGGACATTTTTAAATTTAATTTCCTTTCATAGTATATTTTTTGAATATCCTTATGGCTTACCACATAAGCGCAATCAGATAGTTGAATAAACGCAAAAATTGACCTTTAAACCTTGGCAACCCTATGAAGGGCCCACTATTTTAAAGGCAACCCATGCGCAAACTGTTTGTTTTCACACTATTGAAAAAATTGTATACCTCTCATCTGGTAAAGAGATGAGGGTAGGTCGTCCTATGGCCGTCTCTCCAACTATAAGCTTTAAGGCAAATTTCTTCAGTATACGACGTTATGAGAGTTTCACAGTTAAATTCGAGTCAACCTTGGAAATATTTTTGTTTTCAATTAATTTCAATCTTGAGTGAATGATTTTGAACGGCCAATTATTAAAGAAGGCCAGACAAGAAGTGATTTTTGTCCTGGCTTTGGGCGCCATTTAGAAATCAAACGACATTTTAAATTTTCAGAATATCAAAAGCAAGTATAATTTAACCCAGGCAACTAGTTATATTTAAACGCTTTTTCGTTATTTTTTGAAAATGTATGTATTTAAACCAATGCCTTTCTGACATGTTCAGTTCATCGGTCTCACTTTCAAAAAAAAAACATCAACTGGATTATGCACTTTTAAATGTGAGTTTAGCTATATGTGAACTGAACATAGACATACGAATTCCCAGGAATGCCTTTAGGATTGATTTTGTTATCCGTCGTCGTCGTCGCTGTGCGTCGTCGGTCGTGTTACCATAAGGATATGTATTTTTTTTTTCTTTAACATTCTCTTATTTCCTTGTAATTCTTTGCTGTCTTAGTAATTTTGAAAACTGACTCGACTCAACTTTCGACTATAGGGCTTCTTTGGAACTAGAAAAAAAACACTAGTATTCAGACAAAGAATAGAAAAGAAAAAACAAATATGGTAAATCAACTGAGGATATCAGTTGCGGAAAAAAAAAACATCAAGTTCGAAAAATAGTCAAGCAAACGAGAAGCCAGTTATAATTTCATTCTCAATAATTTGCTTTATTTAATTTGAGAATATTTATGATTATATATTCCGAAAAGTCTTGCAATAAAATTTAAAGGAATAATTTTGTCTTTTTTTATTTTTTCTTACGAAGGTAGTCGTTCATAAGTTTAAACTATAATGTTTAGTCCAACACTCAACTATTCTGAACAATTTCATAAATTACCTATTTTTTTTCTCGCTTAAAGTTCACAGAGGAAAACCAACTTACAACTGCATTTTATTGTATTTTATCCGAGTCTAACAAAGTTTGCCTTGGTATAAACACTTATTTACCCTTAGCAAATAATTGCTAGGACTAGTAATTTAAATTATGTTTTTTTTTTTCGTGTAAAATGTTGTGTTTGCATGCACAATGATTGCCGCTCAATTGGTTTGGATGCAAATAAAATTATTTAGACAATTTTTGTTATTGAAATATTGATGCCTTGAAGAGTTGTATTGAATATCATTGCACAGAAATTTTGATTGTCATTTAAGAATACTAAACAAAATCCACAGGGAACTTAACAAATTAAATAAGCTTCATTTAATTTGGCATCACTGAAAAATTGCCTGAACAAAATAAAATAATTCAAGAAACTTTAAGAAATCACTTTACACCACCAAGTTTACCAAAATTGGCTAAGTAGTTTTCGAAATATTGAGTTTTCATAACTCATATATCGAAAACTACTTAGCCAATTTTGTTGAAACTGGGCATAAAGCGATTTCTTACCACTTTCTAGAATTATTACAAAAAATGTATGTTCTTACAATCAAAAATACATCCCGTACAATTTTGAAAAGAAAAAATCTCACAGTGTTAGGGCGAGTTCGTAATCGCAGAAATCTGCGACAGATCTGCCGCATGTCTGCTTAGCTTCTGCGTATCGATTTTATTTTTCTTCTGCCGGCAGAAAGTAAGCAGGCGGCAGTTTTTGAAAAAAAATTGTATTCGTAAACATCGCAGCGCAGAAAAATATTTTTAAAAAATCGCGATTATTAAACAAAAAAAAATTCTTTTTGAGATTAAATTTTGAAAAAAATATGCTATTCTATGATAGACAAATATCTTGATGATATATGTATGTATGTACTTCAAAGCCATTTTATATACAGGGTGGGCCAAATACAAGTTTCTTTTTAAAAATGCAATAAAATTGTTGTTGTCATAACATCGGTCCTTTACGGTTCCCAACAAAAAAAAAAGTGCAAAGGGTTCAAATCGCAGCTCCGACGCGGCCAATTGACATCGCAAAGACGGCTGATAACACGATTTTGAAATTTGATGCGTTCGATTGGGGTATGGGCTGTGTGGCATGGCACACCATCCTGCATGTACATGTACCTGAGGTTGTCCAAATCCATGTCTTTAATTTTAGTAAAAAAAGGTTGGTTAACATGGCTCTGTAACGACCATTGTTGACCGAAACGTTGTTGCCAGCCTCATTTTCGAAGAAAAATGGTCCAATGATGACCCACCACATACGTAAATGATTTCGTGTTTTAATTTAAATTTTTTTTTTCTGCACAAACTGCCCGACGCCGACTTGATTTCTGCGTACTTTTGATGTTTACGAACGTAATTTCTTTTGCAGGCCCACTGAAGTCAGATTTCAATTTTTGTTTACGAACACAAACTTACTTTACTGTTATTAACAGTAGGTACTTGTCGAAGCACTAATTTTAGACTTTCTCATTATTTCCATATTTTTTTTTTTTTATTATTTAACGTATGTATATAAATAGTTTTTTTTTTTTTCAATAGTCTATGATCTTAATAATTCATGGTCGAATTCTGAAAATCCAATGGCTTTTTAAAAAATTGAAAAATAAAATATCCACTGTAAAATGATCATTCCGACTGGACTAATATTGCACTAAGCTTAAAGCTTCGTCACATCTACCATCTTTATGGAATTTATTCCCACGGTGAATACAAATGTTAACATTGAATCACCATCAGAGTCAAGGGTGCATTTGATGCTACTCGCTTTCCAATACAAGTCACGAACTGATTTATTTCAATGACATCTAAAACAACTCGCAATTGTGATGGTTTTTATTCTTTAGTACTACTAACCTGTTGTTAAATATTTTTCTTCTAAACATGATTACATACATACATATGTATGTATGTAAGTATGTAGATACATATTTTTAATAGGTATTTAACATAAATAGAACTTACATACATACAAATACAAATAAAATACGACTATTATGCATAATAATTTTTATTGTTAATTAGCTGTATATTGTTCATTGATTTTAATACATTTGTTTTCTTTTATTTTTCAGGTGAGTGAAAGCAATTTTAAAACGGTGAAAAAACTGTAGGTATAGAAAATAAAATATAACTGTATGTATTTACAAATTATTGTGTGATAACAATAAGGCCTTTGACCTTTTTGATTCAATCTTATTAATATACCAGATGCTTCGCATACCGTTTGACAATAAGCTAGATTACGTAGGTTCGGTCAAAATGCCATCTGATTTGTGTGATAAATATGAATTTATGAAAAAAAAAAAAAAAAAAATAATTCAAAAATCGTTAGAGCGGTTTTCTTAAAAATTAATTTTTTATATATAAAAATTCTTGAACATATTTAAAAATAAAATTTGGCATGCCAACTTTTAGAATAAATTAAATACAATTTTACACAAAATAAAAAAAAAATATTTACTGACCCGTTTTCAAGATGCTGAATTTTACAAAAAAAATTCAATATTTTTCTAAAAATCCAAAAATATTTTTTTCGAAAAATTCCCAACTAACAATTTAACTTCTGGAAGGGTCTATCGAAGTTATTTCCTAATCAGCAAATTGGACTCTATAAGGCCTTAGAGAAACACATTTGGCCCACATTGAGAAGCTCGAAAGGCTTTCAAGCAATCATTTACAGGTTTATTGGAAGTACTCAATTTATTTCGATAAGGCCTTAAAGAACAAAACTACACTCAAACATTGCAAATGTAGTTTTGTTCAAGTCTTTCGAAAGACACATCTAAAAACCCTTATAAAAGGCTTGTCGAGGCCTAGGAGAAGCCTTTTCGAAACACAATGCAAAACAAAATAAAAATTAATTCTTTATTTTTATTTCTATATTTTCTCCTTTATTTTCATGCTAGTTATGATTTTCTTCTGGAACTTAATTCACAATAATTATTTATATCCGAAAAAACACATTACTTACTTGATGGATTTTGCGGGAGTCAACCGATGGTTGGGTTGAGAGTCGGTATCGAGCTAGCCTGGCATATGAAAAATGAGTGCCAAATTGGAACCACTTGAAACCGAAATTAGCTTCCTAAAAACTTCCTTGGGGCTTCCTGATGAATTAAAGTAATTTGAAAAATACAGGTGACCATTCGTCTGTTGCTGGCAAGGAAGTTTTTTTTACTTAATGTTATTTTTTTTAATTATTAATGTTTCCATGATTACTTTACTCATTAGAGAAAACATGGAAGTGGTCATACAAACATACTTTTTGTGAGACAACAAATAAAATATAACTTTGTTTTTCGTTGAAATATTTTTTTTTCCCATAAAATATGTACTTTTCATTTTGTACACAAACCGTTTAGGTTAAGTTAGGTTAGTGGGCTGACAGTTGATCTTGTTACCGTCACACTTAGATCAGTGTAGATCCATTGTGATACCCTGGGGATTAATCACCATAAAAGAAACCTATGATAAATCCAATGACATAGCCCGTAGAGGGCGCCAATACAGTTCTTACAAGCTGAAGCTTGGAAAAGTCGTTTACAAATTGATTGAAGGAGTGTCAGTCGCTGCGTAAATACCGGGTTGAGGATAGGTTGACGCACCATTGTCTTTTAAGGGCGTGTCCCTTTCCTTTACCCTCACTGGATTGATCAACCCCACACCAGACCCGTAGGAGCAGTGGCTCCATGCAACGTCTGGCGCTGGGTTCGATAAATCAGTGGTTGGTGCCAGCGACTGCCCAGTTAGGTCAGATAAGGAGAGTCCGTCGACACAATCACCGGGCGAAGGAGAGGCCAGCTCACCATAGTGTTTTTAGAGTCCCTTACCCCCAACAGGTAAATCATTCCTCCGCCAGGCCCGTAGGAGCAGTGGCTCCATGCAACGTCTGGCGGGTAAGTTTGATAAATCAGTGGTTGGTGTATGTGGTAGCTTTGTTAAGTTGGTCCCATTAAGGTGTTGGAGAAGTGTTTGTTTGCGCATAATCACCGGGTTGTGGAGAGGTTAACGCACCGTTGTCTTTTAAGGGCGTGATCTCTACCTCTACCCCCTCTGAATAGATCATCCACTCACCAGGCCCGTAGGAGCAGTGGCTCCATTCAACGTCTGGTGAGTGAGTTTGATAGATTAGTGATTGGTGTCTGCGCTGCGTCTACCCCGTTCTGTCATGTAAACCTACGTCGTCGGCACAATCACCGAGCTAAGGAGAGACCAACGTATCACTGTCCTTTAAGGGCGTGATCCCCCCTACCCCCACTGGTTAAATCATCCCCCCACCAGGCCCGTAGGAGCAGTGGCTCCGTGCAACGTCTGGTGGATGAGTTTGAAAGATCAGTGGTTTGTGTATGTGTCTGCCTAGTTAACTCGGTGAAGCTATCCAGGTATTGAAGAATTGTCTGACGGCATATTAACACCGGGTTGAAGAGAGTTTAACGCACCATTGTCTTCTTAGGGCGTGATCCCCTCATTTACCCCCACCGGAAAGATCATCTCTCCACCGGGCCCGTAGGAGCAATGGCTCCATGCAACGTCCGCTGGGTGAGCTTGATAGATCAGTGGTTGGTGCATGCGTCTGCCCCGTTCAGTCAGATTAGTCTTCAGGTTACTGAAGAAGTGTCCGTACAATCACCTGGTTGAGGAGAGGTCAACGCACCATCGTCTTTTCAAGGGCGTGGTCCCTTCTCTTTACCTCCACTGTTTAAATCATCCCCACCACCAGGCCCGTACGAGAAATGGCTCCATGCAACGTCTGGCGGTTGAGTTTGATAGATTAGTGGGTTGGTGTATGTGACTTATTTGTTTAGCTGTATTTAAGAATTGTCAAGCCATTTTGTAGCGTTAATAAATTTTAACATGTTATTGCTTGTAATGTCAGATAGTTCCTCTAAGTCATTGAAGTAATGTCTCCCGAGGAGCCTATTTCTTAGATGACATAGTGCAGGGCAGTGACAAAGGTAGTGTGGAGTATCCTCATGTATCTCTTCGTCACCACATCCTGTATATAAGTCGTCCATACTGAGACTCATCTTTTTCTTATGGTAACCCAGTTGGTTGTGCCCAGCGGTAACGCTCACGAGAATAGATAGAGACCTTTTTCCCAGGTGGATGATCTTGTCGGTCTTTTGTTTATCGAAACTAGGCCATAATTTTATAGTTATAACACAGGTATCGAGTGAGTTCCATCTCTTGTTGGTTATAGCTAGAACTTTACTCTCGATTACCCTCTTAAGATAACAGGGCGGGATTTGAACAGTTGAAACTGCTTGATTAAGATCAAGTGCTGATCCCATTCTTGCCAGTTCGTCAGCACTTTCATTACCTGGGACACCACTGTGGCCAGGAACCCAGCAGAGTCGTATGTTGTTGAACCCTTAGCTCTTCGCGACAGCATGTCACAAGCTTCGATTTTATTTCAATGGCAGAAATTGCTTTTATTGCCGCTTGGCTGTCAATGAAAAAGGTGAAACCGTTTACTGGCAATTTTAATTTGTATCTTGTTTAAAAACACTAATTTGCCAAATAGAACAGTCAACGAAGGAATTTTGCTTGCAAAAAATAGTGCTCTCTGGATTATTTTTTTTATATGGTAGGGGTTACCCCCAGATATATCATACCAAAAGTCCCCAGCCCAGGGCCGCGAGCTAAACTCAGGAGGGGGGGTAAAGGTACCTCTTTTAGATTTTCGTGAATATTTCCACACCCTAGCATGTTAGCGGAAAAGTCTAAACTAATTAATTAGAGACAATTAAATTATCTATAAAAAAATATATTCACATGTTTTCTAGGGTCAAAAATAAAGGAGATGCGGGTGGGTAGAAAAGTCAACAAATCTGAAAAACCTGTTATTGTCTTAGATATTGAATGTTTTCTGACCAATTTACTTGGAAAAAACAAAAAACCTTAATACCCATTCATTCACTATTGTGTCGTGTAGCTAAGAAAATAGTTATAATTTCCTTTTTTTCTATATATCGGAAACTATACGAAAAAGTTGATGTATACTAAACTAGGCAAAATTTAAATAGCAAGAGTTATTTTCATATGGCGCCAAAAAATTATAACGAGAGGAGGGGCATTTTTTTAAATAATATTAAAAAACAACGGCAACACTTACAACGAAAAAAAATATGATTGTTTTTTCCAAGTAAATTGGTCAGAAAACATTCAATACTAAGACAATAACAGGTTTTCAGATTTGTTGACTTTTCTACCGCCCGCATCTCCTTTATTTTTGACCCTAGAAAAAATGTGAATATATATTTTTATAGGTAATTTAATTGTCTCTAATTAAGTAGTTTGGACTTTTCCGCTAACATGCTAGGGTGTGGAAATATTCACGAAAATATTCACGAAAAAAAGTTTAGCTCGCGGTCTTGGGCTGGGGACTTTGAGTATGTTATACCTGGGGGTAACCCCTACCATATAAAAAATAATCGAGAGAGCATTCTTTTTTGCATTTATTTTATCATTTTGAGTCTTCGTTCACTGGGCTAAAAATAATAAACATAAACAAAAAAGACCATCATTAAGTTTAAAGTAGCTATGTATGTAGTATAGATATTAAAAAACGTTTAAAATGTAATAAAAAAAAAATCTACTGAGAAATAAAAGCTTCAAACTAAGATAATTTTTGAAAACATTCGAATTTCTTAACGTGACAATATTTTTTAACGATGAAACAGGAACTATACTATGGTCACCTCGTTTGTGAATAATTCAGCCAGCAGTACTTTATTTTTACATCAATACTACTTTCCATGCGAAGTACCAGCTTTTAATGCTTTCATGTTGAGTGTGCAACCCTTCGCTAAAACCAAATAATCGGAATTATTACTTCCCGCGCATGCGCCTGAGAGGATGATTAAAATTAAGTTTGCATAACCACCTCTTCACAGGTCTTATAGAAACAAATTAGGCTGACATCACTTCGCTGAGGCAAGTTCATCGAAATAAATGCTTCTCGCGCATGCGTCTGAAAGAGTTCACACAATTATTATGCTTGTGTCGGTCTTGTGTTTATTGGGTTATAGAACCAAAATTGGATGTCATGCTTAATCAGAGTTACCACTGCGATCAAATTTAATTCTGAGGCAATCCGGGGGATCCAACCAATTTAATATTAGACCATACCTACTCAATGTATCGGTTTGATTTAAATTTTCAAAATGATACAATTTTTCCTATTTTTATTTTCATAAATAGTTTGACCTGTGGTAACCCTCCTAGGCAAAAGAAATATACATGCGCCGACCAGTACACAAAATCATGCTTGTATCGGGCTTTTGCGCAGGGGCCTTGCACAAACAAAATAAACTGACATAATTCCACTGACAATAATTATGCTTCCATTAGACTTTCGTGCACATAATAGCTTGTTTCAGGCATTTGTAAGCAGGCCCTTCAAGAGCTCTTGGCAGTGCTTCCTTGTGAAAGCTTTTTCTTTGCTTTTATTTCACATGCCTCTCAAAACTAATTTCTGGGAAGCCTTACTAAAACTATAACCAAATTGTAAATATTCAGGCTTGCAGAAAATTATAGATTCTGCCTGTAATAGGTTTGTAGGAAGCTGTTTTAAAAAATATAGTTTCGAAAACTTGCAACTTCGATGTCCAAACTAAATACAAGCCTTGTAGAAATAATAACTTATAGAAATTCAAAAAATGGACCTTATAGAGGAAAAATTGTTAGTTGGGTTGTGTATGCAAAATTGTTAAAATTATAAAGGATCTCTTAAGCAGCGTCCACATTATGTTGATTGGTGGATATCAACAGTGCTGAGCAACAAAGTTGAGTTGATGTGGACGTGTAAATAAACAGAGTCTATCAACTTTTGCTGACCCGAACGTAACCCGACTCAAATGGATAGAAATCAACAAGGTTGATGAACACAGCTGTCATTTGTATTGCGCATGCGCTGTTTTTGGCCTGTGTAGGTATTCTGTTTTTTTTATTTGTGTAATAAGACACTGTTTTGATTTCGTTTATTGTGTTATTTTTATTGTTATTTAAAATGAAATGGACGTAGAAAATGGAGTAGGTACCTACGTAAATGAGTGTATGCATTGACGCAAGACAGTATACACTTACACACTAGTATGTTTATCGACAATTTTAATCAACAATGTTGGTCGGCATAATGTGGACGCTGCTTTACATACAAAATTTGGTTGAAATCAGCGTAGCCGTTAGCGATAAAGAAAACAAAAAATCGGTTGTATGACAGGTACTGTTAATAAACGTTATGTTTTTTTTTTTTACCAAAATATTAATTGTAGTAATTAAAGAAGCTCGTAATTTTTTTTTCAAAATCGGTTTAGCCGTTTTTTGCAATGAATCAATTTTTGTATATTCGTTGTATGGTGGGTAGGTACGGTTATTTTTGAGCTAAGAAAAAATTCCAATTTTCCCTCTAGGAAATCCCATAAGAACTTTAAGTCCAAAGTTTGAAGAAAATCGCTTCAGCCTTTTAGGCTGCAGGTCAAGGTACAGACAGACAGATGGACAGCCAGACATGATTGCGAGACCTACTTTGTTCGCATTTTCTATCATCGTAATGTTAGGGAAAATTATTATCTCGATTTTTTTTTTTGCACGAATCCTAAACTTGCCCTATAATAGATATACTACGTAAAGGGTTTTTCAACAGGACCGCTACAAAAGTAGAGCAACAGGGACAGCAAACGACGCCATATTTGTTGCCGCTCTTTTGACATTTCTCTTCAGTAAGGTTTGCCATTTCATGATAAAAAGATATACGAGCCAACAACGAGTCGAAATTATTAAAATTTACTACCGAAATTCGGAGTCAGTGGCCTCAACGTTAAGAGCGCTACGTCCAATTTATGGTCGTCATAATCGTCCTAGCAGATCAACAGTTGAGCGTCTAGTGGAAAAATTTGAATCCACAGTCACAGTACAAAATGTTCCCGTGCCAGTGAGACAAAGAAGTGCCCGTAGTGTCGAAAATATTGCTGCCGCTGAGGCTTCAGTTGCAGAAAGCCCAAATGTGTTTCTCACACGTCGTTCTCAAGCGTTGGGCATCTCTGTGACGTCGTTGTGGCGAATTTTGCGAAAAGATCTTGGCCTAAATCCTTCTAAGATTAAATTGACGCAAGAACTGAAGCCGCTAGACCACCAGAAGCGTCGTATGTTCGTGAATTGGGCTGAGCAACGACTTGAAAATGATTCGGATTTTCATCGAAAAATCGTCTTCAGCGATGAGGCTCATTTCTGGCTGAATGGCTTCGTCAATAAACAAAATATGCGGTATTGGTCAGGCAGGAATACACACGTACTCCATGAGTCATCATTGCATCCCGAAAAAATTACGGTTTGGTGTGGTTTATGGGCCGGCGCGCGGCTTCATTGGGCCGTACTTCTTCCGTGATGATTAAGACCGGCACGTTACTGTGAATGGGGATCGCTACCGTGCAATGATAACCGAATATTTGTGGCCCCAATTGGATGATATGGACTTGGAGGACATGTGGTTCCAACAGGACGGCACCACAAGCCACACAGCGAATGTCACAATCAATTTATTGGAAACCAAGTTTGGAGAACGTGTTATTTCACGAAATGGTCCAGTAGCTTGGCTGCCTCAGTCGTACGATTTGACGCCGTTAGACTATTTCCTGTGGGACTACGTCAAGTCTATGTCTATGCCAACAAGCCAGCGACGATTGATGAACTTCGTACGAATATCGAACGTGAAATTGCAGCAGTATCGGCCGATTTATGCTTGAAAACCATCGAAAATTATGTTAAGCGTCTGGACTTCTGCAAGCGTGCCCGTGGTGGCCATGCAAAAAAATATCGAGTTCCATACATAATGGCATCAAACGTACTTTTACAGGAATAAAGAATTTCATTAATATCCAAAAGCGTTTTAATTTTATTTAAAAAAAAACTTTTGTGGCGCTCTTATTGAAAAACCCGATATATTGCAAATAAAAAACAACAGCTTGCCTGTTGAATTGCTAGCTTATCTATCGAAACTTTTTTATTTATGTATGTTTGTTTTTACCAAGATTAATAAATTTAACTGCGCTAGCTAAAATACTTTCCTATAAAACACGCAAATTACTAATTTAAAACTAAAAATATTTGTTCGGAAGCCATCCGACATGAGTTTTATCTTTTGCTATTAAAATTCGAATATTGTCTATAAATTCCAAACTTTTGCTGTCAAAAGGCTGAGGCTGACATTTTTTTTTATTCCCTTGGTTAATTATTTTTGTGCGCAGTTAAAAAATTAAAAAAAAAATTGATTAAAAATCGGAAATAGGTCATCCAAATTTTAAGTTTCTGTTTGAGTTTCAAGTTTCAATTAAAACTTTACGTGAAGTCGTTGAGGCAAAAAAAACCAAGCGTATCTGTTTAAAATCTTAGATCAGACAACAGTTGAACAGCTTTTCTGTATTTAAAAACAAAAATAGCCTGCAAAAATTCGAACCTAAATATTGTTTGAATACTTTTAATGGACTCATTACATAAATATGTGCCAGCTTTGGAGTGAATACAGTTTTGTAATGCTTTCTGCGCACTCATTCCATAAATATTATATTTCCGTCAGTTATCTGTAATGATTACATGATTATAAAGTGAGTAAAGTTTCTTGGCGTTGTGCTATCTACGCACTCATTACAATTATAAAATTTGTACCCATCAGATAATTTATACTCATAACATAAATAATTTGTACTCATTACATAAATAATATGTACTTATTACATAAATAACATGTAGATACTCTGTTCATAGTTTTATGTAAAAGGTACAGTTTTCTGGACTCACTATATGTTTGCAAGTCGTCTCTTTCTCAGTTTTTCCGGTTATCACACTGCTAGTTTTCCCTCAATTCTTCATTACATTTTACATACAAATCTCTGTATTGAGTGCATACAGTTTTGCTAAAGTGTACCCTATTTTTTAGGGGAGTTAGATCTCGACTTTCAAATTTGTTTCCTCAACAAAAAGTGTGAAGAGAAGTGGATTTCGACACTACGTGACTCAGTAGTCGCTGCTTCTGATGAGATTACTATAGTTTTCATATACAAAGCTTTAAGTGGTGTAAACATTTATGAAAGAAAAAATGCTAGTATGTCCCTCAGTCTCCTTTTGCCTAAGAAACTTTTTGTTGTTCTTACAAACCATACTTGACTGTGAAACTTTTAATCCATCGATCAAATTTGCTGATTTCACATTTCATCTGTGTGATTATACACAATCCTGTTGTTTGTAGCATTTAATATCGATTTCGATTCAACAATTTTGGATTTGGTGGTCTGACTTCAGATCAATCGTGGTTAAAAGAACTCAAAACGTGATTTGATTTATGACTGCAATTGTGTAAGTGCCATTTTCTATTGATTAGCTAAAAATGTCATTTTAATTTGGTGTGTGTGCAAGTGCGTGTGAAAATCTGTCTAGGTAGATCTTTGTCTGAAATCAAGATTTGCTAAATTGATCTAAAATCAAATCAGACCACCAACAAATTCGATTTTTGTTTGTTGAATTGAAAGTGAAATCTGAAAAATATAAAAAAATCGATTTTTTTATTGAATCGAAATCAATATAAGTATTTAAGTGCAAAAGAACTATCTGGGTAAGTTATGCTCCTTCAACTAACTTCAGTGTTTTTTTCATTCGATAAAATGCAGAAGAAAGATTTAAAAATGATAAGTAACAGGAACACGATCTAAACATTGGTATCTACATATATGGAGAACTGTTGTAATTTTTGTATTTGTTTCAATTTTAAAAGTTCATACTTGAAGAGACATTTTTAACTTTAAAATAAATCTTGAAACCATAGGCGCCTAAAATAACCTTGCACTTTCATGGTCCAAAATTAATTCACAAACAAAATTCCAAAACTTTAATTTGCTGCAGTAAGTCTCTGCCGGTCGCGTGATGCTGCAACTAGATCACCTGCTCCAGTGTTGCTGCAGAAAAAAATATCAACCCTCGTCCTGCTCCCCAGGCAGTCTTCCGCATTTACAATAAAGTCACCATGAACTTACAAACTAAACAAAAAGCACTGCACATTGTGAGAACTTACTGATAACAAGTATGTATGTATATGTATGCACGTGTAGTGTATCCAACAGCTTTAAACAGTAGGATAGAGCACTAGTGTTCTTCCAACCTCGTTATAGAAGAACAACACTATTTGGTTTGATACAGAAGCGGATACATTGCGTCAGCAAATGTTTCCTGCTCCATATCACATCCGCATTGCACCCCCTAACATAAAACTCTATGGCATCATACGCTACACACACCCTTTATGTACATTTCTGTAAATATAGACTAGGCTTGCAATCACATCAAAAACCCCCCAACTTCAACCCCAACACCACCACCAGCACCACCGGGAATTTGTGTTAAGTTTGTGTGTTTTATGTACGTAGGTATGCATTCGGGATGTAGGATGTCGGCTTCAAAATGTCACCTCCCTAGAGAGAGTTTTAGCTTGGCAGTGAAATTTTGTGACGCTCGTTCCTATAGGTAGGTACATCACACCCCTCCACCCTTAAAAAAAATCAAAATGGTGGTAGACTTTCATACTAGCACCAAGTTGGTTGCGTTTCAGTACATCGGTATGCTGCGAAAGCAAAGGCGTCGCGACAGGCGGGTATTCCTTCCCTATACTTTGTCGACTTTCATTCTTCTATATACAGACAAGCAAGACTGCTTCATGATTTGATTCGAATTTGGCTAGTAGAATCAGAAAGCCTGATTCACGAATAACATAGGGTGTTTTTCAACGAAATTCCGTTTTGATTTTGCGATCATTTGACATTTGAACAAAGTTGTCGCTGTCACACCTGTAATTTTTTTTAGCCCCGAGTAAGACAGTAGGAATAGGCGTGTTCCAAGACCAAATTGATTTGAATGCAAAAAATAAAAATGTCGGATCCTAGGTAAGTAGAAATGGCGGCCACGGGCAGTCTAGCCCATAGCCCAATTAGCGCTGAAGTGCGCCGTTTTGATAATGTCGGATCCTAAGGACACCCCTTTGGGCTGAAGTTTTTTTTAACGTGTAATTCCTTTAGGCTACGAAAAAAACAAGTCTTATATTGGGAAACTAAAATATTTTTACTGGAAGAAAACATCGCTAGCACGTCAAGGATCAAATCCAACAGAACGAAAACTGAATACTCATACTCACAAGCTATAAAAGTTTTGAATTTTATTTACTATTATAAATATGTATTAGCGCTTACAATTGAAGTCAAAATACAGTAATGATTTTACTAAAACTTATATTCTTATCAATAAAAAAAAAAAAAAATAATAAAACCAAAATTTGGGACACCCTATACCTACTACCCTAACCCATCCATCCCACCTCATTCCAGGCAAATGAGATGCATTTTGTTGTATTTTTAAGCTTTTAGATTCTGTAGCTGAGGGAGACTATATGATGCTGACGTGTCGTCGACGTCGCGCCGGCCGTGCGCGAAATCTCGCAAAAGAAGATTTGTTTTATATTAAAATGTTTTGACGTTTATTTGAACTTGCTTTGACGTTTATTTGGCATTTAAGGTTTAATTTTTGTTCATGAACGCAAACATGTCACAACAATTATTGTTGTTGTAGCGATGCTTAGACAAATGGTCTACATTGGCGTCCGTCGCATAGGGCGATTGAAGCTATGTGTAGGAAACTGGTTAGTTGACATTGATTTTAACGATCTTGGTGACATTTTTATTGTGCTGTCCTTGATGTGCTGTGTTACTTGGAAAGATGGTGTCAATGTAGGTGTATGCATATTTGCGAATAACAAAGTTGTTGGAATTTAAACTTTTGATTAATGATTTTGTTGTTTTTTTTTTCGTTTGAAAATGAGATTGGAAAATGAAGAGCAAATAATTTATAAAAATATAAAAAAAAAATGATTGACCAGAGTCCTTAGACCAACCTCATGCAACAATTCTTGTAATTGTGACGCCATGTTTTTGATAGAAAGTTAGATCGGAAAAGGGGTGATTATATACGAAAAAGCCGGTACGAGGCTCCACACTTATACATATAAACTGTTGTGTATTGGAGTGATGTGATGTGACTTCGATTGGGTGCACACTAATCAAGTGTGCTGTGTTGCAAACCGTCATTTAAGCATTTTTTGCTGTTAACTTTTCTTTTTCCGCGAGCAGTGTCTTCTAACTCACAAAAGTAGAACAAAAGTTCTGTGAAACTTGAAATGGTGCCATCGGAACAATATGGATTGCGACACAGTACAACAAAATGCACAACACACTACACGAAATCTGTGGTGTTGCGGCTTAAGTGAAATTACTCTATCGAAACGATATGGATTACGACACAGTACAGCATATGGTACACCACTCCACAACACACCACACGAAACATGTGTTGCTCCCGCTCAAGTGAAATGGTGCTTTGGGAACCATACGGATTCCGACACAGCACAGCAAAGCACAGAGCTCATCATATTACACACCATACGAAAAATGTGTTGGTCTTGCTTAAATTTTGTGTTCTTACTCGAATTTCATAAGATCTGGCAGAATATTTCGTACGGAACGATCTGGAAACTGGAATTGTGTATGAGTTTAAGCCGGTGTTACTCTCTCCTCTTCAGCTCGTAGAGCTCACAACAGTTCTGGTCCTTCGGTACAGCGACGATTTGTATAACTCCTGATTACCTGCACGTGCTTGCCAGCGCGGCAGTTATTATCAAACCAGTGCTTCCGTTGGCCTCTCGAAATTGTTCGGACATCGATCTTGCGTCGATCGCAATATGGTCAATCTGGTACACCAAAAGTTTGATAACGAAAATTATTATTCTGCCAAATTCATTTAAACCAATTCATTTGGATTAGTGGATTAGACAGTCACACCAGCTTATTTCACCAAAATATATGTTTATTATTTTGGGAACTGCCCCTAACGAGGAAGTGACGAAAACCCATGCATATTATGTAATTAAAAAAGTTCTTCTCCCCTTAGACTTAATAGCTTGGAATCGCCAGAAAATATAAATAATGATGATTTCTACACTGACCCAACCTTCCGGAAAAATAATCAACTTCCCTGAATGCCGCGTTTAATTTTTGCAGAATCGATTGCTGCAATATTAAAAGCAGTAATGGCTCAGAAATGAATCGCTTATTTTACTTAATCTTACCTCTTTTGATTTAAAAAAAATTGGATAAGATCTCGCTCTTCGATTAATTCGATTTTTGTTTAAACTATGAAGCGGACAGTTGTACAAATAAGCAAATGGCCGGCTTCGCTGTCAGTGCGTTAAGTGCGTCTAGCAGTAGTGTCTCAATTTTGGCCTTGAGCTCGTCCAAAGTTCTTGGCTGTAAGGAATTGATGTAGCCTCATAGAAACGTAAAGTAATAGTTAGTGCGTTGGACTGTCGCGCTGGAGGTCTGGGTTTAATTCTCATCCATCTAAAAATTTAATAAGTTTTTTTTTCATGGGGGTCATTCCGTAAAATAAAAATGGTCGAATGATATCGTTTCGACAAAACCTATCTCTATCACATGTCACATCTGCCGAGAACGATAGAGACAGAAATAATCAAAACGATATCGCTCAATCGTTTTCAATTTACGGAACTACCCCCCAGGGCTATGGAAAAAAAAGTCTTGCGAGGAATTGACAAACCCTCCAAGAGTACCACTTGTCATGAATAAGTGCTTCTCGTCTAGCCGTTCGGCATAAAGTTGTAGTACCCCAATTTATTTTTATTTTGTTCACAGAAACAATCGATTGGTGTCAAATCGCGTGATCGTGGAGATGCGGCCTGAGACCATTTACGGTGTGTCCTTTTTCATTTCTAAACAAATAAGGCCCGCTGATGCCGCCATGCCATAAACCTTACAAACAATTCAATCTTTGTGTATACATTAATGATTGATCTAACACCTGTGGAATGTGTTCGCTCCAATAACGGCAGTTTTGATGCTTGTTGACCGCTTATCCCCTCGGCAACGGGCTTCATCCGAGAAGATGATAGTAATAATTTCCACACGTTCGGCAAGCATGAAACGATGCATAATGAAATGTCAAACTGAATAGTTTGACAGCTAGATGTCATTGATAACTTTGACAGCTGCTGAAACATATCAATTAAAAAACTATCATTGTTACCACCTTAATCTCTTCTAGAGCTAAGGATTACTGCCATACAATTATTTCGTTAGAAAATAATCAAAAATTCAATAATTGTTTTTAAAAACTAATACTTCACTATGTCTAAAACCAGCAAATGAATTTGACTGGATAGTTGGTAACCCGTTTGATACTTGTAAATAATCTAGTACCTTGAGTAAAAATATGATGTTATGATGTACCAGGGGATTCAGGAATTTTAAAAGCATCGCGTACCTGTTAAAAATGTAATGTTGGGAAGTCAGGTACTTGAAAAGTATTGTTTACCCGAGTAACTGTATTGTGTTTGAAACCCGGCTACCCGGAAGATATGAGTAGTAACTCGGTGATATCCCGGTACCACAGCTCTATTCTCAACCACCATCAGTTGCATGAATCTGTAGATACAACTTCATAATAACACAAATTTGAGAAGCCAAATGATTTGTTGATTTATTCATGAAGAAAGTTTCAAAAAGGATTCAAACATAAATTTAATTTTTGCAAAAAAGTTACTTATACGATACCCCTAAAAAAAAAACCTAACAAAACAACCCAACATTAATATTTTATTTTTAGTCAGCCCTGCCGAAGTAAAGGTATTTGTTTTTTCAACCAACAAAAAACAGTTCTCATTTTTCCATAGTTTAAGTTGCTAATGAATCATCTTTCGCTTAGAATTGTTAAGGGAACATATTCCTATACAGCTTGGCCTGATACTTCGTACAAGTTTAACCCTTCAATCAAAACAAAAATATCACAGCATCAGAAAATTATATAGAAAGCACTGAAGGTACCGCTGCCGCTGCACGCCGCGCCGCGGGCCGGCCGCACCACCACCGGCACAACCACCCATTGAGTAAGTTTATTAAAAAAGTTTTTAGACAACATACACCAACCATCAGCAACGATGGAACAGACACAGGCATCAGCATCAGCTTCAGCATGCATCAAACAGAAAATATATCCCAGGATATGGTATGGAAGGATATACAAGAATATAAGCACTACACTATGCACATGATTGCCGTTGATGATGGGTACTGGGAAATGGAATAACATCATAGTTCTTAGCCAGGAACAAATATACCGAACAACAAACAGAACATCATTATGATGTGCCATGTTACACCCCGAATCAGAGAAGACAGTTTCATATTAAGCATAAGCATCGGCATTGGAGTCGCGCAAGCAAAAGGATCCTGGAATGAAAAACATGTCCTATGTATTTTAATGTTTTTGAGAAACAGCAAGGGGTTGTAAGGAAAGAAAGAAAAAAAAATGAATGAAGGAAGGAAGGAAGGATGATGCTGCTGCTGACGAGGACACCACTATTTGTAGAGAGTCCTGCCTCGATGCGATGGGTGCGGTAGTAGTTTTCCTATTCCACTCGCAGAATTCTTTTTCTCTTTGGCTTTTTGATTTGATGTTTGAAATGGTGTAGCTATCTGTACTTATAGTTTCATCATTGCCACGATCTTTACACACACTCGCATAAAGCACATACAGACACTACACACTGCATTTACACGTTGCTTTTTAAAGTGACGTCTCGGTGCTCGTGCTCGATGGTAGGACTGAACCAGCAAGGAACAACATTTCATTCGTGTTTTTATTTTTTTCTTATTCGCAGTCTTTCATATCCGTCCTCTTGACTTTTGTCTGCCAAGTACTCCTTTCTTAGTTTTTTTTGTTGTTGCTTAAACATCAAATAGGCATTATGGTGCTGATGAAGGAATACATCCAAAATATGTGCTATGCTGAGAAGAAAGTTGTTTTAACATTAGATTTGTGTTCTATTTCAGGAGAGAAAAGATCTCATATAGCATCAACCTTCCTTCGTTTTTTTTTTTGTTTTCTTTTTGTATAAGGTACATTTTGGTGTTCTATTCAGTTTAGTTCAGGGTAAGGGTTTGAACTTGTTGGAAAAATATTTTTCTTGAGAAAAATAAAACCAGGATGAAATAAAAAAAAAAAAAAAAACTACAGTTAGGTAGGTACCCAATATGCTTGTTTTATATAAACAGTAGACATAAAAAAAAACAACTTTTATTTAATTATTGTTTGTCGGGAAGTTTCTGAAAAAAGTCAAATAAGAACAAAAAATAGTATTAGGTATATTGAAGAGGTGTTGGCAAACTCTACCGACTACCATCATCGTTTTGGTAAAGAATGTCGTGATCGAAAGTCTCTGAACTTGAGAAGTGCTTTATAAATTCCACTTTTGTCTTCTCTTCAAAAAAAAGAAAAAAAAAACATCAAACACAGAAAAAATAACATTGAAAATATGATCAAATTTAAGAGTGCAGAGTTTAAGAAATTTGAATAATCATTATAGGTAGTGAAAAAAAAATGGTTGTATACAGGGTGACCCAAAATCACCGCCGCAGAAGAAAACCATGGGTTCCTGAGGTCATTTCAAGTCGAAAAACTTAAGAGGTAATTTGCTCGTTGTCGCTCCGTTTTCTACTTATAACGGTTTTTATGATTTTTATTGGTTTTCCCTTAAACTTTGCCAAACTACAACTAATTTAGAAAATATTCATATTCATATTTTCTTGATTTTCCTTTATTTTTTGTTTTTTTCTAGTTTTTTAATAATTTTAAATGTATTTTTAAGTAAAAACTGTTATGTATTTTTAAGAACACAAATTGGGCTTTCATAATAACTAATACATTTTGGGAAAACCGTTATCCCCACAGAAAAAAGTTGTATGACCGATAAAAATTTCTAACTGTTCTTGATTAAATAAAAAAAAAAAATTAAAATCAGTTGCAGTTTGGCAAAGTTAAAGGGAAAACCAATAAAAATCATAAAATCCGTTATAAGTCGAAAACGGAGCGAGAACGAGCAACTACTTCTTAATTTTGTTGACTTGAAATGACCCCAGGAACCTATAGTTTTCTTCTGCGGCGGTAATTTTGGGACACCCTGTATACCTATAGTCTTGGGCGCTTTAATGGGGCCTACCGTCATTTAAATTTCTTTTGGGGGATTGTTTGACTCCTTAGAGAACTTGAAACGCTAATACATTTTCTTTGTATTGTAAGCCTATTAAACTGACAAGTCAGCTTTCCATTGAAAATTTATAACTGTGATAAAAATAAATTCCGAGGAAAAATTATGACCATCATTGACGTTTACAATTTTCCATGAAGAGAAACATTCATAGGGAATTTTTATTTACGACAGGCCCAATGAAACTGTGACAAGGAAATAAAAGCTCATTGAGTGGACATTTAGTCCTCCAGCACCCACTAAGTGAGAACTAAGACCCCAGTTTCAACTTAGTGGGAATTTGGGGCCAGTTTCACAGTGAACACTTACCGGAAAGGTCGCACTTAAGTTTAGCATACTGGTACATTTTAGTAATTTTGGCAACATGGGTTAGCGTAGTGACACTTAAGTGACCAACACGGGAGACTTAGCCGACCCGTGAATATTTGTCTTTGTATCGGCCTATTCAACGTCTTGTTGGAACCATCAGATATCCTACTGTTCAAGCAGTTTTTGTGGTTCAATTTTGGTTTGCAGATAGTCAAACCAACACTCTGATGCTCTATAACATTTATAAGTTCAATTTCGTTGGTTCTGATTGTTGTGGTGGCTATGTGATAAGCTCATTAAGAGATGCTCCCAGTTTCTTTTAACTGTCGAATCCTATACTATGTAGTGTTAAAATAAGAGACTAAGCTAGTGAATGAGTGCAATGTTAAAGTATGCATTGCCGAAAAGCGCGTTGAGTTGATTGTGACTGGTTTAGTAAAACGTCATCTCAGTGTAACGTGTCCCTGTATATGCATGCTGATCCAAAGCATGGTTGCTTTACATCATATAATATTCTTAATTGGTCCAGCAATGCCGAGATGAGCTTGCGAACCTGGACATTAACATTAAGGACATTCTTATACGGGTTACGCGTCATAGTGGCATTGAGAGTAGGGCTGGCCACGAGACGAGAAAATTCTCGGTTTCGGTCTTGCAAGACGAGACCGACACAAGACCAGACTGCATTTTAAGCATCCGAGACGAGACGGATTCGAGACTGTATATAGTTGTCTCGGCAGAAAAAAAAAAAAAAACATTTCAAAAATGCTAATAAATTGAAAAATCAACTTTTATTAAAATATTTGTTTTCTTCTGCACAGTCAGCTGGTTGCCCTGAAATTGAATTTAAAAGTTGTTATTAGCTTCACAGATTGGAGACAAACTATATTTTGACGTATCGACAATATTTCGTCCCATTAGTCAAGCAGTTGCCCTGAAGTCGTATTTTTCTGAGACCAGACCGAAACGAGATTGAGACGAGACTGATAACGAGACTGAGACAAGACTGATGCGAGACTGAGACGTGACTGAGACGAGACTGAGAGGAGACTGAGACGAGACACAGACGAGACTGAGACGAGACTGAGACGAGACTGAAAGAGACTGAGACAAAACTCAGACGAGACTGAGACGGGACTGAGACGGGACTGAGACGAGACTGAGACGAGACTTAAACGAGACTGAGATGAGTCTGAGACGAGACTGAGACGACACGGAGACGAAACTGAGACGAGACTGAGACGAGACTGAGACGAGACTGAGACGAGACTGAGACGAGACTGAGACGAGACTTAAACGAGACTGAGATGAGTCTGAGACGAGACTGAGACGAGACTGAGACGATACTGAGACGAGACTGAGACGAGACTGAGACGAGACTGAGACGAGACTGAGACGAAACTGAGACGAGACTGAGACGAGACTGAGACGAGGCTGAGACGAGGCTGAGACGAGACTGAGACGAGACTGAGATGAGACCGAGACGAGAACAGGAGGAGACTGCAATTTTGTCTCAGTCTCGTCTGTTTTGCGAGAAAATTTAAATATAAAGTCTTGCCCCGGTCTCGTTTCGGTCTCACTTCGGTTTCGTCTCGGACTCACCTCAGTTTCGTCTTGGTCTCACCTTTGTCTCGTCTCGGTGTAGTCTCCCAAAAATACGATTTCATGGCATTCTGTTGACCGTTGGAACGAAATATTCTCGATACATACGTCAAAATATAGTTTTTTCCCATCTGTTAATCCAATAAATGTCAAATTCCATTGAAGCATGGCTGCGATGTCGATGGGTTAAAAAATCTCTGAAATATCTGAAAGTTTTTGCTTTTTTTATTTCTTACTCCGGAAAATTCGATTTCGGGGCAACCAGCTGACTTTAAGAACGATATATTCTCGATACGTCAAAATATAGTTTGTCCCCAATATAGTCTAAATATGCAGAATACGAAAAAAAATATTAAAATGAAATTGGATTTTCAATTTGTAAGCATTTATAAAATGCCTTTTTTCCTGCCGATACACCGATATCGACGAGTCTCTCGGTAAATTTCGGTCCAAATATACAGTATCGTCTTGGTAATTTTCTCGTCTCGTGGCCAGCCGTATCTTAAACAAGACTGGGTCTTCTTGAATGACGAAGCTTGGTTCTCTTTTCCTATCTCTGACATCAGAACTGAATATTGGTTAAACTTCATTTAATCTGACGAAACCGACAAGATTAAATTTATCTGCGGATCAAATCATTGTAGCTTGGATATAAATTCATTCTTTACATCGCTTTCATATACCTCAGACACGAAGATCGCTTACATTTCGTTCAAGTAGGTTAAACAGCAGCCGTCAAAGAACCATTACAATTTTCAAAAAGGTATCATTGATTTATTCTGACATCACAGACTTTATCAGCCCTATTCTGCTAAATGGAGGATCGAACGTTCGATTCACTTCATCGATTCACGTTCGCTCGTCGTCTAAATTCTGCTAAACGTCGGGGAAACTACTTTCTCTACTCTTATTTCGAATTTTTCGAAATACTCTGAGAGAATAAATTTTGTGAAATAATTTTGATCTGTCAAAGATTGTTAATTATTTTCTGCAATCTTAACTAAATATTTGAATCATTTGTGGTGATAAATGCATATTTTGCATTTTAAATACAATTTTTGTGTCATGGCAAAGCGCAAAAAGCGTGAATAGTTAAAAAAAGAAGCATTTTGTACCTATTTTTTAAATCTTTTTGTTTCCCTCTCTCTCTCTCTCTCTCTCTCTCTCTCTCTCTCTCTCTCTCTCTCTCTCTCTCTCTCTCTCTCTCTCTCTCTCTCTGTAAAACTGTGTTTATAAGCGAAAATAACTGGAAAGTGTTAATTAAATTTGTTGCCAAATTTGTTAAAAAATTATTGAAATAAAAACGAAAAATACCTAGATGGGCAAAACAAAACCAGTTTCTCCTCTAAAAGAATCATATTAAATGCTTTACCAAATTTGAAGCAAATCCATCTACCCGTTTAGTCTCTAGGTTAGGTTAGGTTAGGTTAAAGTGGCTGTCAGGAAAACGGCTGACACACTTAGACCATAATTAGGTCCGTTGTGATACCACATGATAGGAATGAGGAGAGAATGAGGAGATTATCCTCATTACGAAAACCATTCGGAGCTTTTTATGAAGCGAGAGAGACAGTGTATGTCTGTATTAGCTAGATCGCTTGGATCATTGAAAAAGTAGTCCCCAAGAAGGAGTCTGCGCCTCTGTGAAAGAGCAGGACATGTGCAGAGGAGGTGAGGAATTGTTTCCTCCTCCTCTCGTCCATGCAACTTCTACAGAAGTCATTTGAGAAAACGCCAAGTCTTGTGGCATGTTTTCCTATAAGGCAGTGTCCTGTTATGACACCTATTAAGGAGCTAATTTGTGATCTGCTAAGTGATAGCAAACTTTTAGAGCGCCTAGGGTCTAGCGATGGCCAGATTTCTTTTGTGGCCAGACATGTAGTAAGGTTTGTCCATCTAGAGTTTGCTTTCCTTGCAGAGTTTTGTTTTAGCAAAAGTTTACACGTAGCGATCGGTATACCTGTGTTCCACCTGTTAGGCAAAACGGGCATTAGAGTTCCATTTCTGGCAAGTTCATCGGCTTTACAATTTCCCGGAATATCTCTATGGCCCGGTGAATATTAAACTGTTCCGCCATCTCTTCAAGAGACGATCGACAGTTTTGGGCCGTAACGGAGTTGGTAGGGACAGAGTTGAGAGATTTAAGTGCTGCTTGACTATTTGAGAAGATGCGTATATCCGATGTTGATATCACGTTTTCTCTCAGCCAAGACAGAGCTTCTTTAATTGCCAGGATTTCCGCTTGGAATACGCTACAGTGGTTAGGGAGCCGGAAGGAGAGACTTAAATTAAGTCTGTCCGAGTACACTCCACCACCCACTCCTTCCTCAGTTTTCGACCCATCAGTATAAAAATGAACTGAATCACCTTTGAGAGGTTCCCCAACGTCCCAAGATTCTCTTGAGGGTATAATGACCTGGAAACTTTTGTCGAAATTTAGTTTGGATGTGGTGTAGTCGGAATGACAAGGAATAGATTCATATAAGTCTAGAATTTTAGTATGACCGATAGAGTTGTTGGTCCATTGAGAAATGGCTTTAAGGCGGACGGCTGTGTTCGCAGCCATTTGCTTGCCATACTTATCGAGGGGTGTGAGGCTGAGGAGTATGTCTAGAGCAGCTGATGGTGTCGAGCGGAGAGCTCCACTTATGCACATACTTGCTGATCTCTGGACCTTGCTCAGCTGGTCACAGTACGTGAATTTATCTAGAGCAGTCCACCAAATTGTTACCCCATAAGTGAGAATCGGTCTTACGACCGCAGTGTAGAGCCAGTGAGTTATGGCAGGGGATAGACCCCATTTAGTACCTATAGCTTTTTTACAGGAGAATAAAGCAACAGTGGCTTTTTTAATTCTCTCTTGAATATTAGGTTTCCAACTTAGTTTTTTATCCAGTATGAGACCTAAATATTTGGCTTCATCTGAAAAGGAAAGTGGAACACCATTAATTGTTGGAGGATTTATCTGTGGTATTTTATATTTCCTTGTGAAGAGGACAAGTTCTGTTTTGCGGGGGTTTACACCTAGCTCACAGCGTTCTGCCCATTTTATTAGCTTGTTAAGAGCGGTTTGAAAAAGTTCTGTAAGAACCTGGGGGTGTTTCCCTGATATAGCTATTGCAACATCATCGGCATACGCAATCACTTTGAATCCTTCACCCTCCAGGACAGTCAGTAAGTCATTTATGACCAAGTTCCATAGAAGTGGTGAAAGGACCCCACCTTGTGGTGTGCCTCTAGTGACAGATCTTCTAGTGGAATAGCCTTCCAATGCAGAGTTGATGACCCTACTTCCCAACATATGGTCTATCAACTTAATCAGTAGGCCGTCCACCTTCAAATTTTCCAGTGCTCCTACTATTGCACGGCCGCTGACGTTGTTAAAGGCGCCTTCTATATCAAGGAAAGCCGCAAGCGTGTACCCTTTATGGTGCAGGGAGTATTCGATAGATCTTACTAAGGTGTGAAGAGCAGTTTCCACCGATTTTCCCTTACAGTAAGCGTGTTGTGCTTTAGAGATAAGGTTAAGCTCTATAGTGTCACGCAGGTGGATATCAATCAGACGTTCGAAAGTTTAAAGAATGAATGATGATAAGCTAATTGGTCTCAGGTCTTTTGGATTAATTTGGGAGTATTTTCCAGCTTTGGGTATGAAGACAACTTTCACCTCTCTCCATACTGAAGGAATATGAATGAAATTCAGACAACCAATCAGTATAGTTTCCAGTATAGGAATAATGATATCTGAGGATCTCTGACGTTCAGCAGGTATAATGCCGTCTGGTCCCGCGGATTTATAAGGTTGGAAGCTGTCTATAGCCCATTGGAGCTTGTCCCTTGTAATCAGACCTGGTATTTGATTGACCAAGTCATGTGACTGAGCGAATTCAGTATTTGAGACAGTTTGTGAGCTACCTGGGAAGTGAGTATCAAGTAGCAAATTTAGTGATTCCTCACAGGATTTGGTCCAGGAGCCATCTGCTGTTTTAAGAGAGCTTGGCATCCCTGGATTGGTAGAGAGGACTTTCCTAAGTCTGGATGCTTCTGAAGAATCTTCTATTTTGTCACAGAAGTTCCTCCAAGAAGTTCTTTTAGTTATCCTCATTTGTTTTTTATACACTTTCAGCGAGTTCTTATATATATCCCAATCTAAACTCTCTCTGGTGTATTTAGCTCTGTTGAAAAGTTTCCTACATTCTTTTCTGAGCGGTTCGAGCCCTGGCTTCCACCAATGAGGTTTCTTTTTGCCCCTAATTTTAGTTAGAGGACAGGAAGTGATCATTGATTTGTTGAGTGCATTTGTTAGATCTTTGACTTTATTATCGAGATCAGTTTTGTTCAGGGGAGGATTAAAAAGGTCAGGTTTGATTAACTTTTTAAGAGTTTCCCTATATAGGAGCCAATTTGTTTTCCGGTAGTTCCGGAAGGAAGGAGGCTTTTCAGTTTCATCATTTAGACTGAATTGAATGTATCTATGGTCTGAGAACGAGTGCTCAGAAGATACTTTCCAATCCAATATCGATTGATGAACCATATCTGAGACAAGAGTGATATCTAAGACTTCTTGTCTATTTCTAGTTACAAAAGTTGGTACGTTTCCAACATTACTTAGAAGTAGGTTAGTAGTAAGAATATAATCGAAAAGAGACTCACCTCTGTCGTTAATATCCGAACTCCCCCATACTGTATGGTGCGCGTTTGCGTCGCACCCGATAATTAGGCGTATATTCTGCCGTTCTGCATCAGCGATCAGTCTCCTTAGCTTTACACTGGGGAGAGGGCCAAGATCGTCATGGCCAAGATAGGCGGACACTATCCAGTACAACCCTTTTTCGGTTTGTAATCTGACTGCCGTTTCATCTCGATTGCTGTATTCAGGGAGTAAAAATACATTAGTATTACATTTAGCTACTATGCAAGATCTAGGTTCACCTTTATCTGGCGCATGCAGCGTGTAATAGCCCGGAGTCCTGAGTCCTTGAACACTGGAGTTAGCAAACCATGGTTCCTGGATCAGGACAATATCTTCCCCGTTTGTGTTCAGACGGTGAAGAAGGGAGGCCGAAGCCATAATACAGTGTTGGAGATTAATCTGAATCAGCTGCAGCATTGTTACCACAGTCGGTCAGATCAACCTCCAGCACCGTTTGGTCAGCGTCTTCGGCTTCAGAGGAAGATCTTAAAAGTTCTTCCTCGCTTAGAAGAACGTTGATAGGGGAGTCTACGCTCTCCATGTCGGAGAGGTCGACGGAAGGAGCCTTCCTTTCGGTTGGCAGATTGGGCAATACCATAGCCGGAGAAGTGTCAATGTCATCTATCTCCATCTCTGGAGTTTCGATGCCGACGACAGGGTCTTCGTCTATGGTCATGTCCTGGGGGTTTTGTGGAGGGGCTTCTTGTGCAACTTCCTCATCTTTTTTGAAAACCTTCAAGGCGATTTTGTGGAAGCCGTACCTAATCACATTTTCGGTCGACACCAGAGGAGCCAGAGATTCCTTGTTGATTACTATGATAGCAGATCTAAAGGAACCCCTGATCTCTTCCAGCTTCGCGACTACCCAATCTTTTGTAGGTAGGCTTGGATTGCTGTACTGCATCATCTGGAGTATTTCATCCTTGCTGGCTGGTTCGATCGGGATCCAGGCACGAGCTCTAGGCCTGCAGGGGATATCATCCCTAGCAACAGCCTCGAGACTAGCACCTGGCCAGACCTCTCCCAGTCTGCTAACAGCAAGCTTAAACAGATCACATGATCTCTGATCTGCACAGGCGATGAGCTTAACACGTCCTTGGTGCCAGCCTGCATCGTCTGTGATTGGTTGAGGTCCGGGATGCTCCCTCACTAAACTCATGAAGCCAGCTGAGAGCTTCACTATGACCTTCAACCAATTCTCAGGAGAGATCCTGCCATCTGCATTACTTCTGTCGATGACTGCAATGACAATTTTGTCCTTTAGTACGTCACTAAAGGGCAGACCTTTATTCACGTTAAGTGATTTGTCGGTGCCTTGCACCTTGGGTCGTTTGGGATCGGGGATGGTGCTCCCGATGGACCGTTGACGCTTTGACGTGTAGTCCCCGCTGGTCTTTCTGAGAGCCATAATGTTCATGGCCCATTGGAGTTTGGCAGTTTGTCGCGAGTCACGATCCGCTACCGGAATGTCACCGATAGCTTTCACGATCCTCTCGGCATTCCGCCTCTCCTTACGGTTGATTTGGTTCCACCCCAACTCGGTGGAAGCAGAGCCATTTTTCATGACCCTACCACCAACGGGTTGTGGTATCTTCCTTGAGCCCAGGGGCGGTATACTTCGGCCAGCAGTGGAGGATCCGTAAGTCACGGACGCGCTGCTGGCAGAAGTACCCGCCCCTGGGTCCAAAACGTGGGAGGGGGGGGGGTGTTGAGCCCCATCCCGATGGAGGGAGGACCGTTGTCAGCGGCCGTGCTTCCAACGGGTTGGGGGTTCTTCTGTGAATACGGAGGCGGCTTAAGCACCCCAGCAGTGTTGGATCCGTAAGTCACGGACGCGCTGCCGGATGTGATATCCGTCTCCGAGCTCATCTGCGGGGGAGTGGCTTTGTTGAGCCCCATCCCGATGGAAGCAGAACTATTTTTCATAGCCCCACTTCCAACGGGCTGTAGCACTTTCTTTGCAACGGGGGTCGGTATGTTCCTACCAGTAGTAAAGCTTTTAACGGCTGCACTACTGGGCGAGACACCCGACCCGGAGTTGAGCACATGTGCATTTTTTCGCCCCAATCCGGTGGAGGTAGAACCTGCTAACGCACGCCGACCTCCAACAAATTGGAGTCTCTTCTGCGAACTCTTTTGCGGTCTGCCTCGTCCGGTAACGGAGAAGGCACCCGCTCCGGAGTTCGCTTGTTTACGGGCAGTGGTAATGGCAGCAGCAGCGTACGTCACGCCACTACTACCACTACGGTGGGCATTAGCCAACGTACCCGAAGAGAGACCCCCACGGCCAACGGCAGTGGAGCTGTTTTTCGCAGCAGCACTGCCAATGGTCGCGGGGGGTCCCCCCGAGCACGAAGGATTTGTACTACTGGCGGGGAGGACAAAGCCCTCTTCGCCAGCAGTAGCGTCTAGCTCACGAGTCGATTCACCCCCCACGGATGACTTATCAGTCTTTCCATGGATTGTGGTCGGCTCGCAAGACCTTCCGCACTTCGTTATACCAGGTGTACTAATTGTCATTTATTTAGTCGTTTAGTCTCTAGCTTGTTGTAGTGTGTACGTATAGCCACGCATAATAATATCGGTGGACTTCTCCATCATTAATTTTTTATTAATAATCGTCTGTACAATACGACAAACGCAACAAATTAATTGCGGGTGTCAAAGTGACCGTTTTGTATAGGGTTGATCGATTCACTGGTTTATGGGAATGTCGAACTGTACAGCCAACGGGGAATGTTTCCCTTCGATAGTAAAGTAGAATACAAATTGATGTTTTTCGAATCATCATTCCCCCCGACGTTTAGCAGAATGGGGCTGTATATTTAACCAATTTGTATTAAAACTACTTCTATTTAAAGTAGAGAACCTACGGGTGCGGAAAAAGTACGACAGCATCTAACTGATAAGCCCACTGCCGTCCCAGGTCGAAACGCAATTTGGTCGAAACCAAACTGTGTGATTTCAAAAAAAAAAAAAAAAAAAAAATTGAAAGTATATTAAGCTCAAGGCATAATTCACCAAGCTAAACAAAATAAATTTAATTCAATATACGAATTGAACAACCAATTTAGTGAGTTGGGCTAACCTATAATACTCCCAGTGATATCATTTATGAATTCGTACAATATTTTCCTTCCAATTAAAACCATTAGATACTTCTGTTTCATTATGCAAAATACCGCACAAAACAAACCCTTCCTGGTTTTTCTTCCTTATAATATAAACCATCCCCTTCCAAAAATATATATCTACATACATATATATAAATTTGATTTAGTATACTCTGTTGGTAAAATGTAATCGTTTGGAATGCAAAACTGGCCCTTATAGTCGAGAGTTCTTCGGTGTATAATGCTCGTTCGTATAGACGCTACGATAGAGGACCATAGGTTCGTTTCCAAGAACCAAATTACCCATAGTCCGAAGAGCATATAGAAGTACCTATATTAATATAGACAAACAGCAGACAAACAAACAAGCAGTATACAAACAACACATTTATTAGAACTGCAAAAGATGCTGTTGTATTTATATACCTATGCATAATGTAGGAAGCAATTAATAATTATTCTGAATTGTGCAAATTTTAAGGTTCATATACGGGTATCAGATGCTTAACAAAATTAAATTGTACACTAAACTTTCTCAGTTTTGTCTGTTTTCTGTATAAAATTGTAAATGGCTGGACGGCAAAGGGAGGTGAAGTAGGGGGGGGGGGGTGAGGCTGTTCAACCGGGCTGCATAGATAGGTGTAACTACTATAAAAGGTTTTCCGAGAATTACAAATAATGGCCTGAGGCTTCATAGTAGACTAAACTATTTTCCAATATTTATTTTAAAAAGCTTGCACTAAATTTCATTGAAATTAAAATCAGTAGAATGTAGTATTCCAGGTTAATAAATATAAATGAGTTCATAGAAATGCATAAATGTTGCAATACCTTAGGTATTGTTTTAACTTTTGCTCTTTCTTTGTTTAGATACACATACATATATTATTATGTGGATTTGGAGCCTACTTTAAATGTCCTGCAGTCTTCGAACTAAGACCTAAAACATGATATTTATTTACCTGTACTTACATAAATGTATATATATCAATTCCTCAAGGTGTGGTAGAAATAAACTGATTTGTGTTTTAACCTATTTAAAAATGTTTAGGGCTCATGAGAGATGTTGAAAACAAAAAATTATTACAAAAAGAAAGTTAAAATTGAAGTTAAATATAATCCCCGACTTTAAAAATTGAAATATATGTACATAATTTTCATTTTGGACTCCTCCTTTTCGCCTTCAAACTCAATCCGGAAGCAATGCTAATACCTCAATCAGTCAGTTTTACCTTTTTTTATTTATTACTTCTTAAAACGGACGGCACGAATGTTTAACCCACAGTTTCTCAGTGGAAGTTTAAACTTAACTTCAGCAAAGACTAAGTTTAAGTATTTGGTTTTACTCTTTCGGTTTCACAGTGAAATCTGAACTTCAGTTATGAAAAAAAAGTTGGCAGCATTGTAAGCGATTTTCTTCGCCAAGTGACGTTTTGCAAACAGTACGTAGATTTCCTTTTCTCTTCTTTCGCTTTCTGAAGCAAAGACAACGCAAAACAGCAACAGATATTTTGTGTTGTTGATAATCTGTGAAAGTTTTTTTTTTGTTCGTCAAAATTAAAAAAAAAATGTAAAATAAACCAATAATTGTGTGTATTATCTCTAGAAAGATGAATTTAAAAGCCCTTAACTTCAAAGACTATCTTAATCGATGTTTTATAATATTTCATCAATCACCAGTTGTATACAGTTTGATCTGCAGATCAAGATTAACTCACCAACGTGTAAGAAATAGAGTTCAGGGTTCAAGTATGCGATAATAAATAATCACATACTTGAACCCTCAATTAATTAATCCGCCGGCATGTGTGATCTGCGAATCAAATTGTTTGCATCTCAAATTATGATTTGGACTCGGTTAAATGTGAGAAAGCATTGACTTCAAATTATTTGTCATCAAAAATGACCATACTTTTACCCTGGTTAATCTTCAGTTAAACCTCTGAAATCGATGAGTTAAAAATTTATCTGTGGATCAAATCATTTCTACCTCAGATGAAGATTTGAGCTTGGTTTATTGTGTGGACTTAGAGCTAATTTTACATCAAAAATCAAATAATGCCCAATCACGTACTTGAACCCTGTTAAAATATCAGATAATCCGCTTTCATTAGTGAACTACAATCAAAACCTACGGCTGAATTCATTTGTACTTTGGACCAAAAATAAAATTGAAAAAAAAAAAAAATGTTCCCATCATAAATACAAATTGTGGATAGTCCCTGGATTAATGTGAGTTAATCGGCTCAAAATCAGATTAGTGTGAGAAAGTATGCCATAAAAACTAATTTCGCTTTAAAAATAAAATAACCCCACACTGAAAATTAATGGCTAAACATATATTTGAACCATGGTTAAGCTCCAGTTAATCCGCCGAAATCGGTGATTTAAAATCTTGGTCTTAGGATCAAATTTTTGTACCGTTGATCAAGATTTAAACTGAGATTAGTGTGAGAAAGTATGTCCTTAAAAATAACTTGGCATCGGTTATGGCTTTTCTCATGCTCAAAACTTGGTTAAACTTAAGTAAATCCGCCGAAATCGATGAGTGAAAACTTTGTACCTAGGAAAAATTTGAATTCGTTTTAGTGTGAGAAATCATATTTAGTATTTTCTTTTTATTTTTATTTTTTTTTTTTGTTTACATCGGAATGACGATAGGGGCAATTTATAAGTAAATTTTCTCACAATTGTCTAATCATACTTCCGTTTATTAAATGAAATTATAATAAATCACCCCGCAGTTCTCCGTTTTCCCAATTCAAAAATAAAATAATAATATTTTATTCTTAATTCTTATGCTCAGGCACACAATTTCTGTTCCTGTTTGCCTACTTACTTGGCAGACATCCGGGCTTCCGGCTTAGTTTTATAAGCGCTATTTCCCACTCCTTCATTCAATTAAATAAATGACACCAAAATAAAGAAAAAAAAAAAAAAAAAAATGCGTAAATACTGCACTCACCATCAACATCGCCCCTCAAAGAAACTTGAAAATGATAGAAACAAATTCAAATTGAAACAAATTGGAACAATGACGTTAAATTAAGAACTTCATTCACGTTCCATGGACGACGACCGACAACGCGACGGTAGTGGTTACTCGGCCTAACATTATGCCTCGACAACGTTGACAGTTAAAAATAAACAGGGAGTGCCTGCCTGAGTGTTATCCAGCGCGCACTAAATTGCGTACGGCCAACGATGATGGTGGCCGGCTGAACTATGTTGCATTTTTGAATGGATTTACTGCGACTGACTGATGAATGGACGGACGTACGAACAGAAAACAACGACAAAACGTCAGATTGCAATTCGGTCGAGCATCAAACTATGCACAATTGGGCGTTCGCCTAAGAATCCTCGAAGGACGGACAAACGATCGAAAACGTAATTTCGTTGTCGCCTTGGGCTGCTGAGTGCTTTATTATTCCAAATGCATTCTTCGCCGGATGACAGAGAGGCTAGGGGATCACGGTGAAGAACTGGTGATAATTGTGACTGGGCCTGGTGTGAGGTAAGATAATTCAAATAGGTACTTAATAAAGTTTGACTGACACATTTTGACAAACAAACAAACCAACGTACACATTAGTTTACAATGAAAATGGCAAGAATGTTTGATTATTATGACCTATTTATCCATGGATCTCTCTATTTTCTCTCTACCAGGATACAAAACCATAATGTGGGAAGTAGGTAGAAAAAAAGAAATAAACGAACAAAAAAAAAAAACCAACACATAATTTCTCATATTTATTTACGTAGCTGTTTACTCTAGCCAGTATTGCCTATGCGTAGATTTATTTTCATTTTTCCATAAATAATTTTAAAAGCGCTGAGTAGAAGAACAGTAGAAGCTCCAGTACAGAGAAATTAAAACTGACGTCTTTTATAAATATGTAGTTTGTTTCAATTAATATTCGAAAAATCTCAAGAACTAAATAAATTAAAACAATATGTAGCCCTTTCTGGTAATTTATTTATTTACCGAAAATTTTGTTCAGCTTTTCGTTGTGCAACACGCTTTTTTATAAGCGAAATCGATTTTAAGATTATTTTAAGAAGTCTCCACTCTTTTTCGAACTGTCGTTATTTTGTCCGGACCATTTACTGTCTGTGGAAAACATCATTTGAATTTTACTCGTGTTTTGTTTATTCTTTTATTTGACACGGACTAATTTTCAATTGCTGAAACTCCCCATTATTACTTTTCCGCGTCGCTTTTGTAAATATTCTGCCTGTCTTATTAAATCCACATACTAATTCCGTGTAGTATAGCGGTTGCAGTATGCTATTATTCAAGTAAAATTGATAATTATACTAGCTTATTTAAGGAAGTCTCCACGCTTTGTTCGCATTAAATTTCTGACCATAACTGTGTACGGAAAATATCAATTGAGTTTGATTCATGATTGTTTTTTTTTCTTTCACTGGACACGGCTTTTTGTAATACTTATTTGCCATAAGTAAATCTCTCCATGAAAGTTTTCCCGATATGTTTTCCTTTGCCTTTAGTTTACTTGTTTAAGACCACAAACAAGCTTCTAGGCTTGAGTATGCGAGTGAAATTGATAATTAATTCAGATTATTTGAAGAAGTCTCCACTCTTTTTTCGCACCAAATTTATGTTCAGGATCATTAATTTTATGTGTAAAATGTAATTTGATTTGTATTTGTGTTATTTTTTTGCTGTTTCTTTCATTCAGCACTGATGTGTTTTTTCTTGCAGTTAATGAAACTCTCCATTATAATTTGACCTCTATGTTCTCGTAAGCATTTTGTTGTCTTGTTGGATCCTTAGAATTATTTCGTTTCGCATCAGAAGAGTTCTATATTTCAGTACGCTGTTAGTAGACTAGTGAAGTTGAAAATTATATCATATTATTTGGCAGTCTCCACTTTTCCACACCTAATTTATTTTTCGTAGTATTAATTATGAAATGGAAAATGACATTTGGGTTGAATTCGTGTTTTTCTTTCTTTCATTCGGCATATTTCTGTATTTTTCATTTTGCATTAGATGAAATTCTTCATGAAGTCTCCTTAACCACAGACAAAAATGTCGCTTCGCATTAGAAGCGAACTTGGTGTTCACTACTTTGTTAGACAATCAAAATTCTTAATTATACCAGCTAAGAAAAGTCTCCACTATTTTGTCGCACCCAATTTTTTTTCCGGGCCATTAATCGTGATTTTCCTTTGTATTTGTTGTTACTCTCATTGAACGCGGTTCTCTGATTATTTTTGCCTTTTGTAATTTCTGAAACTCGCCAGGAACTCACCGCTGTGTTTTTTGTTGGAGATCGCAAATAAATCGAATTAGGCTTTAAAATAATCTATAACTACATACATTTACAAAGTCCGACTATTATTTCAGATCTATCCAATAATATTGTAATGATGGCAACACTGGTTCTGAATTTCCTCTACTTCTCTCTAAAACACACATTATTTTTGAATGCGCAATGCAATGTGTCAAAAAAAATATCAACGATATCAATCACAGTAACATGATTGTGTCAGTGTCATGAGCTCTCTTACTATGGGGCGGCTTTGGGGCAATTTTAACTTCAAAGACACAAACAGTTGATTATTTTTACTTGATTTTTTTTTTTTTTTTTTTTTAATATTTTGGCGTAATTCCAATGAAATGTACTCTCTCAAGCAAGCTGAATGAATATGTAATTTTCAAGTGGCCTCTTCTAGAAATGACGTGCATTGTGTTGAGTGAACCTTTTTTTTTTATATTTTGTTCATAGCGGTTGAAAGATTTGATTAAAGACCCTTTAGGCGAGGAGGGAGAACAAAATTAACTATGTGGACAATGCTGTTTGGAAAAATAGTAAAAAATACATTCTAGAGTGACATTGCATTGGTTCTGCTTTTGTATATAAACATTTTTTTGTTCGTTTTGGAATTTAATCAAAAATTTAAAAATTTCACACAAGAAATTGTTGCATGAATAACGAAAAGTTTAAGAGATTACATTTTACACGATAGAAGTTCTTTGGAGTTTCTTGTTTATTGCTTAAAATTTATTTAATCCTTGGTCATTTTAACCTCCCTTTAAATCATGATAAATGAATAGTTAAAAAAAGAATTTATGAAAGCTTATTTTTTTTTTTAATTCATTTCTGTTTCTGGCTTATCTCAAAAATGTATTATAGTTTTTTCGTTTTAAATTTTACAGCCTTCGTTTATAATTTCCTATTAAAAGAATTTTTTGAAACTTAAACTTTGGAGATCTTGAATGTTTTTGATTTTATGCATTCGGTTGTTTTCTTTTCGAAGATTTTGTTATTTAATATGTTGGTTTTCGAGATAATGGCTTTATCTTATTAGTAAATCTCATTTTGCAAGTTTTTAGTTGCGATTCAGCCCAAAATTCTGTATGTCTGTACCTTGATCTACAGCCTAAGCCATTGAAGTGATTTTGGACTCGAAGGTTTTGAAAAGTTTCCCTACGGGAAAAAATTAAATAGTTTTTTTTTCTGTTAACTCTTAAAATAACTGTGCCTGCAATACAAACATTATGAACAAATCGATTACAACTCCACCGATTTCGATGATATTTGTTTTATACAGGTGGTCCTAGAGAATATAACTAATTTTGAAAACAAAAAATTTCGAAAAATATTGGATTTTAAAAAAAATTATTTTAATTAAAAAAAAAAAAAAAAATTATTAAAACATACAAAAATATTAAAAACATGGCAACTCCAACAATTTTATGCAATATCTATTTTCAAGCGAAGAATCCATTCTATTATTTTTTTTAAATCAAGTTGTTTAAATAAAAAAGTTTTTGAATAAATTAGTTTTCAAACGTAAAATGTTGAAAACTAATAATTTGAATGTAAAGTTTTAATTATTTTTATTTTGTTCTTTTTGCTTTAATGGGCGGCAGCGGGTGGTGTGGGTGAATAGACTTCCTTTTATACGATATTTTTGTGTCCCAAGCCAACCTACTCCCTATAACTTTGTTGTATCTTTTGTGAATCACTCACTATACCTTTGGTAGACAAATTTTTTCATTTTCTCAGTTCAAGTTGATGTTTTTTTTCGAGAAACTTTTAAAAAGTTTTATTAGTAGACATTTTTTACCAACGTTTTCAAAAACTCAATATTTCGACGACAAAATTTATATATGTATGTACTGTACATATATATATGAACAATTATTATAAGCGATTTTTTAAGTTTTCTAGAATATTAAAAAAAAAATTGTTTCTAGAACCAAAAATAACGGTACCTGGCAAACCAATAATGTTTATGCTTTAAGAGGAATCTTGTTTCCTCAAAAACGGCTGCAACGATTTTAATAAAAAAAAATCTGTGTTTTTATCAGTGGAATCTACTTTTAGTAAAAAAAAAACTATTAACTCGCTTTGTTACAAACAATGCTTCCACATTTTTTGTTTAAGTGCGACGACAGTATGAACATTTCGAAACTTAACTTTTCAGCTTTCTCTTTCTTTTTTTTTTTTGTTCAACAGCTAGACGAACATTTTTTTCCAACCAAACAAAATCCACTCAACCAAACAAAATTAAATGTCACTTTTGTTTGAGAAAAGACTAAATCGCTATTAGCTTACGAATTATCACAACTTTGCCATCACGCTATCCACTTTATCAAAGTTTTTAGCCTAAAATAACTGTCACGTCAACCTACTCTTAAAGACACACAAAATGACATTTTAGTTTTTTTTTTTGTTGTATATATGTCTAAATGAACAATAGCTGTATACGTATCCTTTGCAAGAACAAAACAACAACAACAAAAATTAAAAGCACAAACTTTACCGCCCTTAATCTGGAAGAAAAAAGTCATATATCTTCTTGATATGTGGACAAAAGGACTTGCGTTGACACAAAACGATTTCCACACAATTCCATAGCCGAGATCCGAAGTTTGTCAAGGTAAGAATATAGGATAGTCCCCCAAGGTAGTAGATAAATGTCTTTTTACGCCTCACAACAACAAAAAAATACATACCCACCTCACTTACTTTCACATAACGAGATTCAAAGGTCCTTTATCGTCGTTGCTAATTTTAATCATTTCAATTAATTTCAATATTAAATTGACTGTGGGTTGTGCCCATCTCCTGAGAGCTAAACAAAACAAAAAAAAAAAAAAAAAACAAATGTCATCTCTGGGCTTGGTAGTCTTCTTATATTTTTTGTTTGTTTTAAATATTTTAAATGACGAAAGTATAACGGCTGGTTTTTTAAATTCTTATTTGTAATGCATCATGCATCCTCTGGGGTATACAAATTACTCTTTTGGGTGCATGTTGTAAGGGGGCTCGTGGTAGAATGGGGGGTAAAATGAAGTCAAGAGGTGTAAAACCACTTAGTCTTATTAAAGAAGGACGTTGTATTTACATGGTCGGTTTCGCCCTGATGATGTTACTGAATGCCACAGCCGAGTTCTGAGAGCAGTCAGCCGAACCCAGTCCCTAATCACCTTGCTTGCCTGACTTTTGTCGAATGAGCAATTGCTAGTCCCGGAGAATATATTAATTTTATGCTTCATGTGTCATCGCTGAACAATGAACAAACGATACTGTTTGCCAAAAACTTTTATTATTCTTTTCATATTTTGTTTTTGAAAAAAAGGAAGCACAATAATAGATTTGTATGTTAATAAAGCATACGACTGGGTTGTACTTAACTACTTTTATTAACGTTTTGAAGATTATGACAGTGGAACATACCAGCAGACAGACATTAACGAATAGTAATAGTAATAGTAATAACGAATAATACTAAAAATAACGAATAGTACTTAAAATAACGAATACTACTAAAAATAACGAATAATACTAAAAATAACGAATGATATTTAAAATAACGAATAATTATAACAAAAAATTATAATAACGACTAATAGAAGTAACGAATAAGAATAATAACGAGTGTTAATAATTAATAACAAATAATTAAAATAACGAACATAAATAATGAATTAATTATAATACCAAACAGTAACGTTTTTCTTTATAAGTATTCAACGGGCAGCATATATATCAAATGAAAGGTAATCTTGGACAGGATCACAATTGAACATTTATCCATTAAGGAAAACAAAAGATGAGGTTCGACTTTTGGCAAGTGGACGATACTAGTTATATGTGTTAATAACGAATAATAATACATAATATCAAATTATGCGAATAATACACAAAAATAATAATAACCAACAAATATAAGTACCTAATAACGAATAACCTAAACTATTAATAACGAATACAAAAAAGATAACGAACACAAATTCTCCCAAACCACCGTAAGACATTCGTTGTTGACAACGTTTTCAACGTCGGTCGAGTTAATATGGAAAATCGTATCGATTCAGTGGGGGTGCAGTCGTTTATCGCCATGTAAATATATTTTGAGGGGCGAATATTTCGTTGTCGTGCCGAATGTTTTCGTTATATAATAATTATACTATTAAAACTCATGCAACAAATAAATTATTGTAATAAAGAATACAAACAATAGTCACGAATAATAATAACGAAAACATAATAACGAACCATAATAATGATAATGAATAATAATACAAAATAATACTGACAAATAATAAGATTTTTCGTGTGATTTTCGGTCCGGTGTGTATCGAAGGAGTGTGAAGGAGAATATTCCACGAAGAGCTATACGGGCTATACAGCATCAGTCAAAAAGCTGCTGCCGGATCACGTAAAACAAAAACGATCGAACGATATCGTTTTCGAGATAGCTGTCTTTATTTTTCTCTACTAAAGTGATAGAGATAGCAATATCGTCCTATCGTTTTTGTTTTACGTGATAAGGCCCCTGAAATACACCGACTGAGCGCCATCTAAAGTAAGGAAGTAACGAATAGCAAAAATAACGAATTGATTTAAAATAGTTTTAAACACCTTTGTGTTATAAAAATTGGGTTGGGTTATCTTACTTCGACTCATTTGTAAACTAGTGAAGGCCTTAATAAAGGATATATACGTAAGTTCTGTTAAGTTGAGTTAAAATTACAATAATTTCACAGAGAAAATCAATTCTAAACTATATCTAAAGTCTTAACCCTATTGGAATGCCTTATCAAGTAGTGTTGAAAATTTATAATGAACAATTTTAATAGCGAATTCAATAAGTAACGAATAAAAAAATAATGAAAAACTTAAAAAAAATTAGATTTGTTTTAACTTTTTCATAATTTTTTATAACGAACACAAATAATAACGAATAGTTACATAAATGAATACTAATAATAACCATTAATAATAGCAATTCATAATAAAATGAATAACAATAATATCGAATAATGATAATAACGAATAAAAATAAATGTGCCAATACTATAATAATCACTAATTATAACGAATAACAATAACGAAAAATAACCAATAGCAATAACAGGGAAAAATAAAATAACAAACAAATTTTGTTGACTCAATGAAACAATCATTGATCAACGAATTAATTTTCCGCAAATTAACAAATACGTTTATTGGCTTGTCTTGTATGTACGACTAACGACTGTAACGACTGTAATGAACGCCATCATCAACGATCCTCAACTAACTAAAATATGTAACTGTTAGAAATAAGGATTTTACTCCCAAAGATATTAAATATTCCATAATATGTCGGAACCCATAACTTGCCCTTACAATACCTTCATATAAATGTACTCTTCATACCAAGTTCACAAATAAAAATAAAATAATTCTTCGTGCGAATGTCATTTGTCATCGCCGGCCGGTCCGGCCGTTTTGTTCTATTGTTGCAAATACATTTGTTTGGCTCGTTAAGTTGCCAAAAGTTCAATGAAAAAAAAAACAACAGCAACAAAACAATAACAAGTCACTTGTCAGATAAAGGCAACTAATAGAGACTACGAGTTCAACACATTTTCTCATTAGTTTAATTAATTAATGAATTAAACGCTCGAAACGCGCTAATTTGTGTGAGGTTGGCTGATGGTTGGTCTGCAGCGGCGGCAGTCACTTCAACACCAGCGGCACCCATCAGCAAAAAATAATATCACCCTCTAGGATATAAGAGAATGACGTATTAGTTTGAACAAAGTTCAAGGAGTATAATTACTCCCCAAAGAGCTTGACGGATGGACGTGAGGATGACGCACGTCAACAATGGTCCGGATGGGCGCGTATTTAATTTTTCCTCCATTTTCACTTAGGTTAAATATATTTTTATATATATTAGAAAAACTCTTGGGAGGGATTATTACTTTTATCTTTCTCTATGTTATGCCATACCCACACCCCCTTGTAGTACCAATTTCGGAGGATTGGAATAAATTATATCGAAAAACTTGCGGAGAAAACAACTTGATGGACAAGGCACGAGAAGCTGTTTCATTTATTTATGTATAATATACTTTGGACCAAAGGATGTTCAGACAACAACAACAACAACACAAACACAAACAAAAAAACAAGATGAATGAAGATGGAGGGGAACAACAAAAAAAGTGAAGCGCAGATCTCTTAAGTGGGAAGAAGGATTCTTTGGATGAGAAGTAATTAGTAGATCAAAGAAGACCCAAAAACAACACCTTCCTTTGTACACATGTATGTTTTGTTTAGAGATTATATTGAATTTGAAAATTAATCTTTTCAAATAAAACAAAAAAAAAAAAAAAAAGCACTATACCACTAAGATGGTGCTTCTCTCGAAGTTGCTCCTTTGAATAGACACAATGATATGAATTAATGGAAGACTCATTGAGGACTGTCAACGATGTCTGATCTTTGACCTTATTAAGAAGGCTAGCAGTATAATTTAGCTGGGTTTGAGTATAAATAGATTAACATGAGTGCTTTTGTTTTTATATTTACTGTTAAGTTAATGGAATATAATTAGAATATGAAATGGGAAATTTTCACTTTGCTTTATTTACGGTTTGAATTTTTTTCGATAGTGCATATTTTACAAGAATGCCAAAGAGGTTCATGCATAAAGATTGATATAAAGGATACAAAATTATGCCTAAAGAGACCTAGACAGGTCCTTTGAACATAACTGAGTGCTTAGGTTCTTGGTTATGATGTATAGTATATTTTAGATAAAAACCTTGAAAACAGCTCTCTTGACAAACAAAAAAAAAAAAAAAAAGGTCAAAGCACGAAATTCCATTGTATAAAAAATGTCTGTTATATGCAACATCAGGCATTGTTAACTTAGTTTCTGCCACTGGCCGTTTTCGAGGAGTTTTGCCTAGGTTAGGTTAGGTTGTAAGGGGTGATGAATGGATCCATTGCTCTCCCCAGGATTTGCCAAAAGGAAGAAAACGGGAAGGGTAAGGAAAGGAATAAGTGGAAAATTAGGTAGGGGGTGCCTCCCTGAACAATCCCGAAATCTGAATGAATTTCAGGGTGTTCTTTAGTGGGAGAGACGAGATGTCGCCCAGTTCGTCGAAAAAGAATTCTCCGAGGGCTGTTTTTTTTTTTCTAGCTAGGCTAGGGCATTCACAAAGGAAATGAAATGCCTCTTCATCCTGACACCCTCTACAGAGGTCGGATACGATGATGCCCATTCTGTTTAGGTGGGCTCCCATTGAGTTGTGACCAGTTAGGATTCCAACCAATAGGGATAGTTGAGGCCTGCTTAGCGCGAGTAAGTATTCAGTTTTTTTCCTAGAAATATCCGGCCAAAGATTTCTCGAAACCCGACACCTGTCAATCTGTGTCTACCTATCATTGGCGGCTTCGAGGAAGCTCTGGTGAATTCTGCTCTTTTCTAACCCCAGTGGCATAAGTACTGACAATTCAGTTTGGCTCGGATCAGTGGATGACCCGTATTTCGCCAATTCGTCCGCCTTCTCATTCCCATGTATGTTATAGTGTCCTGGGACCCAACGTAGGGTTACTGTGTTTGTTGCGCCAAATAATCTCAACTCTGAGACAACATTCCACCAGTTTTGAATTTGTGACAACTGAGTAGATGGATTTGATGGCCGCCTGACTGTCTATGAAAATGTCAATGTTCTTGTTTACTAGCTCACATGTGGCAAGATGCTCTGTTGCTTCATGAACTGCAAATACCTCCGCTTGGAAGACACTGCAGAAGGTTGGAAGCTTTATTGATCTACATATTTAAAGGTGGGTTTTCTGAAAAGACGCCTGACCCTACCCCTTCGTCCGTCTTGGAACCGTCCGTGAAAACCGATACATGATTTGTATTTGTGACCCGGTTTTCCGTCCAGATATCCCTTGTAGGGACATCTATTGAGGCCACCGGATTGAATTTCTATATCCGTAAAATGCATAATCGTTCTATGACCAAGAAGGCCCCTTTTCCAGTGATTGCACTGTCTTAGTCGCAGAGCACTATTGGCCGCCATGTCCTTCATGAAAAGTTCAATTGGGGCGAGTGAGAGAAAAGTTTCTAGGGCTGCGGTCGGAATTTAGTCATGGTTTCGAGATTGGTTGCCTTGTCTAAGGCTGACCACCACACCAGACATGCGTATATCAAGATAGGCCTTGTTATGGCTGTATACATCCAATGAATGGTTTTGAGACTGGGACCCAGCGTTCTGCTAAAGTGCCGTTTTTTAGGCCATTTGGCCCCAAGATTCTTATTTTGGCCCCAGGCCCCGGGCCAGCACGAAATAGCCCCAAATTCGTAAAATTCACAAACTAATGTAACTTATTTTGCACATAATTTTAAAATTTTTGAAATCGATAATTTACAAGTACCTAATCGATATTTACAGTAACTATCATAGCCCAGTCAATAATTACAAAAAAAAAAAAAGGCTTAAATCGCAAAGCGCGATGTAGTTCTGTATATTTTTGATATGTTGTTGGGGCATATTGGAGTAGTCTGTAGCTAAGTTTGCAGTTTCGAAAAACGGGTGCTCGCTGCAGGAAAAATGCAACTGTTAAAAAAAAAAATGATAAAATCACCCTATTTTTTCTGATATTTTCCTTTATAACTTTGAAAATGTGCAATTTAGGAAAAAAAAACCATCCACTATAAATTTTAATTTTAAAATTTGATTTAAATCGGTCTAATAGTTTTGGCAAGAAATAAATATTTTAACAATATTTTATTTTAGTTAAGGGTTCCAAGTATTTGTAGTTCTAAACCTACTAATGACCTTTAAAGGTTTTCTTAAAAATGCTACTAGTGGCAATTTTATTCTGCCTCCAGAATTGATAAGATAATGTCTAAGATAGGTTAAAATTATTTAAAAATGCCTAATTAATGTTATACTTATGTAAAAATGTCTAATGTTGCTTTAAAAAAAAAAATTGATGAAATTACAAAAATAATAAGTACAAGTACAAAAATTAAAAATACGAAATATAACCCGTGTTTTATTTGATTACTTTATTAAATAAGGATATAGTAGGAGGACTCAAAAAAGTTAAAATGGACCCAAAAATGGCCCAACATTTGTTTTTCCAGGAACAACGCTGCTGGGGGACCCCATCTTTTACCAAAAAATCTACTACAATTATAGAATGCTATTGACGATTTCCTCTCTCTTTCTTTAATTTTTTCCTTCCAGTTTAGTTTACGATCAATTACTAGACCAAGATATTTTGCCGTACCTGTGATATGTAACGGAGTCCCGTTTATGTTGGTAGGGGTTAAATTTGGAATGTTTCGTTTTCTCGTAAATAAATTTAGTTCTGTCTTGAGTGGGTTGACGTTAAGTCCATAGCTACTGGCCCAATTAGTGAGCTCGTTAAGGGATGTTTGTAGTAGCTCACACAGGGTCGGGACAAATTTCCCTGAGACCAAATTTCCCTGCCTAACATAGTTATTTTGACTGTCCAATACAAACTAAAACTTTGATAATGGGAATAAACTACGTTTAGAATTTTTTTTAATTTTTTTGGAGACGCTATGGCAGGGACAATTTTGCCCGGTTGATGAAAGGCAATTATTACTTTCCATCGTCGAGTCAAAACCTTTTTACGTTTCACCGCTTTTTTAAGTGAGGCAATTTATTGCCTGAAATATTGCCATTTAGTTAACCACAAAATGCTAATAAATTCACACTACATTTTTTTTATATTGAAATGAAACAACAACAACAACATTTGTTTCTGAGAGAATGGATACATTGGCCACATTCCTTAAAAAAAAAAAACAAATTTTAAATCTAACTGTTTTTGATAATTCCATATTCTTAAATAATACCTACTTATCCCCATACATATGTGCATATACGACCCAAACGCAAAATAGTTGGCCTACTCATCAATTAACACATTAATCCTCTTTATATACCTTCACTTTCTGTCCCAAGCAGTTGTTGATTAAATTTTTTTTGTCAATGTAATAAATTACATTTAATGAGTAAATAAGACCAAACATAACTCAATTTGAAAAAAACACACATGGCTTCAGGTTGCATTCTCTTAAACAAAGATAAGAGCATAATAGTTGGACTACTCTCTATGGGATGCAAATAAGTTGGCCTATGACGATTTAAATAGATGTTCAGTTAACCGTTATTGAAAAAATGACATGCACTTGTTTTGTTGTTTATTGATCTCTTGTTTTAAGTAAGCCAGCAACAGTTTAGTGTCAATCATGGTGCGTGGTGTTGCATTATCACGAGACCTTAGGGAATCCATAGTTAAAGCCTTCGAAACGGGATTGTCGAGCGACAAAATAGCAAACCAATTTAATTTACCTCGCTCATCAATTAGAAACATTATCCCAAAGTTCAAAAATAGTGGAAATGTGGCGGTTGGTAAAACAACGGCACGCCCACCAATTGCGAAAACTCGAGATTGCCGAGTCTTTAAAAAATAATAAAGGAAACGTCAAACTGCAGCTGCAATAACTGTTCAATGGCGAGAAAGAACCCAAAAAAGTGTTTCAGTCGACACTTGTAAGCGGACAATGAAAAAAATTGGATATAAATTTTATAAGGTTTGTTTTAGATTTATTTAAATTAGAGCTATTTTAATTCGTTAAAACATAGGCCAAAGAAAAACCACTTTCAACACCTAAACAAAAGAAAAGGCGCCAAGAGTGGGCCAAGCAACGTAAGAACTGAACTTTAAGCCAACGGCTCATGAAGAACCAGGGCCTAGTGATTAACAACTCACAACCATTCCTGTGTGCGCCTTTCGTCAGGAATGGAAGGGACCTACAATTTTATGCCGAATCCGAACGGCTAGACGAGAAGCACTTATTCGTGACAAGTGATACTCTTGGAGGATTTGTCAATTCCTCGCAAGAGGCAGTAGCCCTGAAAAAAAACTTTTTAGTTTTTTAGGTGGACGAGGCTGGGAAGCGATCCCAGACCTCCAGCGTGACAGTCGAACGGACTAACCATTACGCTACGGGACTTTAAGTCAATGGCGGTCCGTTATTTGGCGTGATGAGTCGAGGTTTGAAGTTTGCGTGGGCGACGAACGAAAACGTGTCATATGAAACTCCAAAGAGGCCTTTTACAAAGATTGCCTTAAAAAATCAGTCAAAATTCCAGCATTCCATTCCTGTCGAAAGGCGCAAGGTTCTTCATGAGCCGTTGTGCCACCCGATTTATTTTTTATTTCCAGCATTCTCTGCAAGGTTTGGGCAATTTACATTTTGTAAATGGAACTGTCAATGCTGCCAAGTACCGGGATAATCTGGAAAATGAGCTCCTCCCATCAATACCACGACTTCAAACTAGTGATGGAGATTTCATTTTCCAACAGGATGGTGCTTCCTGCCATACAGCAAGGTCTACAATGGCGTGGTTATCTGCTGAAGCAATTCCTTTACTGGAATGTCCTTCCAGCAGCCCTGACCTTTCGCCAATTGAAACTGTCTGGCATAAAATGAAGCAAAATCTCGAAAAGAACTCTTCAAGGCCTAAAAGCTAAAATCATAAATATTTGGCAATCTTTTGGTACCGAAGAATGTCAAACATTAGTTGACACAATGCCACGACGCATAGAAGCAGTTATCAAGGCCTGAGGCGAGTTAACACCATGGTAAAATAAAAATTAAGACGCGTAGGCCAACTATTTTGCGTTTAAAAAAAATGTATCAATCGTTATTTTATTTTTTAAAACTGCTCAATATGGATATTTAATTGATGTCATTTTGTTTTTGTTACTTATTTCTATCTAAAATAAATATATCTAAAGAAAAATACCAAAATATTTAGTTTATTGCCGATGGAATTTAAGAACCAGCTGATTTTTGTTTTTTTTTTTTTATCATAGGTAGTCCAACTATTTTGCGTTTGGGCTCGTTTAATTAATTTTTATTCAGAAATGTTCGCATAACCACTTAAACATTATGTAAGGACAAATTCGTGAGATCCAGTTGTGCATTTTATTTTATTTTTCATTACTTATAATTTTTTTCTTACGCACTTCTTACGCACTTCTTATCAATTTTTTTTTCTTTTCTCTTTACAGGTGAGTTCAAATGAATTTGTCATAAACATAATAAGGTAGCTATCTACTATATTAAGGTAAACATTTATAAAGGGTTTTCCATTAAGGGCGGGTCGATTTTAAAATTGAATAAAACAAGTTGTTTATGAGATATCAATAAGGTTTTATCTTGATTTGAGAGCCCTATGAATGACATTATGTGTGAAATATAACATCGTTCAAATGGCTGCCGCGGATTCGAAAGGTCCAGTTTTCAATGACTTTGGCGCATAAATGACTTTGGCGCATAAATCAGGCTGAATTTGACCGATGGCATCGATTATGTTGTCTTTGATGGCCGCGGTGGTTTGCGGCGTATTCGCATAGACCTGCGACTTAAGAAAGCCCCACAAGAAAAAGTCCAAAGGGGTCAAATCACACGATCTTGGTGGCCAAATAACGTCACCTCGGCGCGAGATAACGCCATGCCATGAAACCGCTCGTGCAGAATATCGATTGTGTCTTGAGCTGTGTGGCACGTAGCGCCATCCTTTTGAAACCATATGTCTTCGGTGTCCATATCATCCAATTCAGGCCACAAGAAGATGGCGATCATCGACCTATAGCGATCGCCGTTGACGGTGATGCCCTGGCCAGCATCATTTTTGAAGAAGTACGGACCCAGCCCAAAATCAACACTAAACAGTAACTTTATTTGGATGCATTGGCACCTCGTGAATCTCGCGTGGGTTTGTTTTGTACCAAATCCGGCAATTTAGCTTATTCATCCAAAAATGGGCCTCATCGCTAAAGATGATTTTTCGACCAAAATTGGGATCAACAGAACAACCGTTTTGATAAAGTTTTATCATTTGCACGTATTGCTCGACGCTGTAACTTACCATGATGATTTGTCTTTAGTAACTGATCAAAAGACGATATTTTGACAGAAAGTAAAAGAAACAATATGGCCGCCACGAGCTGTCAAAATCAACCCGTCCCTATTGGAAAACCCTTTACAACTTTAATTTTAGTTTATTGAATTAATTTCTTAAAAGTTAAGTCAAGGCTCAGAAACCAAATTTTTTTTTAGCAAAAATTTGCTTATGGCTTAAAACAAACATTTGATGCCTGCCTTTTGAAATTTAAAGAGTGATGTTTTTTAAAAAACGTACTCATGTGCCTGCTTACAACACAAACAAAGTGAAACTTTTTTAAAATGCATCTAGTTACCTAATCATTTGAAAAAAGGAGGTAGTCAAGGTTGTTAAGAGCCTCGAAAAAAATCTTTTAAAAAAAATTATAAATAAAAAACAATCTATGGCTGACTATAGGGTAGTGAATAAATTTTTAAGTAAGGAACATATCACAAAATTCGCCTGTGCATGTCCATGCATAAAAAAACCAAGCTGAATTTGAGAATTAAACTTAAGAGGCTTTTTGTGGGAACTCACTTTTCTTTTATCAAAATAGATGATTTACATATTTTATAAAAAAAATAAGCATTAAAAGTTAAGAAAAAAATACCGCAAACAAAAAATAGAAAAAGTAGTGATTTTAAATTTTGTTTGCTAAACTGATCATAACTTATTTTTTGTGGAAATATAGGCGCACAACACATTCAAATGAAAAGGAGAATTTCCAGCCTTAAATATGACATACAAAATGATTGTTGAATACAAATTAGTAGAAATATATATGGGTGATTCTCCATTAAAAGCTCCTTTTCATTGCCCCGACCAAAAATGGTTCAATAAATTATAAAAAACTTATTCATTTTGAAGTCAATAACAGCGCAAGCAACGTTTCTAACTGGTCCACTTCTTAATTTTAAATATTTGCAGATGTGTAATAAAAAAATAATTGTTTTTATGGTCCAAATGTCATTTCCGTCGCGTGTCTCCTCCTTGTTTCAGCGCGGAAAAGTGGATTTTTTGTTTGTTTTTAAATGCATAAATTTTAATTTGACTGAGTTCCAGGATTAAGAATATCTAGTTCAATACAACTTCCCTAAAAATTAAATTTATTTATTTGAAACAATTAACTTACAAGCTTTCAAACATGTGTCTGCATGTATTTGCATAATTTCCGTAAAAAAAATATTAATTTTATAGGATTAGACTTATTTATAGGATTTACAGGATATAGACTAAATGAAGAAACTCATTCATGCTTCCTTTGAAATATATTCAATTAAATAGGTGAGACATCAATTTCGTGTGTAATTTTAGTTAGTTATACAAAATTTAAAAAAAAAATATACTTTCTATTTTTATTGTCTAAAAAGCTAAAGAAAACATCGAATTTCGTCATTTCCGTCGCCTTTATTGGGTTACGGCAATGAGAAAATGGTTACTGTAATGACTTCAGATGTGTTTTTTCCTTAAAAAATCTTCAATTTATTGCAAATCATTAAAATTTTTGTGCATGCATTTAAAACCCCTAAAATGCAATTGCAGACCGTAAATCTGAGATAGATGGGGAAGCGAAAACGTAACAAATTATTTATCTTTACTAATTAATTGTCATTTCCGTACCGCACAATCATTTCCATAAATCGATTTAATTTACATTTTAATAATTTTAAATAAATGCCTGTAATACCGTAAATCTTTTTAATGCATCCTGAATCACACGGCCCTTGTTACAAGGAATATTTTAAAAGGAAAATGTTTCTACTGGTACATTATCATTTCCGTATCGAGGGCGTGATTTCCATATCAGGCCCAAATCCTCAAAAACGCTTAAAATTAAGTGCCCGCCTTTTAAATGATTAATTTATTCCATAATTTATGACAACACTTGAATGTACGAGTATACATAATGTACATAATGGCAGGGGACATTTTGGGTGCCAAAAAGCAGCTTTTAACAGAGAATCACCCATATCCATCTAAAAATACAAAACTTTTTTCAGTGTTTCCTCGTAAGACAAAATAATTTAAGAATATGTTGATTTATGTTTGTATAATGGATTTTGATGTATACAAATAAATATTTAAATATAAAGAATCTTAATCGTTCCATGAGAAATTACTTTTCGGACCGTTCAATACAAGTTATATTGGATGGTTTCAAGTCTAAAATTCACAAAATTAATGCTGGTGTGCCACAGGGCTTCGTTTTGTCTCCAACTCTCTTTCTTAGATTCATAACTGATGTTTTATATCCAAACATCTTATCAACTTAACTGTTTCGAAGATAACAGTACCCTCAGCTTTTCATGTTCGTTTCTCGATTCACATCCACGTTTTTCGGATGTGCAACTACAACGGCAGCGTAGTGTAAACTTAGTAGCCAGCTACAGCTGAAAATTTGCTGAGATTATTTGTTAGGAAATAACAACAAATAAACTAATTTCAACCAACAAAATATTTGATAGTTTTGTTAAAGCCCAATTGAAGAGGTAGAACTCAAAACAACCTCGAAAATCAAACCGGTTTTTGCACTTTGTTGACATTTTTAGTAATGTTGCATTCGGCCCTAGAAGTTAAAAGCTTGAATTTATCATTAGGACAACATCATAAAAACAGGCAATAAATCAAAAATCTGCCATGTTCAACGCATTGTATTATTTTCACGTTTACTGTGATAATTTTGAAAACTTTTGTTTTTGCTTAATTGACTCTAGTATTACAGATTTTTACCAATAACTTGCTATTGACTCTAGATATCGGGTTTTTCAATAAGAGCGCTGCAAAAGTTTTTTTTTAAATAAATCAAAAACAGTTTTGGATATCAATTTAATTCTTTATTCTTGTGAAAGATCGTTTGATGCCATTATGTATGGAACTCGATATTTTTTGCGTGGCCACCACGAACACGCTTGCAGAAGTCCAGACGCTGAACCCAATTTTCGACAGTTTTCAAGCATAAATCGGCCGATACTGCTGCAATTTCACATTCGATATTCGTACCAAGTTCATCAATCGTCGCTGGCTTGTTGGCAAAGACCATAGACTTGACGTAGCCCCACAGGAAATAGTCTAACTGCGTCAAATCGCACGACCGAGGCGGCCAAGCGACTGGACCATTTCGTGAGATAACACGTTCTCCAAACTTGGTTTGCAATAAATTGATTGTGACATTCGCTGTGTGGCTTGTGGCGCCGTCCTGTTGGAACCACATGTCCTCCAAGTCTTTATCATCCAATTGGGGCGAAAAATATTCGGTTATCATTGAACGGTAGCGATCCCCATTCACAGTAACGTGCCGGTCTTGATCATCACGGAAGAAGTACGGCCCAATGACGCCACCGGCCCCTAAACCACACCAAACCGTAATTTTTCGGGATGCAATGATGACTCATGGAGTACGTGTGGATTGCTGCCTGACCAATACCGCATAATTTGTTTATTGACGAAGCCATTCACCCAGAAATGAGCCTCATCGCTGAAGATGATTTTTCGATGAAAATCCGAATCATTTTCAAGTTGTTGCTCAGCCCAATTCACGAACATACGACGCTTCTGGTGGTCGAGCGGCTTCAGTTCTTGCGTCAATTTAATCTTGTAAGGATGAAGGCCAAGATCTTTTCGCAAAATTCGCCACATCGACGTCACAGAGATGCCCAACGCTTAAGAACGACGTGTGAGAGACACATTTGGGCTTTCTGCAACTGAAGCCTCAGCGGCAGCAATATTCTCGACACTACGGGCACTTCTTTGTCTCACTGGCACGGGAACATTTTGTACTGTGCCTGTGGATTCAAATTTGTCCACTAGACGCTCAATTGTTGATCTGCTAGGACGATTATGACGACCATAAATTGGACGTAGCGCTCTTAACGTTGAGGCTACTGACTCCGAATTTCGGTAGTAAATTTTAATAATTTCGACTCGTTGTTGGCTCGTTTATCTTTCCATCATGAAATGGGCAAACCTTACTGAAGAGAAATGTCAAAAGAGCGGCATGAAATATGGCGTCGTTTGCTGTCCCTGTTGCTCTACTTTTGTAGCGTCCCTGTTGAAAAAACCTTTATAATCATCAGCCTTATCACATGCCCCGTCGTAATACATTCGTACTACGCATTCCGAAAAAAAGTATTATAGGTCCCGTCGTACTAAAAATACTTCGTACGAAATTCGGAGTTCGGAGAAAGTAGCATCACTAGCCCCGAATGAATAGAAAGTTTGACTGTTTTTTCTAGGAACAGTTGTTATTTGCATAGTAGTCTGTGAAAACGCAAAGAAAAAATTACTTGCAGACGAATAGGTTCGCCTTCTAAAAACGCAACTAGGTGCAGAAAAGTAAATTCAAATAGATTTGTTTAAATTATGTTACACTGATCTTAAATGAATTCTTAGATGTGGTTGTTTAAGCACAAACATGTTCTTTTGGAGGCACAAATTCGTCTGAGCCATTTGATTCAAATGCGAATTCAGGAGAAATTTAGGTGACGGCGACGCCCAACCACTTCACGTCAATTAAACTATTCCGCCTTTTAAAAGAGCAAATAAAGCTACAACAAGAATTTTCATGATTTTTTTAAATTGCAATGACTTTTGAATCCACTTTTGATTAACAAAACAATTAAACTATCAAAAGATTAACAACACAAATTAAAATCGATGTTTCTTTGCACATTTTGACGTAAAGCAGCTCACTTTGAAACTCGGAAAATGGGATTTCTGTGAGGCAATGCTGTTTTGATTTCGTTCGGGGCTTATGATGTTAATTTATTCGTATTCGTAGCGTAACAAAACATTCGCAAGTTTGCTACGAGGGACTCTGTGATAGGGTTGAATAAGTAACACACATTTTGAAATCCGCATTTAACGCGCATATTTTTAAAACAGTTGCGGCCACCCAGGTATTCATGTATTTTTTTTTAGCCGCGTAAAGTTAGCATGACAACTTTAGAAAAAGTGAAATCTGCGTTTGCCATTAATTGCCGAGTAATTGCCGTAAATATGCCGTAGAATCAAAAAAATTTCCGACCTACGGGTTTGCCCACAAAGGGCAATCCTGCTAACTTTATATAAAATTAGCATGGCACTTTTTTGTTTTTGGGCAAAAATAACTTTTGAGTATGCAAGAAGTTGCCAAATAATTGCCGTAAATATGCCGTGAAGAGAAAAAAATTGCCACTCCCTTCGTTTGCCCATAAGAGGCAAACAACCATTTTCAGGCTAATTTGCATGTAAAGTTAGTATGTCACTTTTTTATTTTTACCCAAAACTAACTTCTGAGTATGCCAAGAATTGCCGAATAATTGCCGTAAATGAAACATGAAGAAAAAAAAAATTGCCGCGTCCTTCGTTTGGCCATAAAGGGCAAAAAACCATTTTCAGCCTGAAAATGCTTTTTTGCCCTTTATGGACAAATGAAAGGCGCGGCAATTTTTTTTCTTCAAGGTTTACTTACGGCAATTCTTGGCATACTCAAAAGTAGTTTTTGGCTAAAAATAAAAAAGTGTCGTGCTAACTTTACATGCAAATTAGCCTGAAAATAGTTTTTTGCCCTTTATGGGCAAAAGAGGGGCGCGGCTATTTTTGTTTCTTCACGGTTTATTTACGGCAATTATTCGGCAGTTCTTGGCATACTCAGAAGTTATTTTTGGCTAAAAATAAAAAAGTGTCATGCTAACTTTACATGCAAAAAATTAGCCTGAAAATGGTTTTTGCCCTTTATGAGCAAACGAAGGGCGCGGCAATTTTTTTCTTTTCACGGCTAATTTACGCCAATTATTCGGCAATTACTGGCATCCCTAAATTTTTTTTTTTTGACTAAGAATAAAAAAGTGTCATGCTAACTTTACGCGTAAGTTAGCTGGATTGCCCTTTTTGGGCAAACGAAGGGAGTGGCAATTTTTTTCTCTTCACGGCATATTTACGGCAATTATTGGGCAACTTCTTGCATACTCAAAAGTTATTTTTGCCCAAAAACAAAAAAGTGTCATGCTAACTTTATATAAATTAAGCAGGATTGCCCTTTGTGGGCAAACCCGTAGCGCGGCAATTTTTTTGATTCCACGGCATATTTACGGCAATTACTCTGCAATTAATGGCATACTCAGATTTCACTTTTTCGAAAGTTGTCATGCTAACTTTACGCGGCTATATTTTTTTATACCAGAGATGATTTAATTTTTTCAAAAATTATTTCTTTTCACATTATACATTGAAAATCAAAGTTAAATAATTTTTCTCTAACATGTCCAACAGTTATTATAATTTTCTTCTACCTATGTTTTGGCACAAATAATGTTAAATTTAGCTACGAAAATAAAAATGATGGAATTCATTCACTTGTAGTCGTAGTATTCAAAAATGTAAAGTAAGGCAAAAAATAATGTATACCAATAAAATAAAATAAACTCGGTGGCACAACGGCTCATGAAGAACCAGGGCCTAGTGACTAACAACTCGCAACCATTCCTGTGTGCGCCTGTCGACAAGAATGGAAGGGACCTACAATTTTATGCCGAATCCGAACGGCTAGACGAGAAGCACTTATTCGTGACAAGTGATACTCTTGGAGGATTTGTCAATTCCTCGCAAAAGGCAGTAGCCCTGAAAAAAAAACTTTTTAGTTTTTAGGTGGACGAGGCTGGGAAGCGAACCCAGACCTCCAGCGTGACAGTCGAACCCACTTACCACTACGCTACGGGCTACTACAATGTTATAATGCATTTTGAACAAAAAAATGCATATGCATACCTTTTCTTGTGGTTGGGATAGAACATTTTTGTATCAGTTTTCAATTTTTTTGTGGCTCATAAGCTTTTCGTATTTTCAAAAAAAATAAAAAAATTCGATATAATATGTACGTAGGTAGAGCCACTCAATCTAATTAGTTTCTTCTTTGTCATCCAATCAACAAAATGCTAATTTTATTGCTTTGCTGACGCAACTTAAATTAAAAACACATATTTGTGTTTTTCTCTTGTCTCCATAACTCAAACCCTAACCCTTTATCGGCTTCAATGAGCTCATAGAGTCACCCTTATTTATACATCTCCATTATATTCATCTCATCCCTTCCTATAGAGTTAGAACTCTCCTTTACATAAACAATAAACACACACACACAAACTAGTCATCAATATCTTTTGCAATAAATTGAGAAGCCACTTGTCGATAAAAACAAACAAAAAAAAAAAAAAAAAAAAAAACAAAACATCTTAAACGAAAAAACTTTTGTTTAGCACTTAAAACCACATTCATTTGCCACCGCCCCTGTCCGTCGCCGGAAGAGCGATGTTACTCTTTCCTTAAACTTTTCCTAATTGAGGAAACATCTGGGCCTGGGTGGCTCTTTTAGAATATCACCATTTTTATTATGTATTTGATAAGCGTTTTCTCTGTTTTTTTTTTTTTTTTTTGTTGTATTTATTTTTGTTTGTCGCCTCTTCCGGTTGGTTTTGCCTTATTTGTTCAAACTATTAAAGTACCATAAAAAGGACAAATAGATGGCCAATCTTTTGCTTTGCTTGCCTATGCCGACGTTGCCACCGCCACCCGCCACCCGCCATCGAAGCTCCCGTTTCTTTGAGTGCCCATATGACAAAAAAACATACCGATTCCAGAAGCCCAAGACGACATTGTGACCAAGACAATATTTAACTTCGGAAGTGTCAAAGTTTTCTTTTTATTTTTTTCTGCTTTTACCCGAGTCCCGCTCTCGGCAGCTGTACAAAGAAAAACTCCGTAACAAATTCGATTTTTCGCTCCTGCCTTTATCCATTTCAGTCCCCTTCAGTTGTCCCAAAACAGATGGGTGTTGAATGTCGGGAAGGACGACGTGTGATTTTCTTCTTTGCAATTTTTTTTAGCAGTCTGTCTGCTGTCATTTTCGTTTTGTTTCCTTTTTGTTTTCCTTTGGTGTATTAGCCATCAATAGAGAAAGTTTAATGGAAGTTTGATGCTGCTATCCGCAAAGAAATCCTGTCATTTGAAAATCCCAAGAATGTCCTAGATGATAACGGTTATAGCCTTTTCCAACCAAAAATAGAAAAAGGGTTGACAAAAAAAAAAACACGAAGATGTAGACGTAGACCTAGATCGTTTTTTGCCAAAGGAAGAGATGCCTTCTTAGAGAGCACACGATAATAGTGTTCAAATTATACTTCATGCTACTGTAGCCTTCTTATATGAACAACCACATTTTGGAAACTTTTATTTGTGTTTTTTTGTACAAGAGTTCCTGTCCATTGCTTGAATTCTCAAATAGGTGGAAGGACGAAGAAAGAAAGTTGATTTAGATAAAACCACTAATTTAATGGAAAGAACAAAAGTGAGGAGGTTCTGCCTCAGAAAAGGGTTCCAGTCATTTAGATTAGACCATGCTTTTTGGCATCCGCTATGGATTGCTCGTTGCTGTCTTCCTTGACGCCTTGAACCTAAGAACATGGGGTTCAAGGACTCTAAGCTGAATTGTAAGTGTCCGTTCATTTATGCGATGTGTTTTTTTTTTGACTACATTCACATTTTGGTCCAGCTTATCGAGTTCGGCGTTGGCGATGTGATGTCAGTATCATCACCATATCCTAGCGGTCGTACAGAAATGTTCAATAAAGTGCTTTTTTTTGTCAAGGCCTTTCCTGGTTCAGAACTTAATTGAAGATATCAGTTGATAGTGCATCTCTTTCCCGAAATCCAGTGGATGATTGGATAAGATTCGAAAAGCTTTTTTGCTATATAGTTGCACAGCGGTCCGAAACAGCTGTTTAGTTCCCGAGATACCGGGATACGAAGCATTCTATCAATTGCGACTTTGAAGTCGATGGCAAGATGGTTTATCTTCACTTGAAATTCATTTTCTTTTCTTTTTTTTTGGTTCAGTATCCTTATTAGTAGTAGCCCGTAGCGTAATGGTTAGTGCGTTCGACTGCCACGCTGGAGGTCTGGGATCGCTTACCAGCCTCGTCCACCTAAAAACTAAAAAGTTTTTTTTCAGGGCTACTGCCTCTTGCAAGGTCCAAGAGTATCACTTGTCACGAATTAGTGCTTCTCGTCTAGCCGTTCGGATTCGGCATAAAATTGTAGGTGCCTCCCATTCCTGTCGAAAGGCGCACACAGGAATGGTTGCGAGTTGTTAGTCACTAGGCCCTGGTTCTTCATGAGCCGTTGTGCCACCCGATTTATTTATTTATTTTTATCCTTATTAAGTTAAAATAAAACAATTAAAAGGTATTCTTTTGGCAGTATCTGTCCCTACTTTTGTCCGAGGGTATAATTGGGACAGAACCATTGCCAAAACTTAATAAAGTCCCAGAGTATCAGGCTTCCGATTGGAGATTTGGGGCAAAGTTGATCTGCCGGGACGCTGACAGCCACATTTCAGACATATCCCTTTGACCCATTATTATATCAAGAAAGGAAGTAAGCTTTCAAGTTGTTTGTAGTGTCATCCGAGAGGAAGTGCTTGCAGTTTTCGAAGCAGCAAATCTTGTTTCTACATGTTAAATAGTCAGTAAAAATGACATCTACTGTTGGCAAATAAATCAATAATTTCTTCAATCGTAACACTTTACACGGTAAACAAAAAACTGGTGGACCGTTGCCGGAATGAGTTGACATTACTTAGTGCGAAAAACACAGATACCCTTTGATGGGCCACAGGCTCACAGGTCACTGTGATCTAAACGGGAACGAAAGAGAAGATGAAGTTGCTTAAAACGGATGATTTTTTGAGCCGAGTCATCGGTTGTTATGCAAATGGAGTAAGGAAGAAGTAGAATTTTAACTAGTTTTCTGAAAGCTAGTTAAAAAGATAGGTTCAATAAGTTATTGATACCTCTCGGGTTCTCAGGAATCTATTTCGAAGTAGCATACCAAAACAGTTTTCTCTTGGTTTGAATCCTACTGGTAAAAACTCAAAGGGAACTCACATGAGCTTAGAAAAGGAAAATTCATATTTGATGCACATGATGTCTTGGTGTAGAGACGGAAGAAGGCTCATCTCACGAAGGCTCGTCTGAACTAAGAAATATTATTAAATTAATTCAGAACTCGGGTTGGTTCCGAGAGGCGTCCTGTATTTTCTTACTCTCCTCTCGTTCCCCGCTAACTTTTTTCGCATGAATCCTGAAGGGCGCAAAATGTCTATTGAATTACAAAGGAGATGTTGTAACTTCACATTACATTAAACCTTCTTAACCTGACTATATGGAATGGAACCAACATTTTCTTCAATCTTTTCTCAGCAAACACTTAAATTGTTATTTTTTGAAACTACTAGTTTCAGTTCTAGCCAGGTTTTTTGTTTTTATAATTTACGCGCACTAAAGGGTTTATGACTACCATTAAGATGTTATAAATTAACATAGTGCGAATACTAAGGAAGCAAACAGAGAATTGAGTACAAGGTAACGATGTTAGTTAGCCCTGAACTTCATATTCGTGAAGTAAGGCTTTAGAGAGAATCTAGATCGCAGTAGGTAGAATGAGTTCATCACAGTTTGCCTTTGTAGTTCCAAATTTGAAGCACAGAGTTGTGGAGCGTGCTGTCAGTCAGCGAAACAGTAAAGTGGATTAGACGTTTCAGACAACATATCATTTATGTATAAAGTAGGTGACAAAACCGAGCCTTGAGGTGCATCAGAATTAATTCTGCGAGTTTCAGACTCGAAACCATCTAAAACGATTTGGATGAAACAGGTGGAAAGGTAACTCTCACTATTCCACCGAAGAAGTGATTCATCGATACCAAAAGCATGCATGTTTTAGTAACGAGATATTCATGCAAAACTCTATTAAACGCTTGAGAATAATTATCAAGCGCAACAATCGACAGCAATATTGATTCCACTTTTCGGTCTGATATGAATCAACTATCGGTAGATCTGTTGCTACAAAAGCAGCACTGCCGGAAATTAAAAAACTTTTGCTCTTCAATACATTTCTCAACTTTTTCATTACCTTGAAAAGAAAGTCGGTAATTGCAGAGTGGAGAAGATCCGCCTTTTTTAGGAATTATTTGCTCAAAAAAATCATAAAATAATGAAAATTCAATTGTCAACTACACGGTATTAAGTTTAAGTATTAAGTGAGACTAACGATTTCTATGATATAGCGGACGAATTCGAACGTTCTCCTTTTCTAGGATGCGTTAAAAGGTTAAAACTGATGGAGGTCTCAGTCCCAAAAGTTTGAACATGTACATATGTAACGTTTATTTATATAATGTGTATTCTTGCCCTATTTATCGAGCAAAAACCTTAAAACTATTAGGTTAGGTTGAAGTGGCTGCCAGCGAGCAACTGACACACTTAGACCATAAGTTGGTCCGTTGTGATACCACGTGAATCTAGAGAGATTTTCTCCCCACTCGTTAAAACCAGTTGGAGCTTCTAATGAAGCGTGCGAGACTACTTATGTCTATGTTTGTTAGATCATTGAAGAAGAAGTCTCCGAGATGGAGCCTACGTCTTTGGGGTAGGGGAGGGCATGTGCAGAGAAGATGGGGAACAGATTGTCCTCTTCGTCCATACAGCTCCTGCATAAGTCTTTGCGAAAACTCCAAGCCGATTTGCGTGCTTGCCTTTTAGACAGTGCCCAGTTATGACACCAATTACGGAGCTGATATGCTATCGTTCAACGATATCAAACACTTAGAGCGCCTCCCATCTAGCGTAGGCCAGATCTGTTTTGTTGCAAGGCAAGTGGTTACGTTGTTCCACCTAAGGTTTGTTCTCCTTAAAGCATCTTGCTTCAGCAAAAATTTGCATGTAGCTATAGGCATACCAATATTTACCTTTTCAGGTAAACTAGGTAGTCTTGTTCCACCTTTGGCGAGTTCATCAGCTAACAATTACCCGGAATGTCCCTATGGCCCGGCACCCAACAAAGGAGAATATTGAACTGCTGTGCCATCTCTATAAGAGATCATCGATAGTTTAGGGCTGTTATAGAGTTTGTAGATACGCTGTCGAGAGATTTTATGGCAGCTTGGCTGTCTGAGAAGATGCGGATATCAGAAGTCGATATCACGTTTTCCTTTAGCCAAGATCAAAATTCCTTTATCGCCAAAAGTTCCGCCTAAAACACGCTACAATGGTCTGGAAGACGAAATGAGAGACTTAAATTTAATCTTTCTGATTACACGCCTCCACCAACCCCATCATCGGTTTTTGAACCGTCCGTATAGAAATGAATAGATTCGTCTTCCAAAAATGTCACGTCCTCCCATGTGGATCTGGAAGGTATGGCAAGTTGAAAATTTTTATCGAAACGGAATTGTGGGATGGTGAAGTCAATTATACTTGGAAGTGATCTGCATGAGTTCAGAATAGCTGAGTGGCCTATTTCATTATTGGTCCACTGTGAAGAGGCTTTTAGACGGATTGCCGTACTTGCTGCCGTTTGTTTACTAAATATATCGAGGGGTGTCAGATGAAGAAGAGTGTCCAGTGCCGCGAACGAAGTGCTCCACTTATACACATGCAGGCTGATCTTTGGACTTTACTAAGTTTATCGCGGTTGACCGCCTTATCTAGAGCTGTCCACCATACTGCCACCCCGGTTAAAATCGGTCTAATTATCGAGATGTATAGCCAGTGAGTAATACGAGGTTGGAGTCCCCATTTACTACCAATGGCTTTCTTGCAAGAGAAGAGTGCTACTGTGGCCTTCTTGACTCTTTCTTCTATATTAGGTTTCCAACTTAACTTCTTATCTAAAATAAGACCCAGATATTTAGCTTTGTCGGAGAATGTTAGTGGAATTCCTTTAATGGTTGGAGGATCTATGTATGGAATTTTATATTTCCTGGAGAAGAGGACAAGTTGAGTTTTGTGGGGGTTCACACCCAGTCCACACCGTTCTGCCCAGTTTATTAGCTTGTTCAAGGCATTCTGTAAGAGATCTTTTAATACAATAGGATGCTGACCTGATACGACGATAGCAACATCGTCCGCATAGGCAATCACTCTATAGCCCTCCGCTTCCAGGCTTGTTAGCAGTTCGTTTACTACCAAGTTCCAGAGAAGGGGAGATAGAACACCGCCTTGCAGCGTACCTCTACTGACTGATCTTTTTGCAGAGAAATTTCTTAAAACTATTACATTAATGTAATTTATTTCATTTAGAAAATATTACACACCTTTACATAATTGATTGATGTCATTCACCGTTTGAATTCAAATTATATTTAGTTAACAAACTAAAATTGCGCAAATATTTTGTTTTTCACATCATGAGAGAGGTGGATGAGAAAGCGGAAAATCAGTATGCTTCGTTGATTGTAAAACAAAATTGCATTGCACATAATTTGTTTCAGTAATTCACTGCTAACAGCAGAAGCAGCAGCAGCCAGGGTTGCCATAATAGCGTATATACTTAAACTGTTTTACCTGCTCCTTAATAATCATCATTTCATACAGATGTTCCCGTCAAAATTTCACAAAATCAGTTCCAAAAGATTTCTATATTATTTACAAAACTCTGGCAACCCTGTAAGGAGGTAGGAAGCAGAAAAGAGCAAAACGAATTAGAAGAACATAGTCATGTGGCGCGTCAGCAAAAAAAAAAAAAAAAAAAAAAAAAAACTAGTCATTTTGTTCAAGTATGAGCCCCCTTGGTTGCGATTTAGGGTGATATGTTCGCACTGAGTGTGTCATGTTATGAAAAAAAAAAAAGTGACAGACGGGAGATGGTGTAATGGTGGGGTGTTAAACAATTCAGAACATGTGGGTGTGATATGATACGCTAGAATGAGTTTTATGTAGTTTTGCGTTGGAAGCAAAGGAAATTCTATTATATCTGCCTGACTAGCTTTTAACATGGTGTCTCTGTGTTTGGTTCTCGTATAACCCCTTTTCTAGTTAGATACGCAGCAGAAGCCCAAACCTACATACAACCTTCCATACATACTTACCTATACCACTGATGTTCATTCTCAAACACCCACACAAGATGTATGGATGTATATATGTATATAAATTAGTAATTGAAAAAGTTTGGATTTTTTGGATCGACTTAATGTACACCATCATTCTTCGTCCTGATGTTATACGTTGTGTAATAATTATGCCATAACATCACTGACATTTTTTTTTTTTTGTTTTTAATTTATTTTAGAAAATTTTATAACTCTCTCATCTGAATAGCTTGGTGTTTGTTTTTAATAAGATTTGAAGATATCAATTTTTCAAAACATTAAAATTAATTGAGTCGAAAATTACCAATTTATGTAGGTACCTATAATACATAGATTATTAGGACAAGGTAAAGGGATTTACATGAAATTGTATCTTTACTGTATAAAGTTTGGGAAAACGAAATACCTAAATAGCATTTTCTAGAAATTACTACGCGAAAGTTTGTTTGAAATTACATACTACGCGAAGGTTTAGGAAAAAATAAAACTCGAAAAATTCTCAACAGGTGGTGCTGAAGGTGGAAATTTCGTTTTTCAGTAGAAAACTCGAGAATGTATCGTCCGATTTTCATGATATTGGGTTTAATATATTTGTATAAGCACAAGGGAGGACACTATGGAGAAATATTCCGGAAATTTCCAGGAAAATTGGAAAGACGGGAAGATCCGTACATTTCTTGGTCGTTAATCGAGAATTATTGGAGTTTGAAATGGATTTCGATTGAGTCGCATTGAGTCAAGAAGTTCGATGAATTGATGCAATCACTTTCTTCTTCCTTGATGGGTCCAGTGGGATTAAAAAAAAAAAAACATTCCTGTTTTCACTGATTTTGGCTACGATTCATGCGAGATCTGGGTTCTCATCACGTAACTCTGACGATATCGTTTTCGATATCGTTATCGATAGCTTTGCTTCACGTAAGAAAACAAAACGTCTATCGTTCAAACGATATCGAATTGACGATTTGCTTCATGTAATTAAAAATGCTTTCATTTGCTATCGTCTCGACGATATCGACTGTTCGATACCTATTTAGCTATCGTCTTGGTGTGATTTGTTAGTTTTAGATGTAATTTCTTGTACCTATTTTACGAGCCGACAACAAATTTTTGGACAGGATGTATAATGAAAATAGAATTATAAGGGTGTATAAGTGCATGTTTCATGGTATTGAAAGTAAGTCTACCTACACAACAACAATTTATCATACACCGTTGGAGAGGTTAATGCATGCAGCACGTAAATAGAATAATAATGCAATTCTTTAACTGGTATACCGACTCAACAGTAATGTGTCATACTTCGTTCGGAAAGTTATTGGTGTTTTGAAGCGCAGTTACCTATCGAACCAGTTCGGCTATATAACAAAAAAAAGAGTACTCGCAGTAACCTTTTCAGCGATTATGGGAAATTACTGTTGAGTAGGTAGACCGCTTTGTCCATTCTCATACACTGTCGGCTCTTGAAGTATAACTACAAATATAAACACATACATTTACATTTGTGTGTATTTTCCAACGCAACATTTTAAATCTAATAAACGACACCCACGGCCACGACGGACGATATTGAAAAAACTGCCATTATATGCCTAAGGCCTTATAAAAATTAGTTTCCACTAAAACAAAAGTTCGACTGCAAACAAAACGAATTTACTCACGATGACAGTACAATGTTTCTGATGTTTTATATTTCAAACGTGTTTTGCAGAGATCCTCAAACTATCAAAAACGAGAACATTGAGACGATACGAGAGTAGAAGTATAACGTGAAGCGAACTATTGTCGATATCGTTTCTAGCTATCGTTTCTAGCTATCGTCTGGACGATAGTCGTCAGAAAAGTTACGTGATGAGAACCCTACATTTGCTTTGGTTCTCGCTTCTTAGGGGATTGAGGCTACGTTATTCGAAGGCAGTCGAACCATTCTGCATCTAAATTGCCATACAATCTGCAAGTCGATGAAGAACCTACATGCAACATTTCAAAGAAGTTGGCGATGTCGAAAGGTGGCTCACAAACGCGCATTGGAAGCTCTGAATTGCACGTTGAAAGATATACGAAATGATAAAAGACATTTCAGTGGCGCAATGATAATACTTCATACGCTGCCTGTCATTCCAAGAACAAGAAAAACTCCGCCAGATGAATTGAAAACTTGCCTGAAGTCGTCGGTTGTATATATTAGAAAAAATTACAATTGAAAACTATCACGTGAGTTGTTTTATCAAATGACCAGTCCGCTGCAGAAGTCCCCATGCAATTGTTGACGATGGGAAAGATTCCAGTCGACTTAGGAAAGATTCCAGTCGACTTATTCACCGGCCTGATGAATTTCCACCGTATTTTTGGCAACAGAGCACGAATGTTTTCCTGAATATTGCTTAGAATTATGTTGACCATAATTGGCTGAGTGCGCGAGTGACTGTGGCTACGGACAACAAGGGTGTCGATCACTTGAATTTCGTCATTCAATATCAAATCGTCGAAGAGTTACATTCATACAAAATCCATCGACTCTTTTTTGGATGGAAACGAACCCATAATCTATCTCACGGAATTTTTTCATTTAAGTGACGATTTTGAAGCGAAAATTCTACTTATTCCGAGCGATTTGCCATTTGTGTCTTCAGTTTCCTGTTCGTCTCGCTTTCGCTATGAGAATTAAAAGTCGCAAGGACAATTGCTGGATAATATTTGAGGCATCAATCTTGAAGTCCTTAATTTGACAAAAATTTCACAATGTCTTGCTTTTTTATTAAACTTCCGGTGTTGTTTCGATCGTTAGACTATTCGGCCTCATTAAGCTGGGATGCTGCGTGCGTCCTCTTCATTTTGCACAAGACCTTCTCCTCCCGGATCGATACTCTACCCTCGTTGCTCTTCTTTAACGCTGCATAATTTTCACATGCTCATCTTCTGTTACCTTTTTCAGGTGTACGCATTCATTATCGTACCACGGGAGCTTTCTATGGGGTGGCTGGTAGCTTACGGCGGTATGGTTTCGGCGAGCTGTGGTAGATGAATGAACATCTGACTGTTTCTTGCTCAGTTCCTCATTATAGACTCAGGCAACTCGAGGTGTTCTAAGACGCCTGATGTCTTTTTTTTAGTGGCAGCTTGCAGTTTCTATTTGTCCGACAATCGTGTTTGCTGCAACAGGGGACTGATCAGAGTGAACCTTTGCCTTGCCTCCATAAGCACATGGTCGCTTCAGTGAGTAGTTTGACCGTCGCGTCGGGAAAGTGGCAGGTATCTTTGTGGATCCTTATAGACTAAAAGCCAGCCGATAACAAATTTTGGAAGTGGAATGATGGCAAAAATATGAGTATGAGAGCTTGTCGGTGCATATATCGCGGTATCGAAAACAAAATTCGGGCAGGTTTTTCTTTCAGCCTTCGACGGGGTTGGGGGTTTAAAAATAGCAATTTTTTTGTCAGAGGTATTACAACACATTTAAAAAAAGGACTTTTACCTCATAAAAGGGGCGAGATAGACAGACTTCCGTAGTATAAAATGCTTGTTTTTACCTCTCTACAAAAAACCGTTGTCAATTATTGGCATCAAAGTTGTCGTACTTTTGCCCTCCGAACCGACTTCGTTCTTTAGCCCTGGACTACTTACTCTAAATTCCTCCGAAACGCCCGCAATATGAAACCTTATACAAAGTTGTCTTTTATTGATTTAAAATTCAGCCTTATTTTATATCCTAATACCTGTAATTTTCGAGCTCTAGTGTAGGCCTTGATTAACAGATAACTCGTGAATTAAAACGCGTATATTTACTTTTCTTAGTTACCCCATCACTAAACCACCTTCCTTGTTAGTTTAGCTAGCTCGTAAGTGTCAGAAATCTAACTCCTAAATCCATAAGTTAATAAGATAATTAACCGCTAGCTCCGTTTAATAATATGGTGTTAAATTTGTCGGTCGTAAAATTAGTCAGAAAAGCGATATTTGACGAAATGCTTTAGGCCGCCAAATCGGCAAATGTTTGAGTTGGTAAAGTAAAAATTCAGAAAGTGGTCCTCAAAATCTACAAAAGGCACTCCAAATAGTGGACGTGTCAAAAACCTTCTATCCGTAAATTATTTAAAAAGAATGTAAGCTTAACTTTTTAGATAAAAACAACCTTTTTTTTATCAATTACAGCGGTCTTTAAAGAAGATTGTGGGTTTGTAAGTGGACGGAAATTTATTGTGAAGATGCCCCACATCAATTTTTCTTATAACTGAAAATTTCATCAAATTTGGTGAAGTGTTTCAGGTTCTATCAAGATTTTGTCCCAATCTCCATACAACATGAACCACTGTGCGCTGCACTCATTTAAAAAAATATTTTTATTTATAATTTATAAAAAAAAAATAAAAAAAAGACACATATAAAATATAGAAAATTTTATCAGCTTTAATTTTACTCTTTTAGCCGTCAAAAATTTGTCGAAAAGAAGCTATTGCCGAAAAACTGGTCACCATTTTTTTTAATGGAGATACGACAAAAAGGTACGAGGTTGCAAAGTGAAAATTCGCAAAAGCACCTAAAGATACAAAAAAAATTTCCATAATTTACCTATAAAAACCCCCCTCTTTCCACCCAAATGAATCAACAAATAGTTAAGAGATTCCATCCCAAAATCTGTAACTTTTAAGATAGGGACCTTTACTGATGCCAGTTTCTATATAGTTTATTCCTTTCTTAGTACAAACATTATCATAACACGCAATTCTTAACTGTCTATAGATAGCTAAACTTCAGTTTATAAATACTTGAAAGGCAAACCTCACATAAATGTGTCCTATGGGTGCAATTTTAAAACTTTCAAACATCTCATCGCACTAATTGCCAATTGAACATAATAATTTATGATGATTTTTGTATAAACATGAGGCAAAAGGTTTATTTTTTGTATGAATATTAAATGCCATACAAAAACTCCTTAGTATAGACATACTATGTAGGTATTTAGCTAGGTGTATATGAACGTAGAAAAAGATACATAATTTAAGTCTGACCTCAAAATCCATGATGCTCATATTTAGCATTTGAAAAGCAACCCTCCCATTAATTAATATCTGTGGTACGTATGTAGGTATGTATGTATGTATGTCTGCATGTACGATTATATATTTACTGCCCTTAACTTTGTTAAATCCTTTTAAGCTCTTCTCGTTCTTCGAATATTTAACACAAACATAATCATCGTATAATTACCATACAACCTCCACAATCCACTCTTCTGCCATCATCTTGTTCCACGTGTTTAAACTAATCGAGGACGACAAAATCTTCCTGACGTAAGCCTATTCTTTCCTCGCTCGATTACAATAAAAAAAATCTCCTCTATAAGGTCTGAATAATTTTAATAAATGAAAAAGGAAGAGAGCGAAAGACACACACACACATATAGAACTACCCAACCTATACAAAAAGACACAACTAGCACAATATCTACTGGATGAGGGAGGAACACCCTTTTGAATACTTCATGCTTCATTAGCACTTAAGCAATATGCCAAAGTGTACACAACACTTTTCATCATGTTAACATTTAGCAAAAGGATATACGTATATTATGAGCAGCAGTGTGGCCGATAAAAATAAAAAAAAAAAAAAATGGAAGAAAAACTGTCATCAACAAACACCCAAGCACACAAGGACCAAAAAATAAGGACTCTTTACTATTAAAACAACAACAACAATGATAACAACAACAACAACAACAACGATAACAGCAACAAAAACTTTATGACTTGAGCGAATGTTCTTAAAGAAAATATAGCAAGGGTTAAAATGAAAACATATTCCCTTAATATCCTTAAGCACTCTCGGTCAATTTAATTTCGGACTTCGAGGATATAGGAAGGTATCCTTGAAGGCTACTTCAATGCTTGTGTCATGACAGCACGTTTCCGTATCCGTATCCCTTTTTTTTGGTTTTGTTTGCGGTTCCTATATTATCTATCTACTGTTATTTTTTGAAGGGATTTTTGTGTCAGAGGATTTTCTTGGTGTTGCTTCTTTGTTTTTGTATTCATGCTTCTTTCAGAATACAACACCCAAAAAGGATATCACAGTACACATCATCATTTTTAGAAATATGTGGTTGTCGGAGTCCTTTTCTGTTTCATTTAGTAAATCTCTCATTTTGTGAATATAAGATTTTCTAATAACGGTCCGACATCACGTATAAATGTTCTGTTTGTGTGTTCATTTCCCTTTTGGCATTTTAATGTTTATCTCAGTCGATATACACAAACACTATTCACATCCTTTTTCTATATCAAGATAGATATCCCTTAGATTGTTTTCGTCGTCGCCTTCCGAGCCGCCACTTGCCATCATCCCCACTGTTTTTGTATTGATATGAAGCTAACATCATATCTTCTTTCATACCTACATAGATATGCAATGAAATAAGCTACAAAGGAGTGTGTCGACACATTGACGAGAAGTTATCATAGCATAGACAGACAAGGCTAGAAGGTCTTCTTTACTTTTATTTTTTTTTTTTAGGCAAAATGAAAGATCTGCGATGTATTCACTTCACATTGACTGAAAGGATTTCAAAAGAAAATTAAAATTGTTGCTACAGGATACCGACGACTACCTCTATGAAATAAAAAAGGAACCAATTCGTTTTCTTGTTTAACTTCAAAGTGAATTTTTAAAGCCGTTGACTTGCATTTCACAATGCATTATACACGAAGGTATAAAATTTCAGTCCATAGGTATACCTATAGTTGAAAAATAAAAATAGTTGTATAAACTTTTATGTTCGTTCTCAAAGAGCTCCACAGACTGATTATTTACCTACAACCATTCGTGTTTACCAATGTTATTATGTCGTTTCACCTTTTTGTCGAATGTCAAAAATGAATGTTCGTCTTTATTGACTCTTTATGTTCCTGGACTTGAATCCTTAATTCTTCTTACACAAAAATAAGGAAATAAGGATTCTTCAAAAGGTTATTCGTATAGAGGTAGAGTTATTTTCTAAACTATTACAAATACAAACAAAAATCATATAACCTTTTTTTTTAGAAAATTCAATAAGCTTTATATTTGTAAAAGATTATTTTTTGATGCGACTAACAGTTTCCAAGATAAACGTGAAAAAACAGAAAAAAAACTACATGTTTCTCTTAAGTGCCGCAAGCGCTCCGTTCGATTTTTTTTTCTTAGGTCATCACTAGACATTTTTTTTATAAGTGTGACAAGTTTCAAAACTGTTGAACTTTTTTTTCAGGTGAAATTATGTCGATGGCTCGAGTCGTAAGCTTCCCGCAAAAGTGCACAAAAATACTTTTCTTATTTATCCGCTCATTCATTAAGAGCAAAACATGCATTACTGAATGCCTCCTGGTAGTGAAGCCAGGAAAATTTTTTTTGTTGACAGCCCTAAAAACTGTTAACTTCCTGCACAGAAAAACAATCTAGTTTTCGACAAGGCACTAGAGAGTCTTATACATATTCTGGCAAGGGGCTAGCAAGTTTCAGTTAAGGCTAGAACAAGGGCCTTGGCGATTATGAAATCTTTTGGCTCGTCAGGCAAAAAATAAATTGGCTTATGTGAGATTTCATCCCGCGATCTTCTGCTTATCAGTCCAATGCGCTACCCACTGGGATAACTTGCTATACAAAAATGTGTTAAACGTGAATAAGTTGCATACTCTAATGTATCATTTATCATACCAAATACCTTATACAGAATAGAACAGGATTTTATGTACTTACTTTATAGATAGAGCAACTCAAAACAGGTATGTCCTCACTGAACTATAATAAACAGATGTCTCACACCCATAGTAAAAATTGTGATACGAAAAAAAGAAGACAGAAATGAGACAGAGAAAAGAGTGTCGCATGATACTGACATTTTATGGTGCCTTTAAAATTTTTGTTTTTGATGTACAAGAGACATTCCTTATGGGATACCGAAACATAACGAGTGTTCGAAAAGTTTCTCTCGTCTAAATTATTTGTAATTGAAATCAAGCAAGGGCTTGCTAAGTATCTGACAAGTTTAAGCCAATTCGTAATCGTCTTACTAACTTAGATCTGCAAAGTTTGTGTTCGTAAACAAAAATTGGAAATCTGACTTCAGTAGGCCTGCAAAACAAAATACGTTCGTAAACATCAAAAGTACGCAGAAATCAATTCGGCGTCGCGTCGGGCAGTTTGAGCAGAAAAAAAACATTCAGCTGGGAAATGTAGTTTCTGAAATTAAAACAGGAAAACATGTAGGTAGAGGGTGGGCCATCTAGTGGTTTCTTTTTGAATTATAAGAATTGATACTGAAAGCTGTTCCCCAATCGAAATCTTGACAGAAAATCAGTATTATACCTCCGTGGAACGAAATGTGTCGCTTCACGCTTGAACAACTTTGGAAATATTGAAAACATATTTCCAAAGTTAGTGCTGTGTGAAAATCATCTTTTCTGACGGGCGCATTTTCATCTCGACCGGCGGCTTTGTTATAAACGAAATTGCCTTATCTAGGGCTAGGAAACAGGAGAGTGACAGTTTGTTCAGATTGTGGAGTGGTGGCATCATTGGACCATTTTCTTCGAAAACGGGGCTGGAAACAACGTTTCGGTCAACGTTGTTACAGAGCCATGTTAACCGATTTTTTTTTTTTTACTGAAATTAAAGACATGAATTTGGACGACCTCTGGCTTATGCAGGATGGCGCGCCATGCCACACATCCCATACCACAATTGATCTTTTGCGCACCAAATTCCCATATCGTGTTACCAGCTATCTTGGCAATGTCGATTAGTCGCCTCGGAGCTGCTATTTGACCCCTTGGAACTTTTTTTTTTTGTGGGGAACCGTGAAAGACCGATGTTATGCCAATAATCCGAAAATGATTCAAGCACTTAAGCCCAATAATATCCAAGCAATCCGTGAGCTACAGCCGAAACCATCAACAAGATTTTGGAAAATTGGAGTGACCGAATGCGCTACTGTGAAGCCAGCCGAGGCAGCCACTTGAAGGACATTGTGTTCCATAATTGATGGGAATGTTTGTTGTAATGAATAAGGCTATAAAACATGACAAAATTAATTTGTTTTCATTTTATTGCATTTTTAGAAAGAAACTTGTAGTTGGCCCACCCTGTATATGAGATGGCATCTGCGCTGTGTTGTTAACGAATACAAATTTTCTTCAAAAACTGCCGCCTGCTAACTTTCTACGGGCAGATGAAACATAAATTCGATACGGAGAAGCTAAGCAGACATGCGGCAGATATGTCGCAGATTTCTGCGATTACGAACTCGCCCTTTTTCTCGTCGAGATTTTCCCTACTGAAAACTTATTTACTAGGGCCTTGCACAAACCATACAGAAACTTGGCATTTTTCCAGCCGGGTTACTTTGAAAACATTAAAAACTGCAATAAACATTGAATATTTTTGCAGCCATGTAATAAATCTTTTTGTTTTGAACCTGAGCTTTTTAAAATACAAACAAATTTACCCAAAATACACATGTATTTCTGAAAGAACGGTCACACTGGTGACTTTTCAATACTATTGGTATCTTTAACTCGAAAACTGACATTTTAACTTGAGAGAGACTCTTTGATAGACTTAAAATTTTCTATTAAAATACAAAATTTTATACAAACATTTAAGCAGTAAAAGTCATCAAAAAAACCGACTTGAACAAAAATCGAAAAATCATTTTTTTTTATACTAGACTACAAAATACGCCCAAGACACAATCAAATGAAAAAAAAAACAAGACGATCAAGAGTTCAATATTACGGATAGTAAAATAAAGTAAAGAAAACTTTTTGTCACACTTAACACACCGACTCCACAGGTCATGAACGATGGCCGGACTATGGAACATGTCTAAAAAAAATCCAATAGAGTCGCAAAAATCCACGTCCAAGCAGTGACATATCCATACAAATCAGATTGTGGATTGAATTGTAGATGGGATTATAGACATCGTTCATGGCCTGTGGAGTCCGGGTGTATTGGGAATCACCCTGTTTATACGTATAACATTATAACATTTTCAATTCCGAGTAAAAAATAAAAACTACTTTCACCCTTAAAATTTAATTTTGCATGATTAAAATACTCAAAAGAGCTCTAAAGTGTAATTAATTGATTGTTAATCCATTCGAGTCCAATAATGACTTTATCTGATTTCAAGTGCCACTGGTGCATTTCATCCGAAACCATAAGTCTATTTCACTGTTATTCCAACTCCCTATTGGTACCTGCACATTGCAGTGTAGATATATCTGGTAAATTGGTTAAAGTACATTAAAGTCTTACCGCCGCAGCTTAGTGCCGCATGATTTATTACATTAACATTACAATTACTAAAGGAACCCCGAAACATTTAAGGCGTAACTAAGGTAACCTCAATAGGAAATGCACACTTGCACATTAGGCATAGAGAGTCAGATTCGATTTCCCTTAGGATTGCAACTGCAACAAAAAATAAAAAAAATACAAATCTGTGCATATGACGCATCATGCCACACAACGACGTCATGCGTCAAAAGCAACTCTAAGCTTCTGCTGAGAGCAATGTTCAATGCAATTTTCAATTCTTGACAAGTGAAAGGATGAAACTTGTAAAGAAGAAGAAGAAGAAGAAGAAAAAAAAAGAGAAACTTGTTAAAGGAAGAAAATTCAATCAACAGCCCTTCTGACGACGACAACGACGCACGCGACGGACTGTGACGGAGGCAACGATGTCGTCGAAGCTCTTCCTTTGACTGCAATTGTATATATTTTCGTTCGTCGAACAAACCCAGTATGTGCTTGAAGGGATGATGGGGCCTTAACGATGTGTATGAATAGTAACCTTCGTTGCCAGCAACCGCCCGCCACCACCCTACCGTTTTTCACGAAAATAAAACGGATTCTGCTTCGAGAATTTCTAATCTATTGCATTCTGGGATCCAGTGCGATTTGTGCTGTACATCTCCTCTTATTTTTATGGGAATGGGGGGTTAGTCGATCCGATCTCTACTCCCATCATCATATCGTCTTCATGGAATTTTACCTTCTTTTTTTTATATTTTGGTGTTCTGCTGTTGTTATGCTGCTGCTGATGCCTGTTCTTTTGGGTTATGTATTATGTTCTGGCTGGATTGTTGCATGCAACACAGAAGCTGATGTTGGCCGTACTTGGATTTACGTTAGTATTCCCTCTCCCTGTCTTCACATTGGCAGTGGGAGAAATATTTAGGTTCAACGACCGTTTTTTTCTCTTCCGTCTTCTATACCACATCCAGTTCGCAACTTGTTTTCCTTTACTGTACCTAGGTTTACTGTATTCACGTATACCTATACCTACCTAGACTAAGCCTGGTCGTCATTCTATAAAACCATTTCTCTGCAAAATATCTTGCAAGATAAATATTCGAGAATCTGAATGCCATCTGTTTCTCCTCACAGGAAACAAAACAACAACAAAAAAAAAAACTCAGATCGAGTTGAGAGGATTTAGAAAAAGGTTACAAATAGTCACGACACTCATTTATACATATGTATATTGTGTAGCTTACAATCACTGGACGAGTGATGGTCGGTTCTGGGTTGCTTGGATGTTGGTGCTGGTTTCTATTCCACACAACCCAACACGGCTTAGCTTAAGCCATAACTTAAGAAAAGACTACGAGAACTATACGACCAAGACGAAGAAGTTGAGTCGTTTTTTCCGTATAGTTAAAACGAGACCAACAACAACAACTATTCTGATTGGCATTTTATTTATTTATTTGTACCTACTTTTTCTGCTTTGCTTTCTTCTTACGCTTGCGAGTTTTTTCCTTGAGAATCATCCTTTAGAAGGGGTTTATCCATTTATTTCCGGGATTTGTAAAATGAAGAAAGAAACTAAAACAAGAAATCGAGAAGAATAGTCCTCCAGGTGGGATCGTTTTTTTTTTTTGGCGGATGAAAAGAAAAACTTTCAGTAAAACTGTCTAAATTTTTATTGCCATTACAATGCAAATTGTTGTGATATTGTTTGCAAATTCGCATCTTGGGTAGGTAAGATTGTCGAGATTGTTGGTGACAGAAAATTGGAAAAAGATTGCAATATTTAACGGTGAAGTTTTTTTTTTTTTGTTTGTTCAGGAAAATGATTTTTGTTTCTTAACTGCTGGCTTTTGGTTGGAAGTTTGAAGATTGTTTAGTTGGAATAGGAATAAAGAAAATTTTGCATTCAGTATTTGTATGTATAAAATAAAATAAATAATTAAATCAGTGGCACGACACCTTGTTGAGAACTAGACCCCCAGTGACTAACAATCTCAACTATTTTTGTGTCCTTATAAATCGTTTAATCAGAAAAAGAGAAATCCTGAGCACATTACATATATGTAATCTTCTGACTAACCTATTTCTCGAATCATAAAAATGAATGTAAAATGTAAATATTTATTTTTATTATTGATTTCAACAATTCTTTCAAAAAAACTTAATAATCAATAACAAAAAACTAATATTTACTTTCAAGGAACGTCTCACGCAGAAAAACAATCTAGTTTTCTACAAGGCACTAGAGTGTTTTACATAGATTCTGGCAAGGGGCTAGCAAGGGTAAGCAAAGGCTAGAACAAGTGCCTTGGTGATTATCAGCCCTTTTGCCACATTAGGCAACAAAAGAAAAAAGTTGGCTTATGTGAGACCTGATCCCTCGATCTTCGGCTTGTGAGTCCAATGCGCTACCCACCGGGCTAACTTGCTATACAAAAATTTAGTGTCGAAAGGGAAGAAGTTTCATAATCTTATGTTTTATACCATATTGTATAACAAATACTTATAATACACATATGTCTTAAAGAAAAAGAAGACAGAGAGAAAAAAGTGTCTGAAATTGGATGGTGATTATAAAATTTTTGTTTTTCGCGTACAAAAAAAGAAATATTCTTATGGTGTACCCAAACATGTCCAACAACTTTTTACTAGGGAGGGCTTCACAAGTGTTTCCATCTTCTAAATATGTGGTACTGAAATCCAACAATGGTTTGCCAAGTATCTGACAAGCTCTCCTCGTCTACATTGACCCTACTGAAAACTTACTAGGACTAAACAAAAACTTGGCATTTGTCCAGTTAAAAATAAAAATAAATCGGGTGGCACAACGGCTCATGTAGAACCAGGGCCTAGTGACTAACAACTCGCAACCATTCCTGTGTGCGCCTATCGACAGGAATGGAAAGGACCTACAATTTTATGCCGAATCCGAACGGCTAGACGAGAAGCACTTATTCGTGACAAGTAATACTCTTGGAGGATTTGTGAATTCCTCGCAAGAGGCAGTAGCCCTGAAAAAAACTTTTTAGTTTTTAGGTGGACGAGGCTGGGAAGCGAACCCAGACCTCCAGTGTGACAGTTGAACGCACTAACCATTACGCTACGGGCTACTACATTTGTCCAGTTGGGGTGCTTAAATTAATTTTCATAATTGAACAAGTCGGTTGGTTAGACGATATTACGAAATCAGTGATACTCTTCTCCTCAGTTTTTCAGTGCAAAATCATCCGAATTTCTAACTGGAGTTAACCCTTCGAATTTGTTTGGTTAGTTAGTTTATCTAATCTCGACTTATAAAAACTGGGTTTTCGAGGATTCCAAAATTTCTCGCCAGGGGCATTACCTCTGAAAAAAAAAAACATTTCAGATGTAATATACTGGATTCGAACCCAGAGTTCCATTGTGTTTATCAAGTTGTAAGTACGTATTTGAATGATTAAAACTTTGATATTAAAGAAGAATGTTTTAAGTTGTTAAACTAGAGCGGTATCATCAGATAAAAAAGTGGCCAAAGTTTCATGTTGATTTTTTCATTTGAAGAAACAAAAAAAAAAAACATGATTGGAATAATAGTGTTTTGTACTTCGACTCTGGTGTTCAGTGAAATGCAAGTCAGCGTTTTAGGCACTGCATCCATACTGCATTAATACTGATTCATAAAGATGCCAAGGGTCCTTAATTTACTTTTACTCGCCAGTAGATGTTCCTGTGGCCCTAAGATCACTAACCATCTTGCGCTAGTTCCTTCTCGTTGCTCGACGCAACGTTGTTCTAAACAAAATAACTTCTGTTTTCTAAAACTTGATTTTCAACTTTCAGTAATCGTAAAAGCGGTTAATCTTGTCGATGTAACGCTGACTGAGAATTCTTTTGATTTCATCGGATTTGCCTGTTGGCATTAACTTCATGGAGAAATCAAATAGCGCCTCATTTGCGCTCTCTATCTGCTAGTGTAATTTGGGCGATTCGTTCCAAGAAATTCAAAGAAATCCATGGATGGGTAGTATTTTTACTCAGATTGATATGTTCCTAGACTCGGAAATCCTCTGTTAGCTGAACAGAAGAAATTATCCCTCCTCATGACCTTCAACACCATATTAAGAGTGTTTTGTTTCTCCTAAAGCCAAGATAAACAACAACAGTTCAGTCTGAATACAAAATATTGTATTGAATTTAATGAAAAATAAAATAAAATGCTTTAGCAACGAGGCTATAGTCAGAAGCTCAGAAGGACATTCAACCATGCTAACGATAGTCTCGTTGTTATAGCATTTCGTTTAATTTTTCAGAATAAACTGTTGTTGTTTTGTAGGTAATTATCAAATATTCTTTTAAGACTGTATAGTCAGAGTTCTTCGGCATTCGAGGATATGTATTGTACAAGTGCATGTGCAGCGTAGATCATTTTTTTCCTTACGTCTAAACTGCCAAATAAACGAACGGTTGATCAGTCAGTTGTTCTAACTTCGAAAAAGCCAGTTGACGAGCAAGGGGCCAAAGTTCGTAGAAGTGAAAAAATGAGAGTGTATTGTGTACGTTCAGCCAGTATTTACTCGTGTGGCCTCAGCGTTATATCACCAGATCTGCCTTAAATTTTAAGCAGTGTTATAGTTATTGAGGGAAAGTAGCACCTGTACAAGGCGATACGGACAAAGGTAGCACCCTGTCCTTTAAAATAGCCGCCTAATAGCCCTCTGCTTACAAAACCGGCTGGAAAATTGCCAAGTTTCTGTCTAGTTTGGGCAAGGCGCTAGTAAGTTCTCAGTACAGGAAATTTAGACGAGGCAAACTTGTCAGATACTGTGCAAGCCCTTGCTGGATTTCAGTACCAAAAATTTAGACGAAGAAAACTTTTCAAAAACTTGTTGGATATGCTTCGGTACCCCATCAGTAATGTCTCTTGTATATTATCACCCGTATTCAAAAAGAAAAAATAGTTATTATAGCCCTCGTGTTTTAGAGATACTACACCATGGAATACGAATTTTCTGGTCTCAAACTAAAGGCAATTGCTTACTGCTCCATTTGAGCCCGGAACATTCTTATTCCATGGTGTAGTTTTCCTAAACACGGGAGCTAAAATAGCTATTTTTTCTTTATGAATACGGGTTTATATATGTACATATTTATGTTATGCAATATGGTATGAAACATTAGAGTATGAAACGACATTAGAGTATGAAAACGTATTCACTTTCGACATTGAGTTTTTGTATGGCAAGTTAACCCAGTGGGTAGCGCATTGGAATAAGGGCCAGTTTGTTCACAGCTGATTATCTTTAATCCATGATTAGTGGAGCTGAGAAATCCTCAAATTTTTTTGTTGTTCAAATTTTGTTTGAAAAATTCAAAGTATGAGTTGCTAATCATGGATTTATTAGCGTTAGTTAATTAAAGCCTATGAAAGTCACATACTTAATTTAACCCACTGTGAACAAACTGGCCCTAAATAGCAGATAATCGCGGGATCAAGTCCCACATAGCATAGGTGAACTTTTTGTTTTGCCTGACGAGGCAAAATTGTTCATAATCGCCCAGGCCCTTGTTCTAGCCTTTGCTTACATTTGATAGCACCTTACCAGAATCTGTGTAAAACTCTCTAGTGGCATGTCGGTCGAAAACTAAATTGTTTTTCTGCGCGGGAAAGTCCGAAGTTCCTAATCGATAAATGCCACCTCTTTTATTTTATCAAATCGATTTAAATTGAAAAAATAAGTACCTACTCTTGTTTGGTTGAGTATCTTAATTCATACTCACATACATAACATATGTCCCTAAACCATTACATAATCGGAAGATAAAATCCGGAATCCGTTAAGGTTTTTCATATTCAATTTAGTTTGTTTTTCCAAAATAAAAAAAAAAAACTTAAGATGCAAACAAATTGAGACACGATTTCTACACGCACCGAAGCCACAATTTAATACCTTCTCTATTTTGGAAGAAATTAATAATTAGACAAAAATAAGGCGTTTTCATTTTTCTATTACTTATCGTATGAAATAAAATCGAATATAACTCAACAAAATTGTGTAGGGACCTTCTGTCTGATTTCACTTTTAAAGTAAAAATTGAACCTTGTTAATCCAATTTCAAATATGTCAGCTTATTTTATATTTGTTTTTTTCTTTCCAAATTAACACTTGAAAGGGTTTCGAAATGCTTATCAAGTAGCTACATTAGCTCTTTCTTCTCGTCAAATACCCATCAACCATCATCTAAAAGAACAACAAAAAATATAAACCCTAATCCCTTTTTATCTAACAAAATAAAAACGAAAGTTCCTTTACAAGTTATCTCCTAATCTTAATGGATTTTTGTTTCCACTTCTCTTAACTGATTAGTTTTGCTATGTATCTTGAAAGCATATACACAATAATCCCATTTTTGTTTTTTTATTACACCAAAACTTTCTATCCTAAATAAAAACAGAAACTCCCAGGAATGTTAAATAACTCTAGTTTGACACTGTTACAGACCAATGATCAATACGGTTTATCATCAAATGTTATCAAATCCAGATGATGGTTGGTGCGATTTGTGATGGTTACTTGATGGTTGCGTTGATGTTAAATAGTAACATAGCTTTGTAATTCTATGAGTTAAAAAGGTTTCCTAACGAGTCCCACCGGAAGTATAATCTTATCATGGTAATTCACTACCAACAAACAATATGGCGAAATTAAAAAAAAAAATAAAAAAAAATCCTCACCTGGACATAGCTAATCGGGGTGAAATTAAAGAAGAAGCAAAAGACAAAAAGCAAGAATTTTCTCCACAACATATATTATGATGGCACACCTATTGCAAATTGTTCGTTCGTTTACCTAGACCCTTATTTGTATGTAAGTACATATATAGGAAGACGCTATATATAAAAATATATGTGCAAATGAAAAACTACCATCCTAGCCTAGCTATCGCCTCGCCTCGTTTCGCCTTCGTTTCGTGTTGGTTCTCGTGATCGAACCAACACGCCGCACAGTGCGGCCATTTCAAGGATATTTAAACAAAAATTGTTTTCTAGGTTTTAATCGCATATTTTACTATTTCACTTAAATAAATTGGTTTAATAAAAAATTTTCAAAAACAATTACATTTTTCTTATAAAGGGTTTTCCATTAAGGGCGGGTTGATTTTAAAATTGAATAAAAAAGTTGTATATGAGATACCAATTTGTCGCATAAATCAGGCTGAATTTGACCGATGACATCGATTATGTTGTCTTTGAGGGTCGCGGTGGTTTGCGGCTTATTCGCATAGACCTGCGACTTAAGAAAGCCTCACAAGAAAAAGTCCAAAGGGGTCAAATCACACGATCTTGGTGGCCAATTCACGTCGCCTCGGCGACGTGTTGCCGGGGAAAAATATAAGAAGGTAGTACTGCAGCCAAAAAAGGGGAGTATTTTCAATCAGACATTTTTTTGTCTTCAAAAATAAGTGTGTGGACAATTTTTTTTCTTAAACTTTATTTAGGAAACAAAAATCATCAAAAATAAATTCAGTAAAAAAAAAAAATACATAAATAAATAAATAAATTATTAGTTCTACTAACAAAAGTAAGAAAATATCTCTTTAATTATAAAATCTGTCTTATGGCAGATACCTTAATTCATAGTAGTATTAGTTCTAGAATAAAAATAAGGAACTTAATTGTAATCTGCAAGTGTAAGATTTTTGAGGTCTTTAAAAAAATAGGAGTACGAATGTGAAAGGAGGAGTACGGGAGTACGATGGTGTTGAAAGTAGTACAATACTCCTATGGGAGTATTTTCGGCAACACTGGCTTGAGCTGTGTGGCACGTAGCGCCATCCTGTTGAAACCATATGTCTTCGTTGTCCACATCATCTGATTCAGGCCACAAGAAGTTGGTGATCATCGACCTATAGCGTTGACGGTGATGGCCTGACCAGCTTCATTTTCGAAGAAGTATGGCCGATGACGATTCCAGCCCAAAATCCACACCAAACAGTAACTTTATTTAGATGCATTGGCATCTCGTAAATCTCGCGGAGATTGGTGTCGTCCCAAATCCGGCAATTTTGCTTATTCACGTACATGAAGGGGACATACAAAAAATCGCTAAAGATGATTTTTCGACCGCAATGGGGACCAACTTCCAACTGCTCATTTTTAACATTTGCACGTTTTGCTCGACGCTGTAACTTACCATGATGATTTGTCTTTAGACGACATTTTGACAGAAAGTACAAAAAACAATATGGCCGCCACGAGCTGTCAAAATCAACCCGTCGCTATTGGAAACCCTTTATAATAACTCCACCCCCTTATGAAGAAGGGACAATTTACTAAAACACTGACTTTAAACAGAAAAAAGTATTAAAAACGAACAATAGTACCTTGACAGCCAGGCAGCTATCAAGGCCATCTCTGCCACAGAAATAAAATCCAAACTAGTTTCATGCTGTCGTGAAGAGCTTAAAGTTCTTGCCACACAACCATCTTCAAAATCCAACATAATTTATGCTTTAATTTAGCAATACACTTGATATAAGAAATAAAATAAGGTGATTACAAAATGAACCCGACCAAACTTAATTTTTTTACAAGTTTAGGATTCGTGCAAAAAAAAATTAGAGATAATAATTTTCCCTAACATTACGATGATAGAGAACGCGAAAAAAGTGGGTCTCGCAACATTGTCTGTCTGTCCATCTGTCCGTCTGTCTGTTCCTTGACCTGCATCCTAAACGACTGAAGCGATTTTCTTCAAACTTTGTACTTAAGGTTCTTATGTGATTCCCTAGAGGGGAAATTGAATATTTTTTTTAACCCAACAAATAACGGTATACCTGTCATACAACCAATATACAAAAATTGATTTATTTCAAAAACGGCTCAAACGATTTTCAAAAAAAAATTACGAGGTACTAAAACTACTAAAGTTATTATTTTGGTAGACAATTTTTTTTTTATAACGGTTATTAACGGTACCTGTCATACAACCGATTTTTTGGTTTTCAAATTTCTCGTTAACCGATTTCAACCAAAACTTTAATACAAAAGGTCGCTTACAATTTTGCATATAAAAATTCTCGAAAAAATATTTTTTTAAAAAAATAATGATTTTTTTTTTCGAAAATTCAATATCTTGAAAACGGGCAGATGAATTTTTTTTTAATTTTGTGAAAAATTGTATTTTATTAAATACTAAAAGTTGGCACACTAAATTTTATTTTAAAAAAAATTCAAGAATTTTTATACAGGTTGTTCAGTAAATAATGGATATCCTTGGAATGCCTCAAAGTAGACTTTATGACCGTCCAGAAAACTAATTAAAAAAAAAGTATCCCAACCACAAGAAAAGATATGTGCATTTTTTTGTTCAGTGCATTATTTTTTGCGTTACTTAACGTTTTTGAATACCACGACTACGAGTGAATGAATTCTACCGTTTTTATCTTTTTTTTTTGTAGCCAGATTTAACATTGATGATGCCAAAACATAAGAAGACAAAAATTATAATAACTGTTGGAATTTTTAGAGAAAAAAATTATTGAACTTTGATTTTCGATGCAAAATTTGAAATAAAATAATTTTTTAAAAAGTTAAATCGTCTGTGGTATGAAAAAATGCATGAATACCTAAGTGGCCAACTATTTTTAAAATATGCGTGTCGAATGCGGATTATATAGTATATATGGTATAGTTTATAATTGTATCTAGAACCAATAGCAAGTTATTTGTAAAAATCTGCAATACTAGAGCCAATTTAGCAAAAACAAAAGTTATCAAAATTAGCACAGTAAACGTGAAAATAATACTATGCGTTGAACATGGTAGATTTTTTATTGATTGCCTGTCTTTATAAAGTTGCCCTTATGATAAATCCAAGCTTTTAACTTCTAGGCCGAATGCAACATTACCAAAAATGTTAACAATGTGCAAAAAAACGGCTACATTTTTGAGCTTGTTTTGAATTATACCTCTTCAATTGGCCTTTTAAAAAACCATCAAACATTTTATTAAAAATTCTTCTCAGATGAGGTATGAAATCTTGTGCAAGCCGCTCCATTACAAATATGCCAGAGATACAGGCAGATGGACATGAGGTATGTGGCCAATTTTATGGCCACCCCGTTCACCAGACCTAAATCAACTTGATTTTTTTATTGGGGCTGCATTAAGAAAATCGTGTACAGCAAGCCCATCAGGTCCTTAGAGGAGATAAGAAATCTTGGGCAGGCAGCTGCATTACAAGACTGAGCAAAAATTAACAATATTAATATAAGATTTTCATTTATTCGGAGGTGCAGAACCTGTATTAGAATGGATGGAAAACAGTTTGAGCATTTGCTTTAAATCAAAAAAATATCTACTTTTGTTTTCTAACTAAGTGGTCAAGTGATTGAAAGTTGGCTCAAAACTCAAAAGACTATTTGTTTGAAGAAAATAACAAATAAACGTAAAGCAACTGCGAAAATATTTTATGGTTTTGTTAGGGCCCAATAGACCAGGTTTAATTCAAAACAAGTTCGAAAATGTAGCCGTTTTTTGCACTTTGTTGACATTTTTGGTAATATTGCAATCGGCCTTATAAGTTAAAAGCTGGGATTTATCACTAGGATAATATCTTAAGAACAGGCAATCAATCAAAAATCTACCATGTGTTGGAAAAATGCACATATCTTTTCTTGTGGTTGGGATAGTTTTTTTTTTATTATTTTTCAGGACGGTCATAAAGTCGTCTATGAGGCATTCCAAGGTTATCCATTATTAATTGGACACCCTGTATATAAAAAATTAATTAAAAAAAAAAACTCTAACGATTTTTGAATTTTTTTTTCATAAATTCATATTTATTATACAAATCAAATGGCATACTTTTTTTGAGCTCAATCTGTTTAAGCTATTAAAATAACTAATTTATAATGATTCATACTAATCATTAAAATTGTTTTTAAAACTTTTTTTTAATGATTTCATATTGTTATGGAACCAATAAATATGAACATTGTCTATTTCAAGCTACGTTAAAGTTGCAAGTTTTGTGCGATCCAGTCGTGCCCATTTTTTTTAAGCAATTGTAGATTTTCCGCAAGTGCCGTTTGGTCCAATGAGAAAAAATGTTGTTTTTGTTTTAGTATGGTATTTCATCTAAGCAAAACAACCGTTACTTTTATTAAAATCGAACATGTGTTTTTCTATTTTGGTCCAAGGGCGGCCGCACTGTGCGCCACGCCGCCGGCCGCTGCTTCGTTCGTCGAAGACGACCTGGACGACCTCTTGCCATGGATAATAATTTTGTCTTCTTTCTTCATGGTTTTTGCTGCCATGCCCACTTTTGTCTGTCAAGTTCACGACCATTTCCAGAAACGAATACATCTCGTTTATACTCCGGTTACGAAATTGCACTAACCAGAAAAAGAAAAAAAAAACATAAATACAAGACACGAAACAGGGAAAAGAAGTGTTTTTTTTTCTGTATAACTCAGTTTTTTCCATTTCCTCGACCAGTAAACCGGAAAAAGCTGTTCGGACGGAGTTGGTTTCAATGATGTACTAGTTACCACTTTACCCAGCTGTATAGCGATAGTCTTGGCCAGGTCAACGAACTGTCAATATAAAATAGTTTAGTTAGGCTTAGAAGGAAACAGAAGCCTAGTGTGATTTGCTAGTTTCTTCGAAGAAAAAAAAAAAAAAAAAAAAAAAAAAAAATAGAAGAATCGAAATGGTTCACATTGGCGTGAGTTTCGGACGTTCAAACATTCTGTTGTTAAGGCAAAAAAAAAAAAAGCAACAACTACATATATCACTTCTTGTAATTATGGTTACGGACTATTAGGCTCGCTCGTTGCATGATCATACCTATGTGTGAGTCCCTTAAGATTCTCCTAAGCACCACCGTGTCTTCATCGACTGTGACGAAAAAAAAAAAAACACAAATTTCTGGAAGAAGAACTCCATAATGATGTAATATGAAGAAGAAGACGAAGGCCATGAGGTTTGTTTGTTACTTCGTCTAATTGATGTTCCCTCATTAAGCTCGCCGAAGAGGAACACAAACAAACCATTTAGACTTACTATGATTAAATATCTGAAAATGTTTTTTTTTTTTTTTTTTTTTTTTTAATTTTAGTAATAATTCTATTCAACTTGTGAAAGGTGAGACTGCAAGGCGGTGAACGAACTAATCTGGTTAGGTCGTTGACTTTTATCATTATAACAACCTTTCAAAAGTGTGGTATCTGCTTGTGAGCGTGTGTAGATATTTATAACGAACAGATACACAACACATACAAACCTACTCCGCATCATATCTTTTAATATGAAAATTTGGCAGTCTATTGTGTAGTATAATTAAGGCAAGTTAAAGATTCGTTAAAAAATTGAACTTGAAAGAGTTTAATAAAGTGACGTACAATTTAAGGCTACTCAAAAGGTATCTACTAGAAACTTGCTTTGTTTCTTAAAGCTGTAAAAATGTTATATCGTAAAATTCGCCGTGAGAAAAAAATAGGCATTTTTCGGCCTCAAAAACAGAAAAAGTGCTACTAGAAAAGTGACGTCACTCAAAATTACACCCAATTTGCTGCTTAAAATTTTGTTCTTTACTTCTTTAGCTTTCTATCGGTTACCAGGAAGTTCCCGAATTTGTAGAAAACTTGATATCGTAAAATTCATCGTGTGAATTAAGTGCACTTTCGTCCTCGAAAAAAAAAAACTGCGTGAAAAGTAACTTCTTCCAAAAGTACTCCCAATTTGCTTTTACTCAGAAGCTACATATTTCTGGCTTCTTATTTAAACTTTTTAACGTTATGATTAAATTATGTAATTTTTAGTAACAATTTAAATTCTGCTAGAAAATTGACGTCACTCAAAATTACTGCCCATGTGCGACCTGCGACTACTCAAAAGCGATATTAACTTTATTTTAGGGACAACCGTATAGCTTCAAAAATATCGCAAAATTCTTCATGTGAACACAAATAAGTTCACCATCAGCCTTACAAAAAAATACTGGCAGAAAATTGACGTCACTCAAAATTACAATGAATATGGTCTACCCAAAATCTATCTTCTTACATCTTATTTTTTGTTGGCTAGTAGCTCTGCAAGCTCCATTTTTTTTTTTTTTTAATTGGATATCGTAAAACTCTTCGTATGAATAAATAAAGTCACTTTTTGTCTTGTAAAATAAAATACAGGTAGGAATGTGACTTTACTGAAAATTCTATTATATTTTTGAGTTACTTTCAGAATTTTTTAAAATTCTATATCGTAGATTTTTTGTGAAAACAGACTTCTGGGGCCTTATTACGTAAAACGATAACGATCAACCGATATCGTTTTGACAATAGCTGTCCCTATCATATAAGTGGACAAAGAAAGGGACAGGTACTGCAAAAACGACTGCTTACATCTAGAAATCACTTAAAATTACTGACAAATTGCATGTACCTACTCATAAGTTTTTTCTTGACACATCATTTTATTTGTTTGGTTACCGAATTAAGCTTGCAGGTATTTTCCAATTATGTTTTTATATCGTAAAATTCGTCTATGCCTTCTTTCTCGAAAAATAAAACCGCTATAAAATTGACGTCGATGAAATATATTCCATTGTGTGTTTAGTTAAAACCTATATTCTGATATCGGATTTTATATGGTTTTCGGAATTTGTCGAACATATATATCGTAAAATTTGTTGGTGGTCACTTTTAACATAAAAAAAAATATTGCTAGAAAAGTGATATCCTAAATACTACACAAAAGCTGCACCAACTCAAAAACTTTCTCCTGACATCTCAATTCAATTTTTTTAGTAACCGTATATCGTAAAATTGTACGTATGAATAAATAAAATGTATGTATATGACTTTACACGTCGAAAAAAATACAGCTTAAAATTGACGGCACTGAAAACTAACCCTGATGTGCAGCTACACAAACACTATATCCTGACACCTTTATATCGTAAAATTTTTACATCACTATATCTCCTGACACATCATTTATTTTTTGTAGATTATCAGGATTAGCTTTGCAGAATTTAACAAAGGGTTTTTATCGTAAAATTCTTTGGGAAATAAATATGGACTCTTTTAAACTCGAAAAGAAATACAAGTAAAAACAAAAATGCATGTACCTACTCAAAAGCTATCGCTCCTTATACCTCATACGTGTGCCTACCGGTATTAGTTTCCAAAATTTGTAAAATATTTATATCGTAAAATTTTTCGTATGAACAAATAAATCGCTTTTGAACTCTGAACAGAATACAGCTAGAAAAGTGACTTCACTGAAAATTGCACCATTTCAAAAGTTTTCTCCTGGCCTCATCATTTTATTTTTCGTTAATGGCCATAGCTTCCAGAATTAAAAATATTATATCGTAAACTGAATAGATACGGCTACCTTTCACCTGGACGAAAAAGAAATACAACTATTAAAGTGATTTCATTGAAAAATTACATACAATACGGGGCTTCAAAAAAACCTATTTCCTGAAACCGTTATATCTTCCGTGTTAAACTTCCAGGTATTATTTATTTCGTTACATGATAACTTACTTTTAAAATTAATACAAAAGTGCGAGCGTTAGGAAAATAGGATAGAGGAGATCCCGATACACATTTCTTTTGATTTTCTCAATAATGTAATATGAGGTAAAACATTCTACATGAGTGAAGTGCGGCTTAAGAAAGAATCTAAGGAATTAGGATTAAGAACTGATGGACATTCTTATAAACGCAAAATTATCACGGTGGAATTGTTATTGAGGAGGCATGCAACTAGCTGTTTCACTGTGAAATCACAGAACTAAATGCACAACTTAGTTGCACCACCTAAAAACTAAAGAAAAAAAGGTTTTTTTTCAGGGCTACTGCCTCTTGCGAGGAATTGACAAATCCTCCAAGAGTATCACTTGTCACGAATAAGTGCTTCTCGTCTAGCCGTTCAGATTCGGCATAAAATTGTAGGTCCCTTCCAATCCTGTCGAAAGGCGCACACAGGAATGGTTGCGAGTTGTTAGTCACTAGGCCCTGGTTCTTCATGAGCCGTTGTGCCACCCGATTTATTTTGTATTTATTTATTTATACTTAGTTGCACAAACTTGATTTTCACGAAAATGTGCGTGTTGTTACTCAATATGATCAAGAACGTTCAACTTACTCATTCACTTTATTGTTATTATTTTTTTTTTCCTTAGGTTAATCCAACAACCTTAACACATCAAAGAACATCCTGTCTCTGCCTTTTGCACGATAAAAAAAAATCCACGTGAATATTTCCCTTCTTTGCCAGGCTCTTCCGATTCTGTTGTCATCGAGATTTGGGTTTTACGAAAATATATCTTCGTAGTGGGTGGCAGGGGGGAGAGGTTTTTTTTCTGAATCAGTAAGCATTTTTAAAACGAAAACCGTTTAAAGTTTTTTGTATTTTTTTTTTTTTTTGGGATACATTCTTGGTAAAGTTTTTCCTGAAATGATGTGTAAAAAAAATTCTAAACTGATGGCGACAAATTTTTATCGACAATATCTCATCATTATATGTATTATGAAGGGGAGGGTACTGTTAGGTTAAGTTATTCAGATATTCGAATACAAAAAATAGAAAGATTTTGAACTATGAAGTTGATGGGCATGTAAAATATTATGGGATTATAAATTCAGAAATATTCAGGTAGAGGCAGTAGTTATTATTTTTTTTTTTTTTTTAATTTCACTGACAAAATAAAGCTATTACATTTTCTATTATTTGGTTATTTATTTTAATTAAAGAAAAAAAAAATTGGTAAACTAATTGGATGAATTGGAAAAGCTTAAAGGAGATTGTCTTGACAGGGACAAGACGACTATGTGATATGCATATCTGCTGAGACACCACTTTGTGAGACATGATAAATAGAAACTTCTATTTTCGACATTACACGAACACAGATGTCCCTCAGCTTAGCAGAGCAAGGTCAGCAGAACAAAACAAAATTGATGGTCTTACAAGGTGTTTATTAAATGCTAATTGAGTACCCAAAAATAAAATTAAGTGCTCCAGTACTTTTTTAAAATATGATTTCTAAAAAAAAAAATAATTTGTTTTCTAAAGAAAAAAAAAAAAATATTTAAATAATTTAAAAAAAAAAAAAAAAAAAAAAAAAAAAATGTTTATATTTTATTTCAACTTTTTTTTATCCAATTTGTTTGATTAATTAAGAATTTGTCCAGTTCGAATTAAGTGCCATATCTCCGAAGGATTTTCCACGTTCTGAGGTAAAAAAAATAAAAAAAAAAAATATTTAATTTCCCATACATTACCCTGCCTGCTGACTTAAAATCGATTTTTGTCGGAAAATTCCGCAGTATTGCATCCGAATTTTATTGATTAATTAAGTATTCGTCTAGTTCGAATTAAGTACGTAACCCAAAATGAAAACATATTTCTTTTCACATTACATTACCCTGCAGTCCAAAATTAAATTTTGTTCATGAATTATAACTTTATTAGTAAAAACAAACACTCCCATTCATTATGGAACACAACGTCGCGGGAGTCGTTCAAGTGGCTGCTTCGGCTGGCTTTACAGTAGCGCATTCTGTCACTCCTTTTTTTCAAGACCTTGTTGATGGTTTCGGGCTGTAGCTCACAGATTGCTTGGATGATATTGGTCGTTTTTGGATTGTTTGGCATAACATCGGTCCTTAACGGTTCCTCACAAAAAAAAAGCCCAAAGGGGTAAAATCGCAGATCCGAGGCGCCAATTGAAATCGCCAAGACGGCTGATAACACGATTTGGGAATTTAGTGCGCAAAAGATCGATTGTGACATGGGCTGTGTGGCTTGGCGGGTGCGCCATCCTGCATGAACCAGAGGTCTTCCAAACCCATGCCTTCAATTTCAGTAAAATGTTGACCGAAACGTTGTTCCCAACCTAATATTTGAAGAAAAATGGTCGCACCAAACAGTGACTCTCTGTAAATGCATTGGCTTCTCGAGATTAACGTGCGGGATATCCGATACGGCAAAATTGTTTGTTAACGTAGCCGCCGAGATGAAAATTCGCCTCTGCAAAAAAGATGATTTTTCGCTCAAAATCGTTGTCCAATAATTCAAGTTGCTCTAATTTCAATATTTCCGCGGAGGTATGACACTGACTTTCGGTCAAGATTTCGAGCGGGAAACAGCTGTAAGTGCCAAATTAACCTATGAATTAAAAAGAAACCATCGTTGTTTCCTTTTCGAGTTTATTGTATTCGTCTTAACCTCATCATAATAAATTCCGGAATAAGCTAAATTGTTTCAGTGTTTGTATTTACGAGTACCTAAGCATTTAGATTGGCATATTCAAAAAAAGCCCATTGGTATCTACTATGCAAATATTTTTTGAGGTCACATTCTATTGCAACACATCAAAAAAAAAAAAAAATACTTTCGAAAAAGAAGAAACAAATTTAGTTCCCTCACCAAAAACTGTGTCGACCTGTTCAATTTAATGTTCCATTGTTAAAACTCCTAAATTAATTTCCCAACTAGAAATTCTTCTTCTAAAATATGATTTTCTATGCCATTCTCTTAATATTGAAAAATTGAAAAGAAAAGTCATCCCGCAATCAAAGCAAAATTTTTATTTTCGTCATTTAAATTTAGAAATCTGACGCATTTGGTGCGGCTGTTTCTATCGTTGACGTATCTCACCTGCTTTTCTACCTTTTCTTCGCTCTTCATATTTTTGTTTTCTTCTGATTGAATAAAAATGTATCTTAAATATTTCTATGTGATGCTGACGCTGAGAGGTACAACAACAAAAAAATTAAGAAATATTTATAAGATAAATACTGTGCGCTGTTCCACCAATAGTACGGCACATATGTACGATAGGTTGCTGTGTGATATAAAATCTTGGCACAAAACCTAGTTTTTCAATCCCCCCCCCATCATGTCATAATCTTTGTTGTAGATCGTACAAGAATTTTGTTTTATTTTTTTTTTTCTTTCTAGAAAACTTAATGGCAATGTGGAACTGAGAAAAGCCCTCCTTATGAGTTCGGGGTGTGTTTTGTATATTGATAGCAATTATTATTATTTGTGGTGGACATCGTTAAATTGAATCTATTTGCTATCTCAGGTAGATTTTTCTGCCTTCTATAAAAAAAAAAAAAAAACATCCGAATGAATGCCAAAAACTGTTCGACCCCCCTGATGATGATGATGATAAGAAGAAGTGACGAATGATGAATGGATTTTTGTAGATGATGTTCGTTTGTGCCTTGAAACGTTGAAACTCTTTAACTGGGTGTGTGTTTGTGATGCTGTTAGGCCGAGGAACAGACAAGTCATTTCTTCACAGAACGGCCGGCTCGGCGGAGTGGAACGTTATTAATTAAAAAAATATACCAAACTTGGAGAAACCACTCGATGATTTTTGTGTGATGTGTTGATTTTGTTGAATTATTTGACAGAGAAATTGATGGGAGGATAAAATTGACATTTAAGGGACTAAAACAGATCTTCTTGACACCTGACGAGGGTGTAGTTTTATTTAAATTATACTAAAACATGATGTTTTTACAAAGTGGATTATTGTAAGTTGAAGAACGAGGCTTCTGTGTGTTTCTAGTTGTCAGCAGGCCCGTAGCCAGCATTTCATTTAGCGGGAGGGGGAGGGGGTTTTGCACTAAAGACTAAAACTAAGAACATAATAAATTTAATTTTTTGTATTTAATAATAAAATAAGGACATTGTGCCACTCGCGAAAATCCGGCTTGACTTTTTCGAAGCTTTAAAAATCCAATGTGGACAGGCACGTAGAGAAGCAAGTGGACTCCAGGCTTGTATATAAAGCGATCTTGATATCCGTTGATTAAATTTTTTGAATTATATATTCTTTCTGCTACCACTTTTAAGGGGAGGCGAGACCAAGAAATTTAAATTACCAAAATAGGCAACAAACTTTCAAGTATGATTGGATGACGGCTATGATTTTGATGATTTTTTGGGATTAAATTTTTCGCTCGGGAAATATATGATTTTGAGGCTTTCAGGTGACATTATTTGGAACACAATATCCTGTTACCAATTTGTCCAGCTATTTGCTGGATTTACATGCAAATATGAAGAAAAGTAGAGTGGGACAGAAGTATGTCAAAAAACCGAACGTGTTAAAGAGAACCATCATGAAGATGAACAATTCCGTCTTCATATCTGCATTATGGCACTTCCTATAATCTGCATGTATGAAGATCTTCTGCATTTTTGTCTTTTCTCTCTACCCACCAAAATTAAAAAGTAAATTTTATATTTTGTATACCTTTTTTTTTGTAAAAGTCAGACGAAGATACATGTAAATCCACCGATAGAATGTCAAATTAAATTGAAGAATTTTTGAAAAGATGATGTAGGTATTGGAGAACCTTTAAGAAATCTGGGGCCTCATCGCGTAAAACAAAAACGATAGGACGATATCGTTTTCCATATTGCTATCTCTATCACTTCTGTAGAAAGTAATAAAGACAGCTATCTCCAAGACGATATCGTTCTATCGTTTTTGTTTTACGTGATTTTATGATTTTAGGGATTTTTGGTGACATTTGCAACGAAATATTCTGTGTACGCCAATATTTAGTTTATTATCTATCTGTCAAGGTATGAACTGTCAAATTCCACGGAAGCTACCATGATGATGGATTAAAAAACCTTTAGAATTATTATAGAACCATATTTGTCTCGTGTGTGACGTAGGAAATATATGGAATAATAGCGTCACGACTCCACAACACAGCACACGACACATGAGTGGTTCAGTTCTGACTTTAAAGCTTCTCTACTGACTTCAAACTGGCTACGAAAAAGGCAAGCCAGTTGACGAGCAAGTTGCTCAAGTTTGTATCTGTTGTTAAGAAAATGTGAGTGTATTGCCACTGGCTAGCCAGTACAGGCTCGTGTGGCCTCAGCTTAAAAAAAAAAAAAAAATTAATTGATTTTCTAATCCACTTCACTCATGGAAGGATCGGATTTTCGACTGATTTTCATTACATGAGCTTAGATTTCGATTTGGAGTTGTGCTAAAATGGTGTTTTGGATTTTGGTCAAATCATCAAATAAAATTGAATACACACATAAAATAAGTCCATATTTTTAAACAAACATGCAGAAAAACAGTTCATTATACATAACAAATTTTGACTCAACTCTACTGTTTAAGTAGGATTGATTTCGTTGAGTGGTAATGAGATGCGTTCATTACCACTCAGCGAAAGTAAACAAAGGTTCGAATCAGCTTCGAGGTCCAGCTGGCTTTAGCGCCACACAAAGTGAACGTAGTAAATAAAATACGTAATACCTTATAAGTCTCCTCATATTAAATATTATACCTAAATAGTGTCTTGTTTTTAAAACATTAAACTTTACCTTAATAGTGTCCTTATTTTTAAAGATTTGAATTTATGCCAAAAAGTTAAAACTCTTTATTTTTTGTATTTAAAATCATTTCGAGAGACCGTCATCCTCTCCAGCCCCCCTGGCTACGTGCCTGGTTGTCAGTGGTTAAAATATTAAGGCTATCACATCTGAACAAAATATTTCTTGAAATGAAAAATGAATAGATGAGGGGATAAAATAAAAAAAAAAAAACAACTCGTGTGATGGAATTAGGAGATTTGACTTTAATCAATCTGTTTATTAATAATTACTGAAATAGAAATTGAAAAAAGTGGGTCCCGCAGTTCTGTCTCTCTGTCTATACCTCGACCTGCAGACCAAAGCACAAGCAATTTTCTTCAAACTTTGAACTTAAGGTTTTTAGATGATTCCCTTGAGGGGAAATTTCAATTTTTGTTAGCTCAGGAAATAACGGTACCTGTCATACAACCAATATACAAGTATCTACATATGTATATATAAACATAAATATGTTTTTCAAAGACGATTTTGAAAAAAATATCAATTACTATAATTGAAGTTCTACCAATAACGTTTGTTAACGGAGCCCACCTGTCGTATCCCGTAGCGTAATGGTTAGTGCTTTCGACTGTCACGCTGGAGGTCTGGGATCGCTTCCCAGCCTCGTCCACCTAAAAACTAAAAAGTTTTTTTTTCAGGGATACTGCCTCTTGCGAGGAATTGACAAATCCTCCAAGAGTATCACTTGTCACGAATAAGTGCTTCTCGTCTAGCCGTTCGGATTCGGCATAAAATTGTAGGTCCCTACCATTCCTGTCGAAAGGCGCACACAGGAATGGTTGCGAGTTGTTAGTCACTAGGCCCTGGTTCTTCATGAGCCGTTGTGCCACCCGATTTTTATTTATTTGTCATACAACGGATTTTTTGATTTATGAAGTTTCTCGTTAACTGTTTCACCTATTTCAAACAAATTTTGACGTCTGTGAAGTTGGCAGGGCAACTTTCACCTAGAGTAACGGGACCTACGCAGTTATTTCCAGATTTGTTTGCATTTCTATTCCTGATTTTGCAGTTCACCAAATAGTGGGTGTAATCGAGTGACCTGCTAATTTCACGCAGTGAAGTTAGCAGGTCACATAGTGTATCTCGAGAACGAAGCATGCTAGAGACTTGAAGTAATGCTCCAAATTTGCAGTTTATTTTGCATTTCAAGAAATTCTAGTTCCCAATTTTAAAGTCCTCAATTTGAATTTTATCAAATAAGAGACTTCAAAAGTTTTACCTTATATTCCTTGAAATGCAAAATAAACTTCAACTCGTGTTTATCCAAGCGCGTATTTTGTGATTGTTTATTAGTAAGGCTTTTATTGTTTATGCATGGTTCGCAAGGTACACTCTGACTTGCTTACTTTCACTGTGAAGTTAGCAGGGCAGTATCAAATTTTTGTCAAATAAAGGACTTCAATATTTAGACCTAAAATTACTTGAAAAGTAAAATAAACTTTAACTCGCGTTTATCTAAGCGCGTATTTTGTGATTGTTTATTGGTAAGGCCCTTATTGTTTATGGGTTACCCTTACCCTACCATCGATAGTTGTACGAAAAAAAGCAAATTTGAGTACATTTGTCCATCACTAAAAATATCACCTAACCAAACCAACGCTCCAACCCCCCCCCCCCCCCCCCCCCCCCTTGTACATCAACAAAGAATCCCACCCTGACTGAAATTCATACTCCATATGTATGTGTTTTTACATTATAATAGGGTTATAACGTAAATGCAGCCTACCCTCAAACCTAAGCGAAAGCATCTTGGAGTAAAGGTCACTTGAGTTTTGTTTAACTAAATTATATTCAATCACTTCAGTTAAAACAGAAGTATCATTTTTTCATACATTTTTCTTCGTTAGGAGTTTATTATAAATAGGGTTACCAACATTCTTTTCTTCAAAAAATTTCACTTAAAAAATTATTCACAACTTTTTTCTATGATAGCAATATATTTTAAGAAAAACGGGGACGTGTGGAAAATATTAATTTTTTTACAAAAAGTTAATTTTACGAAAAGAGTAATAATCATTTTTATGAAAAATTTTACAAGTTCAAAAAATTTTCTTAACGGTTTTCTAGCATTTATATGGTAGGTCTGGTTATTTTTCGATTAGGAACAAGATCTTTTCGATTATTATTCTAGAACAAAAAAAAAATCACTATATACCAAATTAAATAAAAAAAAAAAAAAAAACCAAATACTAAACAAAAAAATACCAAATAATATTATTATTTATTATATAGGTATTATTATATACTAACATTTATTTCCTTTTTTTTTGTTACAGGTAAGCTGGCAATTTACAAAAGATATCCCCTTTTTTGTCTAATAAGTAAGTAAAATATATGTATTTTAAAAATGTGAACAAGAAAATTAAAAAAAAAAGTCTCCTTATGAGATTATAGTTACAATGTATCTTAAACACGTTTCTATGTTGATCTCTCATAACCCCTGAAGGATGATTATTTTCTGCGTCTAAAATTATTTTAAACAAAAAAGAATAAAATGCATTCAATTTGATTTATAATGTTGCAATAAATGTGCAACAGTGCAACACCATCAGCAGACATTCCAAGTACCTATCTAGGTACCTATAAGAAATGTATACATATCTTCCTCTCAACTTCATACGAGTATATAGGCATAGCTACACAAATTGATTACTTGAGAATTATTTTCATGTTGCGCCACACAATCGGGTGTACTTACTTATACCAAACGCATGCATACCTAGTAGGTATACTACCTCTAATTTTCCTCAAGCTAAATTTCAGGAAAATAGGAATTTCTGGTGTCCACCAGATCCGATCCAAGTCGTTCGTCGTCGTTATACGGTTGGCATTGGTTGTACAAGTACATATGCATTTGGTGTTCTCCTCCTAAAGGTACTTCAACAATGTAGCATAGAAATTAATATTGAAAAATTCCTCTCCCAGATAATATAGTCCTCTGATGATGGTTACTAAAAGTACCTTACGTTGAACGATTAAGTGAAACATGGCATGTTAAACAAAAATAGACTAGGTATTATATTATGATATACATATAAAGACTTGGGCGAAATGAGGATTAATAAATGTCTCCCCAACTAAGATCGTGATGTAAGTGAATGTAAGGGGATATGTTAATCTATCTTTTCAAGCTGTTTTCGGAAGCTATGCTCATTTTTTTTTTAAAGTTTCTTGTAAACATAGAGAAGAACATGGAAATGGTTAGAGAAATGATTTGTATATTAATTGCAACATTGCATTTCAAAAGATGTATAGTGATACAATTTATGGCTATTTAACGGAAGTAATGTCTCGAAGATTGTAAAGGATCTCCAGAAAAAAATGAAAATGAATCTTCATTTCGAATAAAAACGTCAAATAAATATAATTGCCAAATGTATTGTAAAATTTACAAGGTGAACTTTCCCATCTAAAGTAACAGAATTCTAGCAGAGCTTTTTACACAGATTCAATATCAAGAAATTCATTGTTAATTTAACATGCTACATTGTTTTAAGCTTGAAATTCTAGTAAATTATAAGTTTTTGACATGACCGCCGTGTTCAATTTATCCAAGATCGTGTAATTTTAACATTGTATGTACTAAATTTTACTACATGTTGCTGTTTACATAACGTTGCATGTAGTTATTTTAGCAATTATTTACCTGATGAACTTTACCTCGTCTTTACTTACGGATGTGCCTGTTCAATGTTCATTCAAACATGCAATTGTGTAAATATTCTAGGAGCAAAACCGTAGATAACATGATATTCATAGCTGGCACTACTCTGAAGAATAAAAATCTAGCTAATTTGACAAGTTGCCATGTTATTTCAACTTGAAATACTTGTAAATTATACATTTTTGATGCGAATCTAACGTCTTCGTTCACGGTATGGGGCATTTTTAAAGAGGTAATTTGTAGAAAAATTACGACTTCCGTAAGGCGAAAGCTCCATCCGGTTGAGCGTGGCAAAGCGTTTTTTTATCAATTTGATAACGGAGAGGAGAAAAAAAAAAGAACCCAAATGAATAACATCCAACTTGTGTGTGGCTTGTAAAAATGCTAGTTGTCCAAATGCAATTGTAAATTAGAAAAACCTTCATTTGGATGGGCACGATCAGGTGACCTCGGTGGTGCAATGCGTAGTGCAACGGCCTCTGAGGTAGCTTGGTCTAGGTTCGAATCCAGTTGACGGCAAAACAATTTATAAATTAAAATTGGAACGAGACTAAGCACCACTAAAAGGAATCTGATGATTGGTGTGGCAGCCATGAAATTGCGATAATTCCAGCCAAATGTAATCTCGGTGGTAGCCAACACAAGTGGTTGTTGTTCGTTCAAAACCTATTATCGTATATGTTTCCCACAATTTAACTTATGCTCGTCTGTTTTCAATATACCTGATACTGATAGACAGGTTGTTTTAACACCTACATAATAGGCCTCGGTTCGCTGTCGAACAACGTTGGACATTCCTAAAATTCTCTATTTTTTTAAATAAAAGCTTAAAGAAAATCACTCAAAAATAAAGAAAAAAATAAGTAAAACCTAACTGTATTTTTATTGTAACCCATTTTCAATGGTCTGATTCAATAGGAAACGAGCTTTGAATTTTGCATTTTTTTTTTTGTATTCTTTTCTCTCTCTCTCTGTCTATTTCATTTATCAGATGAATACTTTTTGTCTATGAAAAACACTTCGAATAACAGTACCTATACCAATAAACTCATACATATATGCAGTTAAACCAGGAAAAACAGTTTCTTCTCCTATTATATTCAATTTCAATTTAACTATCCCCACACGCATACTATCACACTCGCCGCTGCTGCTTGGAGTCATCTAGGAATGAGAAATCAATTTATCAAAAGAGAATGAAATAGCAAAAAAAAATGCAAAATTCAATTACAGAATGGCGACAGACATACAAATAAAAATAAAATAAAAAAAAAACACTATTATCATCAACCATCAGAACATCATCATTGCAATTGCAACAGTACTTGATGGCTTAGAAGGACTATAGGAGGACATTGTGAGACTGACAAACACAAGGCCGTAGTCACCAATTCAAGGGATATAAGTTAAGTGATATAAGTTTTTTCACACTTAAAACATACAAATCTAAACTAAAGTTAAATAAATATATTTGATGATATGAGATCTCGTGAAAAACTAGGGACTAGTGACTTACAGCTCTCAACTAGACATGTGCGCGTGTTTTGGTAGCTAACCCATATCGCATATCACAAAATATAACAAATGATGCATTCAGTTCTGCATTCCTATTTCCTATACACTGGTTTTAGGTGTGAATCAAGTTGTGACATTATGTTGAATTAATAGTATTAGAAAGCTAACCCGGATGAAATTTCTCTCTCACGTGTTCAATAACACACTCCTAACTATAATGTCAAACAAAAAGTATGCATTTCTGCATGCATATTTCTTTAACATTGGTTTCAGGCTAAAATCGTATTGTGACATGATGCAAACCAGTCAAGAGCTTGTCCAGATGAGATATCTCTCTCAACTATTCAATTACAGACTCCTAACGTATAATAATAAAAAGAATGCATGCAGAACTGCATGCATATTCCGGTGTTAGACTGGAATCATGTCCGACATAATGATGTTAGGTTAGAAACCAGTATTCTAAGCTGTCACAAAACTAGTTTTCCTGTTTGAATCTTCAAATAACGCCAACAAAAAAAAAAAAAAAAAACAATACGTTTTTTTATAACAAATAACACTTACCTATCAAATCCTGTGAAAACCCTCGATATATTTTTTAACTACGGTCTTGCACATAATCCAACCACCATTGGCGTGCATAGGTGTAGTTTTTAAATACCAAGTAAATGAGGATTGGGAAGTAATGATAATAAATTCTGCAAAAAAAAAAAAAAAATAAGACCACCAATGTGACAGAGAAAGTAATTCAGAAATATATGAGAGAAAACCAAAACACACAACTTTCCTATAGACGAGTTAAAACAACAATAAAGGACTTTAATCAGAAATCTTATATCAGGCCAAAGCACTCATATTCCTGGATATAGAATAAAAAAGGGATGTTATTAAAATTTTTTGTTCAAGTTTAATTGTGAACAAACATGAATTTTTTTTGTATCTCTATGAGAACGGATGGATAGTTCTTTATGATGGGTGGGAGACTACTGTGTATAAATGGGGATGCAGCAATTCATTTTGATTTACCTAATTCAATTTAAGAGCAATACACTGCTATATAAATACTATAGGTCCGGGATTTCAATTGAAATTCAATTTGAAAAGTAAAAAATAAAAACAGAAAATAATCTGACTTTTGCATGTGTTTAAGTCTCAACGAGTACATGCAAAGGTATAGTTTTTAAATTGGAATTTTAAAAGGATTCAAAATTAAATTATTGTGATTTATAAAATCATGACATTTTCAATACAAAAATTTAATAGAAAAAGATATTTAAGAACCATAAAATCCTAAGCCAAATAATGTCAAAATATTTTACAACTCTCATATTAGTTTGTGTTTGCCAATGTTGTACCTACATATTTGACTCAATTTTTTGATTTCATTTTTAATACGAATGTATGTATGTACAAGTACAAAAATGTGCAATATAAATAAATAAATATAAATCGGGTGGCACAACGGCTCATGAAGAACCAGGGCCTAGTGACTAACAACTCGCAACCATTCCTGTGTGCGCCTTTCGACAGGAATGGAAAGGACCTACAATTTTATGCCGAATCCGAACGGCTAGACGAGAAGCACTTATTCGTGACAAGTGATACTCTTGGAGGATTTGTCAATTCCTCGCAAGAGGCAGTAGCCCTGAAAAAAAAACTTTTTAGTTTTTAGGTGGACGAGGCTGGGAAGCGATCCCAGACCTCCAGCGTGACAGTCGAACGCACTAACCATTACGCTACGGGCTACTACAAAAATGTGCAAAGTAAATGTTAAAATATACATTTTGTGTACATCTGTTTGTAATCTATGTATATATGTAGGTAGGTATCGACAAGGTATTTTTGGATAATTTACGACACCCTACTAAAGAATATTGTAACGATCATATTTTTTTGTCGAATCGCACAATCGAATGAATGTTATTAAACTGTGGCACATTAACATACCAGAAAATACGTCTATATAGGTACATTTTTTGTTTAATATAAATGTGCATTGACCATACAAAAAATAATTACGTGTACCTGAATGTATATTATAATTATGTTCATACATAAAATACCTAATTAAAAAAGAAACACCAATGGAGTAAGAAAGCTATGTAGAATATATCTTAATTAACTTAAGAACTAAACGGCAATAAAATATCTTATATTTCCGAGAAGATCAAGATAAAAAAAAAAAAAAGTTGATGGTAAAATGGAGATATACTTCGTAAGTCGAGACTCGAGAAAAACTGTTAAAAAAAATCTTAAAACTATATTTAAATACAGCGTACATAGATAATTGGCTAAGGGGCATACAACTTTTTTAATTTGCGATATACCTACAGGCACGGTTGCCACCTGGAAATAAAAATTGTGACCAAAATTGAAAATAAAAAGGACCAAAACGAGTAAAAAGTGACCAAAATAATTAAAATCTGAAAACTTCATAGTATACACAGAAAATTAAAGTTACGTCACATTTTTTTCATTTTTTTTCATAAATAATTAATTAGAAATTAACAAAAATGAATAAACAAAAAGGTACAACATAATTCACAAAATTACTTTAAGGGCAATGTGATCACCCCTTCTTAATAATAAAGATTAGACCGCACTAGGTGGAGTGGAACTGCACTGCAGCGGAACTGCGATTCACAATAATTTGTATGAAATTTAATAAGTTCAGTTCCCGCTTAGTGAGATATACATAGCTCATAAAATTTCATACAAATAATGCCACGTAGTGAAGTGTAGTTTCGCTGCAGTTGTGTGCGGTGGGCGCGGTGGCGGTCTAACCTTTAGAAACATAAATAACTAAACACAAAGGTTTATTTAGTAAATCACATTTTTTCACAGCATTTTTTATTAAATTCACAATATTTTTTTTTAAATCAATCAATACGAAATTGCGTATAGTTAAATTGAATCTACCTAAATGTACACACGCATATTCATAGTCGCGGATAGACCCAGGTTTAACTAAACTACAGTTTAAGACAATTTTGGCTCAAGGAATGTAGACCGATTTTAATTACAGATTGTTGGTTTTATATTTTTATAAGATAATTAACTTGGTATACTACACAAATAGCTTAACAAATTTTGAAATATAACCTTAAAAAAATAGAATCAACGTCCGAAAATTCAACCAAAGCTATGTTTAACTTAGACCTAGGTCTAAAATGACTATGAATATGCCCCAATATCTACCTATTTAAAAAAAGGTTTCTTCCAACCAAACGCTATGGCTTGCACGTTTTTCATAGTGAATTTCTTTGGACAACATAATATTATTTATGTGTCAAATTTATTTCTGTTTCTTAACTTACCCGGGGTCTAGACAAGCGAGTAGAACTAGTAGCATTTGATCTCTGCGCGTTTTGTCAACTAGTATAATTTTTTAAAAATATTTCATACCGAAAAATATACAAATTATGGAAACTATGGAAACAAAACAAATAAATGCAACAAAATACACTACACTAGTAGGATAACTGGCAGATTACTCGCAGGCAAAAATATTATACAAAAATATTATACTATTTGGGTTACTAGTTGGCTCTCTCGTGTTCTGATACACTAACACACATAAATGCTACTAGTTCTACTCGCTTGTCTAAACCCCGGGTTAGTTTTAATTAAACTTAAATCATAAAACTTTCTTTCAGCAGCAGCTGAGCTGTGTGGTAACGACAATAACAAACCTTTAGTAATGTTGTTTTAATTTTACAAGAAAGATTTATTAATATATCGTGTTACTTACCTATTAATTTTTTATGTTTTGTTTTCTAAAAGAACCAACAAAACCAACAAGCGAAATAGACGCCTAAACGTTTAAACACAAAAATATTTGAAGCTTTCCATTTGTCAATAAATTGTCAAATGAAATGGTGGTGGATGGGTTATGCAGTGCGTTCAATTTAACACATGCATCGTTTACATTAGGCGATGAACAATAAATATTTCTCTTCAAAAAAAGTGACCAGATGGAGAACAAAATGACCAAGTGACCAAGTGCAAAAAAATGACCAAATTTGGTCACAAATGACCAACGTGGCAACCGTGCCTACAGGGTGTTAAACCGGATGGTCAATTTTCCAAAAATTACTTACAGAAAAAAAATTAAAGAACAACGGCTACACTTAAAATGCCTTGTAAGTCCTTTTTTTTTAGGAAGCCAGGTAAGGTAACTCAAAATAAAAATGAAAACAAAATTCAAACTATTTTTTTTTTAATTCCTTGTAGTAAAATGCTGTTTTTGTTTTCAAAATTATATATAGATAACACTGGTCAACAAAATTGCACGTTTTGATTGATGAATGAGATATCTCACATGATTTCTACTAATTTGACGTCACTGATTCTAAATATTCCCTCATTTTTTTTCTAGCAGCTCTTGCTTAACAGTTATAGCTTTTGTTATAAATTGGCTGTCTTTCCGTGTTAATTTGCTGCTAGTTTAAAAAAATTATTAAGTTATCTTATAATTTGACATGGCATCGCCAAGAAGAGTGTGTGTGAATGATCAAAACCATTTTTTGTTTCATTTGCGAGTTAGTATATATTTAAAGAATACCGTTTTAATGTGACTTAATTATTTTTAAATTAGCAGCAAATGAACACGGAAAGACAGCGAATTTTGAATGAAATTCCTCACCGATTTCGATGAAGGAAAGCTCATTTGATTCAACGTAAAAAGAAGATTAAAATTTGACTTCAAAAAAAAAAAAAAAAAAAAAATAAATTAAAAATATTTGTCATAATGGTCTTCAAAGTATAGTAGCACTATTGTTATTATTTGACAAATAGTGCTGTTTTTTAAACAGTGCGCTCGCTCAAAAGATGAAAAAAAAAACGATTTTTACAGGTTTTAAAGATAAAAGTGAGATCTTTATAATCCTGAAAGTTTCATGTTTGTATCTCGTCCCAAACATAATGATTCTGCAGACTTAATGAAAATTTTTTAAAAATTTCAAACAAGGATTTTTTATATAAGAACTGGCCGAATGAGTCAGCTGTAACTTTTATTTATGTTATGATATGTGTTATTGATATTTAAGAAGTATTAATTAGTTATATTCACTAGTCTAGCCACTGGAGTCAGTTCAATATGACACAAAAATCAGTAAAAGAGACTTACTACATTCAGTGTCGTTTTTTATATTGTTTGGTTATGATTTTGTGTGTTTAAATCATCTTTACAAATAATGCCACTTTTAAGCTTTAGAATGAGATACCAAACTTTAATAGGCAAATTATTAGAGCTAAAAACATTAAATAATAAAAATGACGAATTTAAAATGTTTCAAGGGGGATATAGGGGAGGGTGACGCATCAAAAATTATATGACGCTGGATTTGCTTCCTCAGAACCCCAAAAGACATTCTCACAAAGTTTAAAAAAAAAAAACAAAAATATTGAAGCAACAACTTTTTATTTTTTTAGAAGATTTCATAAGGAATGACTCCCATGTGTCATATTTTTGAAACTAGAGCTGATACGGAAATTTCGGTCACAGATTTGAAATCGTCATTAAAAATTAGGCTTGCAACATGTAACATAACCCAATCATCAGAAATGCTGTTGTGCAGTGTAATTCTAGGACTTTTACTTTTCAAAGTACATATTAATAAATAAACCAACTTCTTCTTAAAAAAAAAAAAAAAAAAAACAAAGTTGATGAAAATCCACCGGCTTATGAAGTTAGCTGGATTGTTGTTAGTTTTATGAGAAACTTATTTCAATCAATTTGAAGCACACATTTTTTAACATTTTTCACTACTTATATAATTTGTATAAACAAATTAAGGTCATCATTTCCCCTTTATTTATTTACCTCATTGATACCACCCTCCTAAAGTGGGTAAATCGACCTTTTTCGATTTTATTGAAAAATGTGAGTAACGGTTTTGAAGTAACTACAATAATATTTGACGATGAGGATTGCATTCATAATTATTGTGTAACCCTATTTTTTTTTTTTTTTTCAAATTGTTCATTTTTGTAGTAACCTTTGAATGGACAAAACTAAATTGATCGGTGGGTAGGTTCATTATGTAGAAATGGCAACCACGGGCAGCCCATACCTTAGCCTAATTAGCTCTGAATTGCGCCGTTTTGATACCTTAACTCGTTAGAATCTTTAGATTGAATTGAAATTGGAGATTGTGGACAAATCCTGAGGATACTGTCAGTTTGAATTAAGAATAGGATTGAATAGATTTTAATGTTTGTGTTATGGCGAGTTACTTTTAGCACAATCATCAGGAAGAGGATCACTCATTCAACCAGACACGCACCAGCATCCGAAACATCCACATTTGCCACATTGGTGCTGCCGCACCCACTGATTTAATCGAATGATCATCCAGCCACTGTGCACCATGAACCCCCGCCAACATTCCAGTTCGCTAGCTTAAGTTCGTCCTAGAGCCATTTCGTTGTGTTGAGAAAAGAGATCAAGTCTTTGATCTTCATTTCCAAAAGTTATTCAATGTCGTTAAAAAATGCGCTTACTATGATTTAGTCTAAGAGCCCACAGCAGATTTTGGGGTGTGAAAATAAACCGAAAAAAAAGTATATGAGTCGAAAGGTGTGGTAAGACTTATGAATGAAATGGAATTCTTGCAGTCCCTGGCTGTCAATTCGCTCAACTTTAGGTAGACAATAATTCAACGTTGGCGACTGCGATTGGTGCAGCTACAGCTTCTCATTGTTGAACTTTATACTATTTTCGTATATTTCAATTTTGACAGTGCGACAAGCGCCTGCTACAGCGACTCCATTCTGCTCGGCCAGTTCAGATATTTTGGTCGTCATAACCCTTGAGGAAATCCGTCATTTTGAAAAACGCGAATTGGTCTATATCTCCAAAACTTTTGGTTTTAACTGACAAAATATCAAGACCAAAGTTGTTGTTGGAAATATAATAGTCTTTTATTTTTACACAATTATCCGCATTGGCAATAATGATTCTATATCTAATAAACTTTTCTGCGTTAATTCTTCGGAATTTAAATTGAAGATGTAGGGAAAATTTTATTCGAATTCATCACCGATTCAACTCCTGGGTATCTTTTCTGATTAATGCAAATTAATTTATGCTGTTCCACTTGTCTACATTGAAGATAGGTAGGTTGGGTAGCTACCTTTTGTTTATTTCATTGCATTCAAAGCTCATTAAAATATTCGACAACACGTCTTTTTTTTATTTCTACATCCAGGGAATATACACATGTGGTTACTTATGCACATTATACGTGTATTTCAAAACTAAAAGTATCTAACCTTCCTTTCTATTGGAAGGCGCATCACTTAAAAGTATACTATATCGACCATAATTTTGAAATAACTACCTGCATAAATTACGTAGGTATAGGTTGGTAACTCAATTTTATACTCAACTAATCCCTGGAGTTGAAAAAAGCGCATGTTTTCACATCTACACCGCATGCATATAATAAATGCAGCTTCGGTCGTGTCGTTATCGTCGAAAATCATCACCGTCATCATTATCCACATAGAATGAGCTCTCGTAAGTCTCTACATGAAAACCCTAATCTCCCTTTGGGCTTATTGCATACAAAATACAAATCTAAAACTTCCCGTCGCGTCGTCGCAACCAACAAATGCCTCCAATGAGTGTACCTTTGATGCATAGGTATAATAAATGCATTCTTCGATGAATTCACACGTGTCACAAATCACGCCTTGCTGGCTAATATGCCATGGGCATTTTGTTCGTCGGTTGATCAATCGATGTTCGAGAATAAGTCCCTAATAATTTGTTTCAGCTAAATAATGTCGACCTGTGTTTTATTGGAAAAGCTATCCATAGTACAGTAGGATTTTACACGAATAACAAATACAACATCGGCAGTATGAATACTGACGATAAAAGTTAAAGTAGAATGATACTGCGGATGGATTTTCCGAGTCTCGAATTGATTTTTGGTGATTTAATTCTCAAATGTTGGTACGATTGATATTTCATTTGTATCTCGATACCTGTGTTCGTTGAGTAGTTGTGCATTTGGGATGATGTGTTTTTCCATTGGGGAAAAACCCAATATTTTTCTGTTCTCATATATTTAATTTTGTTAATTAAGATTGCGCTTATTTTACAAGAGAGAATAATAAAAAAGATAAATGAGTTAAACAAAAAGTAAAACAACGAAAAATAATAGAAGGTGTTCTTTCAGTTGTACCAATTTTGAAATACAAAAATCAGGCTACTGCGGATACGTTTTTTTTTTTTGGTAATTTTCTACTGTATTATTTATAGAATGCCAAAAAAACACGGGTACCTATTAATTCAATTCGATCACAAATTCACGAAAAACAAAAATTAAAAGAAAACCCAAAAAAAGTTACACAAAAGAAGACAACAACAATATAAAAAGTAAGAAAAGTATGAGCAAAAAGGAAACACAGCATTCTAACTGTATCTTCTGAAAGTCAACTTAATTCCACACCTGGGGATACCTACCTATCTATCTACAAACAAGGAAACGCAAAATATACCTGTGCTCTGCGAGAGATATGAGGTAAGCCAATATATATACACACACAAACAACTACAAATGCACCCAACTGGAGTTCCGTCATTCCATATATGTATACAAAAGATCAAGCTGTTAAAACAGGTCTTATTGCTGCTGGCCATTGAAAGAAGATATAATCCCATACCTACCACAACAAAAACATAAGTCGCAACTCGTTAGTTATTTGCATCGCACTCGCACCAAGTTATACTACACAGAGTTAATCTCTGTATACAAAACTGTGTGTGCTAGCTTATCTCAGAACTCTGAGCCACGGTGCTGAATCTGATCTCTAATGGGGATGATAGGTATAGCATTCCACTTCCACCACTCTTCACTGGCCGTTGGAACTTGGAAGTCACCATCAATTGAGACTCCATTTCAAGCCATTGACTTTTGAGCCAATTATCGCACGAGACTGAGTGGAGAACCAGTTTATTTTTTTTTTTTTCTTTTTATTGTGCTTGTGTTGCCTTTTTGTCTTCCAGTCCACTGCGCTCTTTCAAGCTTCTTCTATATAAAACCAAGCCTCTTCCAGTGAAGCTCGAGCTACTTTAAGTTCGTTCACCGGGCGCATGCGTGACGTCTTCGCTCGTTGTGGATTTTCTTCTCTTCATCTCTTTTCTTCTTTTGTTCTTTTTTATTTGCTTTTCTGATAAAGCTTAAAATGTTGTGGTTTTGCGCAGTTGTTATTGGGGAAATTGAGGCCAATATTCCACTTCTTGAGCGCTTGTTTGTTGTTTTAAGGAATTTCAAAAAAAAAAAAAAAAAAAAATCATTTACCTCTTTTAGTAGAAGCTTGACTTCTAGAAATCTCCTCGTTTCTGTAATTAGTCATTGAACTAGGAATGGCTTTGGGCATCAAAAAAAAATATCTGTCCAGTTCCAGGTATAGTGAAACTTGATTGAGAGTAATGTTAAGGCCACCCGCCATGTCAGCTGACGTTTAAATTTATTTTCATTAAAAAAAAACAATCATGACCGTAAATCATCTATCAACACAAAGGAACGACAACAATGTCAACGTCTAAAAGAAGACTATAATAGAGTAGAAGCTCCCAATGTAATTAAGGACTGTCACAGAGTGTCACCTGTCAAACTGAGCTTGTGCTCGATTTGTAGCAAAATTATTGTTCTATTGTTTGTGAATTGATTTGATTTGTTCAAAAGTATCTAAAGCAAAAATGTGTCTTATTATGTGTAACTCTCTGTATGTATCTTGCTGCTCACCAATATTTTGATGATTGATGGAATTGATTAATGGTGGAAATTTTCTTGCCGCGATCTATGATTATGATTAGAGAAAAGAATCGTAGCATATTATTATAATATTGGATGAGATTATTGAACCTTGGTGCTGTGTGGCATCACGGCTGGATCTATGGTGGCATTGGCATGGCATGCTGTTGAATTGAGTTATTAGTATAGATTCTATCTTCTTCTTTTTTTGTTGTTGTTATAATTTTGTTTCTTCCTCTTTGCTATTGCGATTCTTCTTTGAATGGGATATACCTACCTATCATATACATATGTATATGAATGTAAATAAATTGAGGATGGGAAGGTCAATTACCTTTGGTTTTAGATGTGAAAAGAATAGTACCTATAGAATTAGATTGGATGTTGATGATTGTGCAGATGTTGAGATTATTACCATCATCTAGCTAACTAATAATCTCATGCCTGCGGAACTAAATTTTTGACGAATGTTTTGATTGATGTTGATTGTGTTTTGAATGTTGGTCTTAAAAGATGGATCAAACGAGAAGCTTAGTCTTGTATCCAATTTGCTTATTCTCCAATTAATTTAAATTCAATATAAAAAAAAAACATTTTTTCAAATGTCATTGAAGTTTTTGAAAAATTTCCCATTTTTAATGATGAGTTTAGAATTTAATAGAAAGTGAATAAACTGACGCTGGGAAAAGTGAACTTCATAATTATTTGAGCCAGTTTTTCAGTGCCAGATAAAAGTTAGCTCTTGATTAATTCAAAAAATGTTTTTGATACTTCTGCATCTTCTATCTACAGACAAAAAAAACTTTCCTATTTCCAAAAACACACCTATTTCCGTACTTCTATAGTTAACTTACTTTGGGTGAGTTACCATTGAAAAACTCTACATTAATGCATTTAAAAATTCAATATTTTTAATGATGACTTAAAATTAAATGGAGTGAATAAATTGGTGCTTAGAAAAGTTAACTTTTAAACCCAGTTTTGTGAGTGCCAGATTAAAGTTTAAACCGAGTTTACCCTGAGGCCACACGAGCTAGTACTGGCTTACAAGTTACAATACATTTAATTTTTTTTAACTAACACATACAAGCTTGAGCAACTTGCTCGTCAACTGGCTTGCCTTTTTCGAAGCCAGTTGGGAAGCCAGTAGAAAAGACAGTGGCCTCGTTCAGACTTTTATATAAGGCGATGTATAGATTTTCGTTAAAATTTTTGGAAATAAATTTTTTCATGAGAGGAGGGACCAAGAAATTTTCACATTTCCAAATTAGGCAACCGGCAAATATGATTGAAAGATGGCTATGATTATCAAAGGGCACGGTAGTGCCCAGCCAAGTTCTGGCACTACACCCTTTTTACATGATCAAACTCAGGCGATTTTCGACCCCCCTCTAAGTTCAGTGCCAATAAAGCCAGAAACTGCGAACTCACAGCATTTGCTAAGCTCACCAGGTTTAGTCAACCCACCAAATTTCAATTCTTTAGCATCAGTGGTTCCCAATATATAAGACTGAAAAATTTGCAAACACCGTAACTGACTGACTCACTGACAGATCATCAAAATTATCGAGCACTTCCCGACATCATAGAATCTTGCAATTTTGCACCACGGTAGGCATTGTGGTGTATACAAAGGAAAAAATCGAAAATTTAAGATTTTCCATTCAGGGGGCGTGGTACCCGCCCATTTTTATAGAATTGATATAAATTACTTAGAGCACTTCTTTTTGTCGTAGATTGATAAAATTCGGTAAAGCGGTAGGGCTTAAAATGGAGGCAGAGGAATAATTTTAAAATCTGAGATTTTTCATTCAGGGGGCGTGGTATCCGCCCATTTTCATAGAATTGATATAAATTATTTGGAGCACTTCTGACTATCGTGGAACAATGAAATTGGGTACAACGGTAGGGCTTAAAGTGCTGGCAAAGGGAAAATTTTAAAATTTGAGATTTTACATTCAGGGGGCGTGGAACCGGCCAATTGGATAAGAATTTATATAAATTAAGAGGAGCTCTTCTGATTGTTGTAGAACGATCAAATTCGGTAAACCGGTAGGGCTAGAGGTGCAAGCAAATGCGAAATTTTAAAATTTGAAATTTTGCATTCAGAAGGCGTGGCATCCGTCCATTTTCGCAGAATTTATATCAATTAAATTGAGCACTTCTGTTTGTCGTAGAATGATGAAATTTGGTAGAGCGGTAGAACTTGAACTGCAAACATAGGCTAAATTTTTAAATTTGATATTTAACATTCATGGGGCGTGGTATCAGCCCATTTTCTCAGAATTGTTATTAATTATATCGATCACTTTTGAATGTTGCAGAATAATAAAATTTGGTAAACTGGTAGATCATGTGGTCAGTACAAAGGAAATATTGGAAAATTTTAAATTATCCATTCAGGGGCGTGGCACCCACCCATATTCTCGGAATTGATATCAACTATGTAGAGAACTTCTGATTGTCGTAGAGTGATGAAATTTGGTAGCGCAATAGGACTTGACTTGAAGGCAAAGGGGAAATTAAAACTTTGAGATTTTACATTCAGTGGGCGTGGCAACCACCCATTTTCACAGAATTAATATTAAATATATTGAGAGCACTTCCGATTTGTGCAGGATTATGAAATTTGGTAAAGTGGTTAGTTTTCAGGCGTGGGAATGCAAAGAAAAAGTTGAAATCATGAACTTTTTTATGCAGGGGCGTTTCATCCACCCACTTTTTCTGATAAACAGAATCTTTGCAAAAAGTAGTGAAATCACAACAAAAACATAAATGTTAAAAAAGGAGCCAAGTTCTTCAATATACAAAAACCTTTGCGTAACAAGTCAGCCGTAAAAAGTAGTGGGTCTAAAAGTGAGCCAACTTCTAAGTTTATTAATGTTAAATATCAAATATTTTAGGTAGAAGTTATATGGAAGAACCTCAAATTATCAGAGAAATCTATTATTTAATGAATACTGAATTTAATTGAGTTAGTTTACTTGGCAAGTTTTCTTTTTAAAATTGAGTTATTAGGTAATAACAAAACTTACTTGTCAGTAATCATTAAATAACAGATTTCTCTGATATATTTTAAGGTTCTTCCATATAACTCTACTTAAAATATTTGATATTTAACATTAATAAACTTGGAACTTAGCGTACTTTTAGATCTCACTACTTTTTACGGCTGACTTGTTACGCAAAGGTTTTTGTATATAGAAGAACTTGGCTCCTTTTTTAACATTTATGTTTTTGTTGTGACGATGAATTATACAAAATCTCTTAAAAATCCTAATTTTAAAGAGTATTTTTTTTTTTGCTTGGGACGAATCAGAGTTTTGGAGATTTCGGGTGACATTTGGAAAATTCTGTTACCGATCTGTCAAGCCATAGGCTGTTAAATTAAATTCAAAGAATGTTACGAAGATTATGAATTGAAAAGAACTGAATTTTTAGATTAAATTTTTTGCGTGGGAAAAGGCTATTTTAGCGCTTTTGGGTGAAATTTGGAACGAAATATTCCTCGTACTAAATAATTTAGTTTCTTATCTATCTGTTAACGTATGAACTGTCAAATTCCATTAGAGGATGGATACGATGATGATGGGTTAAAAAGCTTAAAAAAAATCCAATTATTATTTTTATTTAAATTATTTAAAAACAAATCGAAAATTTTTGAATAAGATGAGTTTCAATCCATGTTACTTTGACAATACAGAAAAATGTCCACGCATTGGCAGTATTATCCGTTGTGACTCGCAAGACTTGACAGACTTTATGCAGAATTCGACGCCTTTTTTTGTTAACGCGTTGAAGTAAGAAAAAATCGAAGTCCGATGCCAAAACAAATTCAATTACAAATGTGTATTAAGAATCCTAGAAAGGCTATCCTAGTAAAATCTGAAGGTAGCCAGTAAGATACTTGAAACCAACTTGCTAACAAGTTGCGTCCCGCCTACGTCACAGCATATTCACGTATAGGAATTTGACAGTCAATGTATGTAGTATACTTGCTTGGCCTCAGGGTTACTCACCAATCTTGATGAGTTAACTCTGGAAATGTTCTGGAAAAAATGCTCTTTATATTTTTGTAGTCATCTTCTACTGGAAAACAACCGTTACTTAACTCAACTGTAGACACATTTATTTCTAGAATTAACTAACTCTCATTCAACTTACCACTGAAAAAATGGGCCTTAGTCCATTAGGAGCAAACGATCAATTTTTTTTTTCAAATTCGTTATGAGCTTTTTTAAGACTACTTAATAATCCGTAAGGATTAATTGCGTTCAAGGGATTTTAATTATGTTTTGAATGTTTCTGTGTGGAACATAACACAAAATTTGACCAAACTCACTCATGTATTTCTAAAAGAATGGTAACATTGGTCAATTTTCAATATTTTTGATGTAACTTGATAACTAAACCGGAAATGAGAATTAAACTTAAGAAACTTTTTGTTGAAAATGAGATTTTCTATAAAAAATGGAGGTTTACAAAATTTTATACAAACATTTAGACAAGAACATTAAACAAAATCGGCTTTTAATTTTGATAGGTAACTGATTTTTTTTTTTTTTAACTAAATTGCACATAATCTTTTCGTGCTAATGTGAGCTTTTGAGCAGACCATCATGTGTGGATTCGAAGACAACTAAAACTGTTGCGTCGCTGTCCATACGCTCCCCGTGCCCCTACTATCTCAGCCACTTAATTCTATCTAATTGACAAAGTCGACATCGCTGGATAGCCCGCAAAGCTCGTCGTTAAATATTCTTCTTCACACACTAGAACAAAAACCAACCAAGATGATTTGTATCCATTTTTTGATAAGATTCATGCTTCTTATATTCATCCCAGCCATCTCAGTCAGTGTATGTTCATCTTTTTAACCAGGTTGACGAGTCGGCAGAAATGGCTGGTTCGGTGCTGCCTATACGTTCCACGTGTCCATGCTATCTCTGTATTTTCAGCCAGGACTAAATCGCTTTACAGGCTGAAAAACTTGTTAGTGAATCTTCTTCTCCACAATCTTTTAATACACTTTCGATCAAAAATCACACGAGGAATCTCTTATTTATCTTAACTAAGGGGGCTATATAGTCCGGTGTGCATTAGGGTCTCAGCTATCAAGGTTTTTTTCAACGTGCAATCTTGTAGCTGGGGATCAAATTAACGCTGGAGTGCCTTAAAACCACAACTTGATCGACCTGCTGGTATAAAACTGTACTCGAGATGAAAGATCGTGGGTCATCTAGCCTTCTTTTTCTCTGGTTGAAGAAAACGGTTTGGAAGTTACCGAAGTTTCCCCTGAAGACAAAGTGTAAGATAGGATATCAACTCCCTGATCTTCAGTTCGGATAGTTCGGTATAATCTTCCAAGCGATTGTGCTCTCATTCTGGCCAGAGAAGGAGATTTACAAAGGAAATAATAATTAACTGTTTATTTTGTATTTCTGGTTGCCACAACATAAATAGTGAGTATTGTGAGAAATTCCCTGCTTCCACATAGTTTCCCTTGGGCGAGTCAACAAATCAATTATTCGGGATGTAATTTTGGTGGAGCACATCTTTCTGGATATATCGCAGTAGGTTAAATTGCTTAATTATGTTCGTTCTTATTCTTACATATGTAATTGAAACTTTTTTTTCCGCACCGTAGACTCAAACCTTTTACCATAAGCTGGGACTTTGTTCCGAAGCCGATTCAAATCGTGCTACAGAAGTCACGTGAACAGTTCTGTTCAAATAAAGAGGTTTACAAAATTTCGGAGTAATGCTTTAAACAGTTTTTCTTCAAATAGGTCGTAATTATTCTACCATATTCGACTACGACAATTAGATATCAGCATTCATGATAGTCTGGTCAACAACTGATAAGAAATTCAATTGAAATTGCGAAACGCTTTGTGCAATATGCGATCATCATAAACATTGAATTAAATCTTAAGTGTTCAAACTGATTGTTTTTTCCTTAGGATACACACCGTACCGGAAATAACTTGAATTCTTACTTTGATTCTATGAGCATATGTATTACCAAAATAATTCACATCATCTTTCATCGAACAATCAGTCTTTCATTAGCTTTAATTTCACTATTTTCTTTTTTTTTACTTTTTAAAAATTCCACTCACTGTAAATTGCACAATCAAAGACACTCTATGCGATGATTGATGCAACAGAGGGGTTGTCTTTTTGTTTGGATTTGTTTTGATATAAATGTATGTATATATATGTGGGTACGATTGTAGGGTAGGTAATGTACTTGAATGTTGTCGAGAACTATTAAGTGAAAATTGCCAGACTAAGACTATCTTATTTATACTTATGTACCTTCTGCTCCTGGTGTTGCACTCTGATATGGCTTTTGATTTTAAGTTGTATTTTCTGCTATTTAAACTAAGCACTTGAAATATTTTTAATTTATTAACGCGCATTTGCTGCACTCGTCTAAGGAAAGCCATAGAAAGTCTAAAAATTTACATTAGCAAATTGTTTTTGTTTGTGTGCTATGCTGCCGTATTGAATGTGCGAAAGTGGCGAAGCTTTGTATGGATTAAACATTTATTCTTCATCGAGCTTCATTTTTTTTTTTTTTGTAACTGTTTAAGTATTGGTGATGCCTTCTTAATTGTTTTTTTAGTGTGAATGTTTTAAAGAGCATGAAGAAGTGGAGAAGAGCTATTAAGATTTAAGAAAAAATCTAAAATAAAAGATTTCAGTATTTTGGTGGAAGATTTTTTTAACCCTAGAATGACACTTATCTGGTAAACTTAAAAAGGGAAATTTGTTTCGTCTAGGACAACAAACTATAAAAATCTCATCAAAATCGTCAAAACTGTTTCCAAAGAACAAAAAAATAATAAAATTAAGCGTGGTACGAACTGAATTCTAAAACTACTTTATAAATGCTTGACTTGTTACCTATAAGATGAAATTCTGAAAATGTCGGCCAATTCGTTTGAATATTGAGAATAGATTTGAATAATACAAAGAGTAGAGCCTGTGTAGCAGTGGTTATGGAAGTGGGTATGGAAGTGGGTATGGGAGTGGGCGAATTTTACTAAAACCGCTTTTTGGCTCGCTCATAAGAAGAAACTCTGAAAAAATTTACTTGCCAATGCTCATTACAACAAATTCACTTAAATCGTTTGAATGCTTTCTGAAAAAAAAAAAAAAAAAACAAAGAAATAAGAAAAGTGGGCGTAGTAGTGGTCGATGTAACTCAAACCAATTTCCAACTATTATTATATTCTCGCTTATAAAAACAAACTCTGAAAATTGGACCCAAATCCTAACATAAATTTCAGAGTAACCAAAAATTAATAAATGTGGGCGTTGCGGGAAGCTAGTTTTACAAAAACTACTTTCTTAAATTTTGGCTTGATCATAAGAAGAATTTCTGAAAACTTCTCTCAAATTGTTTGAATACTTTCCGTAGAATAGATAATTTCACAAAACAATAAAATTTCTGAATTCCAAATTCTTTACTCGATAGTAAGACACAAACTTTGAAAATTTAACCAAATCGTTTAAGGAGTTTCCGACCAAGAAAAAAGAAAAAGAATTAGGCGTGTTAGGGAGCAAAGCATTTTCTAAAGAACAAATTCTGAAAATTTAACCAAAATTCGTTTGAATAGCTTTTTGAAATAAAGAGCTGTTTTCGAGAAATATGAAAAGCGGTCGTGGCCGTCTAAATAGTGTCACTGGTTTCGATTGTATATGTATGTTTATTAAAGACCGCCTCAACTTGAACCATTGAGCGTCGTGTCATCGACACAAGCGCCCGAATATTTCATTTATTTCTTGAAAAATATTAACAGAAACGTAAAAAAACGTGAAAATATGTATCTGTATCTGACAGCCTATTACATCACACTACTTGACGGTGCGTTTCACAAGAATTTGACATGAGTGTTTGTTTAAGTGGAAATTATAATTGTCGGAGGGGCATTAGAGTAGTCAAAAAAAAAAAAAAAACAAGCGAATACAAGGTAATCGTATGAGTAACCTGTAAAATTGCAGATGTTGTTCTTCGTTTAGTTCGAAGGGAAGATCACCTCAATTAAGCAAAACTGATGGGGCGACTTTCCATTAGGTCCGCACGCCTAGAATTTTGATTTTTTTTTTTACAGTGAGCTAGGGGTCTCTATAGAATAGCTTTAAAATATTACGGTGAAGAAACACCCCTAATTATGATAAAAAAATATTTTAATTTTTTGATTTTGGCATTTTTTTTTTCACACTAGTACTCAAGTTTCCATTAATATAGCACACATTTTCACACGCGAATACTTTTTTTGGTTAATTAACTAATTCAATTTATCAATTTTAATATCAGCAAGTTTTTTCAATTTTCAATAAACATTTAAAGTTAGAAAACTGCATTCAGTATGCATGAAATCTGCGGCAGCTAAATAAAAAAATTATACAAACTGTTATACTACTCAACAACTTCGCTATGGTAAGTGTTGTGTGATGTGTGGATTTTGTTTGGGATTTTTTGTTGGGAAATTTGTTGCTAATTAAGATGTTTTTTCGATTAAAAGTACTTAATGGGTGGCCCGCTTTGCGGGTTCAAGGATTTTAACTCCCTTTTCGGGTCCTCTGTCCCGCTCACGCGACTCCGTCGCTCCGCTTAGGGTATGCTCAGTCGTCTGGCAGGCGCCTATGTTGTCAGTCGGTATGTTATCAAAGTTGTTCAAAAAATTGTTAAAATTTAATTTTTAAAACTTAAGTTTAGTAATCCCTAAAAAGTCCCAAAAAAATCCCGAACAAAAACCACATATCACAACACTAACCATAGCAAAGAAGCATGTACCCTCATTTGTGTATGTTAAAGAACTGTCAAATCAAACAAACACAATAAATTACATTCATTTTGTATGAAAAATGAAAACTTTATAAATTAATTAAAAATATAAATAAAAGTTTCCTCACTTTAAAATTATAATATTTATTATTTTTAGTCATAAATCTATCGAATAAAATTATCCGCGTGTGAAAATTCGTGCGTCCTTAAAGGAAAGTTCAGCCAAACTGACATTTGTTAAGGCAGAAATAAAAAAAAGAGAAAGGTGGTGTATTTTACTTGAGTGCAACATGGCTGACTTGTCCTCTTGACTGTTCAGAAAGCTATGTCCGTTAGTTTTTGACATTAGTTTCAGTGCACGATCGACAATTAATTTGTGTAATTTGTGAACATTTTATAAGGATTGTTTCTCTAAGTAGGGCTGGCCACGAGACGAGAAAAGTCTCGGTCTCGATCTCGGTCTCATCATGCGAGACTGCATTTTAAGCAACCGAGACGAGACTGTATATTTGGACTGAAATTTACAGAGAGTCTTATTTAAATAATCCAACTTCAGTTAAATATTTATTTTCTTCTGCACATAAACCATAATCGAAAATATTTCGTTGTAGTAATCAATTGGTTGTCCTGAAATCGTATTTTTCGGAGACGAGACCGAGACGATACTTAATTATACTTGACCGGCACGAGACCGAGACGAGACTTAAAATTTTCGACTTTAACGAGACCGAGACGAGACTTACAGAAGTCTCGCACAGTCTCGTCTTGTGGCCAGCCCTATCTCTAAGACATTCCCGTACGTTTTATGACATTTGAGGTTATGGTGAATCTTATTTTTCGGATGCAAATTACAAAACACACAAATTCTCAGCAAGGTATAGTATGGAAGGGTTAGACGCTTGGCCGTGTGCGAACTCGATTGAAAATCACCGTTATATTTTATCCCACATAAAATTAAGACATTCCTCCCATGGTGAAGATAATTGTATATTTTTGATTTTAAAACCAACGGATACACAAAAATCATCATCATTTCACTCATTCGTTAATGGGATAAGTGTTTGAAATTAAAAATTAATCGAGGCATACATTTTATTTTACAATTTCCCCGGGTCAATGCAAATTCACCTCAATAATGCCAAAATATGATGTCTGATTAACAAACGTATGAGTGTTTGGTGCCTGAACTGAATACAAAATGACTTATTGTCATTGCATTGGTGTGAAAATAAATCAATAATATTTTAATTTTTGAAATATTTTCAAACTTATAGCATTTTGGACTTATTATGACAAATGGATGTTAAAAGAGAAAAATTAAAAAAAAAAATCTTTGAAACTAGATTTTTTTTGTGTTGTAATGACGAAGAACCCAGAGGTGATTTCGGGACGTCAAAATTATATTGATGCATCAATTATTAATTTTTTTTTTTTTGACGTCCTATATTCACATCATAAATGTCAAAATGTATTCTTTGTATCAAATTTAACGTGATTTTAATCCAGTTCCGCACACAGCCTAGTGAGAATTATTATGGTGTTGTACAACTGCAACTTTCTACCTACCTATAAATGCTTGTGCAACATTTCGACACAATAGGTATTATTTATGTACATAACTTATTACTTTTTTTTTAATCACACTTCTCGGTATATTTTTTGATGCGCTATTGCAAAATATTGCAAATTAAGTTCCTGTTACCATTTTATTATTAGTTTATCGTGAATCCATTACTAATCGCTTATGTAGGCTCATAAACCTATCATAGTTAGTGCATTCGATATTATATTTTTTCTTCCTTACATTTGTAATTAATTTGAAAAGAAAAGAAAAATCTATAAGTGGACCCCTCGTTGTTGTTTTTTTTTTTTTTTTTTTTTTTTTTTATTTCCTTTTCACCACAAAATTTCGCCACCCATTTTTGTTTGTCTGACGTGCGCTTGAAAATCGCCTGTTGCATTTCACTTTGTTCGCTCATGCATCGTTATTATTTAAGTGCTTTTTCCTTTTCTCTCCATTTTCTGCAGCACAACTTCATTTCTGTGGAAAATCATCAACACAAATAAAAAGTGTGAATTATGTTACTGATTCTCTCTTTTTCTGTATAATATTTTGCAGCAAACTGAAAATATTTATAAATAAAATTGGAAAGAAGAAAGTAGGTACATGGAAAATGCAAAACATGGAAAACTTTGATGTCTATTGAAATAAACCCAGGAAAAGAAGGGAACCACACATCATGAAAAACCAAAGCATACCGCTACCGGTATGGTGAATTTGCTTATGAGCATGAAAAACCACCAGACAACAAATTATAATGTTTTCAATGCGAGAGTTCTCTTTTTTCGTTCTTCTGCCTTATTCTACCACCCATCATTAAATTACACCCACGGCCATGGCCCAATCAGTTTTCCCAGCTCTCTTTTACATCTAGCCAGCGCCAATCGTTCTCTCTTTCTAGAAAACCAATTTTCATAATTTCACCACCATTCTTGGATGTTCATGTTGGGGATTTGCATTGGGGTACAAGAATGGAAAACAACTGCTATATTACTCACATTCGTGGATAGGGCTATGTTCTCATTTCCATGACACAAACACCACTATGAGAGGCTCAGACAAGACTGTTCTCACTCACATGTTTGCTTAGAGAAATCTGGAAAATCGCATGTTTTCTGTTTGTTGAACATTTATTTTATGCTGTTGAATGTTTCATAAATTCCAATTTCCAATGTGGAAAGAGTGTGTTGTGAGTTTTTGGGGTGGTGGTTGGTGGAAAGGAAAATGTATATGATCTATCTACCGTAGAAGTACTAATTATAATTTTATGACATGATGTTGCCAGAATAGAAAGCTATAAAGAGTTATAATAGAGAAAAGCTTATTGAAATAGATTGAGTAAGAATACACATATACATATGCAATGCATGAATGAGTGTTTGTTGTCTGGACTGAATACAAAGATTATTTATTGCCTCTGGTGTGAAAATAAATAAATATATTTTTTTTATTTTTGCTATTTGAAATATTTTCAAACTTATTGCATATTGGACTTATTATGACAAAATGGCTGTTAAAAGAGAAAAAGTAAGAAATACCAGACCTTGAAAAGAGTTTTTTTTATTGTTATGATGATGAAGAATCCAGAGGTGATTTAGGGACTTTTTTTAAGATTATAAATCAAGTTGTTGAATTTTTTATTAGGTACAGTGTCTTTTGTTGTCTCTAGGTATTTTATTTTATAGCACCTCCTGGTGCAGTGAAAATAAACATATTTTTTTGGTGATAGATCATTTTAAGGTGTTTTGAAATTCAAATAAAATGACATTGTTAGAATTTGTGTCAAAAATGTAGTAGGTATATAAAATTAAGTTAACTCTTAATGATAATAATTCAAAGTTAACTTTCAATTAACACAACGCATTTATTGGTCTTTAAAGACAAATTATGATTGATGGTGAAAGAACTGCTAAATATTTTTATAAACGTACTAAATCCTAACGGTGAGACATGAAAATCTTGTTTGGCTTTGTAGATAATCCTTTCCCTATATACCTACATAATGTACATTAGGGTGGTCCTTATACAGGTCATTATCTTATTTTGAATGACGCAGCCCCTTATTTACTCTTAATAAATTTAAAAAAAAATCCTGTTAAATTTAACCTCATTTAAGAGCATACTACAAATTGAGTGAGTTAGGCTCCCAAAAACTTGAAAACGGCTCGACTGATTTCGATTATTATTTTCTTGGTAGTCTTAATACTTGGGGGGTCTGAAAAAATCGGAAAAACTCGATGGAAAATCGAAAATCGCATAGGAATTTTTTTAAGTTTTTAACTGACTTATCTCGGGAATCACATGTCCGATTTCAAAGATTCTTTTGGTTTTTGAAAGCATATAGTTAGATGATGGTCAGAGAGTTTTTATGAAAATTTATATAAAGTAGGGTTATTTTTTTTAAGGTGAAATGGGGTAAAACCAGAAATTTTCATCGGATTTCAGAAATTCTACCTGGGTTTGAATGTTAATATTTACTTCGAGAAGCACTTTAGGGATGAGTATTTTACAAAAAGACTTTATAGGTTGAAATATGATTAAAACATACATTTTATTATTTGATTTTGGAAATTCATTGGGCCCTACCAAAAGTATCAAATTCAGTAACGACTTAAATTTTTAAGAAAAATGGACCATAATTGTTTTGGCTTTAAATAATAAACCAAACCATGGTAAGGCTTAAATATTTAGGTGTACCATAAATAATGGACATTTCATGGAATGGACTGTAAAATATGTAACACAACATGTACGGTTCATATTTTATAGTCCATACCATTATGGTCTTCTTTCCTTAAAATTTAAGTCATTACTAAATTTGATAACACAAGGGCCCTTTGTGTTTGAATGAGAGTAATAAGATGATGGATAGACGATCACTTCAGGAATGAATATTTTTGAAATTTATATGTTAAGTGAAATAGGGTAAACACAAACCATGATACGTGGGTACCCGATTTCAATTCTTTAAATTTTTTAATGGTAATATTTAGGGTATGTAGTACCTACTTCCGGGTTCCTTGAGAAATATGTATATTATTTTAAAAGTATAAATAGAATGAAATGGGTAAAACGGGGTGAAAACAATGATAGGCAGCTGATTTAAAAAATTTCTTTAGTGTTTTGGTGGTACATCTTATGTACCTGCCTACAATTTTTGTCCCAAATAAATACAAATTTATATTTTTAAAATATGATTTATCCGATTCTTATAATACGCATAATCATTGAACTTAAAGTTCAAGGCAATTAATACCATTTTATTTTTGAAGATGTGCGTCAAATTAACCATTTTTTGTTGTCAAAATTGTTTAAGATTCGCCTAAAGATTCATTCAAAACTTTAAACAATTTTCTTATTTAGATAAAAAGCTCTAGAACACTACACATAAGTTTGTAGCGAAGCAGTCTACACGAACAAATTATAAGAAGGCTTCCATTTATAAGAATTAAGAACCTAACGTATCATATTTAGGTTAAGCTAAACGTGAAATTTGTCGAAATATTTTATACAACGACGAGATAAAAAAAGTACTCATACGCCCGAGTGTGTCATATAAATTTGAATTTTATTTTAAACGTTCTGGACCGCTTGCATCAATTGAATGGCTGATGAAATCAGATTTAATATTGGAAAGTTTATTAGATGAATGATCCATGAGCTTAAAAGGATTTATGTACATATGTATATGCATGAACTCGTATGTGTATGTGTAGGTATAAATACCCCCTCTTACAATGCAATTTTTCAGTAGTATCCTCCATGCGATACCTTTTAAAAAAGTGAAGCAAATCGTGAATATAAAAATGAATGTGTTGGAATATCAGTGCTGTAGCCAATTTAAATTTTGTTGATCCATTGTATAAATTAGTGCCGGTTTTTTGCGGTAGTGTGTACAGCGTTGCTATGAACCCATTACAAAAATATACATTTCCTAGTCTTTTAATTGTCTTAAAATATAATTGTTCGGTGTTTATCTGTGCTGAATCTCACTATACATAGTGAGTACAGTTTTCATGAAACTTAGTCATCTGCGATTTAGAATTATTATGAATTCATTACATAAATAATATCTTCTCATTACATAAATAATATGTGGGTAGGTATATGTAGGTACTCATTACAATATTATGTAGTGGGTACAAGAAGAATGTGCCCATCATAAAGTGCTGTTTATAGTTTTAATGTAATTGTTACATCCTCCTGTGCTCCTACTTTTCGGGCTGCTAGTTCCCCTTTATTCTAAAAGTAATGGCATTGATTTAGTTTAAAAAAAAATATCAAGTTTTACTTAACTGGATTTGAACTGTGATCCTCCCAAGAACCCATTGAACACACACTGAGTTAAGATGTAGTATAAAATTCTAGTGTAAAATGTTAACGATCGGATATTTGCTACAGTTTTTTTTTTCATTTAGATTAACGGCCGATTTTGCAAGAGACCGTTAAACCTAGGATAGTGCTTATTCTTCGAATAAAACAAACAATTATTCCTGTTGCTATATTGTTTATATTCCTTCGATAGTTTAACTGATAATTGAAAAATTGTTAAAATGGCTAGATAAAGCTTGTTAAATAAATAAAAATAAATCGGGTGGCACAACGGCTCATGAAGAACCAGGGCCTAGTGACTAACAACTCGCAACCATTCCTGTGTGCGCCTTTCGACAGGAATGGAAGGGACCTACAATTTTATGCCGAATCCGAACGGCTAGACGAGAAGCACTTATTCGTGACAAGTGATACTCTTGGAGGATTTGTCAAATCCTCGCAAGAGGCAGTAGCCCTCTGGAAGCGAGGCTGGGAAGCGATCCCAAATCTCCAGCGTGACAGTCGAACGCACTAACCATTACGCTACGGGCTACTTAAATACTACGGGCTGGTTAAATAAATACATATATTTATTCATGTGAGTATATACCGCTTGTATTACAAAACACGTCAGTTAAATCTCAGCACTTGTCCATTGTACTAAGCGCATAACTTACTGGCAGGCTTTAAATTCACTTTGGGCAATACATATTTCAGTGAACATATTTATCAACTTTCAGTAGACTGACAACATTAATAAACGCAGTCAGTATACCTACTTGTTGATATAAGGTTTCATTTCGTACATATGTACATATCTTCATATGGAATCAATACCTACATGTTCATTATAGTTTGTAAATAGAGTCGTCATGGCAACACATAAATCTGTAATAAGTCCAGTGGTGTCAAAAACATTCCGGATTTTTTTGGTCAACTGCGTTGAGTGTTGGTTTGTGAGATAAAAATGAACAAATCAAATATTTGTAATTTTTCGCCATTTTTATTAAACAATTGTATCATTTTAAACAAAAAACCATGGTAACTTATCCATTAAAACAAAAAATAATAGTCAAAAATTAAAGTTGATTCAGAATTTTAATGTGACAAACTTACCGGATTTTATCTTGTACAATTCATTATTATTTTGTATTTAATATTTTGTCCAGTAACCCCTATTTTTTATCACAGCTCGACATCGACGAGGCATTGACTGAATTAAATTTTCGAAAATAGAAGCAAGAATATTCTCCAATTAATTTTTCAAGGCTGCAAAAAGAAAAGTTGTTGACGTGTGTTTTTTTTCCAGCCCGCCTTTTTAAAATGGCCCACAAGTTTTTAATTGGGTTTAGATCGGGTGATTGAGACGGCCATTCTAAAACACGAATATTTTTAGTCGCAAACAACTCTTTTTAGCAGCTTTGAAGAATGTTTGGGGTCATTATCCTGCTGAAAAACCCAACGCAAAGGCATTTCTTCCTCTGCATATGAAAGCATTACTGACTCCAAATGTCCTTATATTGAAAACGGTCCATAATTCCTGTGATTTGGTGTATTGGACCGCAGCCTGCGCCTGAAAAAACAGCCCTAAACCATCACCGAGGCTCCACCGTGCTTAACTGTAGGGAGTACATTTGCAGGCTTTAATCGCGTACCTTTAGAGCGCCTTACTGTCCTTGCACCATCGGAGTAAAACAAGTTGAATTTGCTTTCATCACTGAAAAGCACGCTCCTCCATTTGCTTTAAGACCAGTTAAGATGATTTTTTGCAAATTCAACCCTGAGTTAAATATTTTGATTAGGAATTTAAAGTCTTTTCCAAACACCTTTCATGGCTTACCTTTTTCTATGATGTTTAGCAGTAAGAAGAGGTTTCTTCGCTGGTCGAAATGCAAAAAGACCGAAATCTCTTAAACGCTTCCTTACCGTACTTGACCCTATAGGTAGATTTAGTTCATCACAAATTATCTTTGAAGTTGCAAAAGGGTCTTTAAGCATAAAATTCTTTATGCGCCTATCAGTTTGAACAGTTGTTTTGCGAGGGCGTCCACCAAAATGATCTGCTTCTACTGATTTCCCGCTTCTAAATTTTGTAATGATGTCACAAACCGTTGACGTTAGAATTTGCAATATTTCAGATATTAAATTTTGTTTTGTACCGGCTTGGAACTTTTCTATTACCTTGTATCGAATCGCGTTGCTATAACGTGTTTTAGCCATTTTCTGCACTATATAATTTCAACTAACACAGCTCTCAACTTGTAAAGTCTGTTCAATCTACGGCGTGAGTCAAAAGGCTCGAAAAAACCGCTACTTTAACATCGAGACTCACAATCTCCCTGCAATCCGGTTATTATTAAATTGTCTCATACCCTTTACAAATTATGGAAAACCTATGGAAAGTTATTAGTTTTCTACTTGATATTAAGAAAAACATTATACTGAGGAAAAATCCGAAATGTTTTTGGCAGCACTGTACATAGGTTTTTACATCTTAGTGTGGTTCTTTAAAAATTCTTTCTTCTAAAAGTCTCTAAATTTAAAATTAACCAAGGTACCTACTTCAAAAGATATTTTTATGAAATGTTAAATTAATATTTTACTTTGAAAAATAACAAATACCTTATTGCTTGGGCTATATCATTTTTATTCTTTGTTTTGTGTAAAACTTATGTGTTCATTTAAAAAATATTTTATATTATTTTCATTTTATAGACATACCTACCTTTAATAAATACAAAAATCTCACTTCATCTATAAGTATGTATGTTCCTTAAACCATCAAAATAGTCCATAACCGAAAAATTATCCTGCACAGACATAAGTTATAATTTATAAATGTACATATGTAACACCTATGACCCTATCTTATAGTGCTCTTAAACACACCAAAATACCACTAAAAAAACACTAATAACATCCCAGAATGATAAACATTTATTTCATAATATAAACGGCTAGGTAAAAGACCATCAACATGTTTATTGTTTATATCTATTTTTATAAAAAAAAATACATACATATAGTAGGTACCTATATGATGACCTACCACTGGCATTTACATTAGACCATAAAAAGATTTACGATCCTAAACCATCATACCTACATACCTTCTAGAATATACATACCTACCTACCTTAAAAAAGACAACACGCAAATGTAGATATGTTTATTCTTTTGCACTCGGAAATATTTTTTTTTATTTTTATTTTTATTATTTAATAAAAACTGCACCTACGATTTATAATAGCTCGACCGACCCCTCTCATTCCACCTTCCAACCCAATCCCCCTTGATTCAAAAAACAATATTGGAAGGAAAATATAAATATTCCATTTCCACCTGTCTAAAAGAAAATCGTGACTAGCTCTACATTTTAACCCACATCCACATGAGATAAAATGTACATATATAATTATTCACCACACTATTGTGCGCAGAACCCCAAAAACATTCCAATTACTTTACTCACCAATTGATTTCTTTTCCATTCCAATTTACCAAAACTAAAGCTGGTCACACTCTTTCTCTTATAATCTTCTGCATACACATTTTCATAAACAAAATCACTCTTGGAAGAGAATCAAAAACACACCACACGACCAAACAAAATAATAATAAAAAAAAAATCCATGGAAGTCGAGGAAAGCAATGTGATTAGATAAATATCAGACTTCCAACGAGTCGACCACAACGACGACGAGGAGAACACCATCGCAGCGCGACAGTTCGCGATGGAACTTTGAAGATTGTGGATCGTACACAAAAATTATTTATCTTTATTCGTAAAAAAAAAACAACATCATCACGGATATTGTATCTGTTTATCTTGAATAGAATTACATTAACAGAAAAAAAAAAACAATACAAATATACTTTTTATAGCTAGTATATTATACAAATCGGTTTCGGTAATTTTTTATCATTTTTTATCCAGTTTTTCTTCTTCTGTATCCTGACAGAGATCTGTCAACCAACTAACCAACAAGGCTCAGATTATAAAAATCAGAATTTTTGTGCCTCAAGTTATTATATACCTACAAACAAAAAAAAAAAAAAAACGAATTTATCAATTTATAGCTGGACAAAGTCCTTCGCGGCACGCTTCAAATTCTAAAAAAAAAAAAGAAATAAAATAGACGACGTCAATTTGTTTCAAGGATTTACGTCTGTCAAAAGTGTGTATATTTACGTACCTACTCCAACGTCATCGCATCCTCCTTCAGTTTCCGAGTGTATCCATATCACTTTACCAACAAAACCACCACCACGGACAAACACCACTTGTGGAGTGGAAAACAGGTGTGTTTACTCACCGAGAGTGCTGAGGATTTAAAATTAATTTGCCTTAGTTGTTGTATCTATCGGGCGACGAATTCGCTCCGCTCCGCTCCGCGCCGCCGACAGCCAACACCACGACAAAGACGACGTGCATTCGAATAATTTAATTGGATTTAGGATCATCAAGGATTTTTTTTTTGCATTTTCAATTTAATTTTTTGTTTGCCTGTGTGGGGTTTTGTATTTTTTCATAAAATTCACAAACATTATAGTTTGGGAGTTTGTTGTGTGGTGACAGTAAAATAAAAAAAAAAAATATAAAATAAATATTTATCTATACATTTTTCGTCGATGTGAATTATTGTGTCAAAAATAAAAAAAATATTTATTATAAGTGCTGTGATACGTGAGAGAATATATAAAAATAAAGATATTAAAAAAGTAAAACAAAATATAAATCTATCTGAAGGTAGATTCTTTAAAAAAATATATATTTATTTTAAAGTGTTAATAATAATACCTACCTACCTACAAAAAAAATATTAATTTAAATAATAAATTGGGTGCAATTAATACCTATTTCCTTTCAAAATTACGTTCGGGTTTTTTAATAACTTCTTAATAATTCTAAATTTTGTGTACAAAAAAAAAAAAAAAATAAAAATAAATTTAAAATATATAAATTTAAATAATTCAATGCTTGAAATAAAAAAGTGAAATAAGTTTACGCAAAAAGTTTGTGTTTATTTTTATTAAGTTGTTATAAAAATAAGTGTGTCGCGCTGCTTTTTTGCTTAAAATAAAATTACAAATAAAGTGTTAAAAATCAAATTAAACAACATATTAAATAAATCATAAAAAATGGTAGTTTTAGAAACTGCCTCCGCCCTATTGGGCGGCCCTTACGCACAAGGGGCACCAGCTTTAAAAATGGTACAAAAACGTTATATTGGATTACATCAATGGTTGGGACCACTTAGAGCCAAAGAATTAAAGGAACACATTGTAAGTAACACAATTTTTGATAGAAGCTTATTTAAATAAAAAACGACATATTTTGGGTTGAGTTTTTTCTGAAAAAAAAGGGATATTTGTAACTTTTCCATTTTTTGGAAATATTCTAAAGAACAATTGGATTTTTTTTTTGAATGTCAAAGACGACATATTTTGGGTTGGGTTTTTTCTGAAAAAAAAAAAAAAAAAAAAAAAAAAAAGGATATTTGTACCTTTTTCAGTTTTTTGAAATATCCTAAGAACAATTAAATTTTTTTTTTGCTGTACCTAGGTTGGGAATTCTAAAAAAAAAATCCAAAAAAATCTCAGGAATCAAAATTGTTTATCTTCAAAATTCATACAAAAATTGAGTTTTCCAATTTTAATAAGCTTTGCCTTAAAAAAAATAAAACTTTTACAGAATGATTAAACGTCTATTTTTGCATTTAACAAGTTTTTGTTTTTGAAATCTACAGTTTCGATAATTCATTCTAAGCTGAGTGACGCAAATTATTATTTTTCAGTTTTTTTTTTTTAATTGAATTAGGTATGGAGGAGCATTTTATGTAGGTAGGTAGACATAGATTAATTTTTATAACAAGTTATGCATTTGTAAACAAAAACCCATTAATTTGAACTCAAAACTTGAATTTCCACATTCCAATGAAAAAAGTTGTTCCTCTAATTTTTGTATTTTGATGTTTGTGGTGCTTTTTATCTGTTTACCTTCGCAGCCTAAATCTAAACGACTTATTCGCATTTCTATGACCTTCATGAAATCTAGCGTTTTTATGACGCCATTTTTCCAAAGGTGTTTTAAATATTTGCTTTTAGGACCAACAATAAATAACGGTATACTGTACAAGCCATTCCTGAATTGACTTCAAACGATTTTAGTGAAATAAAACTACAAAAAACGAAATCTACGAAAAAAAAAACCTGAAGGATTAACTTTTTTTCTTGATCAAGCAAGTATACCTACGCAATATGGGAATGCAAAAACTATTATTTATAATATTTTATATAGATTATTCTTTTTGTGTGAAAAATTGTAAACAAATGCTATGTACTTCTTTGGATAAATTCAAAAATAGGGAGTGAGTCTTGAAAAATGAACTCAATTATCTGTCAATTCAAGACATCGTTAGCATGTTGATGGTCGAAAATTCGTATTTAGACTTGCGTTTTAATCTTTTTCGATATGATGAACAAAAATGTCACAAAAAAGTGTTCCTTTAATACGGAGCTAGTATAGTTTTATTTTAAGAAATTATATTTAGAGCAAAATCGTCTGCTCATTTTAACATTTTCTTAAGTCAGATTACGTTTTGTTGCAACTTAGTGAAGTGATTTTTTTTAGTAATAAATATTAACTGAGTTTTTGCACAGTTGACGCATAAAATGCTTTGTATGCGAATTGACCTTTTGCGCAGAAAAACGATCTAGTTTCCGACAAGGCACTAGAGAGTTTTTTTTATATATTCTGATAAGGGGCTAGCAAGGGTTAGCATAGGCTAGAACAAAGGCCTTTGCGACTATGGACTCTTTTGGCTCGTCAAGCAAAAAAAAAAAAAAAGTTGTATTATGTAGGAATTGATCCCGTGATATTCAGCTTGTCAGTCCAATGCGCTACCTACTGGGCTAAATTGCTATGCCAAACATTTAATTCGAAATTGAACAAGTTTTATACTCTAATGTTTCATACCATATTGCATAACAAATACATACAGAATAGAATAGGATGAACTTGCTTTTTAGATAGAACAACCTAGAACAGGTTTTTTGTTATAACTTTTTCCTCACTGAACAATCCTTTAATATACAGATGTCTTACACCCATAGTTAAAACTGTGATATGAAAAAGAAGACAATCGAAAGACATAAAAAAGTGTCGTATCATACTGAAATTGCATGATGCTATAAAATTTTTGTTTTTGGTGTACAAGAAACATTCCTGATGGGGTATCGAAACATGTGCAACAAGATTTTACTCACGAGTGTTTGAAAAGTTTCCCTCGGCTAAATTTTTGGTATTGAAATCCAGCAAGGACTTGCCATGTAGGTATCTAACAAGTTTCCCTTTTCTAGATTTTACATACTGAAAGCTTACTAGGGCCTTGCCTAAACTAGACAGAAATTCGATTTTTTGTTGCCGGGAAAATGCTTTTTGTCCCACACGTTACAAACATTTTCAATATTATGTTCTATTACTACAAAATTTCTTTTTCTATAAAATTATTGTTCATTTTGGAAACCTTTAATGGAGGATTGAGTTTTTGTGCAGTTTGAGTTAACGCATAAAAAGCTATGTTTCACACATGTACGACAAATTTGTAATCTTTTTTATTACTAATTTTTTTTTTTTTTTTAATTATAAAATTGGTGGTTTTGGAAATTTGGAATTGAAAATTAAGTTTTTGCGAAGTTGTCGTATAAAGTGCCTTGTGTCACAAACGTAACACAAAGTCATTTATGTTTATTACTACAACTTCTTCTTTTGAAAATTGATAATTTTGGAAATCTAGAAATGAGTTTTTAAGTGCAGTTGACGCAGAAAAAAAGCTTAGTGTTAGAGAAGTTACACAAATTAATATACTTGTACATTTTTTTTCTTGTTATAAAACTGATCATAGAAGACTATTGTGGTCTACGGCCATGATTTTGTATGTATACCGATTCCGAGTTCATAGTCACAAAAAAAAAAAAACAACAACAGCAAGTATTTGTCACACACGTAACAGGTTGGCATTTCAGAACTTAATCAATGCTATTCTAAATATTCCCTGGGAAAGTAACTCCACGGGTGATTTATTTCCCCGAAAGTAAAATGCTCCTCACACTAAATGAGTTCACATTTTTCATTTTTTAAACATTGAGAATACCTGCTTCTTCCCTTAGTTTTTTTTTTTTTCATATTCAAAGTTTGTTATAAAAATAAGATAAAAGGAACAATATATCGGAAATGTTGCGCTTAGAATTAGAGAGAATGGAAAAGAGAAACGTTTCTCCGGTAATTTTCATTATGAATTGGACTGAGTAATATATTACTATTTTGTCAACTGATTTTGAGTTTTATTGTTAAAAAATTATTCCCCCAATGGAAAAATTTCATTAAAAAAAAAATCACTTTCCCAGAACACTAATATTTCAATAATTAGATATTTCCCATTGGTCTTCATTTTTGTTTTTATTTCTCTTGATGCATAAAAAAATAATACTTTGTCACACCCGGTAACACTAACTTGTCACACCCATATTTAAACTAAATTGTTGAGACATTTTTTCTTAGTTTATATTTGTTTTTCTAAAGTGGTATTCATAATCAGCTATCAAGTAAATATTTATATTTGAAAAAAATGTAGGATAAGCAGTCATGCAATATAATGGAGGACCGAAATCACTATTTTGTTTGTACCGCCACACTCGTAGTGCAACAGAATTTGATCCTATATAACTTAACCACCTAAAAAGGAAACTACCTTCCCAACAGGACAGTTTTGTTGGATATAAAATGCATTTTCACAAAAAAAAAAAAAAAAAAAAAACTGATATTAAAGGCGCGTGAAGGCTAAAGACACAATCTATTAATTCATCCTTAACTGTGCTAAAAATATGCACATAAATTTAAGACTGTCGCGTTAATTTGACATGTTTTTTTTTTTTTGAAAAATCATTCCTACCTATGTTGCGTGTAACTTAAAAGCTTCCGAAGCACATTAACACATATATTTATATGTACAGAATTCAATAAAAAGAAAAAAAAAACCCATCAACTAAACCAAATAGCAACGTGTTGTTGTTTCTGTCTCGTTTCAAGTTTCCATAAAAATGTCTTTTAATGGGGGTACCTTACAAAAAAACAACAACAATATTATAACGACTTGAATGGCACGTGAACTTACATACATACCTTCAAATACGACTTAATGCCTCATATGCACAGTTTTTCGTACCATTTTGATGGAGGTTTATCGTTTCATTTAGCAACTCGCTCCTCCTATGTATAACACATAAACAGTTAAAACATGCAAAAAAAAAAAAAGAAAACATACTCACACGTTAAATCTTTATAGAAATATATATTTTTTTTAAATGTAGATAGTCTTTTTTTTGTGAATTTTTTTATTGATATGGGCAACACCAACATTCTTGTAACGTAAGTGGTTTTATGATGATGGTACCCACGTTTACGAAATATTTTAAATCGTTGTTCTTAATGGTTTTTGTACAATTTAAACATTTTTCTTTTACATAGAAAGTAAAAATCAATTTAACCTTATTTTTATAAGTCAGCATCGTATATTTTAAAAAAATATTTGTTTAAGGTTAAGGGGAGAATGAACTTGTAAACTGTTCAATTTGTATTTAAAGTTTTTTTTTTTTAAGCGAAACTCCCATGGGTACGTTAAAGGTAACATTTTAAGATCGAATTTTTGTTAAGTGTAAACATTAAACTTGAAAACGAACCTTTAAAAATTCAGCCAATGCTGGACTTCGTTGACTAAAATGATTAGGTATTTCTTGCTGCAGCTTTTTTTTTTTTTATTAAACACTGTGTTTTCGTTCAGTCAATTAAATATTTTCATCATAAGTAAACGTAAAAATCCATTAACGAAATTTTGCGTAGATTCAGTGAATTTATTTTAGTAATTCCCCGCTATTACGATTGTCGTTTCACTAGAACGACAGTAAAACGACAAGGCTCTAGAGGCGACAGTTAACGTTTAAATAAACCTAAATCTTCGACCTTCTCTCCAATCTCCACGCATCTCATCATTATGACGAAATACATTTGAATTAAATATTAATTGACGCCTCCAGGGTCGTGTCGTTTCACTGTCGTTTTAGTGAAACGACAATCGTAATAGGGGTGATTTACTATATTTTTCGTAGATTCAATGAATTTATTTCATCAATTAACGATGTATTTTGTTGACTCAATGAATTTATTTCATAATTTAACGAAAATGCATTCGTAGATTAATGATTTGCACAGTACGGTGCTAAAGCGGCATGAAATTGTTCCCTGGTCTCCAAAAGGAAAATCAAATGCTAACGAAAGAAAGAAAGTAAGCAGGAAAATATCGATGGAGAGTTTCATAAAATTAAAAAAAATTAAAAATATAAAAAATTAGAAAAAATCAAAGGAAAACAAGAGGCACTGAAATGAAAAACATCTATAAAAACGAACACGCACCCAAATATGAACATACAATTCATGGTCCGGGCAAATAGTTTTGTGCAAGTGGAGAGTTTCTCCAAAGAATATAGTATAACTCCCAATTTCACTCGATGAACAACAAACCTATTTCAGAATGAAAAGCAGAACGAAATATTTAATTTTGCATCAGCAGCTTAATGCTAGGTTTCCACTTGTCATTGAAAAGACGCACATTGACAAACTTTCCAGGACAGGGTGGCTTTTACCAACACAAAAAGCAAAGAAATTAGTAGTACCGAGCGTCTTTTAATGACAAGTGGAAACCTAGCATAAGGCTTTCAAACCAAATGGAAAACGCAATATTTTTGTTAACCTTACACTGTAAACAAAAAAAAAACATTTTTCCACGCATATAAAACTTTCCACGAATAAAATATTCAAACTATTTTAGAATGTTTGATAAAATTTTATATACAAAAATATTAATCATATAAAATATGTTCTTATAAATATTTCATGAAGAAAGTCGTTTTTGATCGCTTCCGTAGATAAATATATTTTACTATAAAATCTTTCTCTATACTTTATACTATACCTTCTAATAGTATTTACATGTAGGCAGATATGTATGGCTGTGTGTGTATTTTGTTTTCTTTTTCTCTGTCTGTCTATTGAATGAAATATATATTTTTAAGTAAATCACCTCTTACCTTCCCTCTGGGGTATTTGGTGCCCTGCGATGTGTGTTGTAAGAACTGACTAGTCTCGTATGATGCCAAAAGTAAACCACAAATCCGATTATTTCCTCGTTTCGTACGTATAATAATTTAATAATACAAAACAAAACAAAAAAAAAAAAAAAACATCTCCTATAGCTGCCAGAAAAAGAACCAACAGGCTGCATTTATGCTTATACGTTTAAAACAACTGCATTTTATAGCCCGGGAGGTAAAAAATGATAATGCAGTTTAATCCATTTAACTGATGTTACAAGTTTAAACATAAATCAATAAATTCTACTTCTTTAAGTCAGATGGCATAGTTTTTATTTTTTCTTGCTAAATTGTAGGTAGGTACCAATCAATATTTTATGATTGAAATTGAAAGAAAAATTGTCCCTGGATATTCAATAAGAATATGCTTTACCCAACATTAAAAAAAAAAAAAAATGTTTAAGGGTTCTCTTCTTAATACCCTTACGGCTTCTAAAAAATTGGTTTGAACTAAACTAAATAAATCCTACAAAATCCTACCTAGAACGCTGCTAATGCGAAACGAAAAATCCCATAAAAGAATGAGATGACGAAATCATAAAAGGAAAAATATCGGTATGCTTTTCGATTTGCGTTACCTTGTTCGACGAGTGAAATTGATGATTTAACAAGATTGTTTTGAGAAGTCTCCGCTCTCGTTTCGCACAGAATTAATTGCTTAGATCATTTATTGCCTGCGGAAAAATGACATTTGGGTTTGTTCGTGTTTGAATTCATGTTTCTATCATTCATTGATATTTTGTCGTTAAGTCTCCATTAATATTTTTCCACTGTGTTTTCGTTATCATTTTGTTGTATTTTTGGAGACTAGAGAAAAATTTCATTTGAATAAAAAAAGATATATACCTACCTAATTAAATTACCAATAATACCCGGCTGGAAAAATGCCAGCAAACTGTCTAGTTTGGGCAAGGCCCTAGTAAGTTTTCAGTAGGGAAAATCTATAGAAGGAAAACTTGACAGATACTTGACAAGCCCTTGCTGGATTTCTTTTATTGGATGAAACTTTTTCACTTTATTCATTTTCGACATTGAATTTTTGTATAGCGAGTAAGTCCAGTGGGTAGCGCATTGGACTGAGAATCAGAAGCTCGCGGGATCAAGTCCCACATAAGCCAGCTTTTTTTTTACCTGACGAGGCAAAAGGGTTCATAATCGCCAAGGCCCGTTTTCTAGCCTTTGCTAAATCTTGATAATGCCTTACAAGAATCTATTAAAACTCTCTAGTGCCTTGTCGAAAACTTGATTGTTTTTCTGCACGGGTAAGAATAAAACATGTTTATACAGTGAGCGCGAACGATATTTTCAAAATGACAGCTGAAGCTTACAAATTATGACATTTTTGCAAATCGTATCTACATATAAGGTTTGCCAATAAGAGGTGTTATTTTGAATAGCTATTGTTGTGTAAGCGTAGCCGTGGCGGCCATTTGGCTGATATTGTTTTCCATTATTAATGGCAAACTTTCCTCTTTACATTGAAATAAACATACGATCATTTGTATCAAAAAATGCAATTTTTCTTTGAATATCAAAATAACACCTCTTATTGGAGAACCCTAAAACATTTTTTATTAAAACTCCATTTCACCCTATAAAAACCTGTGCTGATTTTTCGTTAGCTCTATTTCCTATAACCATATGAGTAGATAACACAAATAGAATCTTACCATTTTTTGTGTTTACCCGATTTCACCCTACATAACTACATGTATCTACTCTTCATTTTGAAAAATATCAAATATCAAAAAAAAAAAAAAATAAACATCTCAGCGCACATAAAAAACTTGAAAAAAAACGCATAACTGTAGATATAATTCCCATTAAATTCCCATTTTACCCTTAATGATTCTTAACTTTCAAAATATCCCGCCTCTTAATTCACTGCCTGAGATCATCCTCTAAATTTTTAACTTTTCAGCACAGAAAGACTTTTTTTTAAAAATAGGAGAAGTAGTTCCGTTGAGTTTACCCCATTTTACCCTATTAGTTCCTAATTTTAATTCTATCGCTTAGCCTTTATAAATCGGGTATAATTTTTTTCTCCATTCGACCCTATAAATATCAAAAAAAAAAAAGCAATCTTACTTGAAGTCTTATTTTTTTCTTTAAAAACATAAACTGGAAACATTTGTAGCTACATTTTGGCAGAAATATTTATTTGGACATTAAAACATTTTTGTCATCTACAATTTTACCGTAGCCTATGTAGAGTAGATACTTGTTAATCTTGTTTCTGAATATCTCTACCATCCTAACATTAAAAAGAATATTTTCCCCCGCTTAGAAGAAAGAAGGGTTGCTTGATGATATTTGAAAAGATTCTAGAAATCAGCGAACCGAAAATATAGTTAACCAACCGAAGATCTAGAAAACTAGCTTAAGTTCTATGGCCATCACCCTTCCTTCTTTAGTTAAATTTTTACGTGCTCGTTGGGCGTACTACCTATCCTACCTACCTATCTGACTTCACATTCAGAAGGACATACAAAAATCATGCTCTGTGATTTTATCTTAAACACCAAAACTAAAGGGAGGCGAAATCTATCTCTTAATATAACTACCTATCTACAATTTGTTCTAGTGTAGTGCGGTCATGTTTTGTGGTCACAGATAGGAAACAGCACTATACTACTGTAATCACTCAACCAAAACTCTAAGAAGACACTGGAATGGGTTCAACGAATCCACTTGTTGTTGTTGTCGTTTTCCCCCCATCAGCAGTCGGGAGAAGTATCGTCTTCGTCATCCATAATATATAAAACTTTGGTAGCTATAATATTCCAGATGCGACACACTTTACAATAAAAGCCGTGTTTCTGTAGTTGGTATAAGTATGTAGGTACATGTTTCTTTATAGGTATTTTTTTTTTTTCTTTGAATTAATTTTTTTTTGTTCTGCTGTCACATCATGATTCCTTTTTTTTTTTGTCACCGCCATTCGAATTATGTCCATCGTCTTAGTCGTCGCCATCACACAGTGCGTGAAATAAGTTACTTCTTGTTAAGGTGAGAATTCTGAGGTCATCGACTGTTCCAGGGCACGAGTTTTCCGTCTTTTTTATTTCTTGTTTTCCTGTGAAAAAAAAATTGTCAAATCAGGCCACAATGGCAATATAATGATGAAGAAGGTGATGATGATAATGATGACGTTTGTTTTTTTTTTTTCTCAAGAAGACAATGTGAATGCGACCAAGCTTAAGGGAATAGTGTTCGTTTTTCACTTGATGTGGCATTTCTTTTTTTTTTTTGTCATTTCATCGATAACAGAGATATGTGCATGTACGACAAACCTATTCCCATTTGGTATGTTTTTGAAAGTTTAATTGAAAAAGTTATTCAAATGAATTTGCATCTGACCTAAATTAAAGTCACGTATTAGAGGTACCTACATGCATGAACATGGAGCCTTGAGTGAGATTTATATTATAAAATGTAGGTACATAAATGACAATACGTACGTGTAATGGCAATGGATTTGTGTAGCTAGCTGCCGGTGCCTATCTCTACAGATGTTCATTTATATAGAGAGAATACCTACATTTGGAATTTCTGAAAAAAAAAAAAAAAGAAAAATTTTGTATTGCCTGCAAATTTTAACGATTGTGGTCGAATGAACACAAAATATGAAAAGTTTAATCTATAAAATCTTCACCTGAATGCAACAATTTGATAGCAACGTTCTTAGGTAGGTATTTCCTTACTCCGTCTTAAGAGCAAGTATTGATTTCGTGTCAAAAGAAAATGTCGGGGTTTTAATCAAAACTAAGATTATGATAAAGTAGAATTCCAAAAAAGAGCTTTTCGCCTTTACATCAGTCGTCGGTTTGTTGGTCTGATAGTCCTGATGTATGTACAATAGGGTGTTCGTTATTTCCCAAACTCATTTTTTTTTTTTTTTTTTTTGATAGCACACTCCGTCAATCGAAAGTTTATGACCGCGCAGAAAAACATTCTAGTTTTCGACAAGGCATAAGAGAGTTTTACATAGATTCTGGTAAGGGACTAGTACGGGTTAGCAAAGACCAGAACAAGAGCCTTGGTGATTTTGAACCCCTTTGCTTTTAAAAAAAGAATACAACAGGATTTTATGTATTTGCTTTTTTAGGTGAAACAACTTAGAACAGGATTTTACAGATGTCTCACACCCATGATATTAAAAAAATGAAGATGCTAGAATTGCATGGTGCTTATAAAATTGTTGGTTTTGGTGTACAAAAGACATTCCTGATGGGATACCGAAACATGTACAACAAGTTTTTACTAGGGAGGGCCTGACGAGTGTTGTTTGAAAAGTTTCCCTCGTCTAAATGTTTGGTGCTGAAATATAGCAAGGGCTTGCCAAGTATCTGCCAAGTTTTTCTCGTCTAGATTTTTTCTACTGAAAACTTACTAGGGTCTTGCTTAAACCAGACAGTAACTTGGCATTTTTCCATCAGGGTGCCGTAAGAAAAAATGATCGACGAAAACAAAAACTTGTAACCCGTTCCTCTAAGGCCGTACTTTTCCCATACAAATTTGTAGGGGAATCTTACACTTTTCACATTTTATTTTTCTTTTACTGTCGAACTATAACAGTTATTCTAATTTTTTTGTGAATTCTGATTGGCTTATTGGTTTTTTTTAAAAAAACTGCATTTAAAAATTTATTAAAAAACATTAAATTATGATGCTATCCAAAAAAAATGAGTTTGAGAAATAGCGGACACCCTATTGTCCATATACACAGAGTTAGAGTCTAAATGAATTGCTTGAAATTTTGGGTATAAAGCATTTTTATGCGATTCCCTATAAGTAGGAGAAATTGAAGTTTATGTTCTAGCTCATCTAGAACGGGTAGCTGCCTTAAAACGATAACGGATTATTAAAGTTGCCTCGAAAACGGCTCGTAACGATTTTGTTTAAAATTACTTACCATTTGTAATCTTTAGTTCTTTAGTTTTCAATTTTTGACTAAGAATTAATTAAAGCCTTGAATTAACAAAAATAGTAGGTACTAAATTTCGTAGAATTTTGAAAAAAATAAAAAAAATTGTTTGAAATTTGTTTTTACTTTTTTTCAAAAGCTTGAATTTTTTGTTTCAAAAACTTTCCACTAAAACAACTGAAGCGCTTAAGAAGATGAAGGACGTAAGCGACATTTTTAAACATTTGAGTTATAAGCATTTAAAGTATATTGCCTATAACTTTTTTTATGAAATTAATAAAAATACTGTATGGATAATTTAAAGTCAATAAAAATGAGGTGAATTTAATTTTATGAATCTTTTTTATTTAACGCAAATAGTTGTTGAGATATTTACAGTTTTGGGCATTTAACACCTTTATCTAGGAACTTTTTTGTATTTAATTTAATTTTTTTTTTATAAAGGTGTTAAGTGACTTTTTGATATGTTGTAATTTACTTATTTTTTTTGTTTGTTTTTTCTCTTAAGCTCCTCCAAGACCTGCTGAAATTGCCAAAAACCATTGATGTTCTACACGAACGAATTTCATCTGTTCTTTTAAAATTTTTAGTTTATTTTTCTGCAGAAAGTTGTTTCAATTTGTTCTCTCTTGGCATAAAATCTTGATTATAATCAGGACGTTTATTACTTTTGGCTATAATAACCTTACTAAAAGGAACATATTCATCACATCATAGCATTCTTTGTAAAGGTAAGAACCATACTCCCTGCGAATCCATTTTATTGAGTCCCTAAATTGAACCTTGCAATAAAGTAAAAATAAAATTAGTCTGCTGGGGTATTCGTGAAAGAATTTTTGTCTGCTTTTTTGCAGTAAGGCTTGTGAAAGTATGTTCAAAGGAAGGGTATTCAACGAAACCTTACACAAGTCACTTCCGGTTAGGTTTTGAAGCAGAAACATTACACCAAGAACTAGATTTCATTAAAAAATTTTGAGTTGTCAACATTTTAAAGAAGTCTGCCAGGGCGCTAGTGAAGAGAATTCGGTCTGCGTTTTTGCCGTGACACTTGCTAGAGGGTCGTGTAACGATTGGCATCTTAACTAGTGTTTTTTTTTTTTTTTTTTTTTTTGATTTTTCTTGAACTTTAAATTAATGAATGAATGAATGAATCAATTCGGGGTATGATGCAATGCTACCTTAGATCTATTGTGCTCCCATCCAATTTAAGTTCTTTGATGAACTTAAGTCTTTGGAGTATTTTCAGTGTGGTGACTTCCCAGATCAGATATCTTTAATGCACAAGTGAGTGGCATATGCCTAATATGTGGTCAGGTGTTTCCTCCTGGATGTTGCAGAATCTACAATTTGCACTTCTCACTAAGTCGAGAATACTGAGATGTCTCTTTAGTTTGCAGCGACCAGCGAGTGAACCCGTTATTATTCTTAGTCTGTTCCTGCTGAGATTTATGGAGGCTTCAGGCTTTGTAGCGTTCTTGCTTGTAGTTTCAAAGTAGTAGTTTGGCCTGCCTCAATTTTGGGAGTTCTTTTCAAATTTTGGATCTTTTTGTCTACTCTTCTGATTTGATCTTGTTTTTGATCACATTTTCACCTAATCTGCAGTACGGCTCAGCCCCTGTTAGGGGGGTTGTTGCTCCTATTTTGGCTAGGAAGTCTGCCTCCCCTTTACAATCGATACCCACGTGACCCGGTACCCAATAGAGTTAGATGTTGTTATTTTTGCCCAGTTCATTTAACCTCCGCAAGCATTCCCATACCAGTTTTGAGATAATGGCATAGGAGCATGGGCATGGGTTACTACATTACGCAAATGACTACAAAATTTAGCCATCTGTTAAGTCTCCTGCGTCGGAACATTCCAATTTGAAGTAGTGTGTGTTGGCTCGTGCCTCTTGCCTGCACATGCACTGATTTTTGTGGTTCACCTATAATGTCGCGAAATACAGTGTTGGCATTGCCAGTAACTTGGTGAATTTTTCATAAATAAACCTTAATGAATTTTGGATGAAGGTGTTAAGTGCCCACATAACACCTTTATGCACAAAATAAAAAGTTGAGATAAAAATATTTTTGTATATAAAGCACTTAAGCGCATTTAACACATTCATCCACAAAGTTTATTACCAAGGTGATTGCATATAACACCTTCATCTTTGGCTAAATATGAATCTAGAGGGGATAGAAGAGTACAGACGAGTCAGAAATTTAAGTTTTTATATAAGACTTTCATCTGTAGGAAAAAAGCCAAATTTCAAAAAATGTCACTTAACACCTTCATCTTCTAAGCGCTTCAACTATATATAAAAAAAAAAAAAATAAATAAAACATTTCTGGATTTTCAAAAAGTTATAATGGTGCATTTTAAGTGTTGTCTCTTTTTTTTAGAAAACCTGTTGATTATTGGAACAAAATATTTTCGATTAAGGTTAGACCGCACATAACAGCAGCGGGACTACACTTCACGACGCGGCAAAACATTATTTGTATGAAATTGTATGAGCTATATCACACTAAGCGGCAACTGAACTTCATACAATTTCATACAAATTATTTTGAATCGCAGTTCCGCTGCCGTGCAGTTCCGCCTAGTGTGGTCTAACCTTTATAGTTTGAATATGTGCAGAAGAAAATAAATATTTAACTGAAACTGGATGTTTTAATTTATTAGACTTTCTGTAAATTTCGGTCCAAATATACACTCTCGTCTCGGTCTCGTCTCGATTGCTTAAAAGGCAGTCTCGTCTCGGTCTCGTCATGCGAGAGCGAGGCCGAGACTTCTCGTCTCGTGGCGAGCCCCCTACCATTGCCATTTGTTTTGGCAAAAAATCAGAGTGAACGCTTTCTTTTGTGAAAAAAATACGATTTTCTTTTTAAAGCAGGTAGGTATGGAAACGGTTATGTACTGAATGTAGCACAAATGTACATAAAATCACAGAAGTTGATAGTAAATTATGAAAAATTCATGTCATTCAAAATGTGACTCTTTTTTCATTTTCTCTCTTATCATGTGTAAAATATCATGTTTGTATGCAATTTTCTCCTTCAACAAATAATGTCAATTCTGAAATGTATAAAAACGTGAAGAAAACTTTCCCAACAAGTTTGTTTTTTTGTTTTATTTGCTTTGCCAAGCAAGGCGAGAACCACTTCTAGGTATCTCTTTTCCACACTTGAATATCTTTTATTTATTTACCAAACAAATTGATGAAACGTTAACTGATGTAACTCGTATTGACTACACCTTAAGGTTGTGCTGAAATACTCTTAAATATATTGCTTTAGGAATGTGACGCATTTCACTCATACGGTTTTCACACCAAAAAAAATAAATATGTACAATATTGAACATTATTGAAAAAGTTGACATTTCCTGATATTCTGTGGTTAAAAGTTTTATCAGAAAAAAAAAAAAAAAACCTTAAAGACGAGCACTCAACATTGACACTGAATCAGCTTCCTTCAATGCCATTTTATTGTCCGGACAAGATCATTTAATGAGTGGAACTGATGTTAAACGCAACTTAATGCATATACTATCTACTCACATACAAACCCACTTATAACTCGCAAGTTTCCGATTAAGTTTATTATTTAATTTAAAAAAAAAAAACCGTCATGGGTTTTTCGCATTAAATGATTTAACGAGTGTTATTTGTGATTATAGAGAATCACACTTTAAAAAGGTTATAGAGTTAATTAAAAATAAAAAATAAAAGTTGTGGAATTTTAAATAAAAACTCTATCAGTTATTTATTAATATTGTTAAAGTGGTGACATTGATATAATATTCTATTTGTTTTTTATTTACTTTTTTTTTGTATTTTATTTAATTATTTATTTTATTGATACAATTAATTTTGTTCCTGAATATTTAATTTTTTTTTTTTTAAGTGAAAGTTGTTTTGTTTGTGTCTTAAATTTATTATAGAGTGTATCTTCTGTTTTATTTAATTTCGACATTGAAGTTGATTATATCTAAGCTGCTTAATGTTCAGGAAGTTGAAGTATTACTTAAATGTTAAGGGCACATTTTTTTTTAAATTGGACAATTGTGCTTGCATTTAGAGGACTGAAGTCCTTTTTTGATTTTGATTTTATTTGGGTTCGATTTCAACCAATTTCTTTCTGGTTCAATGGTTTACAATGCTTTCGTGTCGAAAAAAAAGACAAGATTTGGATGTTTTAATCCAAAATAGCAGTGATAATGGAGAAGTCCAGAAAAGTAATTTTCGGCTTGACGTCCGTCGCGTCGTGCATCGGTTTGTTTGTCTGCTTCGCACCGTGTTGTTAATCAAGCTAGTGCATAATTAAATTGACGGATTTGCAACAAATTTGGGGTGAAGCATTTGGGTGTGATTCCCTTAAAGAGAAAATCAAGTTTTTGTTCTAAACTCATCTAGAATCGGAAGATTCCATACAACTATACCTATGGGTTGTTCCAAGTTTTCTCGTAAATGGCTGTACCCATTTTGATTAAACTTTGTACATGTCATCACTGGAACAGTTTTAATAATACTGACTACCATGTTTAAAAAAAAAAAAAAAAAAAAAAAATCGAAAAACGAGAAGAATCCGGATGTTCTGAGCAATTGTCTTTTTTGGCACTTTCCCTAATATGTCGCTGAAATAATCATTTAGCCGAATTCTTCTTCATTTTATAAAGAAGCTGGTTTTGTTATTTGTTTATATCTTAAAAAGTAAGAGTTTTAAAACCTCCTGGTTTTTAGTGTTTGACAATTTTAAGTTTGAAAATTAATTTTTAATTTAAGCCTAATCACTGAAACAATTTCATTTGAAAAGAAAATTAAAGAACCTTCATTTAGCTATCTACAAGAACTGTACCTTTGTAGCATAGCTATTTTTTCAGTGTTGCCGTTGTTTTTTGTTTCTCTTTTAAATATTTTTTTTTTTTTTTCTTTCAGGAAATTTTCAAAATCCTACACTTAAAACTAGATACCGACATTTCTTCTAGTTTTTGAGAAAATTGAAAATTATACTTATCATTTCTAATGGGTCGTCCGAATAAATCTCTTTTACAAATCAAACAATTTGAGTTTTCGAATGGAAAACATAAAATCCGCCATACATTTCAAACTTCTCTTAATTGTTCACCAAAAAGACTTCCTGATGATGGTGGATGTTGAGCCTATAAAGATTTTCTTCCCAAGGCTTGATGTAATAAAATGTCGTTCGTTAAATAATTTAATAGATATATATTTAATTATTTTATGTGAAAATTTTGAATATTTTCGTACTTAACCCAAAGTTTCAATAAAATTTCAAAAATATTTAATTTCAAACCCAAAGCAAAAACTATATTTTGTAACTCTTATGTTACTAATTTTTATCCAAAGTTGTTTTTCGAAAAAATCTCACCAAATCCAGTCATATATAATTGAGCATTTTCGTTTGAAAAATAAGCAATTACTTTATAGAATCCTGGTTGCATATGTGGTGGCATTCTTTCATTTGATATAACGCACATGTTTAAATTGTATGTCCCTTTGGCCAATGGTGTGTCGAAATTGTTCTCATGATAAGGCATATTCGAACATCGCATACCTACATTTTGCAGCATTTTAACATAGAGTGTTGTCATGAATGAATAAAAAGGAGTTGTTGGTACTTCGTATGGAGTATTTCGATATTGACTACTTCCAGATTCACTTCGATATACTTTAAGTGAGGCCTGTAGTTGTATTGTAGTGTATATGAAATGAAACATTATTACACAAATATTGGTATTTTTATTTTATATTATATATTCACCGAATATGTATCATCAATATCAACGCCAAGAACAAATGATCCATTTACAGCATACTCGCCATTTTTTGTACGTTTAATATGAAAATCAAAGTCGGCTACTTTGCGATCCGAAGTGTTGAATTCAAAACGCAAAAAATTTAAATCCCAATCCTTGATAAAATATAAAATGACAAACAAAACAAATTAGTTAAAACTGTTGCTAGGTTAATTATTCATACCATTATACTATAAACAGCAAGAGGCCATGTTGTCGTTAAGAACGCCAAACAAATTATGATATTATTTAACCGATGCATGTTTAAAGCTTTTGTGGAGCAATTTTGACAGCAATGTTTTTATTTATATTCTAATTTCTACACTTTAATTGCATGCCGGTTAGATAATAATATTTGTTTATATATTTTTTTAAATATTTTCTTGTAATGAGAGTTGTATCAAAATCAACTAACAGCATCTGTTGAATAATCATGAATTATGTGAATAGTAGTTCATTTTTTTCTCTTAATTGTAGAACATCTTTTTGGTTGTAATTTATTTACAGTGAGTGTTACCTGTGTGTTTTGTTTTACGCGAAAGTTTATATGATAAACTTAAAAAATGGAATGGTTCACCTCTTAAATTGATAGTCGTAAAATTGCCGTGAAATTGTCATAAATTTGTCGTAAAATCGTCGTAAAATTTCGTATATTTGTCGTAAATTTGTTGTAAATATGTCGTACATTTTTGAAAAATTTGTCGTAAATTTGTCGTTATTTATACTTTAAGTTGTAAATCAGACAAATTTAAGCCTGAGAGAAAATGCTTTTACGATATATGCCAACAAATTTCGCATTATAGAAAAAGGGTTGTGATTTTTTTGAGTCGTAAGTAGAAAATTTTGTACACTAGTACATCGAAATATTATTAAATTCGCATTCTACAGTTTTACAAAATAAACAATTTTATAAACAAAAGAATTTGAAATAAAAAAAAATTTTTTTTTAGTAACTACTTATGTATGTTTTTTTTATATAAATGATAACATATTCATATTACGTCTTAATGTCTCCAATCCTTAGCCTAACTCAATCCCTGAGCCATAAAAGCAAGTTTGCGCCACCATGTCGTGCATTTCATTTTGTTGTAGAAAAAAAAATTGTACCCTATTTTGAGGCAACATGTTGCATTTTTCTTTTACGAACATTTTACGACCGATTTACGACATTCTTTTTTTTATTAGAGTTCGTTTTAGCCTTTTTTAAGAAGCAGGGTGGGAGGGGGGTGATAATCCTAAACTGGATGGAAATATTTCCATACGTAGCCATTAAAAAAAAAAAGCAATGACTGTTTTAATTGTTTTTCCTTTCGCAATAATTTTACGATCAACTTTTACTTACTCTTGTTGCGTTTTTAATGTTCAATTTTCAACCTATCGCTCTAGTTTTTTGTCCACTACTGTTCATAAGTTACATAATTTCTCGCAATAAATTTTGTTTCTGATTTGGATGATTTTATGGTGCGTGTTAATTATAACATTTTTGTAACAGCTGAATTCACAATAGAAATAAAATTAATAGTTGTGTTTGACAATATGTAAATTATGTAACCTTGAGTTAAACAGTTTTTATAATCAATTATATGCAATATATTATGTAAAATAAAAGTTTTGGTAGACTTTTTGCAAATAAAAAAAAAATCGAATCACTAAGATATTGTGACCGACAGGATGGCGACGCACGCGACGTAAATTATTTGGGAATTATTGTGAAGTTTGAGAAGCTTCCTAAAATTAAAAAAAAAAAAACTACAACATTTGAGAAGCCATAGAAAATTTGCAAAAAAACTAGTTTGGGAAGTACTCTAAAGTTTAAAAAAAACTGTACAGTTTGAGAAACATATTGGCGTTTGTGAAACAGTTTGAGAAGCGTTGACCGTTTGAGAATATTGGTGTTTGGGAAACTCTGCTATATTTTTGAAAGTAATGTTAATTTGGAAACATCTTAAGATTTGACTTACTTTACTTTACTTTATATGGCGCTCACAGCCAAGGATGGGCTTGGACCTCAACTAACAAGCCCCTCCAGCCAGCTCTGTCCCTAGCTAGCCGCTTCCAGTTGCGCACACCGAGTTATTGGATGTCGTCCTCCACTTGTGTGCGCCACCTGTTACGGGTCCTTCCTCTGCTGCGTACACCATCGGGGTTGGATTCGAAGACTCGTCGCGTCGGGCAGGTGCGTTGCTGTCCATACGCTCCACGTGCCCCAGCCATCTCAGTCGCTGTATTTTCTGTTTTTTGATCAGGTCAACGTCGCTGTATAGCCCGTATAGCTCGTCGTTGAATCTTCTCCTCCACACTCCTTCGATACACACAGGACCGAAAATCACACATTTGAGAATCTGTCAAAAGTTTGAAAAGCAACGCTACAGAAAAACATCTTTGGGTTACAACGGTGGTTTAGTAACCAACGTTAAGTTTGAAAAGATGAAATTTGAAATAGATTTTTTTTTTTAATCAATAATAATATTTTTTCCAATTAGATCTAAATCATATTTGAATACCCACTCAAAATCTGCAATAATCATAATCATACATCTCTGATGAACAAATAATTTCAGTAAATGTGTATAATTAAGCGACGGTAAAATTCATTATAATAATACATATTTCTATAAAAGTAACGAATTCACAAAAAATCTTTAAAATTATTGTTTTGAAATTTAACATTAAAACAAGATTGATAGAAAAGGTTAACATTTAGAAGTTGCCGTTGTATAAATAACCTTGTGGCCAGTTTGTTCATAGCGCGTTGGATTTGCGAAAAGGCTTTCATAAATTCCAAGTAAAATCCACTCATCGACCATAATCGGCTGTTAAGCTGTTTCCGTGAATAGTTTATTGCCTCTTCATGAAAAATATTGGTTACTTAACGCATTCGTTTATTTTTCAGTAGTTGTAATAATCATATGGATTATAGATGTTAGGCGAGTTGTGAACACACTGACCCTTTATTATTATTTTTAACTTCCCATTGGAAGTTATTCTTACTTTTTTTTTACTTTATTTTGTTTTTTTCAAAATTTAGTCAGGGAAAGAGGACATTAAAAAGCCAACATTGACGATTAATAATTTTTAATTGTTAATGGCCAATTGCACCACGCTCTTTTAAATTTGTATTGCTTCGTTAGATTTTAAAATAACATTAATCGGTTGCACCGACCACTTCTAATTTTAAAAGCCCAATAAACGAATCAATTAACTTAACTTCCATTTTCCTTCAATTAAATTTTAAAACCAATTTTAATTGGCAGAACCCAGAAATCACCATTTCTCAACTTGCTGAAAACTCCAAAGTTGGCCAACTTACAAATTGACTTCAAATCCGTAGTTGAAGTGAAAGTTGAAAAATGCTTTTATTCACTACTGAAATTCAAAAGTTCACCAACCCGCAGGTTCTAAAATGAGGCTGTGAGTGCAAAGGTGGCGTAACCCACTTTTTGTAATTGGGTTTAATTCGACTAAAACAAGCACACTATGCCTTGCAAATTTGAATGTTATATTTTTGTTGGAAAAACTAGACATTTTAGAATCTTAAACTATGTTTAAAATAATTTATCTCCCTAAGACAAAAATATGACAGACAAAATAAGCCAATTTTTCAAAATAGGGTTACCCCACTTTTGCACTCACAGCCTCAGATATCCTTGGGATATTTGTGACACATGACGCACAAGACCCCATATTCAACTTTTGTTTTGCATTCATTCCATGTGAAGCGCGATAGAATACCAAGCAAAATTGAAAGCTATAAAAAACGGATTGGGTACAACTTTTATTTTTAAAGCAAATATATCTAAAAATAAGAGTTAAATTTTCACACACTATAATTTTGTTCCTACAATTTCGTTTTCCTAAAATGAAATTATGAAGGAAGAAACACAAATTTTCAAAGAAAAGCATAATGCAGGGTCAAACAGGAAAAGCCTCCTGTGAAACATAAGAAACTGTTATTGTGAAATGGAATCACGAATGGATCCATGTTCATGTGTATGTTATTACACTTGTCCGGCGAAATCGTCGCCGTCGCCCACTACTTAAACATCATAAGGCCAGCAAATCATTCCGTTTATAACATGGAACACAAAGCTGTGTAATGTGGGAACCCCAAAGTCAACATTTTTAGGTGGGGTTTATTAGAATCATTTGTATATCGTTTGTCCACTATGGTGGATCGTTTTCAGCATTTTTTGCCAAATCACTGTGTGCAACTCATAGTAATGAGTGATTTTTTAAGAGGTTTAGAACTTTAAAAAAAAAAAAAAACACACAAAATTCGAAAAAATGAATGAAATATTTATTTGAATCGATAGTTTGAACCTTGCAATTTAATGTTTAAAGATAATTTCATGCAAATGTTGACCGCGGCTGCGTCTCAGGTAGCCCATCCGCTGAGTCCAATTTTGGCATACTCTTTCACACATATCGGCCGGTATCTCACGAATGAATGCATGGATGTTGGCTTCCAGTGCGTCAATCGAAGCGGGCTTGTCCCTATAGACATTAGCCTTGACATACCCCCACAAAAAATAGTCTAATGGTGTCAAATCGCACGATCTAGGCGGCCAATTGACCGGCCCGAAACGTGAAATTAACTGTTCACCAAACTCGCCTCGCAATTGCGCCATTGTTTCGCGTGCTGTGAGGCATGTGGTACCGTCTTGTTGAAACCACATATCATGCAAGTCAAGAACTTCCATTTCGGGCAAAAAAAAGTTTGTTATCATCGCTCGGTAGCGTTCACCATTGACAGTAACGCTGCGATTCGCATCATCTTTGAAGAAATATGGCCCAATAATGCCGCCGGCCCATAAACCGCACCAAACAGTGGCTTTTTCGGGATGCATTGGTAGCTGTTGCAATGCTTCTGGCTGATCTTCACTCCAAATGCGGCAATTTTGCTTATTTACGTACCCATTCAACCAAAAATGAGCCTCATCGCTAAACACAATTTTTCGATAAAAAAGCGGATCCTCGGCCAGCTTTCCAAGAGCCCATTCACCAAAAATTCGGCGTTGTAGTAGGTCGGCTGGCTTTAGTTCTTGCACCAGCTGTATCTTAAAAGGCTTTACGCCCAAATCCTTCCGCAAAATTTTCCACGTAGTGCAGTAACAAAGGCCTAACTGCTGGGAACGGCGCCGAATCGACATTTCGCGGTCTTCTGTCACACTAGCTGATACGGCCGCAATATTTTCTTCACTACGCACAGTACGTAAACGTGTTGGTGGTTTAATGTCCAACAAAGTAAATTTGGTGCGAAATTTGGTCACAATCTTCCGAATAGACTGCTCAGAAGGTCGAGAATGCCGACCATAAAATGGAAGCAGCGCGCGATGAACATTTCGAACCGAGCCCGAATTTTGATAGTAAAATTCAATAATTTTCAAGCGTTGTTCATTTGTAAGACGATCCATGGTTAAATTGCAAACCAATCTGAAGCTGTTTGACAGTGACACAAGGTACTAAACACACGTCAGCTGTCAAAACCAGTGTTGCCAAAACAAACCAGCTAAAAAATCACCCGTTATAAGCTGAATGGTTTTCTAAACTTATCCTCATCATTTATTTTGAGTCGCCCTTGGGAAAAACAAAATCGGGAAGCCAATGAAAATTTGTAGTTTTTCAAAAAAAAAATGTATTTATTAAGAATTCGGGGTGGGAATATTTGGGACCGAAAACAAGCATTTTTTACCAAATGGGGGGGTCTATCTCTTTTAGTATAGACAGGACGGTCAATTTTATTAACAAAATGATTGAATACAATTAGTATTTTTCGTGATTTTAGATTTTCTAAAAAAAATAGAAGACATAAAGTCATCTGGTTTTAACTGGTTGACGAAGAATTTATGAAAGCACTTATCAAATAAGGAATTTAAGCCAATTTCTAACCTAATTCCACATTTTTGAAAGAAAAAGTCAGTTAATATTTTTCAAGTCTGAGTTTGAAAATATTTTTTTCGAAAACTATTAACAGGAAAAACTTGATTCAAAAACTTAATAAAAGACCAGACTTCTAGCTTTCAAAAAATGTATCATTCGTTATTATCAGTGTTTCCGTTCTTTTTAAATAATTTTTCAAATGATTTGTTTCCATTTTTACGTATTTGTTAAAAAGTTACCCTCCCACCTATACAGAAGGAGATGGACCCCTACCTCCATTGTGAAAAATACTTGCATTTAGTCCCTCTAAAAGAATCAGTTATTATTTTTCGCCAACTATTCGTGTCCCTAATTCTTAATAGGTAGGTAGGTGAAAAAAGACCAATTTTCGATGGCTTCCCGTCGCCAAGGGCGACTCAAAATAAATGATAAGGATAAGTTCAGAAAACCATTTAGCATAAACTATGAGTTGCACCCAGTGATTTGGCAAAAAATGTTAAAACGATCCACCCTATTGTCCACGTTTGTCCAACCAAAAAATGGTTTGTCCACCCTCAGGAAAAATGTTATTAAGCTTTTCTTTTTTATAGCAACTCCCCAAAATCAAAAAAACTCATCTACTGCCCCCAATAGATGACTTAGGAAGATGAGACTAAGTGCATTCGTTTGTCCACCGGCTGTTTAGGATTATCCAAACAAAATAATCGGTTTTCCACCCTTAGATCAAAAGTTATTCAACATTTCATAGCAACATTTTATAGCAACCCCAAAACAAAATTAAATTTTTTTTGTACCAAAATCGTTTTAATTCCAATCGTTTGTCCACCGTTTGTCTAGGTTATTCCAGCAAAAAAAATTGCCTTCGTTCAAAAGTTATTCAACATTTCGTTTTTATATCAACCCCCCAAAGTCAAAAAGCTTGACCAACACCCCAAATGATAACTTACGCGAATGAAACTAAGTGCATTCGTTTGTCCACCGGCTGTTTAAGATTATCCATAAAAAATAATCGTTCTCCAGCCTTAGTTCAAAAGTTATTCAACATTTCGTTTTAATAGCAACACCAAAAATTTTTTTTTTACCAAAAACGTTTTAATCCCAATCGTTTGTCCACTGTTTGTCCAGGTTAGTTCAGCAAAAATAAAATTTTTTTTAGTACTTCGTTCAAAAGTTATTCGTTTTTGACTTTGGGGGTTTTGCTATAAAAACAAAATGTTGAATAACTTTTGAACGACGGTCTAAAAAAATTTTATTTTTGCTGTACTAACCTGGACAAACGGTGGACAAACGATTGGGATTAAAACGATTTTGATAAAAAAAAATTTTTTTGGGCTTGCTATAAAAAAGAAATGCTGAATAACTTTTGACCTAAGGGTGGAAAAATGATTATTTTTTATGGATAATCTTAAACAGCCAGTGGACAAACGAATGCACTTAGTCTTATCTTCCTAAGTCATTCATCTATTTGGGGCAGTAGATGAGTTTTTTGATTTTGGGGAGTTGCTATAAAAAAGAAAAGCTTAATAACTTTTTTCCTGAGGGTGGACAAACGAATTTTTTGGTTGGACAAACGATTCTGATAATCCCCACCCAAAAATTTTGACTTCGAGGTTCCCACTTCACACAGCTGGAACACAATGCTGAAGTGATCTGTTTATTGAAACTGTACACGTGTTCTTGTTTTTGGTGGGGGAAAGCACCATTTGTATAAACAAATTTCAATAAAAAAATATGAAACCAAAAAAACTCATGCGGTCCCCCATATAAGAACTAATTCAACTGACAATGGTTTTCGGTGATCGGTCGAGAACTGAATAGTTTGAATGAATAGACACAAATGAAGAAAAATCCCAAGTTTGCTCGTTAACTTCTACTCTTCCGAGGAGTTGATAAAATCCAAAGTTGATCAACTCTAGAGAAGAAAATAAAAGTTGAAAACGTCAACTTAGAGTTAATAAAAAATATTTCTCAAGTTGTGTGAATAAATTAGGCCTAAATACACTTCACTAGTTGAAACTTTTTCGTTCAGTTTTGAAATCAGATGTTAAAATGCAGGGATGCTTAATGAACTCCAATTTAGCTAAAAAATCTGTCAAGATGTTTAGTGCAAGCCAGATTAATCTATCATGTCAATATAGAGTAGCCATACTTCTTTTATAGCCTTTTAGCGAAAACCCCCTTTTAGAGCATTTTGGTGCAACTGACCATAAGACTTTTATTAATTTTAGTTTTTATTCACAATATTTTAAACTGTTTTATTAAATTTATTCCAATTTAAAACCAAAATACAAATTTTATCATTTTATAAATATTATTTATGTTCATATAATTATATTTGTTACAATTTTCAGCCAATTGATTTAGATTGAATATCAAAGTATCCAGTAAACCATGCTTTAAAATTTGCACGTGATATTTGTATAGCAACTTTATAGATTCCTGGTTGTAAATGTCCTGGCATTTTTTCATTCGATATAACACACCTATTTATGAAGTATGTGTTTTTCGCCAATGGTGTGTCGAATGTGTAATCGTGTACAGGCATATTAGTACACTTACTAAATTCATTTTGCAATAACCCTACATAAACAGTTGTCATGAATTTATAAAATGAAGTTTTTGGAACTGCATACGGAGTCTCTCGATAGTGACTACTTCCCACTTGACTTCGATATACTTTAAGAGAGACCTGCATGTTTGAAATAAAATAAATATTTATAGTATTGTCAATAATTTAATTTAAAACAGTTTAGTTTTTTAATTTTATAAAATAAAATATTTTTACCATATATGTATCGTCCATATCAACGCCAAGTACAATTGATCCATTAAGAGCGTAAACTCCAGATTTTGATCGTATTATACGAATGTTATAATCGACAATTTCAACATTTGAAGTATTATATTCAACACGTAAAAAATCTGCTTTCCAATCCTTGAAATATATTCATAAATAAATAAGTTAAATCTTTTGCATATAGGGATAACATGCAGTATAGGTACCGGAAGACTGTAAACATTAGCAACAGACCAAAATGTTATAATTGACAAAAAACTAATATAAACATTTATAAACCGATGCATTTTAAAAGCTTTTGTGAAACAATTTGCGCAATGATATTTGGTTTTATATAAACTCTCCATATAAATAATAATTGTGCATGTCTGTTAAATGGTTTTCTTTTATTCGATACCTATTATTTTTTAATAATGTGTTTTATCAAAATCATGAACTCATAACACGAAGCAAATAAATAACACATTAATTGCATAGTTACAATTATTGTTTAGTTAATTTAAAATAATATCTGATAGGAGTTATTTATTTCCCATTGACTGTAGGGTGTAGAAAAATATTCAATTTTGTTCGTTTGAGCTTGATATTTTTTTTTTTAACTTAATCTTTTACTGAAAAAAAAAAAAAAAAATATTAAATTAAATTAAATGCATTTTCTACAATATTGGGTTTTCAGGCTAAGTCAATGACATAACGAAATCATATAAACAGAAAATTTCTTATTTGACTACATATTTATTTTTGGTCATATTTCAGTAGATACGCATTTCAACGGGCAAAATTTATGATTATACCAGTTTATTTTGGAAAAGTCTCCACTCTTTTTTCACACTGATTTAGCTGACTGGATCATGAATTGTGTGTGGAAAAATTAAGTATGGGATTGTTAGTGTTTGTTTTTGTTGTTTCTTTCACTAGAGAATACCTTTTTCGTTTAATTATTTACAATTTGTAAAACTATCCATGAATAAATTTGCGGTGTGTTTTCGTTTTCTTGATGGAGACCATAAGAAAAATTCGTGTGGTATCAGAAGCGTATTAGACTTGTATAGTAGTTGTTTGATCTGAGAAATTGATTATGCTACCAGTTTAATTAGGAGAAGTCTCCACCTTGGAAAAGTCTCCACTTGTCTTATTTTATTTATTCACAACTTTTGAAACTCTCCATAAATATTTTACCGCTGTCATTTGTCTTGTCTTGTTCAAGACCACATAAAAAGTTCGTTTCGCATCAGCAGCGAACTAAGCTTGGAGTACACTGTTCAACCAGACAAATTAATGATTATACCAGGGGGTTTGCAGACGTCTTCACTTAATAGTCGACTGTTTTTCAAGTCTAAAGCTGGCTTTATATTTTCGGTGTTATCGTCGGTGTACGTTGTTCGTTGTTGTTTGTATACGGATCATCCATAAGCGCATCATCCATACTCGTTTTATTTATCGTAGTCCTAGTTTGGATAGTAATTCGACTTCCAACGAATTCGATGCACTATCCGACTCCATCCAGAGAATTCTTTCCCATTTTCCGCACAGTGAAATCGTTGTTACGGGCGATTTCAATGTACATAATTCTGCGTGGCTACGCTAGTCGGGTCAGACAACACCCGAAGGAAGGTATGTCGAGATTTTTGCTGAGATAAACAACCTAACTCAGCTGGTCGAAGAGCCTACTCGGATTCCTGACGTTGCAGGTCAATCCGCCAACACTCTAGATTTGTTTTTTACCTCTGACCCTGATAAATACACTATAAGTGTATTATCGCCTCTAGGCACATCAGACCATTGTGTCGTATCTGCGAATTTCTCGTGCCACCAAAACACAGTTAAAGAAAAAACTCCCAAGAGAACCGTTTGGCAGTATGAGAAAGCCAACTGGGACGGTCTCAATGTTTTCTTCAGGAACTTTAACAAGTCACTATGCTTCCTGGATAGTGACGTAGATTCCAGTGCAGATATGATTACAAACTTAATTCTTTGTGGAATGAGAAATTTCATCCCGAATAGGGTGAAATCTATCAAACCCAAAGAAAACTCATGGTTTGATTCGAGCTGTAAAGAGGTTATTAGGGTTAGAGAAGTAAGCTTCCGAAGTTATAAAGCCAACCCTACTGAGGAAAACCGGAAAAAGTTTCAACAAGCTAAAAAGACCTGTAACGTTCATATTCGACGAACCAAATTTTTACATGATCATCAAAAATTACGGCAAAAAATTCTACAATGTCCCAAAGGTAGTCAAAATTTTTGGTCATTTGTAAAAAACATACGAAACACCACCTCGTCCTCGGTTCCAACGCTTATCTTCAACGATACTCCTTTTGTCAGCTTAATCGATAAAGCCAATTTGCTTGCACCACAGTTTGCTGGTAATTCGTCGCTGCCAGAAAGTGTTATGACTCCTCCTGTACTTGAGAGCGTAAATGATTTTATGGGACAAATCTTCTTTCGCACTCGTGCAGTTGCTAGAGTTCTAAAGGATCTCGATTGTTCTGAAGAGGTGTTCTTCAACGCTGGCAAAACCACTGCGTAAGCTTTTCCATCTGTCCTACTCTCGTGGTCTCTTTCCGAGTGGATGGAAAACAGCATTTGTCCAGCCTGTCCCAAAAAAAGGCGTGTCTTCTTCCCCCTCTAACTATCGACCAATTGCGTTTAGGTCCCTTTTTTCTAAGGTCATGGAAACGCTGATTAATTTCCAGCTCAAGAAATATCTCGAAGAACGAAAGCTTCTTAATGACCGGCAGTACGGCTTTCGTAGCAATAGGTCTGCTGGTGATCTGATGGTTTATCTCACCGAACAGTAGCACAAATCTTTACATCGTTTTGGAGAAAGTAAGATTATTTCGCTTGATATTTCTAAAGCATTTGATAGAGTTTGGCATCAAGCTCTCTTATCGAAAATGCGTGCATTTGGTATTGATGAATCTCTTCTTCGTTGGATTAGAAATTACCTTTCGGACCGTTCAATACAAGTTGTATTGGATGGTTTCAAGTCTGAAATTCACAAAATAAATGCTGGTGTGCCCCAGGGCTCCGTTCTGTCTCCGACTCTCTTCCTTATATTCATAAACGATCTTTTATCTGAAACTTCTAATCCATTAAATTGTTTTGCTGACGACAGTACCCTCAGCTTTTCATATTCGTTCTTAGATTCACATCCATGTCCTTCGGATGTGGAATTTGAACGGCAGCGTATTAAATTCTGATCTCGACAGCATTGTCCAATGGGGAATAAAAAATCGTGTAGAGTTTAATAAAACGAAACCCACCCCCCATGCAAATATCCATGAGTGGCACTTTTCAGTCCTCGGTATGTGTGTCACAGACCACTTTTTATGGAACGACCACATATTCGACATCGCCAAAAATGCAGCTAAGTGTTTAGGTTTTCTCCGTCGATGCAAGAAATTTTTCTCGCCTTCTGATCTGGCTGTGATCTACAAAGCCTTTATTCGTCCAAAACTTGAGTATAACTCTCACATTTGGGCAGGTGCTCCAATAACCCACTTGAGTTTATTGGATAGAATTGAAAAGAGAGCTCTTAAAATGATAGGTGAAAGAACTATAACGGAAACAATCTCATCTCTTGAGCACCGTCGAAATGTTTCATGTCTTTCGTTATTATACCGTTATTTCCATAAACAATGCTCTAGTGAAATAGTCAGTTTCATTCCTCCCCTTAAACAATTCAACCGTAAAACTCGCGCTTCTAGAAATGCCCATCAGTTGACCCTTGAGCCCAATTTCGGATGTACTGTTAAGTACAGAGATTCTTTCTTTAGTCGCACTACTCGAATGTGGAATGCTCTACCCATCTCAATTTTCCCCTCCCATTATGATCTACAGACGTTCAAAACCAATGTGCATCGGTATCTCCTTTTAAATCCCCTCCAATCTACCTAATCGCTCGTGCTGTGTATATCATCTTAAGGTTAGTCACAACCCCTTTTGCACGCGCTAAATATATATATATAAAAAAAAAAAAAAACTTTTAATGATAAAACTGAACAACGAACTATAAGAACGTGGAAATTCAAATCAGGTCAATATTTCGGTGTTTGTTGTTCGTTGTTACCCGAACAACTTGTGTTTAAATCCTTAGTACGCTGCTGATAAGAAACGAAATTTTCATGTGGTCTGCAAGAATACAACGAAAAGTTTACGAAAACACAACGGACAAATATTCATGGAGAGTTTCACAAATTGCGAATAAATAAAACAAAATTTAACAAAAAAATCAAAAACAGCCATGTTGTAATGGATGTAACAACAAATAACAACACGAACGAACCCAAATGTCATTTTTCCGCACATAATAAATGGACGTCAGTTAATTTTGGGCGAAAATCGAGTGGAATATGTTATAATCATCAATTTCGTTGGTCCAACGAAAAGCACAACGAAATTTTTCGTTTATGATTTCGTCATGTCATTTTTGTATTGGATTTTTCGTTTCACAACAGCGGCGTACTAAGCTTAAATGCAAAAATTGTTTAAATGAACATTGTTTTGGCGTTTCGTGCAACTTGTAGGAACATTTTCGAAGTTTTTTAAATCACTAAATGGTACAAGAAGCCCAGTTATATAAATAAACAATTTTGTAAATAGGTTTTAACTTTCTAATGTAAATATTTTGTTCGTTGTTCCCTGTTGAGAGAAGAACGAACACCGAACAACGTACACCGAATAAAGAATGAAAGTCTAAACCCAGCTTAATATTCAGAGGCTATAAAGGAAAAAGTCTATTGTTAAGCCTTAAATCGCTTTATCAGTATAGACAATTCTGATTATGAAAATAGGAAATCACACTTCTGAAATGTCCAATTCTTATAAAATAATTCATGTTTCTGTACTTTTTTTTTTACCAAGAATGAGTGTTAATGACACGCTCGCAGTAATGTTCAATTTTTTTTCTATCCCTAAAATATGTTCACTATACTGTTTGTTCATATTTCTATCTATGACTTAACTTGTTTTGGTTTAATATTAACAATTGCATGCTAATTGATACATTTTTGTGCAGATCCGTCGACACGAAAAGCAATATGAAGCTTGTTGAAACTGCAAACACTATGCTATGACTCAATTTAAATGTGATTTTGTTTCTAAGAGTGTATCTCGTTCAAAGCCACTCGGGTGCATTCGATAATTTTGTACATTGACGCAACATTATCGATTCGATCAAAATTGTTTTTGTCCATTTCTAGAATTTCTGACAAAATTCCAAGACAGTGAACGAAGCCAGTTCAGAATGATTGTTGTTTGTTGAATATTTTAAGGAAATATCTTTAAAAATCATATGTAGAATTTTTTTCCTGCAGTGACTGCTGTAATATACTGCTACCTTTTTGAGAAGACAAGCTCTGCCGAAACAATACCAATTCTTACCAGACGTCATTGCTGCCTTCCAAGCCTTGAGATTTTGGTGATAAATCTGCTGCGATTTAGACACGCTAAAAAATATTGCTTATTACCAACTTCATTACAATAAAAAAAAACCAAAATCGCAATAAAAATTTGTCCCAAAGTAGCTTATTTAAATCATTTATCGCAATCGTATAAGCTTTACTTATCCAAAGAGTGAAACAGGCGATGTTGTTTTCTTTGTACTCCTGTTGCACCTTTTTAGAGAATATTTATGATTTTTTTGTGAAATATACTGTCAGAAGTCTTATAGAGGTGCTATAGAAATATTATCCTAATAATTTGCTCTGATATTGAGGCGAATAAAGAGAAAACTGCTTGCACCAAATTAAAAAAAAAAAAAAAATTATAATGGAAGAAGGTAGAACTCTATGGAGTTCAGGTCACATGAGATTTTAATTGGAAGCAGACAATTATTTACCTATACAAGCATTATAGTAACAAAGCGATAGAAACTAACTGAAGTTTTTCAATATAGAGCATACTTAATGGAGTAAAAGGTCCTTTAATTTCAAAATAAAATACGTATATTTAGTATAATCTTGAAAATATGAATTGATCGTTCCTATAACGCTGATATAATTTACTCCAAAGAATATCATTATAATGCATTATATCAGCTTTCACTCCTATAACGTCTGCACTTCCCGTCGGAAGGCCTATAGAAGTGCTTTATCTACACTTTGATTTCTAAAATGAAAATCAGAAGAAATTTTTGTTAGTATGTGAGGGTTTGCTCGGTGATGAATTTATTACTGTTATACACACTAACATTATTTGGAAAGTCTGTGTTTCACGTTTTATTTTGTAAGATTTACCCAACAAAAAATCATAATCATTTTTCCGAAGACATAAAGAATCCTTTCTATTCTGCAAGCAATTTGTTGGTAAAACTTTGGCATCCACACTGTATCCCCCCTTCAATATACTGTCGACTTATTTAACTTCACATAATATATTTACCCATTCCTCATACCTACATAAAACACACTTAGCAGCAATCTGTGCGACAGCAATTACTAAAACATCTTCAACGAACAACAAGAAGAATTCCAACAACTACAACAATAACTATTAGTGAAGATTTAATTTGGCAACAAGACAAGAGCATGGATAGTGGACAGACACCGCCTTCGTACAAACAATAATTCGAATATGTGTATTTTATGTTTCACACCAAAAACTTTATTTAATATCTCTGTGTAATTTTTGCTGTTTTTGTTTTTATAAATGAATTTAACTTGAACTTCAACATCTTGTGTCCATTATCGACTTAAGGCGTTGTTTTTGTAATGAAGATAATTTGGGAGATTTGGGTCCTCTTCTTGGTTTTTAATATCTCATGTATACTTAAACTAACTTAAGAAAACCAAACTAATCCCAACAAACCCCCCAACTTACAACCCCGTTCGAAAGATGGCTCTGAGAATGGACAAAGTTATTTTAGCCACTACACATAAATATATATATATCTTCTATATAGTGATGGTTAGCCATATTTTCACACTACATATCCCCAAAACTAATTCCTCAAAACCAACCCTCCCAGAATTTTGTCGTTCAAATATAGAGATATATTCTATATATTGGGTTTATCTTGGCAAAAGATAACAATGTGTGATATGTCCTTGTGAGACTAAGGACACACTCCTTTAAGGAAAAAACGAACCTTAACAAGTGGATTATTGGATTTATTTTGCAATTGTATATTGACTCAGAAGTGGGATGGCATCCTTTCACCCCATCCCATTTCGGAATGTTAGAAGGAAGACTTTGCTTTTGATGTGAGAAAAGTTTCTCTCTGTGGGCTATGATTTTGGCCGGGCACTCTCTCGGCCTTCCAAAGCTAAATTACAATCCACACTTCAGGGTCCATATCAAAAGTGGATTAGAGAATCAAATTTCTTTAGTTTGGTTCGAATTGTATCCTTTTCCTTGCTGTTGTTGATGATTCTGGATGATGGCTCTTCTATCAAAAAAAAAATAAACTAAGTTATATATTGAAGAAGAAGATAACTTTTCAAATCAAATGGAAAATGGTGTATTCACAATGCGACAAAAAAAAAGACCAATAGAAACGAGGTTATTTGGGGGGAGGAGAAGTAGGTGTGCTAATGTGCTTAAAGAAAAACTTTAGCAGCAGAAATATCGAAAGTCTTTCTAACGGGGACAAAGTGAATTTTAGACGAAAATGAAGAAGACACGAATGCATAAAGTATAGTTATGGGACAAAGTTTCTTTATTGTGTTAAATGTTTTTCGATACGTTTAGTGTATTTAGAGTTTTTTGATCTTTTATTTTTGTATCTATTTTTTTGTTTATGTTCTAAAGTTACTTAAGAGCTTTGTTCATAAATTATATATACATTCCCCCGTATTTATAAAGAAAAAGTAGTTAAAGTCCGGAAAGTTCCTATTCCATGGTGTAGTTTTCCTAAAAACGGGAGCTGAAATAACTATTTTTTCTTTATAAAAACGTTGATTATTATAAAATTATACTTAACAAATTTAAAATGTCCAATAACAGCAACAAAATAAAATAAATTCTTTTTGGTTACACTACAACTCGTGGAAATCACGGTCAAGTGAGTTCAATTCGGCTTTCCAGTTTCTACGATACCAAACGTGATACAATTCCAATCATCTGGATCAGGCCTTTTGGAGTCTGTGATGACTCGGTCTTTAATCCGTTTGGTCTCCTGGTCGCCTTGAACCTAGGCGCTGGTATTCGAATTTTCTCCGTAATCCATACGTACGATGTGTCCTAGTCAGATTTGTGGAATTTTTGGACGGTTCTGTTAAAGATAGTGCCAACTCAGCGCATTTAATCTATTTGAGAACGATTTTGAAGACAAACTTTTGTTCGCATTTTAAATTGTATGCTTTTCTACACTTACCGTTAAATATAAGAAATATTAATGGCGATGTAATAGCCCGTAGCGTAATGGTTAGCGCGTTGGACTGTCACGCTGAAGGTCTGGGGTCGCTTCCAAGCCTCGCCCACCTAAAAACTAAAAAGTTTTTTTCAGGGCCACTGCCTCTTGCGAGGAATTGACAAATCCTCCAAGAGTACAAATTGTCACTAATAAGTGCTTCTCGTCTTACCATTCGGATTCGGCATAAAATTGTAGGTCCATTCCTGTTAATAGAAAAAAACTGAACAAAATTGTCGGAAGCCATCCGCAGACCATTCATCGGCTTTTGTTATCGGGGTGATTACTAATATCTTCTTGCTGGTTTCGCATAAATTACAAATAATATTTCTTCCGAAATAATAGCACATCTTCTTTTCGAAATTTAACTAGAAAAAGTTCGGAGAATGTATCCGTGTTGGACATTGCCCAAAACAACCAAAATAATTTTTCCAATTTGGAAAAGTCCATAAAAAGACTCTGAAAATATTAACTGCTTTCACATGCGACGCGCGGCTTTGAAATCAAGGAAGTGGTGGTGGTTTTCGAAATGAAAATATTTCGACTTTTTTCAGAATATTTCTCAGTTTGAAAATAAAGGTAACTCGATAGTCCTTGGAGGTAATTTTTGAGGATGGAGGTATATAGAATTAGTAGTCAATTTATCGGGTATGCTGTGAATATATATTTAGATACCTCGATAGTTCTTATAGGAAATCTTTTAAGATAGGGGTATATAGAGCTGATAATGAAGTTATCGGGTAGACTTCTTTCTATCCGTACCAACTTGGTATATGATTTAATTCATGCACCCTATCAAGTCTTCCACTTCGTATCAGAAACAGAGGCCTTATTCTTGCTTTTTTAGAACTTAAGCTACTACTTCTTCTATACTGTATGGTGGTAGAACTGGTTTTCATTAAATGGAAGTGAATTAATTTCCTTGTTCTTTCACTCGGTATAACTGGCTGAAAGTGATGCGTGAAAATATATGAACTATCATCTGTTTCTTGATGAGTAAGTCGCCTTGATTTTAGCAAGAGTTTTGGTTCTTTGATGTTTAACTTTAAGACTACGCGCGTGATGTTCTTTTTAAGCATCTTCTTTAGCTACATTATCCTAGCTCGATATTCTTCCCTTGTTTTTTTTTATATTATGCATGTACTAAAGCGGTTATGACTTCCCTTAAATGTTTTAACACAGCACGAGCGTTTCGGAAAATTGGAGAGGATTTGAGAAGTTGGTCTAAAGGGTTAACTGGCATGTGCTGTGCATCATAAGAAGATCTCTTGTCTTTCACCTGCCGGTTATTCAGGTACCCGTTAATTCGGGTATTGCACCAGGTACCGGAGAACTCAAAAAGTATAACTTATCCGGGTATCCGAGAATAATTCTAAGGTTAGGCGCATATTGAGACGCGTCCGACGCGTGTGACGTGACCTGACGAGTGTCGTACGACACGATTTAAGAGACGTGCTGTGTCAAACATTTCTAACGGGCCTACCACCCACCCCTGGCTCATTCAATTTTGCACGGACACTTTTTCGGGCCAAGTTAGCACACAGCTTGTCGATGGAGTTCATATTTTCAAGCCTTCACTTCACTTCACGAATTGTATGAATTATCATAGTTTAAAAGAAATTGTCAAAATCTACTTTTCTTCTTCGTATGACAATAATTAATGCTAAAACATTTTTTGCGTATTCTAAGCGATTAATTTCAAATATTTTTCCAATAAAAACAATATTTTAGTTTTGAGTGATTTATACAAAAAAAAAAAGGCTTGCAGCTTAGGTATTATTTACTGAAACCAACGCAAAAAAAAAAACATACTAATTGAAATTAATTCCTTTTCATTCAACACTTTATCACTCAATTTTCGATTTTTTATCCTGCAGCTCAAGAAAAAAAGGGAATAGTTGGTTGATAATATACGAATTCTTAATAAATGAAGAAACATCTGTTACGTGACAAAATAACTGCCCAATTTTAACAAAAACATTGAAACACACACATTCGTCCAGCCTTTAAGTTGGTATATCTATAACTACCATCCAATCACGTTTTCCATCTTTGAAAAAAAAAAAAGAAGAAAAAAACAAACCGCACGAGGAATACAAAGTTAATAATATCTAACCAACAAAAAAAAAATGTTATTGACCCCTTGTCGTCGACCAACTATACATACATTCATAAGCAATACGAGCCATCTACATCATCATTTGCCTCAGGCTAAAAGTCAGTAAGTCAAATTATTGTATCTTTTACGTCTAGATACTCGATTTCAGGCCAACAACAGCAGCAGCATATGTAATAAGCCAAATCAAAGTTTTTTGTTCGTTTTTTTCGTAAATCGAATTAAATTAAATTTTGTTTTTTTTTGTATTTATCTTTTTTTTTCTGAAGAGGAAGGGCATTTTATTCCCATATAGTCGATAGTAAAGCACATCAATATAAAGTCTCCAATTACAATTGATCCAATCAAGGGGATTTCCCTCAATATAAATGCTTCGATAGATTGATAGTTTTTTTTTATTTAACTTGCTCTAAGGGCAAGTATTGGTTTCGTATGAGAAAAAAATGTCAAGATTTCCATCGGTCTGTGCAGCTTTGTCTGTGCAGCTGTGGATCTGTAAAAACATCGAGCTAGAGCCTAAACGGTTGAACGGATTTTCTTCAAATTTGGTCTCAACTATTTGTATGTGATTCCCAACAGTAGAAGTTCAAAGTTCTATTTTAGTTTATCTATAACGGTCAGCTGTCATACAACAATTTCATTTATATCACGTTTTCTCAAAAACGGCTGTAACGATTTTGAATTTTCGTTTTATATTAAGCGCGCACTAAAGGGGTTTTTACTACTCTTAAAATATTTAAACACAGAGCGAGCGTTAGGAAAATAGGAAAAGATTTAAGAGGAGATACCGATGCACATTGGTTTTGCACTTCTGAATATCGAAATCGCAGGGAAAAATAGTGCCGGATAAAGCATTCAATATTCTTGTAGTGCGACTAAAGAAAGAATCTCTATACTTAACAGTACGTCCGAAGTTGGGCTCAAGGGTTAACTGATGGGCATTCCTAGAAGCACGACTATTACGGTTGAATTGTTCAAGGATTTAACTTTTTTCATCTCTGCACCGGTTTCGATAATACTGCATACCAAGTTTTCTGCCGAAAAAATTCGATTGTCACAATAATGAATGCTTTGAGTTTTTTTTTTTTGAGCAAATTGCCTCTTTTTTGGCATATTCCAGAAAATATCGTAAATGGCTCGGTTGATTTTGTCATAATTTTGGATTCCGGTACTTCTAAGCTAGTCAAACAAATACTGCATTTTAAATTTGTAAATAAAATCAAAGAAAAAATCATTTATTTTTTCTTTTTATTTTTTAATTGTTTCCATATTTTTTTGTAAAAAGTAAAAAAATAATAAAATTGTTATTAGCGGTATACAAAAGTATTATAGAGCAATTAATATACGCCGTTACTACATTTCAGTTGTTATAACTACAAGAGCCAGTTCGTGCGATCGAGTCGTGCATTTAATTTGGTTTTGTATGTTCTCTCTCAATTTTTCGATAGGTTTTTATTTCTTTTTTTTTTTTTTTTAAAGTATAGAAAATCTATGCTTGCTCAAGTTTAAAAAGAAAATTATGTTCAGGCACATGCTCTTAATGGACTTTTAATATGCACTTAAAGATTCATTCTGCTGTCTATATACGCTACTGCTGTCGTTTTATCTTGTGTGCGATAATTCAATCAATTTCTAATATAATCCTCCTCATATAGAGCATCATTGCGTATACCTACAATATTATTATTTTTTTTCTATTTTCTATCAAAAATTTAAGGTATACAATAATTGTTCAAACTGAAGACTTTATCGATTAAAAATTATCAGTTTAATTTTTTTTTTATCAAAACACTTCAAAAGACTTTAAGAAGATATAAGTAAGTGTTCTTTTATTTTACCTACAGATATTTATCTTGGTGTTTTTTTTTGTATGAATGATGGCCCTTTCAAATTTTATTTTTAATTACTTTTCCAGCAATTTGTTGATTAACTTCAAATTTTGACGTACCTACCCACAGCCCATAGCTATAAAACAAGCTGAGGGAAATAATTTTTCCCAACAATGTTAAACACGGCAAAGTTCACCTAACTCAAAGAAAAGAGTGAAGAGACAGAGAAAGTTAGATTATAAAACAAAGGGTATTATACCTATCTACATGGAAAAATCAGCCAGATGCCGTCAAACCAACCTCAGACATAAAACATAAAACTTTGCAGTACGGTGCGCGTGGCGGGCGTTGCCTTCCTCAAAGAGGGTCTGTTTTCTGTTATAACAACAACAAAACAACAAAAAACAAAAAAGCAGTATAAAGATGAAAGGCCTACTGTAAGTTACTACTGAAAACATCATATACAATTCAGATGAATGAATAATGATCTAAGCAAGGATACTTTTTGACAGACAGAGGGAGTTATGTTTTGACAGACAGAGAGAGTTAGCTAAAGAGAAAGGGTATTCGTTGGTATGTTCATTTGTTATTGGCTTTGCCCAGTCTTTGTATCAAAAAATAATGTGTGCCTCATAAACTATAAAATGGGCATCAAAAACACGGATAACAATGTCCATCATCCATAACTATAGGTTATAATGCCGATGAATGAACCTCAGTCAGAGCGCATACATCCTTCGTTTTAAAAAGCTTTGATATCTACAGTCTATGTATAGTCAGCTCAGTTCTATCCGTATCATAAAATCATGTCCTTGCTCAGGAAACTGTTTTTTTCACTGCTGATGCACAGAATGATGAGTTCAGAGATTCAAATTTTCTTCTCTCATCGTCATACAGGGTTGTCGTTTGTGTCGTCTTGTGTATCAGGAGAATTCTGTTTTATCTCATCTTTATGGTAGGTAGCCACATACATATAGGTATACTATGTCCAATTATAGTTGTCAATTTGCATTTGTTGACCTAGTTTACTCTTTTATGCTTTAGTTCCATTTGCCTACTTATTGTCATTCTATATTCGTTTTTTTTTGTTCGATATACCTACCTACCTATGATGATATATAAAAAAAAAAAAAAATACACCCAACAAATTGCTGTCCTTTTTTGTGTGGCTGTTGTTGTCTTTTCTTTCTGTGCTAGGACTACTTACCTCCTACTCAGCTAACAAGGATTTTGAACATGTTCGACTTTGAATTTAAAAAAAAAAAAATATTTTCAAAAAGAAGACAAATATGGTGAAACAACAATAATTGCTGACCGACGAGCACTTCTATATGTCAGGCAAATTGTTTTTCTTTAGTATTTTTTTTTTTCGCACACAAAAGGAGAACACATCAGGTAGGTATTATAGGTCTCGATTATTTTAATGTGTATGTCTATAGCAGATGAGTGAGACTTATCTTTGTTATTATATCTTCTCGAACACAATAGATTCATGTCGCATTATTATGTATGTGGTCTTTTGATGTGGTTTGACAATGGTCCTTCTTGTTTGCTTAACTTCTTGGCACGAGTCAAAGTAAAACTGCCACGACTTAGGGCTTATCTCTTTTTTTTTTTGAAAACAGTCCCGGCAAAAATGATAAAAGGCAGTAAGTTAAAAAAAAATGTAAGAGATAAGGAAGCATTTTATATTTATAAACAATATAGTCAATATGTTTTCGAGAGATAGAAAGAATGTTTCTTGCTACCTGGGTAACTACCCGCGTGTCCGTGTTTTCCGGGTATTTCTGGGGTCAACGGGTACCCTGGGACTTATCAACATAGAGGTGCCCGGGCACCTGATACCTTTCGAGTACCTGGCTACCCAGCATATCATTTATGTATCCAATACATAATGCGGGTACCAAATACATTACAGGGGTATGTACCCAAAACGGTATGGGTATACCCAGTTAGTCCCGAGTATCCACACATTTCTCAAATTTTTCATATTTCAATCGAATAACTTAAATAAATCTGCTAATCGGTGTAATAGACGTAGAAAATAGCTATAATTTTACCCTGAGAAAATCTTAATGGAAGCTCACTAAAATGGTTGTTGTCTAACCTTCAAACCTTCAATGAATTGTGATTCATTTACAACAAAAAAGCGACACATTATCAGTTTATGTTTCGGGTACCCGGGTAAGTGGTTACTGACGCAAAAAAACCAGGATACCCGACTATCGGGGTTATACCCGTTCATGTTTAGAGTGTACTGTACTGTACTACACGGTAAGTAATGCAAAAAACGGGTAGCCGGGTGTTCGACTACCCGGGTAATATCAGTTCATGTTCCGAATTTCCAGGTATGTGGTAAGACCCAGATGTACCCCGTTGTCCGACTATCCGGTCAATACCCGAATGAACGGGACCAAGTACTTTGCTATGTCGGGTACCATAACCTATCGGAATCAAGAGTTCTAGTAGAAATGCAAATGTATCGAAGAAATATAAAATTATTCACGTTTTTTAAAGAAGCTTATGTTTCATTTGTGTTTGTTTTTAAATCTCGCTACTGGGTATCCGGCTATCCGGGAAATACCCGTTAATTTTTCGACGTTCGTGGTTTGTGACGCGAAAAACTGATACCCGGGTACATGAAGAAACAGGTACCCAAATTCAATGTTATTGCGGCTACCATACCCTCCCGGAGTCAGGAGCTGTAATAGAAGGATTGCTCAGTATTTTCAAAGTTGCTTATGCCACCTATTATTGTTTTTAATTCTTGCTACCCGGGTACCTGTCTATCCGGGTAATACCCTTTCATGTTTTGAGTAACCGGTTTCATGATAAGAAACGCGAACAAACAGGTAGGTACATGAATTTACTGGTACCCAAGTACTATGTTATGGTGGGTATTATACCCGGTCAGCGTCAAGAGCTCTAAAAGAAATTTAACTATTTCGAAAAATATATAGAATTGATCAATTTTTTGAAATAAGTTTATGTCTTCTTTTTGTTTGTTTTTAGCTCCTTCTACCCGTGTATCCGGGTAGTACCTGTTCATGTTTTGAATGCATTCGTACTGGGTTGGTAACGCAAATCACCGGTACGCGGGTGTTCGACTATCCGGTCAGCTCACGAATGAACTGGTACCCAAGTTGACTGTTATGGCGGGTACCATACCCTGCCAGAGTCAAGAGCTCTAAAAGAAACTTAAGTATTTCGAAAAATATAGAAGTGTTCAATTGTTTGAAAGTAGCTTAAGTCTCCTTTGTGTTCTTGTTTCTTATTTCTTTTCATTGAGCTTCAATTCAATTTTCAAATGATTTTTATTTCAAGAATTTTACAAGATTTTTGTTTATCTTTCATTAAATGACATGGCCAACGCCGCCGTCTGCCAGTGGTAAAAAAGTGTGTTTTTGTAGTTTTGCTTATATGTAGGTTTCAAAACTGCACTCAGTTACAGAAAAAGAATTTTTGATGAACTTTTTTTTATTGACTTACAGTCGTTAAGTAATCAACTGGCTGTGATCCGCAGCAAAGCCGTTTCTGAAACATTACTTAATATGTGTCATCGAGCGAGGATGCTTGTGACCGCCATCTCTACCTACCGATGTGCTCACGCCCTTACTTATAAAATTGAATTACCAATTAAGGGAGAATGTTGCGAACTCCTGGGATAGAGACTCCGCATTCGTTTAGGGTGCGATGTCAAAAGTTTGCTTGGTGACTTCAATGCTAAAGTCGTAAAGGAAAACATGTTCAGCAGATAATAAAGTACCGATCATCCCCTTGACGCTACCTGTTTCTATGCCACTGACTACATTCCGGTGTGGTCCAGGCTCAAAGAAGAAGAACACGCTCCTTCCAGCCAGTTGCGTGCCAAACTAATTGTATCCTATTTCCCAATTAAAGATGGCTACGGTTGAGTTGGCGTGCACCACCTGATTTGTGGTCTTCCTCTATACTGCTCCGCGTTCTTCCTCGGAAGATCATTTTTGCTATCTGCAGTGCGGTACAATTCTTCTTTACGTGTCAATATACAAATAATGTAAACATGGTTTTATTGTTTTTATTGCAAAACCAACATGAAGATATAACATACAAAAAAATAAAATACAGACATTTTTAATTTCTCCCAAGTGAATAATTTTGTATTCATTTCTATCTAAAAAAAAAAAAAACTAGTTTGAAATTATTGAAGCATCAAGTTTTGTCTTATCTTTTAATAAAATAAAAATAATAAAAAAACACTTGACCCCCATCTGTATCTGGAATTCTATACCTTCATCTCTCAGGATCAGCATAAAATTTGAATTTCTTATTTCTGTATAGCTTCTGCTGACTGCATTTTTATTACTGCCCCCATCCCAATCCCCTCCCTCCTACCTGCTCTTCTAAATCGATTGATATGTATAAAACAATTTCTATCGAATTTGGGGAATAAATAAAAAAAAACATAGAAACATGTCAGTGTGATGATTTATTCATACGCCATCACCTATATCGTGTAAAAAATCCCTATAGCAAAGGTACATGGTCTCTACATGAGTTTAATCCTCATATATACATACATATATATATTTTCTTTGCAAAAAACATCATCATAATAAGAACAACCGTCCTCTCCAGCCTTTCCCCCACACCAAACCTCTTCAACTACACATTTTGAGACCAGTATCGGGAAGATGAAGTATAGGAAATAAATCCCATTCAATTTCCGTTCGTCGTAAAAATGTAATATTTTTACCCTTCATCAGTTTTTTGACACTTGATAAATTCCCCGGACACCTTTAAAATTGCATTCTTTTCGTTTTTTATAATACACTATAGCCAATAGATGTCAGGTTGTCGTTGTGCCTTCTAGTTCGCATCGCACTCTTTTGGCTGTTGGCTGGGTTGGATGGTATGGTAGATATTTAAACAATTCTCATCTCTCTTTGGCATTCCCATACCTCTGTATCTATGTCCATGTCGAGGTCCATGTCCATGTTTGTAAGCATATTTCTCTAGATACTTTTGGAGGTACTTAAATTCCCATCACTCTTTGTATTAGAAAAGAAAAGACGTTACGACGACGACGAGGACGACTACGACGTTATACCTTTACCAACACTCAAAGCACAGTAGTAGCTTCTTGTACTTGCTATACCTACCTACTTACCTACTTCGTTCATGTTGTTGTATAATAAATACATAGCGACAGGTACACAATTGGAGGGTTTTATACTTCCTAAAATATATATAGATACAAAAGTATCTTCTTTAAGTGGATAGAAACAAAAATAGAAGTAAAAAAAAAGAATCAATTGAAAAACCATTTCCTATTCGATAAGAACGAAAAATATTTTTTTTTTTTTTTTGAATAGAAGAGAACCAGCAGAAGAGACTTTTGTAGAGAAACATCTGTACAGCAATATGATAAGCAGCTTCATGATGTGTTTCAAGGATACCTTATAGCTAGTACTCTGCTTCTGGGGCGAAAGACCAACCAATTCAGTCTGTGTACTTACCTATTTTATTCTGTAGACGACAGAATTTGCCTTATCGAAGAACCAAACTCAAGGACTTTTTTTTCTTGTACTTGCTATGTGAGTCTATCTCTCTCTTACTCAATCTGGCTATAGACTATAATGTATTTAGGTACTGATGTGCACCTATATATCACCCGGAGAATACTATAAAAAACTCGATTTTTTTTTATAACATTATCCTTCTTATATCAGTATAAACCGCAAGGATGCGGATAATAGTTTGGTTTTCGGTTTTCGGTTTTCGTTTTTTTTTTTTTTTTTGTTTTTTGTTGTACCTATTCCATTTCAATGATGCTGTTATAATGCATGTTCAAGTTGGGAATCGGTTATAAAAAATATGGTGTACTGTGAACATGCCATGCCGTAATATGCTGAAAATTTGGGATTACAATCATCCTTTTTGACAGATTACATTATAAAATAAACGATAATCTACATACATATATGTATATCTAACCTATGTACTATGTATGTATATTTATATAGAAGACACATGATGACGGAAATGGAAGGATTTTATGATGTGGTTGGCAAAGTGTGAAGGTTTTGTTTCTATGACAGTTTTAAATTCAAATTATTGCTAATATGTTATGACATGAGTTATGGCGAAAGAAAATCATGTTGGCCAGCTCTTTCGCACTAATGTATTAATTTATTTCTGTTTTAATTAAACGTTATAACAATTTAATAGGTGTATTTTTATTTTAACATTAAGTTCAACATTTTGCAAATTGAATTAATCCTTTGGAAATTGAATTCACCTTTTTATAAATGAAATTCATCCTTTTGGCAAATTAAATTTAATCATTCGCAGAAAGGGAATTTACATTTTTAGCAAATTAGATTCATTCTTCTGCGCAAATAGAATTCACCTTTATTGCTAATTAAATTCACCTTTTTTAAACCAATTTGGTTAACCTTCATATAAGTTGAATTTAATTTAAATTTTTAAATTTTGAAATTAATTTGGTTTGTAAAAGCAAAGGCTAATTTCATTAAGGTGAAATCAATTTGTAAAAGGATTGAGTTAATTTGCAATTTAATATAAAAAAGACTAAAAAAAGTGTTTACAGAAAGGTGAATTAAGCCAAGTTTTTTACTTGCGATGTATGTACGTAGTATAGGGCAAGTTTAGGATTCATTCAAAAAAAAAAATTCGAGATAATAATTTTCCCTAACATTACGATGATAGAGAACGCGAAAAAAGTGGGTCTCGCAATTCTGTCTGTCTGTCCGTCTGTATGTACTTCGACCTGAAGCCTAAACCGCTGAAGCGATTTTCTTCAATCTTTGTACTTAAGGTTGTTATGTGATTCCCTAGAGGGGAAATTGAATTTTTCTTTTTAGCTCAAAAAATAACGGTACATGTCATACAAACAATTTACAAAAATTGATATATTTCAAAAACGGCTCTAACGATTTTCAAAACAAAATTACGAGGTACTAAAATTACTAAAATAAATATTTTGGTAGAAAAAAAAAAATTATAACGGTTATTATTTTTTGGTTTTCAAATTATTTCAATATCTTGAAAACGGGTTTGATTTTTTTTTTAATTTTGCGAAAAAACTGTATTATATTAAATACTAAAAATTGGCATACCAAATTTTATTTTAAAAAATGTTCAAGATTTAAATAAATGTTAATTTAATAACTTATTTATAATAATTCATAGTAATCATTTATATACAACTTAACAAAGCTACCACATATACCAACCACTGATTTATCAAACTTACCCGCCAGACGTTGCACGGAGACACTGCTCCTACTGGCCTGATGGGGGGATGATTTAACCAGTGGTGGTAGGGGGGGATCACGCCCTTAAAGGACAGTGATACGTTGGTCTACCCTGAGCCCGGTGATTGTGCTTACGACGTAGGTTTACATGACAGAACGGGGTAGATGCAGACACCAACTACTAATCTATGAAACTCACTCACCAGACGTTGAATGGAGCCACTGCTCCTACGGGCCTGGTGAGTGGATGATCTCTTCAGAGGGGGTAGAGGTAGAGATCACGCCCTTAAAAAACAACGGTGCGTTAATCTCTCCACAACCCGGTGATTATGCGCAAACAAACACTTCTCCAACACCTTAATGGGACCAACTTAACAAAGCTACCACATACATCAACCACTGATTTATCAAACTTACCCGCCAGGCGTTGCATGGAGCCACTGCTCCTACGGGCCTGGCGTAGAAATGATTTACCTGTTGGGGGTAAGGGAGAGGCTCACGCTCTAAAAACACTATGGTGAGCTGGCCTCTCCTTTGCCCGGTGATTGAGTCGACGGACTTTCCTTATCTGACCTAACTGGGCAGTCGCTGGCACCAACCACTGATTTATCGAACCCAGCGCCAGACGTTACATGGAGCCACTGCTCCTACGGGTCTGGTGTAGGGTTGATCAATCCAGTGAGGGTAAAGGAAAGGGACACGCCCTTAAAAGACAATGGTGCGTCAACCTATCTTCAACCCGTTATTTACACAGCGACTGACACTCCTTCAATCAATTTGTAGACGACTTTTCCAAGCTTCAGCTTGTAAGAACTGTATTGACGCCCTCTACGGGCTATGCCATTGGATTTATCATAGGTTTCTTTTATGGGGATTAATCCCCAGGGTATCACAATGGATCTACACTGATCTAAGTGTGACGGTAACAAGATCAACTGTCAGCCCACTAACCTAACCTAACCTAATCATTTATATATAAAATTGTTTTTAAAACTTTTTTTTAATGATATCATATGTTATGGAACCAAAAAATATGTACATTGTCTATTTCAAACTATATGTTAAATTTGTTAGCTACAAGAGCAAGTTTTGAGCGATCCAGTCGCGCCCATTTATTTTTTCTTAAAATGGCAATTCTAACAAGTATATGCCGGTAACAATTTTAAATACACTTGAAATAGCAAACAACTAGGGTGTTTTTTATTCGGTGATTAATATTCGTATGCAATTCCAAGGCTTTTTGCGTGGAGCATCATCTTAAATTTGAGAGAAAATGGTTTTTATCAAATAACTTTTCTATTTTTAACTTAAGACTAAAAGTGCATTACAAAATTTGTTGAACATTTTATTTTCTACAACTTTGATTTTGTCATTGTGGCTGAAATTATCACAGTTAGGAGGGTAAGTTACTCTTTTTAACATTTAAGTTTGTTTGCTTTGGGCGCCATTTTATTTTAAATTTTGGGCAAATTGGTTTTAGTTCGCTTACTTTTAACTTAGTTCCCAAAATTCATTTGACAAAAGTTGTTGAAAATTTTATGTTCTACAAATTTGATAGTGACGAAAAGTTTGTATACGATTGATAATTTTCAACTTAATTGGCAAACAAAAAACAAATAAGATTATCTCGTGTAATTTAAAACAAGTCATATTCAAGTACAACTGAAGACGTTTTGCTAAAATTGTCACCGTATTGAGGTTTGCGTTGGGCGCCATCTTAATTTTTTTTTATTTTTTAAACGTTTCTATGTTTAATTTTATTAAAAAAAATAAAAGATACTATTTTAAATAACTTGCAAACTCTAATTTAATTTTAATAACACTAAAAGTCGGATTAGCCCACTAATACCATTTCTAATTATACAATTTCATCAGTATATATTTTCAAAATATGTATAAAATACACTAAATGCTTATTCAAACAAGAAAATTACGTGTTAAAAAGAGTAAAAAATAAATACAAGTTACCAAATAAAAAAGAACACAAAGAAAGAGTCAATTGAAAAAAAAAAAAAAAAAAAAAAAAAAACAACAACAGGCCACAAAAATCAGATAAAAAAGGACTTCGCAAATAAAAGAACACAAACTTACGTTTCACGCTTGGTTAGCTTTTTTTCAGTTTTTTTTTTACCATGCTGTTTAGTTTTTTTTTTTTTTTGTATACTAAAGGAATAGTAGATATACATTCTCCATTGTATTTATATCTCTGGTGTTATACAAGGGATAATAACCATTAAGCACTTTTTGATAGGCGAGAGAAAGAGAGTGAGAGAGAATTCCACGCAATTAACGATATGAACACAAAATTTCTGCAACATTTTTAGCGAGGTTTTTTCTTTAGATATTTTTTTTTGTAATCGTTTTTATTTTAATTATTCATTTCGTATCTGCTTTGTTCAGCAATTAGGACGTCCTTTTTTAAGTGTAAGAGCAGTTATTTTTGTTGTTGTTTTGTCTTGTAATTTCTTGCCATCAGTGTGCAATAAAAATGAGATAGTTTTGGAGCTTTTAATGAAATTAAAAATTAACAAGTTCAGTTGCTTTAACATTTTTTTTTGGGCCGAAAGTTAAGCTATTGACAGAGGGATGCTCCCGTTTTGTTTGTTTATTGTTAGAAAAAATTTAATTTTTGTGTTGTTTCATTGAATTTTAGCCTGTGATGGTTTGGGTGGAGAAGGTGGAAATATCATTAAACAGGCAAAATACTTCGGTGACCAGCAGTTAGTTCTGCAACGAATCGTTTATCGATTAATTTGCAGTTGAAATAAGATTTAACGAAAAATTTAACGAGGTAACGCTACGGTTGAAATGGAGCCGCTTGAATAGAATACCAATCTTTGGAACTCTTCCCGAATACGCTGGAAGTGTGTTTTGATGAGTGACAGAATATCATAACGTGCCAAAGTACCAAACATTTTCAAAGACGTACTGGTAGTTTTTGAAACCCTCCTCTGTCAGTTTAGAACTGTGCCGATCTCTGGAACTAATAATTTAGTTATATCTCCTAGACACGCCTTTTTGCAGCTCCATAGGACCGTTCGAAAAATCCGTACTGGTCCCTGGAATTCTTCCCAAAACACTTAACTGATTGAGTTATATCCTTGGATATGCCTGGTCTGCTGGATCAATCGCGCGTACGATATGATTTCCTAGTATCTTCTGCTGTTGTGTACTCTGTACAGCGAGAGGTCTTCAGGGATGGAGATCACCATCTCCACTTTTACAGGTGGATGGATGTCTTCTTAAAATCATTACCGTAGGTAACAAGAGTCTACTCCAAAACGTTCCAAATCCTGAAACACTTCTCAAACATATTTTAATTGAGATCTTGATATGATGCTTCAGTGGGATCTTTCAAGTGATCGCTGTATTTACTCTGTAAATGGAGAGATGTTAAGTTTGGAAGATCCGTATCTCCTCTCGTGGAGATGGCTATCTTCCTTGAATCAGTGTAACGAGTATTTCTGGACATTACTGATTTCTACTGGAACGAATTCAATCCACTTGTAAGATCTTCCGGCCACTGTGTGTCATGTGCTCCTTACATTAACCTTACTCTTCTTACTAAATTTCCTTTGAATTTAGTGCCCTTGATAACTGTCCAAAGCTAGCAAGTAAAACTGAAAATAAACGTTTACTTTTTCTGTTGGATTAAAAACTTCGACATTGGGATGGTCAGCTTGTTATTTGAATTTGGAATTGGTTGAGCACTTTACAGGACGATGGTGTTAAATCAGTTCTTGATTTTCCTGTGAAGATAGCGGTTTTACTGTTGGCTGTCATTTGAATTGGCTTCCCTGAAACGGGTAGAGGAAATGGACTTGACTCAGGAACTACTGACTCCTTCAACTATCCGCATAACCAAAATCCAAAAAGTATTGCCCATAAAATAAAACCACTTTTTTGAATCATCACTTCATCTGAGAATTTACAACAACAATAAAAATTGATATTGCATATTTTATCGTCGCACATGATCTATGTGTAAAATATACACGACGAATTTTTAAACACCCTCCAATTCTAACGGAAATTCTTCCAAATTTGTGACCTATACGTTAAGTACAGACCTTGCATGCTATCGAAAACCTTTGTTTGCTGAAAATGATTTGTGTTCCTGACACCGCCGCGCCCGCCGCTCCGCGCCGCTCATAGTTAGCTATCTTTCAATCCTCGAAGCTAAAAGTTCTCTATCACTGCTGAACAAGCAGACGCCAGTATACACCTTCGTTTAAATTTTATAAACCCACCCAGTGTCAAAAACTAAAACGGAAACGAAGTAGCTCCGCTATAACGATAACCAAAACCACCTCTCAATTTTATTGTAACCATATAACCACCACCCAGCTGGGGTACTTACCAGCGATATAAGCACCACCCAGTTGGGGTACTCCCCAGAGAAGTTTCGTTTGTCGTTGGTAGGTAGGTAAATGGGTAGATGGGTAACCCACCTCGGACTCAATTAGACCGGACGAACAAAATTATGTTTGCCACTAATATAATCAGCTTTTGCCTCCCGCAAACATCCTACTGCTTCTGATGCTGATGGTGGTGCTACCTACTGTCATTGCTTTTGCTGCAACCGAACACGAGAGAGTGTGCCTTTTATTCGGTCTGGCCATTTTCATTGTAACATGGGGGTGGGGGGGGGGGGTAGGAAAGGGTGAAGATTATGCTGGTAATGATACATATTAATGATGTAACAAACTGAGGACTATACTAAGACCCAGCAAAATGAGAAGCTGTGTGGCAAAATTATCAGCTACCAGTAAAGAACATATATAGGTACGACATACCGGGGCCACAAAAGACTCTTTTGTCCCCGCGTGTTTTTTGGTTCTTCATCTGATGCCGGCCATATAATAAACCGTGCCGAAAGCTGCATTCCTAAAACTCTATAAATTGGGTTGGGGTTTCATTTCCATCATCTGTGTCTGTATCTGTATACCTAGATAGGTCCTGGTGGTGGTGGATACACCAAAAAGATATCTAAAATCCTCTTTTGCTCTCCGTGCATTTGGTTGGATCCTTGCAGATTTCGTTGTCTGTTTAATAATGTGGTTGCCATAAGTTCCCTATAGTTTTTTTTTTTTTGTACATTTAAGCGCTTTGATTTAATTTCTGTGTTTTATATTTTTCGTTTTGTTATTTAACCTTTTTTTCTGTTAATTGTTAATTAATTTGTGTTCTTTTTCTTTTATCTATTTTCAGGTAGGTGACTATGTACGTTTGTATAGATGCTTTGATTTTAAGCTTATGAAAGTGATATTGGTAATGTAGACGAACAAATTAAATCTAGAAAAACTGAAAAAAAAAAAGGTATTTTGGAAATAATATCTTTTGAATTATCGCTATGATAAAATAAATGTTAATGCTTTCCTATAGAAAATTATGTAATCTACAAATTTCTGAAAAAACAATCTTTTGCAAAAAAAAAAAAAAAAAAGTAGAATTTTGTATAAAAAAAAAACAAAAACCGGTATTTTGAAAACGATGACATCTCCTAACTGATCGCTATGAGGATCCAAATGTTGGTGATTATTTGTAGGGACTCATTTAATTTAAAAATTGTGTAAGAGTAATCTTTTGATGAAAAACCGAATTAAGATTTGGATATAAAAGCAGAAAACCAGTATTACTATCTTCAAAATGATATCTTTTAAATTAAAGGTACGAATCGAAAATTTAAATTCTTTCTTGTAGAAGCTCACCCCATTTACATTTTTTTATAAAGTTATCTTTCGGAAAAGATGACGAAGAATTTTAAATTAAAAACAAAAATAAAAAACCGATATGTTTGGTAGTTTTTTTTTTCAAAAATAATTTAATGGATTTAAAACTATATTTATTTTTTTTTTTTTTTTTTTTTTTTTTTTTTTTTTTTTTTTTTTTTTTTTTTTATGTTGCTATATCTTGTTCGAAAAAGGAGAAACGGTTACAGGTAACACACAAATTTAGTACAGTTTTAATAGTTTTTGTCTCATTTCGCATAGAGAATTCACAAATTTGATAAAACTAACTAAGTGATATTTTTTGACATTTGAAAATTTCTTGGAGTCGTAGAATATTTTATCTGATCGAAGTTATAAGAACCAACTTTATTTTTCGGCAACAACTACATTAAAAAAGAAAAAGCAAAAAACCGGTATTTTTTCCCTAAATTTTAAAAATATGATTTCTATTTAAAATACAGCGTTTTAGGGAATAAAATAATATTTTTTTTCGTGTATGGGGTCACATAATATACAAACAAAACCTAAAGTTGTATTCAGTAATCACCGTTATGGAGTTGTACTCCAAAAACCGAAATTTTCGTCATTTTAAGTTTATTTTAAGTTTATTTTTGTTCATACTTATAACAATATCCTCTAAACAATCAGCCGTAGCTAGAAAAGTGCAAGAACATTTTTTGTAGATCTTTGTCGTTTTATCTGTCTTTTTATAATTATTTGCGAAAAACCCGGTATTTTCGAAATTTGACCAATTAACCAGTGGACTTTTATAGACAGTATTAAACCAGAAATTTATTTGACTATTTGAATGTTTACATTTTTCTGGGCCACAAAAGGCAATTGCGATTGCATTACAAAATGTAGAAGAAGTTTATCACTATTGCACCTCACAAATTTGCATTTTAATAATGTTAAAGTATAATTTTCATTGAATTTACCATGCCACCACAAGTTTTCAAACTCTAATTCAGTTATTTTTTCCATTTTCTTAATAATTAAGTCATAAAACTTTTTGAAAATTTGTTGTGCCAATAAGTTTTTTAATGAATGTAATTTATTGTAAATTGCTAGAAGTTCATCAAGACTTACAAAAACACATTTCACCCTATAAACAATAACAACTTGCACGCAATCCTTTTTAAAAACATCGTTGCTATAGAATATCATAAAATATTCGTAAGTACATAGGTGGGTACATTTTTTGTATAACCATAGCCACACAACAATACGAACCGTCATATGCGTGTCCTGCACTCTTAATAAAACAAATATAACAACAAACTCATCGGAGCACGTTACATTATTTAAAATTAATTGAATACCAATTGTATACCACAAACCTATTTCTGTTTATAAATATAGGCTTTGGGTAATGTAATTGTATACATATATGTATGTATATCTGGATTGTGTATGATATGATGTCGAAAGTCATTAAAAAAAATCACTTTTGAAATGTGACTACTTTTTTGTTTCTGCACAAAATTCAAACCAATCTATTATATTCCTGTATGTATTGGTATACCTAATCAAAAGTTATTTTTTTTTTTAACTATTCAAACCATCATAATACACGTAGTATAGGACGTGAATCAGAGCAGGGAGCATTTTTCGCCATTCATACTATATTATTGACCTTATCATGGAATTGTTATCCAAAACTATTCAAACCACATAATCACGGAATCACGAACTTTTATAAAATGAAAACAAAAAAAAAATAAAATTGAATTGCATTACAAATCAATACTACTAGACGATAAACTAATTCTAAAGAAATAAGTACACTTCGCCAATGGACGTACAAATTGACCCAAGACATAAATCATTCTTACACTCATTTCAATATATACAGACACTCTATGTCGTGCCTACTTGTTTAAGTCAATTTAAAACAAAATCAAATATGAAAACCTAGGCTAAATAAAGGACCTTTTAAAGAAAATAATGGATCTTTTGTGTAGGCAATTTTCTAAGCTAAAAACCAGCTTTCAACATTTTTTCTGTTAAACTAACCGTTATGAAGATTTTCATGAAAAACTATTTTGGGGGACCTTGACCCTCCACGTAACATGATAAGCGGCTGTCATATTAATGGGGTTATTCAACTAACCCTTAATTTTCCAGGAGTCAATGGGTGCGTTAGCTAAATTATGGGAATAATGGCTGATGAACTCACCAAATTATTTGTTTCAAATTTTAAAACTAAATTATTTCGACAGGGGTTACATTTATGAAACAAAGTGGAAACATTTTTTTTGTAGGAGATCTTCTCTTCTTCTTTGTAACATTTTTCTCTTAAATTAACCGTTAGGGAGATATTTTTGAAAAACTATTTTGGGGGCTTTGAACCTCTCACACACTTTTAAGCATAAACGGCTGTCATATCGGTGGGAATTTTTGAATTTTTTCCTAGGAACATCGAAGTTCTTCTTGCTCTCAATTTTTCCAGGGTCAAGATTTTAAACATAGGCACTGATTATTTTAGGGTTATGTTCGGCGAACCCCACAAGTGGAACCTTATGTGAAGCACAGTTGAGTGGGAGAGTTGTGGACCCCTCGAGATCATGACAATCGCCGGTAAAATGAAGTAGAAGAAGACTGGTTATTTTATGGCTGTAATTGAAAATGTTCTGCAGTTCTGAAAAAAAAGCTCATAAAATTGTCAAAAAAACACTTTTTTCAAAGCTTACGATATGTTTCAAAAAAAATGTTCTTCACCAAAAAACATAATCATGTCTTCAATCAAGTAATACGGACTGTAGAAATATGTCATTATTTTATATTATCCTTCCCCCCCCTCTCCTCCTTTCCACTCTTACTCGGCCCATGATTATATTTTGTTTGCATTGTGCAGAGTTGATTTCCTTTTCTTGTTCTGTAATTTGCCCGCCTCCTTTTCATTGTATCACAAATTTGACACGAAACCGCAAATAACACTCATTTGGCCATCCTTTTTGTTGAGAAAATCGCAACTAATTGAAGGATAAATTATTGTGTTAGTGAACTCAATTATAGAGTAGAAGGTATAGGCTTGTGTAGTCAAATATAAGTGGTTACTATAGCTAGGAGGCAATCAAAAAGGCTGACATTGAAAAGGATCTCTAAGCTCTAGGATGTTTCTATTTTTTTTGTTTGTTTGTTTCTTGTGAAGAATTCTTTGTCAAACTTATAAGGAACAAAAAATATACATGTAAAGTTTTTGAGATATCAAATGAGTTTGGGTTTTATTTGTTGTTGCTATATGAGGAATGATGACTTCCATTTTCGCAGACGTGGAATTCATGTCCATATAGAGGAAAGTTACAAAAACTCAGTCAGCTGAACTGACAAAAGGATTCGTCACGCAACGGTGTTGACAATTATTTTTCTGCGAGAGAAATGTCAAGGCATTTTTTTGTTCGTTGGATGCATTTTTCATCAAACCATACGGTGTGTGCATTTTTTTTATGTTCATACCTATATAGTTTTTTTTTTTTTTGTTTAAACCTATACGCTGGAAATGAATGCATCTTGTGTGTTTTTTTTTTTTTTATTTTTTTTTAACGTATCAAAAAAATCTGAATCCATCGATATGAAGGTGCGGTACCTATACGCCTTTTTTTATAGGACAAGTTGAAAAGGTACCCAGCACAGTAGAAATGCTCAGCACACGCTAACCGATTCAACGAGAATTCATTCATGTGTTTGACTATTACCTAGATACATTTGTCTTTTGCAGCGAATGCTGATTTTTTTTGTTAGCAGTTGTTTTTGTTGTTGGACTAGAATCAGCCAGCAGCGTCAGCAGAGCGAATTTTGGAAGTCCCGCACAAGCAAAGAACGCCTTTTACCACCCCAAAAATGTTGGTTTATTTTCCTTTTAGTTTGCGTACAATTGTAAAACTACCTTCCAGTGGAGTGGCGTCCATATAACACGATTCCTACCGTCTTCCCTTTTAAAAATTGTACGAAAAATACTATCAAATAAACATAAACTATGCAACCCTATCAATTAAATTATAAACGTAAGCTAGCGAATAAACACCATCAATTCATTCTTCTCTTGTCTCTTCGCTCTTTGCTCAACTGCTGAACATACGCTCTCTTTGAAAGAATTAATTTAGATATAAAACACGTCTTTCACCGTCTTATAAAATTTGTTTTGTGTCCCTGACTTCCCTGAACATTTTTGGTTCTAGATCCTCTTTGTCCAACATGCAACAACATAGGAAAAATTAAGACGCTGTTCCTCGTGTTATACCGACACTGGGTATGGAATGGAATGTTTTTTGTATTCCTTTTCTTGACTCCGTTTCTCTTAATAGCCGCGTTTTATTATGAAATTGAACTGAACTGGATCAGATCATGAAAATAAAACGATGTAGGTCATCACAAATTTTTACTTTTCAAGTTTGGCACCCGTTATAAAATTTTGACATTTATTTTTTTTTTTTCTTGACAAGATTTATTTTGTTTACTTTGAGTTGATATTGGTGCATTGTATTAACATAAGTTTGTTAATAATTATTTTCTTTTTATTTCTAATAAAAGTCCCTTTTAGTGTTCAAGAGTTTAATTTTTAATTCGAAAGACAAAACCAATTTCAAAAAATTGCATACAAAACTAAATTCATTCCAATTCATTTGGAATTTATAGGAAAATCAAAAAAGTGTGAAGTACCTTGCTCTAGTTCCAAAACTACTGCCTCGATTTTGGTGTTTGAAACGTTTCTTATTCCTTATTGAAGTGTTCCAAGTGATCGTTGCATTAATTTTTAATTTTGAGGATAATCAGACAAATTACCACAAAAAAAGAGCGCTTCAATAAGAACTCAGAACCGTTTTAATCACCAAAATCGAACCAGTAGTTTTGGAATGAGAGCAAGGTTTATCTCACACTTTTTGATTTTCCTATCAATTTATATGAAAATAAAAAAAGTGTGAGATAAACATTACTCTAATTCCAAAACTACTGGATCGATTTTAGTGATTGAAACGTTTCTTAGTCCTTATTTCGACTTATTTGCTATGAAAGTTTGTTAAATACATTTTCTATTTTTGTTTGCTTGTTTTTTTGGTTAAGCTTATTACCTATAGTCTAGGAAAGATTTAAATGTGAACTTGAATATGGGTAAGCGGTGAAAAATGAATTCATAAAATATTATTTTAGGTATAATTGAAGAATTTCATCTTCTACAGCATATCAAAAGTTTTGCAAAATCACAGCAGTGGTTTTTGATATAAAGGCATTTAAAGAGGGGTAAAGGGAAGAAGGTAGGTATGGTTTGTCAATCTGAAATATTTGGTATGGTTAAATGTAAGAATATGACACATGATTTTAGGGTACTTTTTAACGATGAATATAAAAAAGAAACTATTCTTTTGTATGGGACTTTTTAGAACAACAAGTTAAATATTAAAAATGGTAGATTTGGAATAAAAGTGGTGTTGTTAAACAAGAAACAAAAGAGTTCCTAAAAATATCTGTAATGAAATAGTGTTTATTTAGTTAGTTGTGAAGTTGAAGGTTTTCTTCTTTATTTTTAGTTTGAAAGTTATGTAAATACTTTAGAGCTAGGTTTTTAGTCTTGGTTTTTGATTGGTTTTAACATTTTTTTTTTTAAAGCATAGATTGTTGCTTAACAGATTTTCTCATGGAGGAATCAAATGAATTAAGCAAACTATGTATCTATCTATGCCACTCTATGCGTCCTATGAAAATAGACTGTTTGCAGAGTTTTTTTTATTTTAATGTATCTGCTTGTTATTTTTTTTTTGTTCAAGATACAAAGAGGTAAATTTTGTTTACTTTCGCAGATTAATCATTTTCGTTACGTCTTCCCATTTCAAAATATTGATGCCACGCCACTGCTTCCTACAGATAAAAGTCTAAACCTAAACCAACGCTGTGTTTCCACTTGCTGGTTTATACTTTATTAGGACGACCAACGACAACAGCTATCCTTTCATATATACCTAGGTAGGACAAAAAGACAAAGACAACAAAAATATTTTTTTTTTTGTCTAACTACTACATGAGCAGAATTTTGACTTTGTCCTCATAGTTTTTGTGACATTTTTTTTTATTATTATTTTTCTGTTCAAACATTTCAACCAACCATTTTTTTGTTTTTGAATTATCTACCTCCAGACCATTTTGTTTGCAACAACCTGCAAACAGTTGATAAGGATAAAAAAATAAGGGGTTGAATAAGTTTTTTGTATTTTCCTTAGTACGCCAACAACAACTATTTTTTTTTTCTTTGGGATTCTGTATATCTAGGCTTTAAATGAAAAAAAAAGTTGAATTTAAAATTTTAAATAGCCTTGAAACTTTTTATTATAGAAATTCAAATTATGAAGATTTGATGATCATTTAGTGTAGATTTATTAAACATATCATCAGGGTTGCACACATCAGTGGTTCAGGAGCAGAAAATGTTTTTCTTGTTTTTTTAAGGTTGCAAAACAAAAAAAACAATAATCGTTTCTGTAGACCCAATAGTTTTTAAGCTGCGGGCCCGATTGCCGTTGTCGATTGCAAATTGATATTGAATCGACAGTAATAATAATATTATCGATTGCATTGATTGGATATTATGTGATGTTATGACCAGAACATTTGTAGGTTGAATTTTATAAACGTAATATAGGTATTTTTGTTTTGGCGTTGTAACATAATTATTTTTTGATGGAAAAGCTAACATATATGATGTAATTAAGTATTCGATGTTAATATTCGATAAATTTCCATCAAAAATCACATTAACAATATGAGAAGCAGAAATCGACAAAATCGATCAGAAAATCGGCAACTGCAATCGAGGCTTATTTCTCGATGGCATCGATTTAGACCAAGAGCCCACAACAAATTTAGGGGTGTGAAAGTGAACCAAAAAAAAAAGTATATGAGTCGAAAGGTGTGGTAATGCTTATGAAAGAAATGCAGGGACTGCAATCCCTGGAGGCGGCTTAAGATGCGTTATATAGCAATTTGAAAACCTTAAAAAATCTACTTTGAGGATGATTGTATGAACCAAAAAAGAATGTTTATCCATCCCTAGGTATTGAGCCCCTGATTACAGATCCGTATGTCCAAGACCGATTGGAGGCTTCATTTACCCTGCCAGACCGTTTGAAAAACCGTAAAAATCAACTTTGAGGATGATTGTGTGAACCAAAAAATTTTGTACCCATTCCTAGGTATTGAGTCCCTGATTACAGATTCGTATGTCCAAGACCGTTTGGAGGTGGCATTTGCCCTGCCAGACCGTTTATAGAACCCTAGTTTATAAAATCATAGTCAAATACTGAAAACCGGATGATTCTGGGACTTTAACTTTTCAAGATATTACAAAAAAAAACAGAAACCAACTTCTAAGTAAAAACAAGAAAGGTTGTTAAAATGATCATTTATCTGCATTCTTCTTAGTTTTATCCGGTTTTCAGTATTTGACTATGATTTGATAAGAGCATTGAATTTTGAAAGTAAAAATAGTACCTAATTACGTGAAATTTTAAAAAAAAGTATTTTGAACATTTATTTTTATTTTTTTATCAACATTTTGGGTTTGAAAATTAATATTTCATAAACTGTACACTTAAAGAACTTTATTTGAAAAGGAAACTGACTTTACATACAAAAATAAAAGGGCATTTTAGATCTCATCGTTGTTTTTTAATAATTTTTTTACCCATTTCTTTTAAATTTTTCGGGTTCTATAAACGGTCTGGCAAGGCAAATGCCGCCTCCAAACGGTCTTGGACATACTGATCTGTAATCAGGGACTCAATACCTAGGAATGGGTAAAAAATTTTTTGGTTCACACAATCATCCTCAAAGTTGATTTTTACGGTTTTTCAAACGGTCTGGCAGGGTAAATGCGTCTCCAATCAGTCTTGGACATACGGATCTGTAATCAGGGGATCAATACCTAGGGATGGATAGACATTTTTTTTTTGGCTCACGCAATCATCCTCAAAGTTCATTTTTTAAGGTTTTCAAATTGCTATAACGCATCTTAAGCCGCCTCCAGGGACTGCAAGACTTGCATTTCTTTCATAAGCATTACCACACCATTCGACTCATATACTTTTTTTTGGTTCACTTTCACACCCCCAAATTTGCTGTGGCCTCTAAGACTAATTGGTTGTGATTTGTTCGTATTGTGTACTATAATGGAATGAACTACCGGCTCATTTGTAGGATTTTAATCGAATAGGTAATAATTCTCGATGGCTCCAATCGGCTGTCATGTTTGGTATTGTGTAATATAATTTATCTAATCACCAGCACGTTTGTAGAGTTTGAATTTGATGAATACAATACATAATTGTTTTTTCAGTCGTAAATTACAGTACATTCTCGATTATCGCAACTAATTAAAACAAGGGTGGTTGCAATGACTGAGGTTGTTGCAATAACCGAGTTAATATTTTTGTAGGCTCAATTCGAGATGGAAAGCGAAACCCAGAAAACCAACACTTATATAATATTTTTATTGCAACACATTTTTATTCAATAACACATAAACAATAAAACCTTTTCCATCTTAGGGCATTCGCCACCTTTTAATGTAGTCTCTTTCCGGGTCACATTTAGCATTAGAAACAAACTTTCTTATTGCACCCTCTTTTCGTTTTATTCTGCTGACTGTAGATTTATGAACATTATACTCGCTGCATTTTTTTTTTTTTTACTTGAAGCTACTTTATTTATTTTGTCTAAAATTTTACTGTCACTTAAAAGAAGCGGTAAAATAACTGCCGAGACAAAATGTAACGCAACAGACAAAAATAAACATAACCACGAACTTGATGAGTAAATAAAGATATGCAAAGTTGCACTTATCGAGTCAATTTTTTTTTAAGAGTTGCGATTACTGCGTCAACAGTGATATAAATTCAGCTGTTGCGAAAATCGAGGAGTTGCGTGAATCGAGAGTTGCGTTAATCGAGAACGTACTGTAATTCTTTTTTTTTTCTTATGGAAAACACAACATGCGATGGAAATAGTATCCGATGTTAATATTCGACTTATTTTGATCGGAACAATAACAATCGGAAAAACAGAAATCGCTAATCGAAAAAATTCTTTCATCGATCAGGAAATTGATTAGTTGGCATCGATTAGTTGTCATGTTTGGTATTGTGTTATGAAAATGATCTAATCCTGATAACCAGGGCCCGGTTTTCTATGCAAATGCATATTTTTTTTGGACTGCCTTATAGAAGCAAATGAATCAGATAGTTTTTCGAATTAAGAAATTAGCATTAAAATGGCATTTAATCGTTAGCGCATATTTTTGCATATTTTGATATAAATGCATATTTTGGCTTATTGAGCATATTTTAAAAATAAATGCACATTTTTCCTGCATATTTCTAAAAATAAACCAAAATTGATAGGCTATTATATCTTGTAGTGGAATAAGTTTGGATTTTTTGATAATCTATTTTATTTTAGCAGAAAAAAGGAAAATGGCCTTTTGTGTCTATTTTCTAATTTCGTCAACTAGAATGCTAGAGTTTTGAAATATTTTAAGTGAATGGATAATGAAATTCTAAGTTCTAAATTTTGTATCTATCTCCTATTGGTATGGAGACATAAATAATTTTAAACAATTATGTATTATCTCAAAATAGGCTAATTTCAAAATATTGAGTTTAATCAGGAGAGTGCGCTAAAAATTTGAATTATGGTTCAAAAATAAATTAAACCAAATTATAGTTGTTATATACAAATTTTTGATTTTGCAAAGATTTTGATTTTTATAAAATCTAGGTGTTGGCTAAAATTACTGAACATTATAAAACGTAATACTATTTACATTTCTGATTTTGTATAACCCCAACCCATCGACTATTTTGATATAGAACACTTACGGCCAGTTTTTCAGTGTGAGGTTTAAGTTAAACCCGAGTTATCTCACCAAAATTGGTGACCTGTCTCTGGATTAACTCAACAAATGGTTTTGATATTTAATCTTCTGTCTTTTTTAAGTCTTTCTGCATTCATCCCTCCACTTAGGAACTGTTTCTTCACATAACTACTGTAGGCAAATCTATTTCCGAGTTAACTAACTCTGGTTTAACTCACAACTGAAAAACTGCGCCTTAGCTGAGTGTTACGCATATAAACTTGATATACCTTTTTTTTAACTTTAAATTGTTCCCAATATAATTTCTTGTAAACAGCGGGTGAGCCCAAAAACAAAAAACACATAGAGAGCGAGTTTAGCCTTTCGGCTTGTGGTCGCGTAGCACTTAATATACCTTTACAAATCGAGATTTTTATATCGCCAAAGAAGTTTCACATCTGTCACCAGTACTGAATTACACGCGCTCTCTTTTTTTCATTTACGTTTTGAATATTTTTGCAGCATGTTATGGATTTTATATGGCATATTTTGGATTTTGTATGGCATATTTAGTAATTTTAAGTGCATATTTTAGGCGCATATTTTGCGTTTTTTAGAGCATGAGAATCCGGCCCTGCCCATAACAGTTATAGGGTTTGAATTCGATGAATACATTTATTTAATTTGGTATTTTTGTATTTTTGCGTTGTAAAATAATTTATTTTTTTGATGGAAAACCCAACATGTGCTGTGAATAAGTATTCGATGTTAATATTTTTATCGTTTCAACTTCATTGAAAAAGTTGAGTACCAGCTGGGTTCGAACATTCCCCGGCTGGGAAAATGCACAGTTTCTGTCTAGTTTCGACATGGCACCAGTCAGTTTTCTATAGGGAAAATCTAGACGAGGAAAACTTGTCAAATATACGTCAAGCCGTTGCAAGTTTTCAGTAAGAAAAATTTAGACGAGGAAAATGTTTCATTTTTTCGTGAGTTTCTCGCTATTAAGAACTTATTGAACGTTTTCGGCATCCTATCAGACTAAGCACTATCGTTATTGTTTAAACTAAACAAATTGAATCGATGAATCGAAAAATACAAATTTTAACTTTTAATATAATTGATCAGTTTTGGTTTCAAAAAAAAAAAAAAAAAAAAAAAAAATAATAATTTCACGCTCTTGCAAATGCTGCCAAAATAATCATATAGGTATTTACTTTCAAGAATCTCTATTTTCACACCCCCGCCAAAGTCTTTTTGTACTTTTGATTAAAATTAATCAAAAATTATAGTTTACTGTCTTAAACTATATTTACTTAATTCCAGATGGTTCATCTCAAGTGGTTCATATAGGTTGTTTTTGTGGTGGGATGTAGTTTAGATTAAGCGCATATTGTACACGATACTAAATCAGATAATATGATAATAAGAGTATTTTACAAAAATGACCAGTTTCATACTAAAATTGCTTTAATATCGTATTAAATTCATAAAAATCTGCGCTATTATTTTTATTATCCAGGTTTTTATTTTTGATCTGAGTTATTTAACTATCGGATCACAACCGATACTAAAATACCCTTTTTTAATGTTTCTAGCAAAAATATGAACAAATCTAGTTTTTGCTGGTCCGGGGCCTAGAGTGGTTTTTCTGACGAGGCAAAAGGGTTCATAATCGACAAGGACCTAGTTTTGGCCATTACTCAGCCATGCTAGGGCCTTGCCAGAATCTATTTAAAACTCTCTAGTGCCATGTCGAAAACTAGAATGTTTTTCTGCGCGGATCCGGTCTATCCTGACGAATTCGATCAAATAATCACAATCGGCAATACAATCGATTAACAGTATAATAACAAATGCAGGGGTTTTGACATAAGATGCATCAAGACACCAGAGCGCGTAGGTTCGGTTAAAATAAGAAAACCTTTTTTCGGAAGTGGGGTTTCCTCATTTAGGCGGGAGGGAATAAAAAAAATAAAAACTAAAGAAAATAATTTTGACATAAAATTAAACCTTTTGTTAATTAATTTATTTATTTTCCAAATTGACTTCACTTTTTTGTAAATTAAATTCACCCTTTTGCAGAGAAAATTAATATTTTTGCAAATCAAATTCATCTTTTTGCAAATCGATATTCACCTTCTATGTTAAACTATTTGATTTGCAAAAAACTCGAATTCCGTTTACAAAACAGTGAATTTAACATGCAAAAGGGTGAATTTTATTGGCAAAAGGGTGAATTTCATTTCCAAGGGATACATTTAATTTAAAAAAGGTTGAACTTGGTGTGAGAATATCGAATACAAAAAGAAAACATATTTTGACACCTGAGACCTGGCCATAAATAAATTTCTATGATCAGGGCCAGATTGGGTATGCCCCATATAAGCGTTCTGCGAATTTTCAAAAAGTTAAATTTCTATTTCGACCGCAATTTTTCAGTTAACAACGTAATTTTGGACACACAAGTAGCTATTGGTTTAAAAAGTACACTAGGTATCAATCTACCTAAGCTAAGTAATTTGAACTAAAGAACTAACTTTGTGTGATTTTGATAAACATTTATATATTTTCTTTAAAAGATTGATAGAAATTCAATGTTTTACTTAATTTTCTTTAATCTCTGTTGAAATAAATTAATTTTTTTGTATAATTTCGGATTTTCTTTGGTATGTTAAATAGGTTCTTAATTTCACAAATTAAAAAGTTTATATAGTGTTTTATTATTCACATCATCAACATAACTTTATATTAATAAACGTAGTTTAAAACTTGTTTACGTATATTCTTTGAAACTGAAAATTAAATAAAACCAAGCATATGCAGATGCACTTATAAATAAGGTTATTTACATTTTTCGTAAGAAATCTGTGATACGTTAACTTTCTCCGGCTAATGGAAAATTCAAATTTACCATACAAAAAAAAAAACCATTAAAATTTACTGATATTTCAGATTTTTAATCTATACACCCAAAACAATATTTTAGAACATAAATTCACATAAAATGAAGTAAAATGGGGGATCAAGCTTGCTAAACAAAAATATGGAAAGGCAGGTAGTGGTGTGTATTAATTCTTCACTTATTAATTAATTCTATAATATTAACTCGATTTTTCGTAAGACTTACCAAAGTCATTCCCATTAAGTTCCACGTTGAAATGGTTAAGCTTGGATTTTGTGTGTCCTGTTTGCAAACCAAGGTTTTTTTCTTGTACATTCTTTTTTGTTTAATGGATAAATGAATAGGTAGGTAATGAAATAAAATTAAACAACTTTATCCTAAGATAAGCTAGATGAGTCATGTAATTCAAATAGCCTCAGAGCTATGTAAAAGCAAATACTAATAATTACCTATCTATCGTCCAAAAATTCCACACGATTTAAACCGAAAGAGGGGCAAAAATTGTTTCAACACCAAACATTTTTATAATACTTAATCGGCTTAGAGCTTAGAAAGCAGTTCACTGAACCTACAAAAACAAATTTCTTTGAGAAAAAAAAAAAATCCATCTAAATCCATTAAATACATACAAAATTATGGCATGGATTATACATAATAATAGGGCAGAAAGCCTATCGCATAATCGTGTTAAAAAAAAACAGAGATATTATTTTTGTTGGTTTTTATTGTTAGTCGTCTTTGCTTCAAAATAATTTGCATGTAAATAAGATGTTTTTTTTGTCATTATAAAGTCACCGTAGAAAAGACACCTCTACACTCAGAAAAAAATGTCGTCTTAAACTTTGTTTGTATAATGGTGGATTTACTTCAGAGCTGTAAATTTTCAAGTACAAGTACTAGTCAAGTACCAAGTACATTGGACTTGTACTTGTACTTAAAAAAAAAAAGAAGAAGGTACTTGGTACTTGAAAATCATCAAGTACAAGTACTTTTTCAAGTACTTTCATGTAAGTACATTAAAGGTTAGACCGCACACAACTGCAGCGGAACTACATGAAACTATGAAATTGTGTGAGCTATATCGCACTAAGCGGCAACTGAACTTCATTAAATTTCATACAAATTATTTTGAATCGCAGTTCCGCTGCAGTGCAGTTCCGCCTAGTGCGGTCTAACCTTAACTGGGTACTGTAGTCCCGCCCAGTACATTTTCAAGTACTTTTCTAAAGTCTATTTCTAAAGTACAAGTCTATTTTAAACACTGTTTGAGTCGCGTATGAAATTATATGAACATATTTTATAAATTTATGAAGCGAATTATTATGTTATTTATGTATACCATATTTACCTAACCGAGGCCAAGGATGTGAGACGCGAGTAAAACTAGAACGACTATTTATAAGATTGATCAAATTTGTACGTAAGTGGACATTTTTATGTTAGTAATAAACCAAGTATTTTGTATTTACTCAATTACCAGTCGGTAAGTAATTTCAGTGAAACTAGAAACTGTTTTTTTTTTTTCATTTAATTTTATTTTTTAAGGTTTCAAAGAATTCATAAAAGATGAATTAGCCTTTAATAAAATAATTTGCTCAAAATTGTGGTCTGAAATAGCACGACGCTTTGGGATGTTTACTAGACCTGCAAAAGAAAACAGTCGTTCCACGGGTAAATATGTTATACAGGGTGTCCGCCGGGAAGGTACACTACTTTGATTGTTTATAATTTTTGATTAAATGAAAAAGAATGGATCTTAAATTGATAAATGTTTTATTTAATGTCGGCAATTATGTATGGAATACAATAACAGGTAAATGCACGCCTCTGTTAGTCTGCCCCATTGAGTACATTTTTCATTACATTCTCACACATTTCACGCGATATTTCATTAATTTCATCACGAATATTTTGTTTGAGTTGCTCAAGCGTTTCTGGTTTGTTCGCATAAACCTTGCTTTTCAGATATCCCCACAAAAAGAAGTCTGGAGCAGTCAAATCAGGCGACCGTGGTGGCCAATCAACATCACCATTTCCTGAAATAACTTGTTGTGGAAAGAGGTCTCGCGGTAATTCCATTGTAATCCTGGCTGTATGCGATGTGGCACCGTCTTGTTGATGGAGGCAAAACAAAGTTGTATACCTTCCCGGCGGACACCCTGTACATACATAACATAATTTGCTTCATAAAATATCCAACATGTTCATTACATTTCATACGCGCCTCAAACAGTGTTTAAAATAGACTTGTACTTTAGAAATACTTGAAAATGGACTTGTATTTGAAAAGTAATTGAAAATGTATTTGTACTTGAAAATGTACTGGGCAGTACTACAGTACCCAGTAAATGTACTTAGGTGAAAGTACTTGGAAAAGTACTTGTACTTGGTGATTTTAAAGTACCAAGTACCTTGTACTTGTTTTTTCAAGTACAAGTACAAGTATATTTACAAGGTCCTTGGTACTTGAAAAGTACTTAAGTACAAATGTACTTAAGTACTTTACAACTCTGATTTACATGTATCTGCATTTGGTTTCTACAAAAAAAAAGGGATGCCAAATACAAAATGTATATTTGTTAGATAGAGAGAAAAGATCAAAATGCAGAAAACTTCGTTTCTGCATTATAGGAAAGTGCCATAATGCAGATATGAAAACGAACATGTTCATCTTCTTGATGGTTCTCTTTCACTCGCTCGGATTTTTTGTATACATCTGTCCAGCTCTACTTTTCTGCGTTATGCAGATGCAGATACATGTAAATCCACCATAAATGTTTAAGTTAATCCTGTATAGTAGCCAGCTCTTCTTGTGAAATAAGGGAATTTTGGATTTTTGCGCCTCCTTCATTTTTTCATGAATAAAACTTTAAATCGTAATTTTTCCGCAATCGAGTATATGACATGAGAAACATTGGTTTTAACCCGAACCTTAAACTCAAAGTATCTCGCAAGTAGTATAAATAAAACCACTCTTTTTTGAAAAGAATATTAATTTTTTTTTTTTAATTTTTATAGCTACTTTTGATTTTAGCATTAAATAGACATGGACTACCCAATTGGTTGGTGCCATCCGACTAAAATTTCATTTGGGAATGTTTCATGGCATTTTTGGTTGTTGATACCTTACAACAAAAAAAAAGGAAAATAGTTGCTATAAAAAAGAAATAATTATGATATTTATTTTTGTTTAATTGATGATAGTCAACCAATTTTTCGTATGCCTTGTTGGCCCTACCCTCCTAAGTTTTCATCTGAAGTGCTGAACTATTTTGTTCATAGTTGCCATAAAAACTAAATTTATTATTTTTTTTTAATGATGGTAGATGTACGATTTTTTTTTGTTAGACAGACATCGTTTCTTGGCGAATAAACAAACCCAATTGTTCTAATCCTCCTTTGTTTTTATTTGCGGTTCGTGGATGAAATTTTTGGTTCTTCAATAAGAAGATGAAGAAATTTAAATATTAAAATATTGAAATTACTTCTGTTTTAAGTGGAGTAAATGAATAAAATTCAATTAAAAAGTACAAGTGACCTCAACTCCAGAAATAATTGTGTTTCGCCCAAGGTATAACAGTGGGCTATTCAGTCAGTCTGTTATACCCTACTAAGACACAAATTTTGGTCGATGTTTACCGACTCTTATAAAAATCACAGCAAAAAGATACTGTGAATTTTATTGTTCTAGGGGAATTTGTTTAAATTCGTGCACCTAGAAAATAAATACCCGTGGTCAGGTTTTTTTGCGACACAGACATCATTACTTGGTGTACAAGAAATACAAGTATTTCACCATTTTCCTTCTTTTTTTCATATGATTTTTTATATTTGCTACCTATACAAAAGAAATTATGTTGCATATTTGTTTAATTGATGGTTGAAAAGGGATTTTTTGTATAGATACGCAATACCCTTGATTACGTTTAGTAGTTCCCCCTTCTGTTGCCATAAATAAGATATTTTAAAGATGTTAAAACCTATTTAATTGACAGAACACCGACCAAATTTTGTTGAAACACAGACATCACCACCACTTGGTGAACCAACAGACCCAACTGGTCCTCATTCTCATGTATTTGCATTTTTGTGGCTGGACGACATAGTTGGATTTGTGGATAGTTGCTATAAAAATAAATTATGTTTATTATTTTATTTATTGAAAGTTGACATGTTCGAAAAACGAACCCAGTTCACCTTACCCACCCCTTTAAGTTTTCATTTAAGATGCTCAATGAGTTTTTAATGTTTAAAATAGTTGCCATAAAAATGCAATCTAGACATATTTTGTTACTGACAAAATTGTTTGTACCTAACACCAACATCCCCACTCTGTGGTCAAACGAACCCAATTGCTCCTATATTTTAATTTGCAGGTGCTGGACGAATTATGAGATTTTTTGATACTTGCTATAAAAATGAAATTATGTTAAATGTTTGTTTAATTAATGGTGGACAACCGATTTTCTGCAGGATTAGACATGTATGCACATTGGACAAACGAATCCATTTGACCTTAAAATTTTCATTTAGGGTGCTGGACGAGATTTTATTTTAAAAAAGTTGCCATAATAAAGAAATGTGGTATATGTTGTTTACTGAAATTTAGACTTACGAAATTGTTCGTTAGATAGAAACAGACACAGAAACAAACCTAGTTGACCCCACCGTCCAAATTTTTTTTGTTCAGATTCCAGTTTGGTTTTATACCTATACTTGCTATAAAAACCCTAGATAATAAGAAAAATAAAACAATACAATAAATATTTTTTTTTTCAGTGTAAAATATTCATCAAAATAAATAATGTGAGCAATGCGTTGCGTAGGTACCTACACCACTATGTATGAAATAATAAAATAAAATTGATTATAACGTTGATGTGATGAATGATAGGCCAAACAAAAGAAAAGGTGAAAAGCAAACGAAACACACACGTTGTCGTCGTTGCTGAAAGTGTGACCGAATTTGGGCTCAAAGATCAATGACACCAAACACCAATCATAAAAATGACGAACCATAGCATTTTTGCTTTTTTTTAATACTTTTTTATAACTTTTTGTTGCTATTTTTTCTGTTGCATTATTTTTATTTTCTTCATGTTTATTGCTTTTCAGTCTATTTATGTATTCTCTGTATACCTAGCTATGTACATACAGATAGGTTACCACATGGATGATTTTAGCTACCTTTTCCACGATAATGGAGTTAAATTTCACGTAAATTTAATTATCAATTATTTTACCTTTTATAGGTAGGTATAAAAATGTTTTGCACGTTTCATGAAAATGGTTTAGTGACTTATTTATGAAATAATTGCATACAAAATTTATCGTAGCCAGGTAAACCTTCACACATAAGCGATATCCACCCACAGCAAACCAACACACATCGCACGATAATTACAAAATTCAGAAACCAATGATGGTGTCGGGACAATAATTTAAATCAATTCTAATTGGATATTGAGAAGGTGGATTTTGTTTTGCTTCAGCAATGAAGTTAATAGGGAATCTTCTAAGAAAGTAATATGAACGGGATATAGAATTTTTCAATACAAATTTATAATACATAAAATGTCCTAGTCAGGGCTGTCGATGTGTGTATTCCTACTAATGGAGTCACTACATAGTACAAAAATGTACTTGAAAAACTGAATTGTTACCCTCTTTTTATAATTATTTAATTGAATCTATTTTCAGGGGAGTACATCTCCCCTGAAAATATTAATTTGTGACTTTTTCAGTGTTGAACCCATGCTTACCTAAAAAGTTACCTAGGTATAAAAAACTAAACTTAATTACCTAGGTCTTTGACTCACAATACTTTGAAAGAAGACAAATTTGTGAAACCGGTCATCGCGTGTACCTACCTGTATTTTAATGCTTCGAAAAAAACATGGTTCCCACCACAGAATTCGTGAATCGAGGTTAAAACAAATACAACTTCTAAAATTTATATAAATCGACATCCCTGGTGGATGCCAAGGCGTAGTCCCAACAAAATTGTTAGGTAAAATTGCGGACTTGTAGCATCATCGTCTATGGCTTACGATCTTTGAACTAACAAAAAAAATATTTTCTACCCCATGATGCGATGGAAAGATTCGTGTTTATATTGTAATTAATATTTAATGCGTTTTTGATTTAATTTAAAACGCGGGAAAATGCTATTTTATAATTGAAATGCGCAAGAAAGAAGAGTTAAAATGTTGCCCATCATGATTGATAGCGAAGGCAAAAATATATTAGAGTAGGCAGAAGGTATTTTTTTTTTTTTTGGGTAAAATATGTAATATTACCTAGAGTAAAAATATACAGTGGTGTCAAAAACATTCCGGATTTTTTTGGTCAACTGCATTGAGTGTTGGTTTGTGAGATAAAAATAAACAAATCAAATAATTGTAATTTTTCGCCATTTTTATTAAACAATTGTATCATTTTAAACAAAAAACATGGTAACTTATCCATTAAAACAAAAAATAATAGTCAAAAATTAAAGTTGATTCAGAATTTTAATGTGACAAACTAACCGGATTTTATCTTGTACAATTAATTATTATTTTGTATTTAATATTTTGTCCAGTAACCCCTATTTTTTATCACAGCTCGACATCGACGAGGCATTGACTGAATTAAATTTTCGAAAATAGAAGCAGGAATTCATTTTTCAAGGCTGCAAAAAGATAAGTTGTTGACGTGTGCTTTTTTTTCCCAACCCGCCTTTTTAAAATGGCCCACAAGTTTTCAATTGGGTTTAGATCGGGTGATTGAGACGGCCATTCTAAAACACGAATATTTTTAGTCGCAAACCACTCTTTTAGCAGCTTTGAAGAATGTTTGGGGTCATTATCCTGCTGAAAAACCCAACGCAAAGGCATTTCTTCCTCTGCATATGAAAGCATTACTGACTCCAAATGTCCTTATATTGAAAACGGTCCATAATTCCTGTGATTTGGTGTATTGGACCGCAGCCTGCGCCTGAAAAACAGCCCCAAACCATCACCGAGGCTCCACCGTGCTTAACTGTACGGAGTACATTTGCAGGCTTTAATCGCGTACCTTTTGAGCGCCTTACTGTCCTTGCACCATGGGAGTAAAACAAGTTGAATTTGCTTTCAACACTGAAAAGCACGCTCCTCAATTTGCTTAAAGACCAGTTAAGATGATTTTTTGCAAATTCAACCCTGAGTTAAATATATTGATTAGGAATTTAAAGTCTTTTCCAAACACCTTTCATGGCTTACCTTTTTTTATGATGTTTAGCAGTAAGAAGAGGTTTCTTCGCTGGTCGAAATGCAAAAAGACCGAAATCTCTTAAACGCTTCCTTACCGTACTTGGACCTTTAGGTAGATTTAGTTCATCACAAATTATCTTTGAAGTTGCAAAAGGGTCTTTAAGCACAAAATTCTTCATGCGCCTATCAGTTTGAACCGTTGTTTTGCGACGGCGTCCACCAAAATGATCTGCTTCTACTGATTTCCCGCTTCTAAATTTTGTAATGATGTCACAAACCGGTGACGTTGGAATTTGCAATATTTCAGATATTAAATTTTGTTTTGTACCGGCTTGGAACTTTTCTATTACCTTGTATCGAATCGCGTTGCTATAACGTGTTTTAGCCATTTTCTGCACTATATAATTTCAACTAACACAGCTCTCAACTTGTAAAGTCTGTTTTATCTACGGCGTGAGTCAAAAGACTCGAAAAAACCGCTACTTTAACATCGAGACTCGCAATCGCCCTGCAATCCGGTTAGTTTTGCACAGGCATGTTATTGATTAACTTTATAAAATAGTATTTTTTTATTGTTCTTGTCATCGTAGCATTATATTTTTAAGGTTATTAGTAAATTGTCTCATACCCTTTACAAATTATGGAAAACCTATGGAAAGTTATTACTTTTCTACTTGATATTAAACAAAACATTATACTGAGGAAAAATCCGGAATGTTTTTGGCAGCATTGTATTTATTTTTAAATTTAATTAGGTACCTATTACTGAACAGAATTAAATATTTTTTTTTCTTTAAGACGTCAGCAAGTCTAAATTTTATAGAAAAATTCTGTATATCAATTTTATAACAACAATTTTATCCACGTGTTTTCGTGTCGAATAAATTAATAAGTATTTGGGGTTATTGCATTGCGACCTTGAGATCTATTCTGTCCCCGCCAGTGGTAGATGAGATTTGCTCATCAAAGTTTCCTCTCAGGAAGTTGAGTATTTGGCGTATGTATATCTTCAAAGATGGTAAATCTCTCTGATCTAACTGATAGCGTCCCAGCTCCTAGGTGTTCTTTTCTTTGGTGCACGATTGCATCACTTATATTAACGATGATAGAGAAGTCCGCATGATGTCCGCCAGTTTGTTTGTCTGTTAGTCCAGATTAGGTCGGGCTTGAACCTTAATGGATGGACGGATTCGCTTCAAATTTGGTGGAAGACATTTATATGTGAGTTTCTAGAAGAGATATTCTAATACAAAGATTTATGTTGCATCAAGTTTTCCTCGGACGGCTGTTACGATTTTGATTAAACTTTGTACAAGTTATATCTAAAACAATTTTTAATAATTCTACATGGCAGTTTTTTTTTTATTTTAGCAACAAATTCGATCGATTTTTATATGTTGACTTAAATAAATTTCCACCAAGTGCTTAACCCCCGATCTATCGATTATATGAAAAGCAAGTGTTGGTGTTGTTTCAGCAAATGGACTTTTTATGGCGTACTCCAGAATATCTTATCAATGGCTTAGTTTTGGCTGATTGTGGAATAATTTTGCATTCCGGTACTTCTAAGCTAGTAAAAAAATATTGCATTTAAAATTTGTATAAATAATTTTTGTGTACGAACAAATAAAATCTATTATTTTTGACATTTTTTCACACTTTGTTGTTGCTTTTTTTGTTTGTATTAATAGTCTTTTTTTTTCTTTACTGCCATCATCTCTGCTTCCATATATCTGCTTAAAAATAATTTCCATATAAAACACAACAACAATTTTAACAATTCCAGAATTGTTGTTGTATTTTACATGGGAATCATTTAAAGCAGATATGGAATTGGAGATAAAGGCACAAAAACCACGGCTAATATCGGCGTATTTTTTCATCTCTTTTATTACTTTACCGTTATTTTAATAAATAGTGTTCTACATAAATACTCGTACTTTTATTATTTTACTGTTATTTTTACAATTTATAAACAGTTTTCTAGCGAAATACTCGTACTTTTAGGAATGCATCTCAGTTTACCCTCAAGCCCAAGTTCGAACATACTGTGAAGTATAGAGATTCTTTATTCAGCCACACTGCCCGAATGTAAAATGCTTTACCTGACACTATTTTTCAGGTGCGTCAAGCTGGTTACGCCACAACGGAAATTCAAAAATCTAATGATGCAGGTATTAGGGGCTATTTAGGGGCTCATTTAGTACCACAATCTTAAATTTAGTATTCAAAGATTTGAACTTGAAAATGGGTACCAAATGTGCCAAAAACTGGAGACTTACTATATTTGACAAAAAAAAAAAAAAAAAAAAATAAAAAAATAAATCTGGATAGGAGTAGAATCAGGTCATTTGAAAATGTATCAAGTTTTGTATGTCTACTCCCACTGGTTTGGTTTTAACAGGGCGAAAACAATGATTATTAAAAATATAAGTAAGTAGAAAGGTTTAAGCGTTTCAGTTGAAAAAAAAAAACGAATGAAAATGAGGTGAATAGCCTCAAGTAGACATATGAACATTATGTACTTTTACTTAGACTCAAAAATAGCTCACAAAAGACTTAACATCTGACAAGTTCTTCAATTTTGAATCTTGATGCGTCATGCGTCTCTATTGTTAATATTTATTTTTAAGTTTTTGAAAGTGTATAGAAAATGTTAAGATACAAGAAACAGAAAACATTTACCTACCTACGCCTATTATTCATAAGAAATACTCAAAAATGCCCACTTTTCGATCAAGTTTATCCTTTTTTATGTAAACCTATATCTACTTGTTTATTTTTTTTTTCTTCTATCAGAATTTATCTAATCGCATAATTTCATAGGTTTTGTTTGAACAGACTAAAGAAACATAAACCTTCTTTACAATGTACCTCTACATACACATGTGTTAAGGGTGCGTCATGTCATGTCACTCAACAGCATATCAATTTTGCACCAAACTGAGTTTTCCAAATAAAATGATGGAGCGTCTTCCATTATAAGGGTGTGAAATTCATACACTAAACACAGTTGGTCTATATATGCCAACAACAAACAATCCAACATACGTATGGAGGCACATATCCATACGTACTATAATCTATTGGATGGATTTTACTTATAATTTTTTTTTGTTGTCTGTCACTATGCCTGAACCCGTGTCAATCAAAATATAATGCGGTTGACCGGCGGCGGGCGTCGGTGGCGACGGACGAATTTCCTCCATAATTTATTATTATTGCTTATCTTTAACTGGTCGTATATACAAGGTAGGTATAGCCTCCTCCACAATACCCTTGTGCAAGATAAAACATTGTTAATTTGGCCAATGTGGTTATGTTTGTTCATATTTCATTTCACTTTTTTAAGAGGGTTTTAGTAGGTAGGTACCCTTAACCCAAATAATAATATAAATTGATACAAGTATGTAGGTATGAGTTTGAATATACAACCAAAAAGGACGAAGGATATCGTATACCCACCTACTAGCTAGTTGAGTAAAAAAATAATAATAACAAAAAAAAAACAGTCGATTGAACTTAACACAAAAGGACATTGATGACAAGTTATTCGACATTGATTGATGATGATTAATATAATATTGCAGTTTTGCTATAGTGTTGTTGTATATGTATGTGTGACCAATAATATCGAATGAATTTAAGTTTTTTTTTTACGCGATAATTGCGTTATGTTGTCGCTGTCGTATTTCATAATTTTTCCAATATCCAAAAACTTGCGGTGTTAGGGCTGTTTTTTTTTTTTGTCTACAATATCTTCTATCTGCACGTAGTACCCACCCATACACAGTTTTGGAATATTTTGATGATTATGTAGATATGTAATTGGATTCGAAGTAAACTAATGGAAAATATATGCATTGAACGAATAATGTTTTTTGAGGAATTTAATTAATTTTATTTGCTACTGTTATTTTTGATTACTTTGATATTTGATGAGATATGTATGTGTATTGTGTACCTATCTATATGTATGAAGGTTTCGACACCTATACTATTAGATTATGTTGATTTTGTTAAAATAATATTGACGAACGTCATTGTTTGGTATAGATTTTAAATTGATATTATATTTCAATTAATTCTGATTGATTTTTTTATGTTTGGGAAGGATGAAACAAACGCCATCACTGACCCAATGAATAGTTTGGGTCATCCATTATACGGGATAAATAACGATTTTTTTTTAATAGAACCCGCGAAGTAAATCAAACTAATTTTATTAGGATTTTTGTATGAACTAAAGTTCATACAATGCAGTCACGCTGCGCAAACAACAATAAACATTGAACATTTTGAATGAAACAACAACAACTAAAGTGTTCTACTACCAAGTTATTTGGCTGAAGTTATAGCTATTTCACGAGTGCGAACCCGATCATCAGACTAATTTTCGAAAAGGCACTAAAGAGTTTTATCTTGATCATGACAAGGGGCTAGCAGGGGTTAGCAAAGGCTAGAACAAGGGCCTTGGCGATCATAAACCCTTTTGCCCCGTCAGGCAAAAACAATAAAAGTTGGCTTAGGTGAAGTGAAATTTGAACATAATTTTTTATTGGAAGGGAATTTAATTTGCTTTCACTTTGTCGTATTGACTTTGCCTCTATTATGCTCAGTTTCCGAAATATGGAACAAGAACTACAAAAGGGGACCTTTACCCCCCCTCTCTCCTTTCTAAGGCTTGCGGCCCTGGGCTGGGGACTTTGATAATGTTTTACCATATGTTCCCCTCTACTACTATCACAGTACCTTTGGTGGCTTGCTTCGCAGGTTCAAAGAATTTATTCATTCATTAACCTCAAGTTCAAAGCAATATTACTATCACAATCATACTACAAGGAATTATATTAACAAACATTATAAAAAAAAATCAAAAAAATTGTCGTCGTAACTTTCAATTTTCTCAAAAACTAGGAGACATAGAACCATTTAGTTTTCAGTTTTCAATTAAGAATTAATAGGGGTTGTGAACAATAAAAGCCAATTCTGCAATTTATTTAACAATTTAAATGAAAAAGTCAAAAACGAAATTTTCAACTTTTTTTTTTTAATTTTGAGTTTGAAAGTAATTTTTACAAAAACTATGGACATCAATAACTTGATTTGAAAATAAAATAAATGAACGGAGTTCTGGCTTTCAAAAAAGGTACATTTTTTTGTTGTAAGTGTTGCCATTGTTTTTTAATGATATTTTTAAAAAATTGCCCCTCCTCTATAAAGGGTGGAGAAAGCACCCCCCTCTATGGCAAATAAATTTTGTGTTGTGTTCCGTTATCATTTTTTGGCGCCATATGAAAACAACTCTTGCTATTTAAATTTTGCCTAATTTAGTATACATTAACTTTTTCGTATAGTTTCGGATATATAGAAAAAAAGGAAATTATAACTCCATTCTTAGCTTCACGACATGATGAAACAACAGTGAATTAATGTGTATTAACGCTTTTTGTTTTTTTTCCAAGTAAATTGGTCAGAAAACGTTCAATATCTAAGACAATAACAGGTTTTTCAGATTTGTTGACTTTTCTACCGCCTGCATCTCCTTTATTTTTGACCCTAGAAAAAATGTGTATATATATTTCTATAGATAATTTAATTGTCTCTAATTAAGCAGTACAAACTTTTCCACTAACATGCTAGGTTGTGGAAATATTCACGAAAATCTAAAAAAAGGTATAACCCCCCCCTCCTGAGTTTTGCTCGCGGCCCTGGGCTGGGGATTTTGGGTATGTTATACCTGGGGGTAACCCCTACCATTAAAAAAATAATCCAGAGAGCACCTTTTTTGCATTTATTTTATAATTTTGAGTCTTCGTTGATTGGGCTAACTAGGCGTCACGAGTCTTTGAAATGTTTCCCTTGACTAAATTTTTGGTACTGAAAAGCATGGACTTGCCAAGTATCTGATAAGTTTTCCTCGTTTGGAGACTTAATAGGGCCTTGTCCAAACTAGAAAGAAACTTTGAATTTTTCCAGCTGGGAGGCTTAAAAATGTTATTACACTCTTTTAATTTGGTTTGGATGTTTGGAGAACTTCAAAAGAGTTTGAGTTTAAGTGGAATTAATCTGTGGGAAGTCTGAACACGGTTCTCAAAATGTACGCTGGGGATTTATCAGGTTAACTTGCGTACGTTTGTCCAGCTTAAAAAATCGTTTGTCCGTCCCCATCAAGAAAAAAAAAAATATTCAAATTTTCTTTTTATAGCAATACCAAAAAAAAAAAAAAAAAAAAAAAAAAAAAAAAAAAAAAAGTCGTCTACCGTAGGTACCCACCCAATTTCTTAAATGGGGGCAAGTTGGTTTGTTTTTCAACCGCTTGTTTTTAAAACTCAAACCTCAAAACACAAATGTTTAAAAAGTCACTTAGTAGAAAGTTGCCTACCTGTATTGTTTGTCCATCGTTTATCAATGTTAGTACATCAAATATAAAATCATTTTCCCAAACAAAGTTCAAAAGTTATTCAACATTTAATTTTTATAGCAACCCTTTTATTATTATAACCCTAAAAAAAGCGGCGCGCGCCGCATGCATGTGAACATCATTCACTTTGCCACTGTCGATCTTTTATCAGTCGATATTTCAAAATCGACTTTATAAGAGTCGACATTTTGATCAGTCGGTATTTTTTACAATCGACATTTTGAATGTCGACATTATGACAGTCGATTTTTTTAAAAATCGGCAAATCGTACCTAACCCGTTTTTACAAAAGTGGTCGGACTCGCCACAACAACCAACAAAAGTCTGTCCGACCACTGGTTTTGTATAGAGGGCAGTCTAAGCTTTCATTTGATACCCCATTTATAAAAATCCATCATGGTTTAGGTATCCTAAGCCAAAAATGCAACCGAAAAAGGGCGTTTTCTACCCATTGGCACCTGAAAAACCTTGTCCGACCAGCGGTTTTGTTAATGTTAAGACTAAAGCTATGAATTGGCATCATTCTTTTCTAAAGCCGCGATGAGATAGGTAAACCTACGGTCGCCTCCCGTACTAAAAGCCTCTTATAAAATAAGACTAACTTCTACCATTATTACCAACCCAACTAACATGTTTCCTTTTCGCATGTTGGTTCGTAGGCACCTGTCTTAACAATGTAGGATACCTACTTAACTTAGTAAGTTAAAAAAAAACAACAATTTAGCTTCAAGTTTTGCAGTAGTTACAAACAATGCTCTTTCCCACTTGACGTACAAACAAATTCATTGTCAACTTCAATTTCCAAAAAAAAAAAAAAAAAAAACAATAACAATCTTCTTCATCCGTTGAACCTTAATTAAAACTTCAACAACAATGATGGGGAAAAAACAACAAAAACAAACCCATCATGAGCAAGTACCTAGGTAGGTACAAGCACCACAATCAATGAAGAAAACAAAAAATTAGTAAGTCGACGGTGAAGAAAAATCCATGTCTCGTCCTAAAATATCTATCTATGTACAAGTATACTTTACATTCTCTTTCCCTGACTGCAGTATAAAATTTAGCTGATGCTTGCAAATTCAATTAAAAGTCGAAAAAGCTAAGAGCAACAGCACTTGCAAATAATAAAAAACAAAAATTAAAAACAAACCACAAGACCGCATCATCCACCTTCTCTGTATACACATACCTGTAGTGTGTGTTGTGTCGTGCCCCACTTAAACAAAAAGCGAAGAAGTTACCGAAATAAACAAAACTTCACAACAAAACATAGGCTGCATACATTTGGATGTAGTATGTATATGTGAATGGGGCTCCCTATACCTGTAACAGCAACACTGCGCGTTGCAATATAACGGTAAAATTCAAGCCATTATTATTATCCAGCACCTCAACCAAGGAGAATCAGCTTAGAAAAGTAACAAACTTTAAAACTCTTTTGGTGTTTTTTTTTTTTTTGTTCTTTTTTGTTTACCTGCTTTTTGTCATTGTCATTGGATTCTTTTCAATTCCAGTTTCCTGAATTTTACCGCTATAACTTTGGTTTGGTGTTGTTGTTGGGTTTGATGTTTCTTCTTTTTTTTTTTGCTGATACCTATCTCTTCACAGTTCGAGTTCATACAAAAGCGATTGAAGTTTGTCACTCAAAGTGTAGAATGTAGTAGGTACTTCATTCAAACTTCGATACCTCTACCTACTATAATGGCGGCAAACTGGAACTGAAGTGATTACAGTTAAAGCAAACACAACACGAACACACTATCAACCCTCAGTCTGTTTGAAAGTCGTTCACATTGGGATAAAATGGATACAAAGTTGACAAGAAATAAAGATCCAAACTCAACAAAAATGATGATTTTTAAATGGAATTATCATTATCTTGGCATTAGAAATAGTATCTAAAAAGCCTTTTGCGAAATTGTGTTCGTCAAACTAAAAAAAAAATAACGATAAAACTGTTTTTCTCTTTTTCGCATCGCTACCTGTCTACTATAACTAACAGTTAAACGGAAATGATATCGAAAATTAGTTCAATTAAAAGTACAAAAAGTGACCTCAGCTCGAAATGTTCTAGCAACTGATCTAACTTAGCGTTGCCATCCGTCCGGGTTTTCCTGCAGTTGAACGACTTTTGCTCATGTTTGAAGTTTTTAAATCCTATTTCTAAGACGTTGATGAAGACTTGTGTAAGGCGTATTTATTTCTAGTTCATTCTCTTATGTCCATTTTTAATTTTAATATTCAAAAACCGTGAGTGTTTTACAAAATATTGTAAGCAGCATACAAGAGCGAATCAATAGTAATTTTATTCTATCGAAATTAAATCTATTATGAAGAAGCTTGTTGAATCGGGTTTACAAGAAAAAGTAAACAAATTTAAAATTGATACCAATAACCTATATAATGTAACTTTCAAATATATTGAATCCTGGCTAAAACCTCTCGAAGAATTTAAGTTTGTTTTTTGATGAAGTTCAATGATAAAAATGTAACGTGGTGATTCAAAAGAACTGCAGTACCCAAATACACTTATTTTCTTAAAAAAAAAAAAAAAAACGTTAAAAAAAAGTGTCCTCGTTTAGTACTCTTTTTTGGATTCTTATTTGTCCGGGAAACTCCGGGATTTCAAATCTCGCTACCTAGTTTCATCAAAATTCTTCTGGCTACCCTAATCTAACTCGTATCTAAAAGTGTTATAATTTCGACAGATAGTTGAGAATAAATAAATCAAGAGTAAAAATGAAATACCAATATTTTTACTCTTGTCCAATTGTTTTTTCAACAAAATTACCGCCTCTAGCAAAACAAACGTTAATGCTTTCTTGCTAACGGCCTCAGAATCTACAAGCCTAGTACGCTGCTGATGCGAAACGAAAAATCCCATACAAACATTACACAACGAAATCGTAAACGAAAAATTTCGTTCTGCTTTTCATTTTGCAGTACGCTGTTCAATAAGCGAAATCGATAATTGTAGCAGATTATTTGGAGAAGTCTACATTCTTTTTTCGCAGATAATTAATTGACCAGACAATTATTTGTGCGCGGAAAACTGACATTTGAGTGTTATTCGTGTTTGTAATTGTTTTTTCATTTGTTGTTTGTTTTTTTGCTGTAATTGGTGACACTTTAAAAGAGAATTTTTTCGCTGTGGTTTCCGTACCTAAGCATTTCGCTGTCGTGTTGGAGACCCAAGAAAAATTTCGTTTCGCATCAGCGGCGGCGTACTAGGCTTTAAAGAGTTGCCATCGGATAGGCTTTATATTCCACATTTCATCCCTTTTCAGTGGCAAATCTTTATTTTAATGATCGCTTGTATGGAAAAAAAGTATACCAGCATAATCTAATATATAATGTATAATATAATCTGCATAAATGTAAATTAAGTGCAAAATATTTTGTTCAAAAAACTTCCCCATTTAAAGGATTTTAAAGTAAAACGCAAAATACCGATGTTTTTAAGTCGACCAATTTTTCTTTTTCAATTTTTTCACTTTATAGTCCACATTGCTTTTTATTTGAAACTCCATACAAAATTATCTACTAGCTTAAATTTGTAGAATTTTTTTTCTCTCCAAAATTGAAATTTGGAAATTTGTCCGATGCGTTGATTTTTTAGTCAACATCTGGACCTTTAAATTTACAACTGAAGCCTAGTACTCTGTTGATGATATTCCTATGGTCTCCAAAAAGAGAACGGAATACTCATGAAAACACAGCGAACGAATACTCATGGAGAGTTTCACAAATTGCGAACAAATAGAACAAAGTTAACAAAACAAAATCAAACAAATCCATGCTGTTAGGAAAGAAACAACAAATAAAGACAAGACAAGAACAAACCCAAGCGTCTCTTTCTGTACACATTAATGGTTCGGACAATTAATTCTTTGATATTGGAGACTTTTCAAAACTATCTGGTGTAATCATCAATTTCGCTGGTGAAAGAGTGTACCTACGTAGAACGAAAAGCACAACCTTTGTTCGTTTATCATTTCGTCATGTGAGTTTTGTATGGGATTTTTCCGCATCAGCAGTGGCTTGAGTCGAAATTTCGATAATATATTTTAATAATTTCCACACGATCGGCAAGAGTTCTTTTTTTTATATTAAGCGCGCGCTGAAGGGGTTGTGACTACCCTGAAAATGTTGTACACAGCACGAGCGATTAGGTAGGTTGGAGGGGATTTAAAATGAGATGCCGATGCACATTGGTTTTTAATGTCTGTAAATCACAATGGGAGGGGAAAATTGTGCTGGGTAGAGCATTCCACATTCGTGTAGTGCAACTAAAGAAAGAATCTATGTACTTAACAGTACGTCCGCATCTGGGCTCAAGGGTAAACATTCCTAGAAGCACGAGTATTACCGTTGAATTGTTTAATGGGAGGAATGCAACGATTAATGTGCAAAATTTGGCAAAACTTACTGAATATTCTGACAGTTGAATGTCATTGGTAGCTTTGACAGCTGTTCAAAGATAACAATTGGAAGAACTGTCATTTCATTGCTATCTTGTCAGCCTATTTAAAATTTACCTACTCAAATTTTCCCCAAATGATCCCGATATGATCAAAAATTTATTGTCATATGCATTACCCCTTTAGGAAATGAAAAATATATAAAACTAGTATTAGGTGTTGTATTTTGTCCGACTTCGAGTCTACTTTGTCTCAATGTTCTATATTTCGGTAAGACTTTATTGAAGATAAAGTAAATATGTATTAATAATTCATTTCCTTGGGGAATGTGCCTCTTTTTCATTATGGTTTTTGATATTTTTTTGTTTCGTTTATCTTCTCGAACAGATTGCATTTTTTTTTTTTTCTTCAATTTATGAGTGTTGGTGTTTGCATTTAATACCTCCATACCTGCCTTCATATCTACATATAAATAACATTATTGCGACTTGATGCAATCGTTAAAAAATGTGTTGCGCATTTTAATGACCCACCATATCATCAGCCATTGAATGCTAATGTACCCCAATAAAACCAAGGCACAGTTAGGAAATAAGAAGTAAGAGAATAAGAAGAGAAAATGTAGGTAGGTAGGTATTCAGTCCAGGAGCAAAATATCAAAAGAGAATCCCTACCGTTAAAAAAAAAAAAAAAAATACAAAAAAGTCTTTGGTCTTCCAAGTTTTTTGTGGTTTATTTTTAAAACGGTTTTTATGTGTTACCTGTTGTAGTTTTGTGTATAGATACCTGGTGTTTTCCCACAATTACACACACACACACACACTAACTATTTGTTGTACCGTTATGTTGACCGATTATATAACGGGATTCTTCTTCAATATGCTTCCGTCAATACGTGATGTGTATATTTAGTTAGGAATGGTTTACAGATTTTTTTTCTTGTAGGTAGGAAGGTAGGTAGGTATAATTCTCGTCTTGGCCAGATCTTGAGAGTCTTGACCAGGTTTCGTCGTGTAGTTCGCGGTCGGTCCGCATTTATAATGTTTTTTTTTTTTGTAGGTTAACAATTTATCTCTGTCGTGGTTTCTTATGATTTTGATCTTCATCCGTTCATTACTACTACCTAGGTATATTCTTCTTTGGGAGTTTCTAGAATATCCCGTTTAAGTTGAAGCCATCAGAATTCCTGAACTGGTTTTTAATTTTATTTTATTTTTAAGTCAAGCTTGAAAATGATTATTAATGGTGTTAAGTCAATATGCCTTTGTAGTTAGGTATATAGGTATACACATGTTTATGCATTTCGTTTATGTATTTATATACGCACATGCCTACATGTATACGAATGTGCCTACCCACCTTTATAATATTGGTAGGTATTGATAAAAAAACGTTAGAATTAATTTGTTTGAAGATAGAGGAAAAATTGTAATGGAGACTTCCATTATTTTCTTCATCACAAATGTAGGTATACGCATCATTTTTCCAGGGGTGTTATTCCAGATAGTTGCTTGTTGCTGAAATGTTAAAACTCAAAACATTCCAAGCTTTCTCACTCTAAGAATTTGCTTATAGAGATGCAACTTTGACCTCTGGCTCACGACTTACGAGCGGATTGAAGTAACCTCACCTCGAAATTGATTCCCAGAAAGGTATTTCACCGATGGATGATGGTTGAATCGTCAGTTGACATCCGTCCGTCGCCGTGCGTCGGTCGGGCAGATTGAGTATAATGCTGTGGGGTGTGTTGCAATGTCCCGCGGGGCTTTTTAAGCACTCCAACTCAGATTTGGATGAGTTCACTTCGATTCTCCATTTGTGTGGAATTCCCACAGACGGCTAACATGGTCCCCTACTCTTCTTAAAGCAATGATTGGGATAAATAATGGATTTGGCGCATGCTAGCGAATCATCCGCATAAAATAAATTTCTAGAGTTACTAGTTTGAGATTGATCCGATGTGAAGACATTGTAAAGTTACGGTCCTAGTTTTTGCTCTGATGGTTTTGGTTGTTGACTTGACTGGCTGTTTTCAATCTGAACAAAGAATGATATAGAATTGACGAAAACTGAAAATTATTTCGATCAGTACAACTGGCAAATTGAAAATATGATTATCGTGAGTATTAGGTAGCCCCCGTGTTGTTGAATATTTTTTCTATACTCAGAAAGCACCCAACAGCAACCTAATAGATGTTAAGGGAATTAAACACGTCGTTCTGGAACCTCAAAAATGAGTGCAGATTGGAATGCTTCTCACTAAATCCAAACTACTTATTTGGCATGTTGTTGTTAGTGGTGCAGAATGCCTTCAACCTACGATGAATTAGTGCTGCAAGGATTTTGCTGGTGTTGTTAAAAAGCTATATGGAACGATGTTCAGAAATGGTGCTCCTGTTGACTTCCTTTGGTATCAGTACTATTTTCGTTGTCTTCCTTCTATCTCTTCGAAAAATAGCAATTGTTGATGCAGTTGTTGAACTAGATCGTGAGAAATAGCAATATGATTTGGCGAAACTTTCTTATGATTAACTTGGAAGTCATGTCTGGTCCAGTTGATTGGTTTAAAGTCGTCCGCTGTGTGTTGACTTCTTCGGGCTGTTGAAGTTTCCAGTCGGCTCGGGGTTACTCTCAGGCTTGAAAAATGGAATTTTAGTGTCTTGTCTTGTTGCTGAATTATTGAATCGACTTCTTCTAATAAGAATGAATGAAACTACCAATCGGATCTGGATCACTGACAAATACAATTTTAGTGTCCGTCTGCTGTAGTTGCTGCTGAACTTTTATCTCGGCTTCCTCTTAGAATGCAAGTTCGTTGGTTAGTTTTGGTATGAAATATTCGGCAAATGCTTCTGCTTTCTAGCCTGAGTAGCCGTGACTTGTCCCTTGTCTGCTACTGATTTTTCCTGGTATTGTTGTCTTTTGCCGATAGTTGTTTTGATTTCTTCAAAATGGATTTCTGGTCGAGGTTTAATGGATTATAGATTTGTTGGTTGAACTAGTTGTTGTTGGATTGTTGAACAACATAACAACATAACAGCACGATTAAGTTCGATTTTCAAAATTGAATAGTGGCTGCTGTTCCAACACTATCCATTGTACAAAATGCTCCTACTCCGCCTATTTTAAGGCGAAAACCCCCACTGACTGGACTACCTATATCTATTTAAATTTTGCTTACCTAGGTTGACACTACTGCTACTACTAAATCAGTGTTTCAAAATTGTTTTAAATTAGAATTGTAAATACAAATGATTCAAACACTCACCTACACACAAATTCCCAAGGACTTTATTTTTTGTGTTCCTGACCGCAATTTCTAAATAATTTACCAAAAGCTTAATATGAGCGGAGGTAGGTACCTTTATTTACCTACCTAACTACGCTTCATAAAAACAAAAATAAATATTAACTGAATGCTCAAGCCCCAACGAACTTGTTCAAATAAATTAATGTATTAATTAATCATAAACCAATAAAGAAAAGTAAATGCCAACGTTATTAGTAGGACTGCACGCTACCTGAGCCTTTTCCCTTCCTTCTATTAGAACTATTATATAGCAGGTATAACTACCACCTAGCTGTACAAAGACTAACTGAATGTCGACACAGACTTGTTCACACAGTTTTTGTGACAAATTTTCCTCATAAACCATAATTATCCGGTCAATAAATGTCAAAGTTTATCCTTTCACCCTCCCTCCTTAACAAAAATATCAAAATTGTTTTGCCTTAATAGCTACCTACTTTCTTTCCACAATAGGTACACACATGCATTCACCTAATGATGATGGTGAAGTATATGATGTTTAGGTTGATAAAGTGAGGTCCTGATGACCTTAATGATAACGATGAGTTATGTAATTGGTGTCCGTTAAAATTTATTAAATATCCCAAGCAACATTAGGTAGGTTTTATAGAACACAGAGGCACACTACATAAATAATTATAACTGATGGACCTTTGTGATACACGTATACAACATATATATTGTTGAGGGTCTTTTTGGTCATTTGTGTTTGTTTTGCTTATTTTGTTTGTTGAGAGGATGTATCTGAGTTAATTATTTAGCAAGATTTGTTAGATGCCTAATGAAATCAGAATTAAATACTCTTTATAACCTACCTACCTGTAATAATATATCTAAGTATAATAAAGTCACCATCAGAGACAGATTGTGTATGGCTTGGTATACATTTTTTTTTTTTCAATTATATTGCATTGGGGAATTAAGTTTGGTTCTTCTATATCTTTGGGCAAACCTACAAAGGTATATTTCAATTAGTTTATTTAGTTAGGGGCTTCTTGGTATTTGCTCCAGTTTTTCTTTGTTTTTTTTTTGTTGGTGTTTTGAATTTGTTTTGCAGACATTTCTCAGAATTAATCGCTGAATTCATGAACAATTCTGACTCGAATAAAATTTAATGACCATAAACAAATATAGGTAGGTACAAAATATTTGACCCTTAAAAGTTCTAACCTTCTTAACAACAGGATAATTGCTTCGTGGAGTTCAAAGGAATTGAAAGGATGTGAGTATGTAGGACATGTCCATAAATTTGAGATTCTGACAGGAAAAATTTGCCGAATTCGGAATTAATACCAAATTTTTTTAAGGCTCAGTTTTTCTGTTCATTTACTCTGGAAATAGATTTGTCTGCAGTAATGTATGTCAAGAAGAATTTTTTAAGTAATGATGAATTAAAAAAGACTTAAAAAACACGGAAGAAAACATATCAAAACTATTTGTTGAGTCATAATCCATAGTTAACTCAACAAATTTGGCGAGTTTACTCAGGTTTAACTTTAACCCCACACTAAAAAAACTTTCCCTGAGTGAGATTAATTAGGTTTGTTCGTCCATCGTTCGTCCATATTTGTTCAACTAAAAACATCGTTTGCCCAACCTCAGGAAAATAATATTTATAAAATATTTCTTTTTTATAGCAACAAACTAAAAAGTCGTCTACCGTCCCCTATTCCATAACTTCTAGAAAGATGGATCTAAATTGGTTACTTTGTCCATCGATTGTGTATGATTTTACAACAAAATTAATAGTTTGTCTACACTTCGTCCCCTCAGAAGCAAAGTGGCTTATCTCAAAATTAAGCAATTTTGAGCTAAGTATTGGTACAGAAAAAATCACGAAAAAAAGCAATTTTTCGGTCAAACTGTCATACAAAAACTTTTCAAACTGAAGGCGTGAGTGCGATAGTGTCGTTTTGCATTTAATATAACTATTTAATATAACTATTATTTTGTTTGGCGCATAAAAAGTTTTAATCCTAAAATGTTGGACTACACTGAAACGGAAAAGGTAGGTTTTCTTTTTTTTTATTTTCGACACTTTTTTACTTGTGACACTTATCTCCAAAAAAATATTATCGAAGTATGAAAATTAAGTTTTAGGAAAAGTGACACTTTTCGTTTTATGTCAATTTGTTTTGTAATAATTTTAGTACTCAATCGTTTTATTCACGTTAAAACATGCAAATGGAAATTTTTTGTGCGAAACGACATACGTCTTAAATTTTTTTGTTTTTTAAGTGATTTTCTAAAAATGTATTACTTCGGTATTCCATTCAATAGAGGATAAAAAAGTATTTTTTTTGTTCTACGACTTTAGGCTCCTCGCATAAACTCAAGATGAAAAATCAATTTTTAAGAATCAACATATTTCAAATCGCTTTTCTGAAAAACTCGAGATTTTGAGATGAGCCACTTTGCTTCTGAGGGGACGACTTGGTTTATTTTGTTCACCTCTTTTGTAAGCCTGTCGAGCTTAAATAATCTGGTCAATAATTAATTAAATACAAATTAAACTTTTTTTTTGCTACTTTTGCTACTTTCGAGAATGGTGTCTATAAGTTGGGTTTATCCTTTCTGTTTTCCACTCTTTTTTGGAAAAATGTTCAACAATTCTTTTTTATAGCAATAACGCTAAAAACAAAAGAGTGCTCAACCACAACCAATTGATAACTAAGGAGTATGTGATTAAGTGCCTTCGTTTGTCAACCTCTTTCCATGTTTGTCCATAACAAAAATAATAATATGTCAACCCTTAGTTCCAGTTAATATTCAACTTTTTTTTTTATAGCAACATCACAAAACGAAAGAGTGGTCTGGAAGTATGGAAGTAATTACATTTGTTTGTCCACTTTTTTGAATGTGATATTCATCGAAAAAAATCAATTTTCCAGGATCAGTTAAAAAAATATTCCACCTTTCATTTTTAAAGCAACCAACAAAAAATTAAAAAAGCCATAGAGCATATCCGTATCGTTTGTCTTCCTCGTTTTATGTGTGTTTATAGTTGAAAAATAGTCATTTGTTTACTCTCAGTTCCGGGAAATAGTCAACTTTTCTTTTTTATAGGAACTTTCACGAAACATAAGATTCGTCTGCAGGTGTGGAATCAATTGAATTCGGCTTGTTATACCCTACTAAGACACAAATTTTGGTCGATGTTTACCGACTCTTATAAAAATCACAGCACGAAGATACTGTGAAGTTGAGGTAAAAAAAGGTGACACGTGACGCGTTTTATTAAAAGTCTTTGAAAGCCAAGAAAAAATGTTTATTATGTCTATAGTAACATAATATTTGTAGAGGAGCAATAGACGTATTATAATCGTGTATACTTCCAAACCCTTTCTTTGCTTTCCTGTCTTACCATCTTTTCCACCCAATGTTTTTTTTTTTGAAATTTCAAAAATTTTCATCAAGTTTTGAATTTAAAATAACCAATATAAAGTTGACGGGACATTTACACGCCCTTTTAGTATGAAATTTGTCGCCCCTCCCCAATAATTTGTATACAGAAATTTAGCCACATTTGAAGACTTTTTTTTAAGACCTTAATTTTGAAGATCTGACCAGCAAAGATGAAGTTATGATTTCTTAAAAGCAAAAAAAGCCGATTAGAAATAATTATTTTTATTCAAATAACAAAGGTTGACAATGAACAAAGCAAAAAAATTCCACCGATTTTTGATAAAGGAGAATGCCCATAAATGTATGGTCGAAAAACCCAGAGTCGATTAAGAAAAGTCATACATGGTTTAAAAGGACATTTATTGTAGACAACAAATATGCAAACATTTGCTTAAAAAGTTATCCCCAGGACTGGATATGACAATTTGAAATTTTTAAAAACACACTGTTTTTTCATTTAAAAAAAAGTAAAAAGTGACACATATTGTGGTTGATTCATGTAATTAAATAGGCACACCACAAGTCACTAAAATCAGCAGCCACAAAATGATTCTGTCTTCATTCATAAAATGGCGGTTATCACCCATACCCGTTACTCAAGAGTTTCGAAAAAAGTAGTTACCTACATAAGCATGCCGGACAACAGTTTTAAGGAATAGTATGTGCGTAAGAATTAGGAACAACTTATAAATCATTCGCATACTGTTAAACTAATGAATAATTAAGACCTACCTCTTCTTTACTATGTAACTTTAAAACGCCTAAATGAAAACAAACGGGAAAACTAAGAATTTTTCAACGCCAGTGGTAAAATTCCGAAATGATTTGTTTTCATAATTTATTACGGAATTTGTTAATTTATTTCTTGGATAAGAGTACTTTTAGTATATTGACGAGACTAGTAATGTACAAATTAATAGCAGTTAACACATTTTCGCATTAAAAGAATGCAACATTGAAGGCGCATGTAATGGGTGATTTTTTAAGAGGTTTAGAACTTTAAAAAAAAAAAACACACAAAAAATTCGAAAAAATGAATGAAATATTTAGTTGAATCGATAGTTTGAACCTTGCAATTTAATGTTTAAAGATAATTTCATGCAAATGTTGACCGCGGCTGCGTCTCAGGTAGCCCATCCGCTGAGTCCAATTTTGGCATACTCTTTCACACATATCGGCCGGTATCGCACGAATGAATGCATGGATGTTGGCTTCCAGTGCGTCAATCGAAGCGGGCTTGTCCCTATAGACATTAGCCTTGAAATACCCCCACAAAAAATAGTCTAATGGTGTCAAATCGCACGATCTAGGCGGCCAATTGACCGGCCCGAAACGTGAAATCACCAAACTCGCCTCGCAATTGCGCCATTGTTTCGCGTGCTGTGTGGCATGTGGCACCGTCTTGTTGAAACCACATATCATGCAAGTCAAGAACTTCCATTTCGGGCAAAAAAAAGTTTGTTATCATCGCTCGGTAGCGTTCACCATTGACAGTAACGCTGCGATTCGCATCATCTTTGAAGAAATATGGCCCAATAATGCCGCCGGCCCATAAACCGCACCAAACAGTGGCTTTTTCGGGATGCATTGGTAGCTGTTGCAATGCTTCTGGCTGATCTTCACTCCAAATGCGGCAATTTTGCTTATTTACGTACCCATTCAACCAAAAATGAGCCTCATCGCTGAACACAATTTTTCGATAAAAAAGCGGATCCTCGGCCAGCTTTCCAAGAGCCCATTCACCAAAAATTCGGCGTTGTGGTAGGTCGGCTGGCTTTAGTTCTTGCACCAGCTGTATCTTAAAAGGCTTTACGCCCAAATCCTTCCGCAAAATTTTCCACGTAGTGCTGTAACAAAGGCCTAACTGCTGGGAACGGCGCCGAATCGACATTTCGTGGTCTTCTGTCACACTAGCTGATACGGCCGCAATATTTTCTTCACTACGCACAGTACGTAAACGTGTTGGTGGTTTAATGTCCAACAAAGTAAATTTGGTGCGAAATTTGGTCACAATCTTCCGAATAGACTGCTCAGAAGGTCGAGAATGCCGACCATAAAATGGAAGCAGCGCGCGATGAACATTTCGAACCGAGCACGAATTTTGATAGTAAAATTCAATAATTTGCAAGCGTTGTTCATTTGTAAGACGATCCATGGTTAAATTGCAAACCAAACTGAAGCTGTTTGACAGTGACACAAGGTACTAAACACACGTCAGCTGTCAAAACCAGTGTTGCCAAAACAAACCAGCTAAAAAATCACCCGTTATTTCCGCCTATAGCTTCCTATACTGTTACTACCTCAAATTCCAAAAAAAAAATATAGCGTCCGCCATGCTTGTAACAATTTTTTTTTGAAACCTTGTATTTTTGAGCATTGCCTTATGAAAATCAGTTTTTTGGAAAAATAGTTTTTCGAAGCCTTATCTTAATACAAACTTTGTTTTACGAATTTTTTGCGGATTACCATGTATCGAGTGGCTATGTAAGTATGTTTTTTAATTAATACCTGCTCTTTTCTGTACTGCCCTCACCAATGTTCTATACATGAAAAAAACACCTTGCTATTCAAAATAAATAAATTGTCAAAGCCAGTCCCGGGGATAACTTTTAAACAAAATTATTTCATATTTGATATCTATAGCCAAAGCCCTTTCAAACCATATATGTTTTTTTCTTATCGACTCTGGGTATTTTTTGGGCATTCTCCTTTAATTAATTCGATTGTGACACTAATATAGCACGTAGATCAACAAATGAGGTATCAAATTCAAAAGTTATTAAAGTTATATGTGTTAAAAATATTGTATTACCAAAATCTCTACTCAACGTTTATTTAGGAAAACAATTTTTTGTATACACACTAAAAAACACGATTTGGACCAACAACCAACAAGACCACGATTTGGACCAATAAGACCACGTTTTCAACAAATATCTATGCATAGTCAGTTCTAATTTCGTACATGGCGGACACGTTACATAATTTTCGGGCACGTTACGGCAATTATAATGCTAACATTCAGATTAAGTACATTGTTTTCAACTAATTTTTTTTTTTTTTTTTTTAAATCCTTACCTATTTGTTAATTCTTTTGTAGAAAATGCTATTTCGCCATAAATACTCACTAGCTAAAATAAACCAATGATTAATGAAGATCTGAACTTTGGTAATTTTAATGTCGGGTGAGTGACGCAAACTACTCTTAGTATAATTACCAGGTTTTTGAATTTTTAACTACAAATCCTTTGCCATATCAAAGCAAGGATTTCAAACGATCTAAAAATGTATGAAAATAATCTAGATTCTAGTATTAAGTCGTTTTTAAAATTATTTTAAATAGTAAAAACTACGTACGAATGTCGGGTACGTGACAATGGAATGCCCCTTTTCTTTTTTATACCATCCAATATCAAAATTAAAACACTTAGAAAAATTGGGCATAGTTTGTCCAGCGGTTGTCCATGTTAGTCCAGCCATAAAACACGTTTTGGTACTTATTTGAAGCAAATCCACCGATTCCCTTAGGCTCTAGCTCGATATAAATCGGGACGCACAGCCAAACAAACCGGAGGACGTCTTTTGTCGAAAATCTGTTTTTGGACTTCTACATTATCTTAATGTTAGTTTTGATTAAAACCACGAATTTTGTTTTTGTCACCAAACAATAATTGCCCTATATAGGAAGTGAAAAATGGAAAGTCAGGTCAAAATCGGGCCATTTTGTAAATCGGACACAGATTTGAACCCTGTCCCGGTTCAAATATCGGGACGTCTGGCAGCCCTATTTGGTACCCTTAGATCAAAATATTTTGAATATTTCTTTTTTATAGCAACTTCCACTAAAAAAAAAACTCGTCTAGATTCCCAATTGATAATTAATAGTTTAACCTCTTTTTAAGTACGCCCAGGGTGTAAATAATCGTACATATTTCCATCTAATCCATCCATTTAAAAATGTCACTTTGGAGAAACGATCATTGTATCCTTTGGTGTTTGTTGTTCAGCCATAAAAATGATTTGCCAGTCCTAAATAAGAGAAATAGATATAAAACATTTATATAGATATTATGGCAGATAAGAGGAAGATTCCAATTTTATCTAATTGATTAATATCGCTCAGCAGGGAATAAAACCTAAATAATCTCTTCTGACAAAAACAAACTGTTACACTATTCGGTGTGTCACAATTTCAAATTCCCCTCAAAATATGGTACATAGAATGACTTAAATGAATTATAGTAGATATTCATATTGTCTACACTCTTCTTGAAATCATCAGACGACAAAAAACTGCAATTCATAGCGAATCTCTCGCACATCAAAGTTACAATGACATTTATACAAATTGTAGATATGTCGGAAAATATGTTCCTAACTATGTATGTATGTAGATATAGACGCTAAAACAGATACAATCACTATACTTGCGTACAGCTGTTAAATGTATCGCCTTTGCAGATAAAATTCATGACAAAAGAAGAGATAAAAATGTGTTTGGTTACATTGAGCATAAAAATGAAAATAAGTATAACTTCCCAGTTATCACTCCTTGTCCTTAGCCTTATAGCCTTACACTGTTGTTGTTGGTTGTGTGTTGCAGCACATGTTTTGCACTACACAAGTATAATATTCCATATAAAAAATGCACAAGGATATGCGATTATATAATTCTATATTTTTTTCTTCATCTTTGTGTGTACTTATGATGATACGCAGCTCCTGTATCTATATTTTCTCTCTACCAGCTTGTTGCAAACAAAAATATTTTCTTCAAGCGATTTTGTTATTTTTTTTTAATACTTTTACACACTTTGGTTGTATAATGTAGTTTTATGTTTTCAAGGATATGCAATAATGTAAAAAAAAAAAAATATAAATAAATCCTAAGTGTGGTTTATTTATGTTTTATTTTTTTTCTTGTAAAGGAATGGGATCGCATCCGTTCCATTTCAATACCAAACCAACATACCACAAAAGTCGTTTGTCTCTCTAGATCCTGCTCCAGCTTCTGGGTGAGTGTGAGAGATATCACGAATGGATTTAGTGGCTCTGTTTAATCCCTTAATGGATGCGCTATCTAAAGATGATTATTGTTGTTTGTAAAATCCTTTCATATATATTATACCCGCCAGTCATACAAACAAACACTGTAAGAAGTGTTGCCTAAGCTATGCATATGCATAGTACCAAACCAATATAACTTTGGATCTTTTGAGAAATATGTGTTGTGTGTGGTATGGTGCGATAGAATAAGCGTTGAATAATTTGCGTAATTTTTTTTTTTTAAGAAAAATGCGTGTCAAATTGTGAATAAATAAATCCTTTTTTATGTGAATGCTTATTTGGCTGATAAGGTGCTTATACACATCAAGCACACTCAGTATGCCTACCTAGTCGACGAAACCTTGAGACATAGGTACCATACTTACTTACCTAATTTTTACTTTGGAAGTGGAACTTCCTTAGGTACCTATGAAAATCGATTTGTCACTTACTTTCTATGTATTGCGTTGCTGACTTTATTTTTGAATTCATGTTCGAATCAAAACAAAAACTTTAAACACAAAAAAAGTGGTTTCGGCACCAACAAAAAAAAAAAATATTTATTTTGTAAAGCTGTGATTAATCTTTAAAACTTGCACATGAATCAACTAACTTATTACGAGCCAAATTATATAATACCTACCTAAATTATTAACGATACTTATGAGATGACAATTTTAATTTTTTTATTTGATGCATAAAATTCGAACTAGATTTGTACAAGAAAGTAAAAATTCAATAATCAACTTTCTATTGCATCATTTTAATGATGCAATAAATCTTGATGGAAATCTACATTAAATCGGTAATACTCAACTCTTATATAGAGTAACTCACCAAACCACACAAAAATCCAATTTAAATTACATAAAAATTGTCTAGCCAGCGAAATAAACTGAAAATGAATCCGAACCCATTCAGGACCTGTAACTAAAATTTCATTTTGCACTAATTTTAAATACCTACATATGCAGGTGTTTATGTATCTGAGACGAAGAAAATCACTTATGCAATAAGCGGTAGAAAAGTTTTTGGCTGTTTACGGGCGTCAAAATGAAAGGTTAACAAAAATCACACCTGTGGTGTGGCATACAGTATAGTTATTATACCTATAATTATAATTTTAGTAAATCAAGTCACACTCGTTTGAAGATTCCTATATAGGTACATAATATCCAAAGAACATGAATCTTGATTTATTTTTATCTGAGCTACAATGTCGCAAATATTAACTACACGCCCGAGAGGCGGTGCGACATCTCAAGATATTTTTTTTCTGCACGAGTACGTAAAATAAAATGAAACACAAATAAATCCGTACAACCCATAAACATCAAAGCCTTTTTTTAACAGGTAATTTTTTTGGTTTTTGATGGATTTTTTTTTCGCCTACCTACTTCTTATCTAATGTTGACAGATATATTGGTAAAGCACAATGCATAAGAGTTTCTAAGTAAAATATGTAGGTTTACTCCGCCGCAATAATATTGTGTGTTATATAGAGATGTACTACCTATACATACTTCCAATTCCAAAATAAATTAATTTGAATTGTCAGAAGCGAGACATTCATTTTGGGGCCATGTCACATAGAAATTATAATGTTCCTGTTGTTTCTTTAATATTTAAAGCGGATGCAATGCAATAAAAAAATATTATTCTGTATGTGGGATCGTAAAAAGTATATCATGAAAGACATCAGTTGGTGGGGCAAAATCTCTTCAACCTTGAGCTTTAAACTTTAAATAATGAATTTTTAAGTTATCATTTCAATTATTCTATTAATAATCCGTTGAAAGGAAGAATATTCTTAGAGATTTTCTCTATTATGAATAGAAAACATACACGAAAATATTATCGTGTCATTTTTGCATTTTCCTGGTCATTTATTCTGTGCGTCAAAATGAGTGGAGACTTTTTTCTTAATATTCGGCTACAATTATTATTAAGTTCTTCAATTTAAAGATGTATACTGCAGCACGATAATCAAAACGAAGATTTTCGGGGTAAGAAATTCTATGCGAAAAAAGAGTGGAGACTTCTTTAAATAATCGTCTTAAATTGTGCCAAGGTCTACTATTTGCGCAGCGTTTATAATAAACCATACAAAATAAAACGGAATTTTCGGGGAAATTAATTTTTTGCATTAAAAAGAGTGGATACGATATCAATTTTGGTATTTGTATAGTTTATAAATAATTCATAATGAAAGGAAGAAAAAACATTTTCCCGGACAGTGCTTTTTGTGTGAAAATATGTGTGGATAGTTCTCCAAATAATTAACTTAAACTATTAATTCTTATATAAAGTACAATAGATAAATATGGAAACTAACAATCGCAAAAAAAAAACAAACAGAAATTATCACAGCATAGACATGCAGGTACTTATTTAATGGCAAGAGTGTAGCCTTCGATTGTGTTTTACCTATCTTCTTTCGTGTTCATGGTGTTTTCAATTTCTCTTGAATTATTAAGTTCTGGTATTCGAACAGCGTTTACTGCTGTACATGATAAGTCAGTCACACCATGCATCTAGACGCGTGAAACTTTTCGAACAATGTAAGTGCAAAAGAGAAAACAAATTCGAAAAGATAATACGGAAGAAAATCTGCCCGGTGTCGCGTGGGTAAAATATTCGTGCAACAAAAAAATTCGAAGAAGTTCGAAGAAGTTGCACGCGTCTAGATGCATGGTGTAATAGCACACTAAGCAAGCGAAATTTTTGCGAAAATTGAATTTCGTGCGAAAAAAGTGGAGACAATCTAATACAATTATTTAGTTCGCTATTTGAACAATTAATACATAGATACGGCAGGAAGAAAACCAAACGGACATTTTGTCAGGCAATACATTCTGAGGAAAAAACTAGTGGAGATTTCTACAAATAATGAGAATATTATCAAAACAGAATATTTTTGTTCATTATGTAGATCTGCAAAATGAAAAGCACACAAACATTTTTCCGGGAAATTGATTCTTTTCAAAAAAAAAAAAAAATAAAAAATAAAAAAACAGTGGAGACTTTACAAATAATCAAGCTCTGGTACTCGAGCATCGTATTCTGCAGAGCAGGAAAAGCATGATGAAAGTTTTCCAGAAATTGAGTTCTGTGAATGTAAAAGAATGTAGACTTCTCCAAATAATCAGCTACGAATTTTGTTTGCAGGAATTTAGTGTTGTGCCAAAAAATAACGGAGACTTCTTCAAATAATCATCTTCAGTTTCTGTTCTGCCATTTGAACACTGTTTTTTAAGCCTTGTATACGATATTTTATTGAATCATAATAATAATCATGTAGACTTTTTTGTTTATTGAGGTACTTGCATTATCTAAAAAAAAACAATATTTGCGAACATACATTTTTTAAAATAGATTTTAAGAATTTTGTATCCACTCTGTTATATAGGTTGCCCCATGGTGGAGTAAAACCCGCGATGACTGTTGGAGATTCGAAATGGGGTTGAGGTGTGTAGTTGTTATACATAATAACACATGTGTTATATTTTTAAAATGTTCCTACTCTAAGTGCAGATGCATGATAACAAGTTTTGCGTGGTTCAGTGCATATGCTATATTATATTACATAAGCATATGTGTGAAAACGTGACATTTTGCTAATCATGAATGGTTCATAATGAAAGATAGAGAAATTGTTTGTTTTTGTTATGGTGCTATAGTTGACAAAAAAATGACAATATTTGATTAAAACACGCAACAGCATAAAAACTGAATAACATCTACATATGTATGTATATATTTTTTTTATTTATTTAAATATGTAAATTTGTTGTAGATATTTAAACAAAAAAGTATTGAAATTTTTTTAAATACTAAATGGTTTTTAAACAATGAATTATATTACATTGATTACCCCAACATTTGCCTGAACTCTAGAAATCGTCGGTCGATTAGGGCGTTAATACCGACATAATCGTCCTAACTGTAGTGTGTGCGCAGTATGAATTATTTAATACAATTTCAAGAAAAACATCTTTTCTTCAAATGTATGTATGCACATAGGTAACTAATTAACAAAAACTCGGAAACTTGTTTTGCTTTTTGTAGATAATAATCTCATTCTGTCAAAGACTCCGTTGTCAATCTATATTCTAATTGATTCTTCTAGTGAATTGCTTAGCCTTCATCACTGTGCGTCCATGACATTTCTGTTGCCTTTTATGTTATATAACAAAAACGAAAAATCACTGTTAGAGTGCTTTTTGGAAGTTTAACCGCTTAGTTAAATCTTACGATGATGTTTGGTTGGTTTGTATTTTCCCGATGATATATCTTCCCACGCATCCAAAATGCGACACTGTTAACCTAGAGAGCATAATATACTTGCCACAAAAAAAATGAACATAACAAAAAAGTGTTTTATAAGTGAATTCCTGAATCAATATAAATGATCTTATATTATACGATTTTGTGGTGCTATAAATTGTCTTGATTTAAATGTGGCTCTAAGTTTTAAACACGAGACATTTGCATATTTTTGTAGGTAGATTAAGACTTGTTTAGCTAAAAAAAAAAACAAAAAAAAAAACAAATCAATCTAATTTGTAATCTAATTTTTTAAAAGACAAACAAAAAAAAAATTACCAAATTTGTTAGTTTTATTTCGATATAAATTTAAAATGAAACGACTAAATTATGAGTGAAAGGTAGATTTGGAATTTTTTAATAAAATTTAAATTTAATTAAAAAAAAAAATACTAATTTCAATCAAGGTTTTATTTATAATAAATGTAGGTACAACGATTTCAAAATTTAACTAAATTCATTCATTTTCTTTATATGTATTTTAAATGACGACGCTTGTATTTTAACTTAACTTTTTTTTAATTAAAGTTAAATATTCCAATAATTGTATATATACTCTCGATTTGGCCAAATCGACTTTTTTGTTGTCATTGATACCGTGATTTGTCCATTTTCAAAAGTGAATGTCATCCATGATGTCTGGAGATGTTTTTTCTTTTTTTTTGTTATTTAAGTATATACCTAACAGGTAGTTTTACTGGTTTTACTAGAAAACTTGTTAAATGCTTTTTTTTTGTTTTTTTTTTTTATTGTTTGTGATATCTTTACTAAATTTCTTCCTCTTTTTTTAGTTTGAATTGAGTAATGTTCACGAAATATATAGATGTAGCCTCTTGCTACCTATACCTTGTGGTTTCAGTGGGAAAAGCGTGTTTTCTTGTTTTTTAAAAGTTTGTTTTCATCTTCAAATACAACAGATTTAATTGTTTTTATTCAAGTACAATTTTTTTTCCACATATACAAAAATTCCTAGAATCCAGTTTGGTAAAATATGACATTGATAATAAGCGTGTTTTTCTGTGCCCTCTATGTTAGCTTAAGAAATAATGGCACAAAAAACGCTCATCATTGCTTTAGAAAAGAATTTGGCAGCACTGATAAAACAATGACATTGTCCGCGATAAAAAAAAACCTATGAAGAGCTATCCGGATAGGTTCTTGTTGTTGTAATCCCGTATGAAAGCTATCCATGCTATCCGAAAAATGTTGGTATAAGTTTGTATACCAAGCGAAATGTCAAAAACCGCTGACTGCACAATTGAGATTTGTTTGCCGTCGTACAGTTGGGTTTTTGATTTTTTTCAGAAAAATAATTAAAATAATATAATATAATAAAAAGCAAATTACTGTATTATAGCGAAGAATTTTGCGAAAAAATACTTTCAGGTAACCTATCTGGTTTTGGTTGTTCAGAAACGTACATATATGGATACGAAACTATCTTAGATAGGCTCTCGCATATATTCTTGATCGCGGCCATTTTCTGACAATTTGGCTGTCAACTGTTTGTCAAAAAAAAATAAACAAAATACCGTTCAAATTTTGATAAATTAAAAGAAACGTCTCCTCCCCTGGACCAGATCTTTCTTTTATTTATTGGTTTATTTATTTTAAATTAATAATTATATTTAAACAAATAAAAAATGTTTGCTTTTCACTTTTTTTCTGTCATATTTTTTTACGATCAGTCAACCCGTGCTTCAAGATCCATCTGCCAAATAAATGAATTTTTGACATTTATTGAGAATTCATCGGAAAAACGTAGAAAATAGTATATGGAAGCACTGTTTTTATTTTAGCTTGATTCTTAAGCAGAGATGTTTATCGCCGCGAACTAAGCATATTTGTTGTTGTGTTTTACATGGAAATTTATTTAAGCTAACATAGAGGGCACTAAAAAACACGCCTAATGGTGAATAGTTTACATAAATTGTCACTTTGTTTTATTAACAGCAAGGAACCAAAAAAGTGAAATTCAATATTTGTTGGTAGGTAGGTATAACTCGAAAACTAATGCGAATTTGAGAATTTAACTTTTCAGACTTTTTGTTCAGAATTAAATTTTCTATTAAAATGGATGGTTTACAAAATAAAAAAAAAATTAAGTACCTAAACAAAGTTAACAAAAACCTTTAAAAAAATCTAGAGAAATTTGAAAAATCTTGGTTTTTTTTTCTTCTAAACTGCTCATATTTTTGTTTGTGCAAAGATAAGCGCAAGAAATGTTTAAATCAAATAAAAGAATAGGTTCAAGCGTTTAATATGTTATTTGATTATAGGTGGCAATTTGTAACATTTTTTGCTTGTAAGCCAGTCTTTATTTTTGTTTTTTTTTTTTTTTTTTTATTTCTTCGTTTTAATAAAAAAAAGCTTATTGACCAAGTCGCAATGTAAAACTGAAGTTTTGTTTGTATTTAATGGCCATACATCTTTCTATGACAAAAGTTTCTTTTTTTTTTTGTAGAAATTAGGGCTGGCCACGAGACGAGAAAAGTCTCGATCTCGGTCTCTCATGACGAGACCGAGACGAGACGAGACGAGACGAGACGAGACTGAGTTTTAAGCAACCGAGACGAGACCAAGACGAGACTGTATATTTGGACCGAAATTTAAGGAGAGTCTAATAAATTAAAAAATCCAATTACAGTTAAATATTTATTTTCTTCTTCACGTATTCATACATATTCATAAATATTTCGTTCCAATAATCAACAAGTTGTCCGGAAATCGTATTTTTCGGAGGCGAGTTCGAGACGAGACTAAATTATAGGAGACCGACACGAGATTTTGCTTCATTAAAATTCGATAAAACGCATTTTTTATTATTTTATTTTGTTCATCTATATATTTCGAGGACCTATTTGCCTCATCATCGCGATCTATAGAAATAAAATACATGCGTTTAAATACAGAAGAAATTTAAATATATACAACATTACCAAAAATATTTATAATAAGTTATTTGATAAGACTTACAAAAGTCTCGCAGAGTCTCGTCTCGTGCTTCAAGCTTTCCTTGAAAATTAATATTCACTTATCGGGAATGAAATTCCTTATCGTGACTGAAATTGCTCCCAAAATTTTTTCCTGGTATGATAATTTACTAATTATTTTCAATTTTCCAAATAAAATTTAAATGCAAAACTACTTTCCGAGTAAAATTTGCTTAGGTGCCAGTTATAGCTTTCATTGAAATCCATCATTGAAACACAAATCAGTGAAACAGTGGAATATTTTCTGACAAGTCGGTTATAGCTATCATGAAATTATTCTTTCATTGAAAATCCCATTCCCCATACAAAAAACAACTTTAAGGTTAGAGTCGATCATTGAACGAAAAACTGACAGACGAGAACAGGAAGAGAAAGGAACACATTTCATTGGAACGAATGTGTTCCACTTTTGGGAACAAAATATCAGCTGTTCATTGAAAACGATTTTCATCATTGAAAAACTAAAAGTGATTTTATTAGAAAGTGTTAAAGCAAACTAAACATTTTTTTGACTAAACAAAATATATAACTAACAACCTTCGTTTTGGTACCAAAACGCCATCAGTTTTATATCTTTAAGTGCATCAAAATTGAAAGACAAAGTTTTCAATGATGGTTTTCAATGAAAGCTATAACTTGCGCCTTACGCATTTCTTCGACAAAAATTGCTTAATTTGATCGCAGAAATTTCCATCAGAATTGCCGTAGTGATTGTTAACTCAGAGAAAATATCATGTAAAACTAATCAGTTTTCAGGTTGTGAATTTTCAATACTAGATATTGGTCTTGACAATTCTTTAATTTTAACCGCGAATCATGTTGAATCAACTGAAAACAAAGTATATTAACTGTTGAATTAAATGAAATGTTTACATAATTACGTTGTCAGCTTTATACACGAACTTAAATATTTCAAATCCACGTGAACAGCTAGATTAATTTGGCATACTTTTTAAACTGAAATCATTTGATTGTTTAATTTACACGACTAAATGTTTAATTAAACCATTTATAAGCGTGGTTAGTTGGTGCAAGAAAATAGATGAATTAAAATTGCACGCTGTAATTTTAACATTGCTGCTCAACAGTGAAGATTGTCGTTTACTTGACCCCTTCCTATATCTAACCACTGGACATGTTAATCAAGATGAATCAACAACAGACACTGTGTACTTTCAAGATGTCTATGAAACTAGTTTGAGAAATAGTATTTAACTGCTTTATTAAAAAAAAAAATAGCAAATCGAATTGATAAAAAAAAAACTTTGGCTGATAATTGGCCTTAAACAAATTATGGAGGAAAAGGTCTTGAAAACAAATATGATAATTATTTGTTTACCTATAAAAAAAAATTTGCATTTAAAATGAAAACAAAAGAGAATAGAAATGACAATAGTACAATAATTGCAAATCACAGTATATATGAGCAAAACTCGACTATAATGCTTCGTTATTAAAGGTCAACGATCTATCCATATTTTTTTTTAGATAATCATCTATGTATATTGTATATTTTATACACCAACTAAATAATCTGGTTATTTGATGAGTAGATATTAACATACAAAGTGTAAAATCAACACTGCTCTCGCGTAGAATGAAAAGTCCAAAAAAGTTAATTGAGTGTATCTAGGTCAGTGTGTGCGTCCTGAATTCACGAATAATGCTGGATTTACATGTATCTTCGTCCGCAAATATGAAGAAAAGTAGAGCGGAACAGATGTATGCCATAACTCCGAGCGTGTGAAAGAGAACCATCAAGAAGATGAACATGTTCGTCTTCATATCTGCATTATGGCACTTCCTATAATCTAATCTGCATGCACGAAGATCTTCTGCATTTTGGTGTTCCCTCTCTATCCAACAAATGTAAAATTTACTTTTGCATCCCCTTTTTTTTGCAGAAGTCAGACGAAGATACATGTAAATGTTACTGTTGCTATAGTAGAAAGCTAATAATTAAACATTCAGCTCGAAATCAAAAAATGTCAAAATTGTTATTTTATCTTTTTTTTTTTTCAATATTTTCTCATTAACGGTATAAAAATATTATCGAACCATTTATAAGCGTCGGAGTCGTCAATGTTTATAGCTATATGTATATGTATTCTAGGCAAGAGCAATTTCGTGCGATTCAGCTGGGCATTTTATTAAAATCTGTTTCTATATAAATTTAATAAGCCATCAGGACGATTCATGAGTCTTCTTTAGCATTTTAATTGGATTTCTTCCATAAATCCAAAAGGTTATATTCTCAGTTTGTTCCGCTCTATAATCCAATTTTTTCTTCATTTTTTATTTGTACCTAAAGGCCAGTATTATGTATGTTCGTATAGTACATACACATATAAAGTACACCTGTGATAAGCACATCATGTAGTATCCGCTCCTCATATCCATCGTTAAAGCATCAACTCACCAGATGAAAGGTGATAGATAGGTACAACCCAGAAATTTGATATTCATTAGTTTTATGGTAATAACGACTACAAACGTGCTCTTCGTTTTGTACCCCCTCTTCTTTTCTGTCCGAATTTCCCTATTGAATGAATGTTTTCATGTGTTATGATCCCGGGGGTGGATAACGTTGATGGTGTGTGTATTTATATTCATGAAGGGGTTGTTGTTTGTTTCGACTGAGTTTTTGGACGCTTTCGTCGAATAGATATAACAACATACATATATTTTTTTTTAATACGCCGAACGTACAAATATACCTTCCTTCATACTTTCACTTTAATAAACTTGTTTGCATTATTTATATGGTATATCTTAGCTTTGATTTTATACAAAAAAATTGTACCCTAACTAAACTGATGGTAGGTAAATTAAATTCATGAACATTTTGTTTAATTTATTTTATAAATTCCGCCAAATCATGCCAGAGGACACAAATTCTAATGAATAATACTACATATTCGAATTTAAAATTAACCAAATCTTTCAGGTGGAAAGTGTTATTTTTTTTTTTTAAATTATTAAAACAATTTCATTGAGTTTACCTATTACTTTTTAGTGAGTTAACGTAGCTATAGGAAGGTACCTACATACATAAAGATACATATGTATGTGTAAGAATGATGCAATCAGCAGGGCCGTGTCATCGCTTCGATTTCTAGATAAGACAAGTTTTTATGGAGCATTCGACATTTTGTCTTTTCTTTAAATTTTATTCTGATTAAGTAAAGGAATATTTGAATACCACCCCTTTGGTACCCACCACCCCTCTCCATCTTATTTGTTCCCCTATCTTTTTGCCCTTTTAAATATTATTTTGATTTATTTTGCAGCTACATATTATTTTGAGATCAAAATATGAAAAACAAAAATGAAAGGTCATTTTCGGGTGCTAGATTTAGAGAGACGGCCCTGTGTCAAAAAATTTACAAAATTTCAAATTGAATATTTTTTTGTTTTATACTTTTTCTTTTCGTCACATATATAAATTGAAGGAAGTTGTTTTTTTTTTTTAATAAAAGGGGTGACATGAAGGAGAAAGGAGGTTAAAATACTTCAAATTGTATGCTTTGGGAAACGTGGTTGTCCAAAACTTCGACACAATTAGTTCTGAAGAAGCTTAAATAAATTCATATGCTTTGGACAGTTTTAAGTGTCTTGCAAAAAAGAGGAATTTGCACCTCGATCCCTTTAGTACCCCTCCCTGTTATCTTTAACCCCCTCCCCCATTTCGTGCTTCCAAGTACTATTTCCATTCATTTTGGTCTTTATTATTTTTTTAGGACAATCTAAATATAAAAACTAGATAAATATAAAAACTAGGTGATTTGTCGACTTTTCTACATTTTGGGTGCTAGATTTAGAGAGACGGCCTTGTTTTAAAAAATTATTCAAAAATTTCCAATTGAACATTATTTTGTTGCACCCACTTTTTCCCTTCGTCCTATATAAATTGAAATATATTATCTTTAAACATAAAATGGTGAAATTGGGAAAGGGATTGGACTAAATTAAACTACTAATTGTATGCTTTGGGGAACGTGTTTAAGCCTAGTACATACTTCCTCGTGAAGTGAACATTCGCCTTTGGAGAAAGTGAACGTTTGACATTTATCACTGGTACACACTTGTGAATGCGTTGTGAATGATTGACGTTTGAAACCTCAATGCATCAAATGCCTAGCACAATATAAATCTTTAGTGTATAAATTCATTATTAAATAATCCATTGTTGCCTTTTCTTAATTTTTCAAAATGATTCAAGTTCTAAAAGCACGCTACGCAAAGAACAAACAGAAAATAAATGAGGAATGTGCACAAATTGAAACTGAACACAATTTTTTTTTTTCTTTTATCTAACTGCCAAAGCTTCAGCAAGGGTTCGCGTGCATTTTGCTCGTGAATTTCCCGTTAACGGAAACTCTCCACTTTGTTCTCCACTCAGCTTCATTAGCACGTTCACGGGTGAACAAAAAAGTGGAATTTGTATGGGTTCACGAGGTGGTTCACAAGTATGTACCAGGCTTTAGTTATAAAGAAGCTAAATTAAATTCCTTTGCGTATAGTGAATTTTGGCAACTCTTGGGAGCTCTAGTAAAAGAGACATTTGCACACCAAAGCTTTTATACATCCGCACCTGGCCCCTTGGCAAACAAAAACGCGAAGTACATTTGGCTTTTTTTGTTTTGTTTTCATTTAAGAGCGTAAAAAGAAAACACCACACAGCGATTTGGTGTGCGGATTTTCCCCAAGTGCTTCGAAGTCATTTTGAGAAAATTTATTAATGTTACTCATACATCGTATCGTAATAATAATTATTATTTACGCTGATGACAACATTCCAAATTAGAATATTTTCTCGCATCAGTGCGTGAAAATGTTCGTTTTCCGCTCCACTCCGCTCTGTTTTTTGTTTTTTTTTTTTTCTGTTTTTTTTAAATTGCAAATTCATGTAGGGTTTGCGAGTTTTATATAAATTCAAGAAGGAAGACAACCAATGCTCTATAAACATACACAACAACAACAAAAAACTTTCAAAAGGGAAAGAAAGGTGAATTTTTGTTTTAATTTTAGAATTTATTTCGATTTTGTCATTTTGACTTGGCACGCATGTTATGGGGTGTCGATAAAATGATGAATAAAAAACATATTTTTCCTGCTTACGTACATACCTAGGACGAGTATGAATGTTTAATGTACCTACCTAACCTACTCCTTCTGAAATACTTAGCTAAGTGCCAATTAATTAAGAACAATTTTGGTGCAGTGTGAGTAAATGACTAAAGAAGGGTGGTTAATTAAAATCAGTTCACCTAAGGTGTTTTTTTTTTTTTTTTTTTTTTTTTTGTCGACACAAAATCAGGAGAAGAAATTTATGTACGTTAAAGTTGGAAAAAAAAATTGATTTGCAAAAAGTCCGTATCTACATTCCGTATTTTCAGAATCTTCGATTATATTTTTCTTGCTCTATGGGCCAAGTATTGGTTAAAAAAGGAAAGTTGAAAATGTAAACGTGGCACTAATTGGAGCTTTTTAGTAGTTAATTATTGGTTGTGGAAGGAAAAAAAATCCAAATATTTTTAGGAATCACTTTGTTTTAAACAAGGGTAGTTAGTGCTAAGTTGCCATTGTGAACTCAGCCATTACAAAAAAAAAAAGATTTAAAAATGTAAACGCGGCAGTAATTGGAGCTTTTGAGTAGCAAATTAGTTGTGGAAAGAAAACAAAAATTACCCATTTTTTTTTTTAAATAAAGAGTAGTTATTGCTAAGATGAAATTGTGAACTCTGCCATTAAATAGGAAATTTGAACGCATTATCAATTGTAGCGTCTCAGTATTAAAATGTTGTCCACAACTAATTTACTACTAAAAAGCTATACACTTAATGCCGCGTTTATTTAAATTTCTATTTTTAGTCTTCTTTTTAATGGCTGAGTTCACAATGTCATCTTAACAAAACCTTCACTTATTAAAAAAAAAAGTAAGGCAAACTTAGTTTAGGAATTTTTTTTTCTTTCCATAAATAACATAGGTGCTACCAAATGAACTCCATACTTAGTGAAGTGTAAAGTTGATATCAAGTTAGCACTACACACAATTTAAAACAAAAAAAAAAAAAAAAATAGTGGAGCAACAAATATTTTGTTTCCAAAAATAACCACTTAAAAGTACTACACACACGCACTCTAAATACAATGAGAGAGTTCCTCAACGATTCGATGACAGATAAAGTAGGTCATTTACAGGGGATCAAAGGTCATAATAATGGCTTTTTTTTAAATATTTCATGAACGCTTTGTTTTAGAGAAAAAAATATGTTCTATAAACTTGTAGCTGAAGCGATTTATTATGGTTATAAAATTCTTTGTCCGTAGACTTTACCTTAAGATATAGCAATTAAAAAATTCACCACCTTAGGGGTCGCGTACCAAATGCTTTTATTATTTTTTTTTTGTTTTCTCAGTAGGCCTATATGTGTCCAGCAAATAAAATTAAGTCAAAGCAATCAGTTCTCACTAGGATATCATATTTAGGGTAGCTTTGTACCAGTGTTAGTGCAGAATAATCGGGATCGAAATGAGGGAGATTTAAATTAAGATAAATGAGTACCTATAATCAAAAATTCATAAACGAACTGCAAAGTGAAAAATTGGTGACCAAGACAACGATTTAAAAATTTTATCAATTAAATTAAAGTTAAACATGAGTAATAAATGGGATAACAGGTTTGCAAGCCTTTTAATCAATATATGTTCCTAAACCTGTCAAGCAAAGAACTACTAAACACAAAACCAACAAATAAAAACAGCAATTTTGTTTCAAAATAACTCAACTCAGACTTGTCAAATATAATGAACTTAAAATAAATAAAAAATATGATGCAGAAAGACAGGTCCGCAGGAAAGTAAACATTATACAAAATAATTACTCATTTTATATATTTTCTCTTAAACTAAAGGTTCTGCAAAATTACAGTTTCAAAAAAATAAATGAAGCAACCACAACCATACGATACAAATTGCCAATTAAATTTTTATTTACGAACACATTATTCGCCCAAAGTCACTAAAAACGTTCTATATGTACATATGTACATAAATATATTCACTTAAAATAAGACAACAATGCTAACAAATTAGGAAAAATAAAAGTCTTTATTTTTGTTTTGTTGCAAAAACTATGTAGGTAGGTATGTACAACGGCACATTACATTTTTGTATGAGAAAAGAGAATATAACTTTTAACGATTAATGCTTCGATAAATTTCACACAAAACAACTTTTATCCATTATCGTTGTTGATCGATTGATTTTTGGATGTTGAAATAGATGATAGTGGGTAAATAAGAGGGTCATAGAGTGTTTTATACAAAAAAAAAAATAAAAATTATACCTCTATCGCGGAAGATACACATACATAAAAACATAACTACATAAACTATCGAGTGAAAATGCAGAAGAAATTTTAGTATATTTTTTGATCCAATTTTAAACACTAATTTGTAGAGATTTCAAAAAGAATGCGTTGCAAAAAACATATTTAAATAAATGTCAATAAGTTAAATATAAGATTTCTTAAAAACAAAACACACTATAAAAGTTATTAATAATAAATTAGGTCTGAAATACAAACTATAGCTACCTTGAACTTCCAACTTTTGTGACCAAGTAAAATTTCCTTCTGATACTTCTTGTTCGTTAAAGTTCAGGCCATTTTTTACAAATCAGATTTACAAATCCTTGAGCACCTTAGGTATGTATAGGTATAATTCATTTGAGCAGAGTAGGTATATACATATGTACTTTACATACACACGTATGAAATTAAACGTGTCAGGGCCCATTAAGTCGCACATAATTGTTAAAGTTGAACTTAATTATTTAAGTTTCGTATCAGAAAATGTTTCTAATAGTCGTTTTTTTTTTCTCAACGTAAACTGTTACGAATTCTTATGTTGAGTCTGAATATTTAGGAACATCAATTTCATAGTGCCCACTAAGTGGAAAAAGTGGCACTTAAGCTTCTCATACTCGGAATTTGAGGTTCAGTTTCACAAACTGATTAAATTACCAGTTTTTGGAGATTTAAGTTCTTCTTATTCTTAGTGTAAGTTGATTTTGGCCTTATTCTTCAATATTTTCACTAAATGTGCAACTAATTGCAACTAGGAAGAGATAAGTGCAATAAGATGTGAAAAGACTTAGGTGTTTTGTTTGGAAAAAACATCATCGACTGGAATTGATCCTGATACGCCAAGTTTGAAAGCACTAACGATTGTTTTCTATATCATCAAAAACCTTAAGAAATCATTATAATAAAGATGTTAGAGCTTTAGCAGCCTAGTTTATATTTTTGGGTGGATCAATTTAAAAGTTGAAGGAGAAGTCTCCACTATTTAACAAAATGAAAAGCTGTTTTTTTTTTTTGTTTTCTGGACAGCTTCGAAAATATATATCGAAGAATTTTGTCATGTAGATCGTAGCTTGATAAATCTTTTTATCAATAATTGAATTTATAAATAAATTATTATTAGTTATAACATATTCGATTTTGTTCGATTACTTAAAAAAATAAACTTAAAAATCCATTAAAATGATGATTCAAAGAGGTTTTGAAGCCTTGTTTTTGTTTTCGAACCTATCAATTCAAAAGAAGAAGGAGAATTCTCAAAAGTCTCCATTATTTAACTCAACAAAAAAAGAAACAAATTGAAAAGCTGATTTTTTCTAGATAGATATGTCAGCATTGGATGATTATCGAAGAAATTTAGAAAATACTGCAAATAACCCTGGCTAAATATCTATCTATCAGTGATTTGTAATTAAGATATAAATTTTTATCAAACTTACGCAGATTTATCTGATTACTTAAAAAATCTTTTAAAATGATTAATTAAAAGGATTTTGCAGCCTAGTTTTATTTTTAGACGGATCAATTCAAAAGTTGATGGAGAAGTCTCCAAAGTCTCCCCTATTTAACTCAAAATAAAAGAATTGAGCTGATGTTTTCTGCATAGATATGTCAGCCCTGAATATCTACATTGAAGAAAATTAGGTATAAAGTTAGCTAGATACGTATTTTTTAAATGATTTTTAATTGAGATCAATTTCTATCCAAACTTTTCGGATTTTTCTGATAATTTATAGTTCAAACGTCGCCGTCGTTCAAATTTAATTTTGAGTTTATAATAACCCTACTCTATATTTCACTTGGGATTTGCTCATACTTTCACATGCTGTTCATAAGAATTTTTAATCTTCTGAAAGCTTTACATAAACCCCTCTAAGCCAAAGATAAATTTTCCAGATGATAACAGCAAAATAAAAATATATAAATACTACTACATATATGTACATATCCATGTACTGTATATATATATAAAACAAAATCCGATTTAAGTATTCAATCCCTTAAGGCTATCAATCTAAATGGAATTCCCCCTTATTCAATGTTTAATGCCATACACTATCAGCTACCATATGTATATTCGCATTAATTACATGACGTATAACACCATTTTTTAATCAACAAAGAAAGCAAAATTGCTCATACTCTTCTATTTTATTAATTTATGGCAGGGTGATTCAAATCTAACCCAACAACAAACTTCTAAAGGTAAAAAAGACCATCAATACACACAGGTTAATAACATTTTTGCCTCTGAAATCGGACTCTACCTTATAATTGGTTGAATATTTTAGAATATCCTGAAAAGTGGAGACTTGACCAAATTATCAATTATCGATTTCGCTTTGCAAACAATTTAACCAAAAAGTTTAATACGCTGCTAACGCGAAATGAAATTTGTCTTTAGTCTACAACTATAGGAATTTAGTCTACAAAAATACAATAAAATATTCAAGAAAATACAGCAAACAAATATTTATGGAGAGTTTCACCAGCTGCAAACAAAAAATAAAAACACTCAAAGATATGCTCTTATGAAACACTCAACAAAATCAAACCCGAAAAAAACAGAATTTAGATTTATGGTCAATTTTGGTCTTCAATTAGCGAAGTTTATAACGAAAAGCAGAATTAAATTGTCACTTCCAATACAAGTATTGTTTTCCTGTATTTATTTGACCTAGAAATATCTAGGATATAAATAAGAATCACCCTGTTCACATACAATAAATTATATCATCTGTTTTACTCGAAAATATTCTCATCTCATCCAAATATTAAACACTGAAGATAAGATAGGCAGAGGAGTTGGCACAACAACAAAAACCACAACAAAAATTTCGAAAAACCGAACACAAATCTAGGTATACAATACCTGATGAAAAGCACGCAATAAATTACACAAAAAATCTTGCATCATCAACGCGTATCGTCATCATCATCATCACCTACACCTACGTTTTTCCCCTTTTCACCTAGTCAACCCCCCAGCACACACGCCCACCACACATGCTATTATCTCACAGGCATGATTAAGCAAAGGTGAAAATAGACACAAAAACAAAACAAATTTTTATGTTCAGGCAATTCTGAGTGAAATTAATGAAGAAAAAAAATATTATTTTTTAGCTTTAGCAACCACCACCCCATCACCTTATAGAGTAGTCAACCCCATACAATCGATCAGCCTGTTTTTTGTTTATCCCCCATACCCACCACGTCACCACACTGTACCGCTGGCTATCAAAATGCTTGTGGGTAATTAAAAATTCTTCCTTCACCAAAGGAGACCAATTTTTTTTTTTATAAAAATGAAATCAAAACAAAAGAGATTCTTTTGCTTCAGTGCGTTTTGTGTTGTTTTAAAATATCTTTTTTTTTAAGAAAATAGAAAAGAATATTATAGGGGATGTATGTACATATGTAGAGGCATACAATTATTATAGTGGGTGCTTTGCTGACGTGGCGTCGCCGGTCTTCCCGGGAGGAAGGAGTTTGAGGCTTTCCTCGTCTTTGTTTTTGATGAGCGTATAAGCACAAATGGGGACATAACGATGATATGATATTTATATATGTGTTGTATGTGTTTGCTTATGTTTATGAATCTGAAGGAAAAATAATGGAAAATGTTATGAGAAGAAAATAATAATAAAAAAAAAATGATAAAACAACTAAACTGAGCATATGATTATTATTAATGAGATGTCAAGTAGGATGTGTGTCATAAGTTTGAGGATTCTTCTACAAGGATAATGTGTAGGTAGGCGGTATATGGTGATATACGAATCGGGATGATCCGACGATGGACGATGAAGAACAACACACACACACATACAAAAAATAGATTTATATACAACGAAAAATGTGAATGAAGAACTAAACAAACAACAGGAATCCATGTCATCGCAAATATAAAGTTAAAAAAAAAACAGAGTTGTCTCTTTCTCCTTTTGTTTTTAGAAAAATCTCATTTATTGTGATATTTGATATTTGCCTTTTTTTTTCTTATAATTTATGGATTGGGTTAGATAAACAGTTATCATATATATGTATCTTTATACACAATTGTGTTGTTTAATGGTAAAATGGGTAGTTTGGATTTTGTTTGCTTCATAAATGCGACCTACTCTTTGAGAGCAAAATGCAAAAAAAAAAAAGAAAAACAAAAATATTCGTCAAGTTGAAAGTTGGAGAATGGTTTTGTCATCGTTGTTGTCAGTGCATATCATTTTGATAGACATTAAGTTGTACAAATATTTGAACAATTAAATTAGAAACTATTTTAGAATCAAAGCAGTATGCAATACCCATTATGAGTGAATGTTTTTTTTGGAATTTCTCGTTGCGGTATGTGTACATATTTGAGTCACTAGAACTAACACTACTCATACCAACCTCTTTTCAATTTATAATATTTCAGACCTGACGACAGAATGAAATCCTATGACCGAATATTAGATTGATAGAGTCCAAAAATAAAAAGAAAAAAATAAATAAAATTGTCCGTAAAAATTAAAAAAAAAAAATACTTTTTTAGATGTTCCCAAACATGAGAATTTAAGGATGTTTTTGCTTAGGGATAGGAAGAACTCTTAGAAACACTCCTTTTTTCAAATACAACTACAAATAGAAAACAAAATATTTTTTTTTAATGCTGATCCGATAAGACTTTCCATTTTTGATTGAAACATTTTCCCCTGACGGGAATCATTGACTTAGATCAATTCTCTAAAGCCATTTCTATTTGTATATATCATCATATGTAGGTTTTATTAGAAGTTTTCCTTTAATCTTTGGCGAAAAAGCGAGATTAGTAAATTTTGGAGAGTTCCAGACCTTCTGAACCATCCAGCATACCGGAGCCGTTCTAGAAGCTTTAGAACGGATTTGCTTTAAATCGCCCCGTCTCCGTTAAAAACTGTAAAACTTCGAAAGTTTGAAGGATCTAAAACTCTCCAAAATACACAACTGTTAAGATCATGATTTGTTTATGGTCCGCAAAATAACACATTTCAAACACAAAAAAATCAAATTTGGAAAGAGTGGAGAATAAAATGTCTATGGAGAGTTCGAATAATTGCACAAACAAGTTATACAAAGCCATTCTACATTTAAGGAACAACACAAGTTGTCTAATCTAAGCAAACTATAAGAAACCATAATATAGAACGAAAGAAACAACTCGAATAAAGCTCAAATATATCTGAGTAGAATAAAAGCTCAAATGGTTTTTATTCTACTCACAACATAAATGGTCCGTCAGTTAATTTTGTGCAAACACTAAAGTCTGGAGGCTTCTAAAAATAAATTGCATTATATTTTCAATGTCACTTTCATTCTATTCAGTGTTCATTCTATATAGTGTTAACAGTGTACTAGGGTCTACATATATTTCACGACCTTGGAACTTTGATAATCTTAAAGTCTCCAAAATACACTACTAAAGAGATATGTACATGGTTGTCCTTCAAAGATAAACAAGTTAGCACTAATGATGTGCAAAATAAGACTTTCTTAACGAATTTGTTCTATTATATCCAATAAAACAACTTCATTTGTTTATGCAGTGGAAAATAAATTCATTTAGAGAGTTCGAACAATTTCACAAACAATTTATAGAAAATTATTCTGGAGTAAAATAAAACACAAATTAACACAGATAAAACTCGAATGTTAATTTTCGGCTTACAATTTATGAGTGTGGGAATTAAGTTTGTGCAAACGGAAAAGTGGAGACTTCATAAAATAATCTGCATAATTTTTTCAATTTTACTTTATTTCATGACTTTTAGAGTCGAGAAGACGTTTGTTGGTTTGTTTACACAATATAGAGGAAACAAATTTATATGCGACACTTCGAAGTGTACTAATAGTTTCTTTGCCACAAGCAAGTGAGTTCTGATTTTTTGTATTTATTTTAAGGGACACATAATGACGAGATTTTATCAATCGAACCAGTAACCGTTAATTTTCAGGTATTGGTGTTGGCAGGTTTCGTCATCATCCACGTTGAATTAATTATCCTCTCTCACAGCGGTTGTTCAGCTGTCTTCCCCGTTGAACAGTCTCTAAAGTTTACTTTCCCCACCTCAGCCTCAAAGAGCCAAATGTGTCTCAAAACTCACCAAAACAAGTTTCTGTTCGGGCGCTACATTTTTTGGTAAACATTTCTAATAATAACATTCTATTCATTTCACCTCTCTCTCACTCCTTTTAAAAAGTCGTTGTTCCCTCATTATTTTCTGTACGTAGAGCTCAAGAGCCAGCATCAGCTAGCAAGTCTTGTTATTGGCTGCATGAGCCGCTCTTTATTGAATCAAATCGAATAACTCATCCTTAGGAAATAATAAAAAAAAAAGATTTTCTTTTTGTTCTAAATTGGGTCCCATTTCGAATGTTTAAATTTCATTTGTTCCTTTTATACACAATTTTTATAATAAAAAGAAGATTTTGTATTCAAAAAATGGCATTTACCATCAAAATGTGTCCAAAATGTATAGGTTCCAACAAAAGATTCCTGAATTGACCTATCAAGAGTTTTATTATTGAATAATTGAAACCTAAAGAAGCCATGCTTTGATGCTGATTTTTATAATTTCAAATTTAACATGTCCTAATGATAGAATTTTTATGGTTTCAAAATTAAATGTTGGCAACCTTGATTTTTGCGTAGCACTATGAGCGCGTTCATTTGTATTATGTCCCTTCATTAACGTAGGAATGTAATTATTGGCATCTTATTATAAGCATAAGATACATTACTTTTCCCCTGCTTTTATTTTTGGTCTTTTGATTACACTTTTTCTATGTACATACATACATACATACTATAGCTTGTGCGCTCATTATGGGGTCGGCACGGTCTTGAGTGTTGATGGTTTTTATGATGCTAATGCCAAGATAGTATTCTTTGCATATATATAGATTTTTTTTAATGAAAAGTCTTGATTATGGTAATTATTTCATCAGGATATTTTCTTTTTTGTTGTTTTTTTTAACTATATAACACATTTTCCCTCACTCAATCAAGGGAAATGTCAATCTTTTGAAAGTTAATTGGATTTCTTTCCTCCATCACCATCACTTTCATGAAATATTCGTTCAAAATTAAAGTCTTAAAATTGTATTCATATTGTTTTCTTTATGAATTTTACTTATTCCATTTAAAAAGAAAATTATCTTGATACAAAAAAACTAATGTTCCATTTTTTTTTTTCTCTTTTCAGGTAAGTGATACGAAATGGTCCATGTCAAAACTATACTTGATGGCAAGAGATGTCTAATCTCAATCAATAACTCAAACGAAATCGAAAAATGTTTCCTGTCAATCAAAAATAACGAAGAATTTTTCTTGTCTCTCTAACAAGAAAATCGTGCACCACTCTAAACTTTTTTGTCTGGGTAATCGAAAAGTTAAAAAAAAGTCCACCTGCCAGTATTTTTTAAGATCTAATATTGGATATTTATAGTTTATTTACTTTACGATGATTCGTTCATACACATGAATGGATTTTTTTTGTTATTCGGATTTTTAAAGCTTTGAACAAAAAAACCCTTTATTAATTTCGTATATCTCTCTGTCTTAAACATTTGAAGCAATAATTCAGATTTTCGTTAAATACAATTGATGTTTGTTGAAAGATATTTGCATCCGTTTTAAAATTTTTGATTTTCCATAAACCAAATTAAAAACAAAATGTAATGAATAAATTAAGCGCAAAGAACTTTTTGTCGTTTATTTAGAAAAGACGAACAAATTATTTTGTATTTAGTTTGTCACGCATAATCTCAGAAAGTATTTGATCGATTTAGCTGAATTATTTGTCGGTATATTCTATAATTCTATAAGAATTTTTATAGCTAAATTGAATTTGTTTAATTTCTTTATTTAAATCAGAGTAGTAATTTTTTTTTAATTGTTGGTCGCCAATTTTTTTTCGTTGAAATTGACCACATGTTCAGGTTTACTCTTTAACATGGATCCCATGAATCCCAATTTAAATTTTGAAATTTTTGAAAATAATAATATTTATAAACCTAATAATATTTTTTAAAATTAAAAATTTGCACTAAATCATCTAGATCGCGCTTAAAGTGAGCTATTATAATACTGATTGTGATGTTTGTTCAGTGAAATAGACTCCTGTTTGATTTTTTTTTTTCTACACAGATGACAATTGTTTAATAAAGTTAATATTATAATTAGACAAATTTTCAAGTTTGAATTTCAGTAGATACTTATGTATACAACTCAAGTTAATTCCTTGAATGTCAGTAGAAATATTGTTGACCTATCTACTTGAAAGTTTTTTTTTTTTTTTTTTTTTTTAATTACTCCATCGAAATCTTAATTCCCATCATACAAAAAACAATTGGATAAGGATGCTTTTTTTATACAAAAAAAAAATATATTAATTGAATAAAATGAATTTACTAAATGATTGATGAACCAATTCAAAAATACTGCGATGCTTTCTTATAATCTGCAAATCAATATTGATGCCGGTAATAACGAGTATCTACATTCATCTATACATACATATATTTATAAAAAAAAAATTATAATTATTGAAGCACTCTTAAAAAAAGATCCGTTAATTGTATGTCCCATCAATAGTCAAACACGGATGTTTGTATATATATTTTAAATATCCATCAGAAACATACAATAATACAGGAAATTGGTTGATTGCACTTCAATTATTTTTCGATATAAATATTAATATACTTATCCATAGGGAAAAATGATATGCAAAGGTATATGAAATCGACAGAGGGCGCATTCGAGAAGATAATTTTAAGCCATTGATTGAATTCAATGATGAATTACTAGCTTTTTATAAAAATATACATATTTATGTAGGAAGTTATATAAAATTCATTTCCTTAATGATTTAACAACACAAGTCGATAAAATCTCTTCCATAAAGCGCCGCCTCGAGAAGAAAAGATATAAAAATGGATTTTTGTTAAAAAAAAATCATATATATTAATTTTGACATTAAAAAAAAAATAAAATTTTAAATTCATTTTTTAATCATGAATTTATAAATACGAATTAAAAACAAGAGGAATTAGTAATTTTAAACTCATTATATGCTAATGAAGAATCGATTTTAGCATGATTTTTTACTTATTTGTTTTTAATGGAACAAACAGCTGAGGATTTCGATTCTGTTCCAACCAAAATACTCGCGGTAGAAATGAATTTACTTAATTTTTGTATTATTGTTGATTATTTTTGAAAGACATTAATTTCAAAGACGATAGCTGCAGAAATTATGGTATGTTGTTTTTAAAGCAACAAAATCGATTTCAAATATTTTTTTTTTTTTAATTCGGATAACAATGCTTTGACATTTGTGGATGATATGTAGTTGTCAACCTAACTTATAGTTGTTGGAGCTCAAAATTGTGGGAACCGTTTCTAAGAAAAATTATATTTTCCTAACATTTTTCTAAAACAACAATTACTTGAAAGTTGAAACAGAAAATAAAATTCTAAAAAACAACGGTATAACACTTACAATGTCATGTCACACTTATTTTTGAAGCCAAATATCTTTTGATATGTTCTCTTTTCAATAAAGTTGTTTTAGCATAGAGTTTCTGAAAAATGAATTGTCAATCTCAAATTTTGGAAAAAAAAGTTAAAAAAAAATATATATTTTGAGAAAATATTGATATTAATTCTTTTTTTTTTCAAAATTTTGCACTATCTAGAACTATTTTTGTTTTCAAAAGCTAATGCTTTTAACAGTTCCTAGTCAAACGCTTAGTGATTTAGCCGGTCTCGCCTGAGGCTTATGAGAAAATTGGTTATCTTATTTTTTAAATATTTGAAAAGTATTATCCGCGTAGAAAAACAATCTAGTTTTCGACAAGTAACTAGAGAGTTTTACATAGATCCTGGCAAGGGGCCAGCAAGGGTTAGCAAAGGCTAGAACAAGGGCCTTGGTGTTGGCGATTATGAACCATTTTGCCTTACCAGGCAAAAGAAAAAGTTGACTTATGTGGGACTAGATGCCGCGATCTTCTGCTTGCTAGTCCAATGCGCTTACCACTGGACTAACTCGCTATACAAACATTCAATGTCGAAAGTGAATAACTTTCATACTCTAATGTTTCATACAACATAGAAACGGTTTTCTATTCTATCTTGTCTGATGTTTCTCACTAGTCTGTGCTTGTCTGACCTTGTAAAAAGTGTGATATGAAAAAGAAGATAAAGGAAAGAAAGAAAACAGTGTCATATGATACTAAAATTGCATGGTGCTCATAAAATGTTTGTTTTTGGTTTAGAAGAGACATTCCTGATGACAGGGAAACATGTCCAACTAGTTTTTACTGGGCAGGACCTCACTAGTGTTTGAAAAGTTTCCCCCGTCAAGGCTTGTTAAGTATCTGACAAGTTTTCCACGTCTAGATTTTCCCTATTGAAAACTTACTAGACTGAAACTTGGAATTTTTCCACCCGGGTAGTCTTAAAACCATCCGGTTTTCAGTTTTTGGCTAAAAATCTATAGTGCATTGAATTCCAAAAACAAAATTAGTAGATACTTATTGAGGCAAAATTTTTTGTTCGTCAAAAAACTGAGTTGAAAATTGTTTTTCAAAAAAAAAAATCCCTAAAACAGTTTTTTTAAAAAATCTGTATATATAAAACGAAAAGTCGTAATAGCCGACGCCGACGCATTAATGCGGATAATGTTTGAAATGTTTGTATCTATACCATCGTACTACCTTCGGGAAAGGTCAGAACAATGTCTGCCGGGACAGCTAGTAAAATATAAAATGGGACTTCTAGACGTACAAAAAGATATAACTTGAAATTGTGTTACCGTTGTTTTTAATAATTTTGTTGTTCTATTTTATTTTTTTTCGAAAGATGTCCCTCTAGCTTAAGGGAAAAGGCGCTCTCTACATGAACGATTTTCTTAATTGTCCCAACCCAACCTACGCACTCTAGCTCTTTCTCACACCCTATGCTTATAACTCTGTATATCGAAAGAAATATAATATAAGTCATTTTCTTACTCATAGTCATAATGTTTGCTCAAAATACACGTTGCTTATTCAATAAGATTAATAACGAAGCTTATTTTCAAATCCCTGTACAAAAAAATCTTAAATCACATTTTTAAATTCCTTTATGTTTAAAAAAAAAACAAGAGCTTAATTTTTGTTTAAAGTAGTATTTTGTGCTAATTTTTTTGGTTTTCATATTTTATTTAAATAAAAACGCTTCAATCTTTTCTATAGAATCTAAAAAAAAAAGAAAACAAATTAAAATCGTTTTAAATTAATTTGTTCATACTTCTTCGCATTTTTGCAAAAACTCAACCAATATTTATATGCATTAACCAAGGTTTTATTTAGATACATATGTACAACACATTAGGGTGTCCGTTATTGCCCAAACTATTTTTTTTTTTGATAGCACACCCCGTCAATCGAAATTCAATGTCGTGGTCCGATTAGAAATAATTTAATAATGTGGTTTTAAACAAGATATTATTAAAAACAAATCATTCAAAAAATATGAAAAAAAAAAAACTTTATTAGATAAGAAAAAAATACTAAAAAACGTTAAAAAATAAAAATGTTTAATATTTTGAGAAATCGAAATAAATTATTTCTAATTTGTTTTTATTCACTTTTTTTAATGCATTTTTTTTTAACTTATTACTTAATGGTCATAAAAAAAAAAAAAAAAAAAAAAAAACTGCTGAAGATCGAGACAAAAAAGGTAAAATATTAGTATTTAATAACTTTCAAAATCGATATAAATTATAATTTAAATTTTTTTTAATTTTTAAATGCAATTTTTTTAAGGACCAATAAATTAATCAGAATTCAGAAAAATTTGGAATTACTTTTATAGTTCGAGAGAAAACAAATCAAATGTGAAAAGTGTGAAATTCCCGTACAAATTTGTATGGGAAAAGTATGACCTTAGAGGCTCGGTTTAATGACTTCGGACCAAATTTTTATTGCTCAATAATTTTTTCTTACGGCATAAACTTTTGATTGTCGGGGTGTGCTATCCAAAAAAATGAGTTTGGGAAATAACGGACACCCTAATATCCATACTTACAGCTAACTAAAACCTTACTCAAATTGTCGTTCGTTCTAAATACATATTTTTCCCTCGCTTATTTTCCACAATAATTCTCTTCCTTTCACTCCTTCCATCGTCGTTTTTTTTTCTTTTTATATAGAAGAAACCAACAAGCAAACAAAACGTTTCCGACACAACAATTATATTTATGAGAAATTCAAGTAGCAATTTATCTGATTGCGCTCTGCCCACTCACTCAAGTAAGCAGGCAAATTATATTATTATTATGTATTATACTGTCGGTCGTCTGGAATATTTAAAATTCTCCAAACTCAAATAGCATAACGCAGAAAAAAAAATTATTTATATTATTGTTATTATCATTCTTTATAGACATAAATTCCATTTGCACAAGTTTATTACTCTCTTCATACTCTACCTACCTACATTGATATACTTTTACTTCTATTCGCAGATTTATTGCTTAAAGTCCTTAACATTTTTCCTTCACCCTTATTATATACATATTTACCTACCAACTTAGAAATTTGCAGAAAGGACTCTTATTTAAATCGAAACCCCCAGAATACCCCCATTGATGATCTCGCTCATAGTCCTCGTTGTGGTATTGCTTAATTGTTGGCATAGATTTTCTATTATAGAAATAAAAAGTATCTTTGCTTGCTTGGGTGGTCGTTCGTCGTCACGCGGTGGTCGGTCGTTCTGTGTGTTGTCTATAATAGAAGAGAGTGTGGTTGGTGGAGTGGTGTTTGTTCAAGTGCTTTGTCTTCACCACACATCTTGAGTGATGTTGTACATGATATTTTTGTGAATGACATCTTAAATTAATTGTCTATTGTTGTGCTCGCTACTCGACGAAAATTTATAATTCATGATGCATTTGATTACTCATCACACGATGAGTACCTACGTCGAGCATCATCTCTGCATACATCATCGGGTTGATCATTTACGTTAATTCAGAGATTTTAATCGAATTATTTCTGCCAACTGAGTTGGTATATTAAAATATAGGTACTCTGCCATATGGAAACAAAACAAAATTATTTGAAAGCAAAAGCGATGACAACACAACAACATTAATATGAGTAATTCGTTTAAATAAAATCTAGATACATAATATTATATTATTTTATTTTGTCATTATTTTGTTAAAAATAGTATATAAATAATTACATACACTGAGAGAAAATTATTTATTATACTAAAATCAAATTCTGAAATAAGCAATTAATCATTTTGAAAATTATTTTAATACTGATTAAATAGAAATGATTAATTTAAGTTATTTATTGTACATTTTAAAATCTAGAAGTTAATCATTTTTCACTTTCAATAATGTTTAAATACATACAACATAGCTATTTACATTATTTCTTTAGAACATAGAAACCCAACGCAAGATATAACAGTGAGTCAATCAATCATCTGTGAAAATGGATATAGATAGACAGACATGTACTAAATGTGCTACTGTTTTGATATGTTCTCTGAAGAATAACATACCTTAAAAGGTTATTCCGGGTTATAGTACTTCGTTTGTGTATTAAAAAAAAGAAACTAAACTTTTCGGCGTGTTGGACAATAATATGAAAAATATTATTTTTTTTTAATTGCTAAAATTGTCTTCAATAATCTTGTGGTCACTTAATTCACCAGCTGACAAATATCAATAATCTTTCATAGGCTTTTAAATATATCTATTGGAATATAAAAGGAACAATAATTTGCGGTCGAGGATTTTTATTATTGAACTTCACTTAAACTTACTCACTTTTGGTGGCGCTACAGTTAGGTGTGAATGTGAACCAAGGCCTCAACCAACAAGCCTTCTCCAGCCACCTCTGTCCCTAGCTAGCTGTTATCATTTTCGCACGCCAAGTTAGTTGAGGTACTCTTCCAATTGACTGCACCACCGGTTTCGCAGTCTTCCTTTACTGTGCCGTCCCTCGGGGATTGATTCAAAGACTTTTCGGGCCGGAACATTGGTGTCCATCCGCTCTACGTGACCCACCACCTGAGTCTTTGCCTTTTCACTTTTGTGACTAGGTCGATGTCGCTGTACAGCCCGTACAGTTCGTTGTTGTATCTTCTCCTCCATTCCCCGTCTATGAATACGGGACCGAAGATCGCCCGAAGAATTTTTCTCTCAAATTTTCCGAAAGTGCATACTCATCCGCCGCTAACAGGGTCAATGCCTCTGCACCATACAGCAGGACCGAAATTATTGGTGTCTTATACAGGGAAACTTTAGTTATTCGAAAGAGGGATTTACTTCTCAATTTCCTTCTTAGCCCAAAGAAACAGTGATTTGCAAAACTTATCCTTCATTTGATATCAGCGCTGGTATTGTTGTCTAAGTTGATAGAGGAGCGTCCATAACACCCCTATCGCGTTTGTCAATCGTTGATTGATAGTTGATAAATATTTAAATTCGATATTATACCACCCAACCGAACAAAGTTTTGATCATTGAGAATGATGCAGACCGTTTCGAATTATAATAAAATTGACAAATATCAATGAATAGTTGATCAGTTGATAAGTAAATTGAGTTTTAAAATCCAAAATATCAATATTTTTAAAAGGGATGTTAAGACGTCGGTGTTGAGCGTCCTTTCTTGATGACAACATTTACTTTTTACCATCATTCACTGCTAAACCCATTTTCGCCGCTTTCTTCTCAATGCTTGGAAAAGCTCCAGTGACATCAAGCTTTGTTCTTCCAATTATGTCAATGTCGTCGGCGTGCGCAAGTAAATAGACGGACTTTTGAAAGATTGTGCCTTAAGTGTTGACGTGAGAGTTTGTCACTATTCCTTAAAGTATGATGTTAAAGAAGTCGCATGACAGCGTGTCGCCTTGCCTAAATCCTTTTGTGACATAAAAGGTGTCGGTGAGGTCTTTGCGGACCTTGATGGAGCAGCTCGCGTTCTCCATCATCATCCTGTACAAACGGACGAGTCTGCTAGGGATGCCAAAACTAAACACTGCTCTTTAGGTATAGCTCGACTCTTTAAATGCTCTCCGACGCGGCCTTGAAATCGATGAAAAGGTGGTGTGTGTCGATTTGAAGTGCATCGGTTATTTCAAAGATCTGTTTTAGTGTGATAATTTGGTCGATGGTGGGCTTTTTCCGCGGCCAGACTGATATGGACATTTTGTTTACGATCGGCTTCATTCGTTCACATAACACAGCAGAAAAGCTCTTGTAAGCGATGTCAAGAAGACTTTGTAGTTGGCGCCGCAATTTAGAGAATCTACTCAAACAATACTGATGTTCCATTCATCGGGCATGCTTTCCTCCTACCATATTTTACCGATGACCTGGTGCATATTCCTATCCAATTCATCTCTTTCTGCTTTGAATAGCTCACCGGCGAAGTTGTCGCGTCGTCGGCTTAGATATTGCTATCTTCACTTCGTCGAGGTCTGGTAGACGGAATTGTTGACCTGCATCATCTAAGTTGAGTGGTGAAATTTGCCTAACAGCGGGATTAGATTCGTTATCGCCGTTAAAGGTATATTCTACAGAAGTGATTTTTCCATATTCTCAGCATCGACTGCGAATCCACTACGATGTTCCTTTGATCGTTCTTGCGGGCTTCGGTTCGGGCCTTATAGCCCTGAGAGCTCCTTTTTGTTTTTATCTATCGGTAAAGCTAAACATCCCTCGATCTCGCGCTTTTCATGCTCCCTCTTTTTCTGTCTGAGAAGCCGGTATTCCTCTCTACTGCTACTCTTCTGCTCGTAGAGGAGAGAGAATATTGACAGATCTACCAACCGTCCTAGCTTAAACAATAATAAACTTTATTGAGAATCTGTGATTTGTTGGACAGCAAGTTACAACGATGTACATTTTTAAAATCGCCACTACCACATACTCCTACGAAAATGGCTTTGATCCACTTTAGATACATCAACGTTCAGTTAATGTTTGTTTTTGTAATTCGAACAAAAGTTTAGTTTCTGTTTAATTTGTTGAGTGTCAATTTATACAAATTGAATGGACATAAATTAAATTAAAAAATAAAATAAAAATAAGTCATTTTCACTTTTGGTATATTTTTATTTTTTGAAATTCGCCCTTTTTGAAGTTGTTTGTATCTTTGTGTAACAAGAACCTCGAAGTTTTTCTCTGAGTGCAATTTATTATTGTTGTCCGTATACAAATAACATCATCTTCATCATTATTTCGAATGCAACAATAGCAACAAAGTGAAGCTTTCTATATAATATACTCTATATCCCCTGATGATGAATACTCAGACTCAGTCACAGTCAAAAAGGATAGTGCTGCTAAGAATATCAGATTTACATCCCACCATATTTTTGTGTCAAATTGGTGAGTGAGGACGGTGGACAATGAATGTGGACATACCTATACTCTGCGTCTGTGTCTATGTCGTTCATCTTGTGTTGTCTGCTTAAATCATATTTAAATGTGACAATTAATAGTTTCACACATATTTAACTTGACAGTGTACTCAGATTTAATTGAACTTAATTGCCATAATGTTGTTTTGTTGCAGATATACATCCATACATACATTATATATACTTAATGCACTGGCAGTGTAGTAGGTATAAGCGATAATTTAATTATATGAAACATTTGTCCACCTCATTGTGCATCAATGTCTTATTATATTATAATTTTGTCGGAGCATGAAGTGATGAGAGGGAGGGGCGGGGCGTTGCGGGGTTGTAGCTGTTTTTGTGTCAATTTGTTTTTGGGGAATGAAGGGTGGCGGGGGTGTTGACTTGAATAATCCTTAAAGCAGTTGTTGTTGAAATTAATTGGACATGTAATTTTTAGTTAGGTTCAAGTGATCACTCTTGATGTCTCTGGGAGGGAGATATACATTCTGTACTTAGAAATGAATTTATATGTATGTACATACATATGTACGTAGGCAATGAAGGTATAATTGATTTCTGTTATTTTTTTGTTAATTAGTGAATTCCATTTAATTAATTAGATTGACATTTATTTTTGAGTAGGCACTTAAATAAAAATGAATAAAAAATAATTTTCGGCCAAGATATTGCCTTTAAATGACAAGCAAAGGTTAATTATTTCTATTTAAAAGTTCCAATTGCAAACGATTGCATAATTAAAAGGATGTATACTCGTAGACTGAGAGCTATAGCAATGAATTTGTTGACCTCATCTGTTATAATATGGATGACAATTTGGTCACAAAAAAGATTTATGGCTATCAAGGAGAACAAAAAACTTGGTCTGGCATTCCGGTCACTCGATCGATAAGGGTCATATTTTTTTGTTTTAATAATTTAATTGAAACTTACGAGAAAGACAATTGGAGAAAAGCGGTTATTTGGAATGAATTCTGTTAATAACAGCTTCTAATTTATTTTGTTTACCAAAAAGACTACACTGTATAGGTGTATTCAACATACATATAAATATTGCGACTCATCCCATCAAATTTCAGCACGCATAACTTTTTGTACTCATTACATCATAAAATCTATAAATGAGCACATATATGATATGTTCATGAAATTAGTAAGGTTTCTATCCACTCATTTATAAGAAATATAAAAGTTCAGTGTACTCATTACATACATTTTAGCTGGTTATGAACAGAATACAGTTTTTGTTTGCATATTGTTTGCACTCATTACATAAATAAAAATATTCCATTTAATTATAATACCAATATATGTGGGTTATCTGATTTTGTAGTGAGTAAAGTTTCCCACTGATATTATACATATGTACTCATTACATAAAGATGTACTTATTCTGTAAAAATTATGTACTCATTGCATTAATACCACCTACTCATAACATAAATAATATATAGGTACCTAATATATAGGTTACCTAAATAATATGTACTCATTACATTTATATCAAATAGATTGCTTATAGTTATATCATATGTAATGAGTACAGTTGTGCTTGCTACAGGTTTGTGAGTCGTCTCCTTCATAGCTGCGCTGTTTATCGCACAGCTGGAAGCCCCTTTATTCTGAAAGTAAATCATATTGTTTAGTAGAATTAGCAACTTTTACTTACCTGAATTTGAAATAGGACCCTTCCAACCACCGACCCAGCATGCAATCAATCACTGAGATAAATCGCAGTCAGTTCTCGCTCGGAAGGTGTGGCTTAAATTTGACACATAATCCTAAATGTAGAGCTTTTATTATTAATTAGATAAAAGTCAGTGTACAAAATTTTCCAAGGAAACAATTGAAAAATTATCTTTGTGTGATGTGAGCAATTAGAAGTTCAAGTTTGACTTCTAATGAACCATTAATCCATGAAAGAAATTACGGAACACCCTGTGTAGAGATCTGTGTAGGTATATATCTTACGAAGTGGGCTTTTGAAAAACCTTAGCAACAAACAGTTTTCTACCCTTGAGATTGAAAAACAATGCCCCTCTCGAAAAAAGTTATTTCTCCACTCAATTCTCGTATACGAGTATATAGCTATAAAATAGGAGTAGATAGGTATGTATGGGTATGTGTGTATGAATGTGATTCAAAACAAAGCGGCTCATCTCATTTATACACTTTTCTAGCACTTTTATTGTTGAGAAGTTATTTTTCTTTTTTGGTTTTTGTTCTCAAGTTGTGCAAATACTTTAACCGACAAATCTTTTTGTGTTTAGTAGGTAGCTTGGTATATATCTATCTGAAAAGACAGAGACAGGGTATATGATGGTGTCAGATTCTTTGTAGAGTAGGTTTATAAATTGCTAAGGGGTACTTGTGTCGCGAAGCAGTCCGATGCGATAAAGATGATGATGTTCAAGGATACCAGAATAGAAGTTTAAAAAAAAAAAAAAAATATGAGGTGCCTGGCATATTTCAACTGCAGATTCTGCTTTCTTTTAAAAGTGCCTATTTCTATATAATACAGATATGAATGAGTTAAAAATGGGATATAGAATGTAGAAGGCAAACAAGAAGGATTTTCTTGCAAAAAAAAAAAAAAAAACAAATCTTTTAGTCTTCTACATAATATATCTTTTAGAGATTTTGGCTTAATTTGACTTATGAATATTAAAATTGAATAAAAAAAAAATAGCAATTGAAAAAGTTTTAATTGTGCGGAGAATTATTTAGTATAACCAACATTATCTATGTATATACCCAGATCCCACACACCTCTTCAAATTAAATTTTTTTTACCAATGAAGGTCAAATAGTAGATAGATATTGATTTTCTTTCCATTTCTGAATAATGATAAAAAGGGCTACATGAAATTTGGCCCAATGAAAAATGGCCCAATTTTTAAAATTGCAAAACACAAAAAGAAAAATAAACCCAAAACTAATATAAGAAGCAACAACAGAAAAATTACAGTCGTACTAAAAATGTCTTGCGTCGGTTTGGGAGCGCATTAAAAGTACCTTGCGTGGCACGCTTTGCGGGTTCAAGGATTTTAACTCCCTTTTTGGGTCCTCTGCCCCGCTCTGTTCGCTTAGGGTATGCTCAGTCACCTGGGAGGCGCCTATGTTTTCAGTCGGTCTACTATCAAAGTTTTTGTTGTAAAAGTATTTTGGTTTAATAATAAAAGTTTTAAACTTTTTTTGTTGTTTTTGTTGTTTTCCATATACCAACATTTTTGGGACTATTTTTCATTTTATGTTTGGGGCCATATTGCATTGCGGCCAAATTTCATGTAGCCGATAAAAAGGCGAAACTTCTAAAAATAAATCGACAAAGCTGTGTAGAGTTTTATTTGTCAAGTATACAATTTTTCTAGAAGGTACCTACTTTAAATTTTGACCGGGGCAAAAACGGCAAATTTCAGTTATTTTCGCTTAATATCTCAAAGCACAACAGCTTCTTTTCAAAAAAATGATAAAGCTAAAATTGTAGTTGATAACATTTTACACTAATATGTAGGTACATATGTAGATTAAAAAAAAAAAAAAAATATTTTACTGGCTATAGATTTTGAGATAAACACAAAACAAAACAAGCGCAAGAAAACTAGTTTTCGACAAGGCACTAGAGAGTCTTACAAAGATTCTGGCAAGGGACTAGCTAGGGTAAGCAAAGGCTAGAACAAGAGCCTTGTTTTTCTTTTTTAGTTCAGAGCAGAGCCTGAACTGTCAAAAAAAAAAAATCCGTGTTTTTTTTAAACTCAGATCATTCAGAGCTCCAACTTTGTGTTTCTTTTTTCGCTCTGAACATGTTCAGAGCGCGCTCTATGAGCTCAGAATAAATTGATAGAGCAGACGGAGTTGAATAGCTGAACACAAATTTGACAAGTGGAACAAAATCAATAAAGTGAATAAGGCGAACGAGAATAGTCGTCCTGTGTTTCTTTAAATAAACCTGAACTCTCAGAGCAGAGCACGCTCAGTTCAGAGATCGCTCAGAGTGTGTTCAGAGGGATCAGACTGTTCAGAGCTCTACTCTGAACTAAAAAAGAAAAACGCCCTATGAACCCTTTTGCCGTCTCAGGCAAAACAAAAACAAAAGTTGGCTTATGTGGGAAGTAGGGCTTGATCCCGCGATCTTCTGCTTGCCAGTCCAATGCGCTACCCACTGGGATTACTCACTATAAAAAATTCGATGTCAAATAATCTTCATACTTTAATGCTTTATACCAAATTGCATAACAAATACATACAGAATAGAACAGAATCCTATACTCTACAGATGTCTCACACCCATACTAAAAATGTGATATAAAAAGAAGACAAAGGAAAGAAAGAAAAAAAGAGTTTTACGATACAGAAATAGCATGGTGCTTATATAATGTTTGTTTTAAGTCCACAACAGACATTCCTCATGGGGTACCGAAACATGTCCAACAAGTTTTTACTAGGAAGGGCCTCAAGAGTGTTTGAAACGTTTGCCTCGTCTGAATTTTTGGTACTGAAATCTAGCACGGGGCTTGCCAAGTATCTGACAAGTTTTCCTCGTCTAGATTTTTCTCTGCTAAAAACTTACTAGGGCCTTGCCAAAACTTGACAGAAACTTTGGATTTTTGCAGCCGGCCAACATCACTTTTTGTTCCAAATTCAGGTACCTACGAATTGCATTACCACTGACCAGACCGCTGTGTAAAGTTTCTTTTTAGGAGAATTTGTTGCTCATTTTTTTAAACCTTTTTTTTTGTTCTTACGAAATAAAATGTTGAGTCCCGAATGCGCTTAATTAAAGTCCAATTAGGTACAAAAAAATTTCTTTTCGAAGCTTAAATTTGGAGAGAATTTAAAGCCATCGTTCATATTTAGCACAAACTGCATGAAAGGCATTATACATAGTATTTTTTTGAGTAATAAAAAAAAAGGGTAATATGTTTTAAGTTAAATTTTTTTGGTTTCAAATTTTTTCGAAAAATTTACAAAATAAAAATTCCTTTAAAGTGCTAACAAAGAAAATGTTTGATAGGATATTTTGTAATGTATTCATTATGGTTTTATTAAAAGTACAAGTGAGCTCAACTCCATAAATTAGTTTCGCCCAGGTATAAGCTCAGGACCTCATGTTCATCAGATAGATAAGATTCTGTCTTATCTTACCCTTAAAAAGTTGGCCAATGATTAATGATTCTTATAAAAATCACTTCGATTAATCGAATGACAACATCTACTTCAGTTTCATTTGTCGCTTTCCCCTTTCTCACTCCCTTTTTTCTCTCTCTATTCGCGTCTTTCCCTTTCACTCTGCTCCTCTCTATCTCCCTATTTATCTCCATATTTATTTCTATCTCCTTCTGTCTCTATCCCTATCTTCTTCTCTCTCTCTTTCTCTTTTTCCCTGTCTCTTTCCCTCTCTCACTCTATCTCTCCTATTAATTCTTTATAAATCTCTCTCTCTCTCTGTATTTCATTCTCTTTCTATTTTTTTTTGTCAGCCTCTATTTTTATTTTATTGAATTGGCCATACACAATAATCACATTCAGCGGTTTGATGCAGACAATATTTGTAATCAATGAATTTTATTGCAAAAACAAATTTTAATTGGCGACTGCAGGTTTGAATTAAAAAATCATCTGCATGGGAAAAGTTATCCAGTGCACACAATTATCCACAGCTTCGGTTTAAATTTTTAAAATTATTTATTTTTGAAGAACAAAAAATAAAAATTCAATTAAAAAGTACAAGTGACCTCAACTCCAGAAATTATTGTGTTTCGTGTGTTATTATAAAAAATAAACATAATAATTAAAAGCACTCACCGGCTTCCTTTCCTGTAACATGAAGTTTCACTCTTCTGCCATCCCAATTTCAGTCAATTGCATCCTTCCTGGTGAAAAATTTATTTTAAAAAAGTCTACGTTAGCTTAAAAATTTCCAATTAATCTGAACGGAAAAGAATTGAAATATAAACTACGGAGAACTGTTGTAGAGATAGTAACATATTGTTAAATTAATAAAAAAAAAGGCCTAGAAATTTTAAATATTTGTACTTTTGATTTATGTGTTAAATTCCGAGACACACAAAAGGAGTAAGTATGGGAATCGTTTATTTTAGCAAAAAAAAAAAAAAAAAAAAAAAAAAGGTGTCAGGATATAAAATCAAATCTCGTGCCTACCGAAAGTATACCGCAAAACTTATATATTACATACATACATACTTACATATTAACCCATATAAATATAGAATTCAATAAATCATAATTTATTACAGGATTTTTTTAGTTCATTCGTTCTTATGACGCTCATGTGTGTTCTATCAATTCTTTATTTCTGATTTTGTTTTTTTTTTTTTTAAAGCTTACCAGGACAAAAGTAGCGTTGCCTTGCGCTGCTCCTTTCATCAAGGACTCTCTTCGACGATAGATTTATTTTTTTTTTTCTTGGTCGTTTTTTTTCGTTGGGTGTTCGTTTCGGTTCAATATGAATTATTTCTTTGGTTGGTATGATGAATGACGTGCCAGGCTTCAGGATGAAAAAGATCCCATTCTTTATGTGGCTTAATTTTTCTTTCACTTTTGAAGTCTTCGGTCGTCGGCGTCGTCGGCGTCGTCATCCGTTGAATGTCCTAGATGTGTTATGATGTGTATGTGTTTGGATTTTGTGCGTATAAGTTTATTTAATCGTTGATGGATGGGATTTCTTCCTTGGGTGATAGCCTATAAAAATGGAAAAGATGTGTGCGCTCGCTATCGTCCTAGGTGGGTGGTTTTACGTCGTGGCGTATGGTATATACTCGGAAGAGGAAAACTGCTTCCTTAAAAAGAAGAATATGTAAGACCGAAACAACTTGAGGGTGAGATTAATTGTTGATCATTATGGCACAAAAAGATCTGATATACATACCTATAACTTTTTTTTTTTTTTTTTGGTTGGTTGTTGTTCTCTTCTTCTTCTGATGAGATGGTGTTCATAGGTATAATCATTACAATAACAGAGAGGAGGTGGAAACAGGACATATCAAATCAGTACAGAATGCAATAAAAAGAGATTTATTGTAGAGGAAGGTATCTATACTTTAACATTTTGCCATCACAAAAGAACTGATAATGTGTCTTTGAAAAAAAAATTATGTTTTTACATATTTTTTCGGTAGCCAGGAATTATTCTTTCAGTTTTTTTTTCAAGATTAAATTTGTTTTTGAATGAACATTGGAAAATTTGACTGGATTACCTCTAACGCTTTTCCCATTAGACCATAAAACATCTGACGTCTTTAAAGGAAGTTTACCTCGTCCATCGTGTATAATTGTTTTTTTTTTTTTGAAATTGTGAGAACTTTCATGAACTTAAGTAAACCAAACAAACTCACATACCATTTTAATAGTTATTGAACTTGTTGCCCCTCCTCAATAATTTTTTTTTCAAGAATGTGGTGTGACTTTTTAGATTTTTCAAAAGACCTTAACCTTGAATATCAGACTCTTTGAAATCAATGGTTTTTTTTTTTAATGCAAACGATTCCATTTAAAGTTAGATCTCCTAAACAGGACAATGGGGCTTTTCCACTAGTTTCACGAAAGTTGTGCACACCTGTTCTCACTTGTGCCCACCTGTTAGCCACTGTTCTAGAACACCCTTAAACCAACTACTCTTATGGAAGAGCTTTTTGAAATACAATGGTGCTTGTTGCTGATCGCATGGAATGGCACTTATTTAAACTAATTGCCACTGAGATACAAAAAAGCATCTCTGATTTACCTATAAATTGTTTTTGTAATCTTGGTCAAAACCACGTATATCATCATGACCTACCTACTGCACATCAAATTGCAGAGTGCAGACTGCTGCTTGTGTGCCTTCTCATGCTATCAACTGTCTTTGTGTGTAAGCACAATGAATTAGAGTTGCCATTGCCACGTTGATGCATATCATTAAGGCCTTTTCTTTGGTTCTTGGCAGGGAGCTTTGAGAATTTATGCTGTTTTAGAGCTTTTAAGAACAAATGGTTCAACTTTAAGGAGTGAATGTGTTGTCAATTGCCGTTTTTCTGTTTTCATGTTTAAATTTATCTGTGGAAAATCCGATAAAATGCGGTACAACAACGATAGATTATTTACTTGCGTGTGTGTGTTTAAAAAGTGCATTGCAATAAATAGCTATTTCAAAGTTCCGTTGCGGAAATATTGTTTTTTTTTTTGTTGTTGTTGTTTTGGATATAAACATCAAAAATTGCTTCAAGTTCTTCGAAGGACAATTTTAAATTTAAATTAACTGATGGTAACCCTACTGATATGTACTGATATTTCTCATAGATTCGTGGCTATTTATCATGTTGACTACGGCAGCTCTGTAAGAACTTTAAGAAAGGCACATCTTATTGAAATATATTACAGTCAGAGTAAGAGGTGACCCGTACTGACTATTTTCGCTAGACAGAGTACAGTACTGTGCCGATCCGAAACGAAATTTTTCTTTCGTCTCCAACAGGACAACGAAATTCTTAAGAAAACACATGGAGAGTTTCACAAATTGCAAATAAATAAAACTAAATTTAACAAAAAAATTCGAGAACTGTAAGCACTCTCAAACTGTAACTATAACTCCGCATAAAGGTTAGCTATTCACAACTAACTCCGCATAACGCTAAGTTAGAAAAAAAAACTTGTATTTAAATTTTTAAATTATTGATTTTACAGACTGCATTTTTGCTATTAATTTGTATATATTAAGGGTGTTCATGTAACTTCGTAAGTTTACAAATTGTGTAAAATGATAAGTGTACATAAAAGTTTGCGTGAACGACCTTTTTATTTGTTTCGTCAAATGCTGTGTAATTGAATCAGCTGTTTGTTAACGTGAAATATAAAACGTCAAGAAGTAGACGTGTTTAAATTTCGAAATTATTCTTATATGGATAACCTCCCCCCAACCAACGCGAAATCGGAGCCGAATATCTTGGAACGAGATAAGGTACACGACAATAGTCGTGTTTTAAGCTTTAAGTCGCGTTTTATGGTGGAACTATAATAGTCGCAAGCTAACGGCAGTGTTCGACCGAAAATGATCGAATGCAAAAAATCAGTTTCTTGGTTTGGTTTCTTAATTTTTCGTTAACTTTTACTTTCGAAAACGAAGCTCACGGAAGTGAAGATGAAATTTGTTGAGGAAGGAACGAAATAGTGAATCATGACTCAATTCTGATTTTGATTGTTCAAAAAGATACTTTTCATTGGATCTCCCAAACCAATGCAAATCACTCGTTGACGACGAAGAAAACAATAATAACAAAACGTTATTGATGCAACGAATGATTTATAGTTATCGTTGAGTAAATGCAGACGTCCGAATTATTCTTTCTTGTATAAACTACGTTTTCCTAACAAATTTTATTGCCAACTAAATGCGTTTCGATAGCTATAGAACACGGTCAGAGTTTTTTTTTTTTGTAGTTCTCTGAGATATCATATTTCTGAACATGACTAATTCTAAAAGTCACATTGACGTTTGGTTAATTGTACCAAATCATTTGCCCAAGCAAATTTGGTGGGGTATTTTATCCTATTTGTGTAAATCATTTCCCATACAAAATTGGACAGTTAATTAACAAAATGGCAAACTTACGCAAATGGTAAACTTATCGTTGCATGAAGGTATATGTATAGCCCTATATTTGCATTTCATTTTATTTATATTTTTAATTTTAGTCTGTAAAATGATTATTGCAATCTCTGGTTGATGTTAAAAATAAACTAGAAACTTAATTTTTTTATACCAAAAATCCAAATCAATAATAGTCATAAATAAGAGTCCCTTGAAATTTCAAGCTTCTGAACCCACCGGGTAAATAGAGATTTAAACCAACTAAATAAGAGTCATGAACATTTACACAAAAATTGATCGTACAATTTTTAAATTTTAACGCTTATTTTATACACAACCGAACCGAGTCGCCATTTTCCTCGAAATGAACACATTGCGTGGGGTAAGAAGTTGTTTTGTTAAGCAAGCACATAGTGCTGATTACTTTGGCTTACGTAGGTAGACAGTTTACTTTGTATGAAATTGGCTGCAGAAGCTTCAAGGTTAATGGACTGTTTTGAAAAATGAATGAAATAAAGAAGTAAATGAAATAGATAGCCATTAAAAAAGGTTTGTGTATTATAAGATACTCGTAATACTGGATTTGACTAAACTTGTACACTTTTGCTGGATATCGCCCAACTTTTCAATACGTGATCATCTGAATATCGGAGTTAAACTTCAGTTTAGTTTTAAACTCGTCACTAAAAAACTGGTCCTTAGTTATGTTTTCAAAAAACTCAATAACAATAACAATAGTGCAAATTCATCCACTGAGAGTTGAAGTTTAGCAATCTACATTCACATAAATGTCTTCTAATCTACTCTTAATTAAACAGCAGTAAGCCTTACTATATACAGAAAAGTTACCTATTAGATCACAAATCATATGCATACACATAGCTAAAGTAGATAGGTACCTACGTCTACGTTTACAGTTAACATCTTATAGTTATTCAACCTTATAATATTTCCACGTATACCTACCTACATACTTTATACTCAAGATTAGGTACTTTATTCATTTTGAAGCATTTTCAAAATCTATTCAAAGCTAATTACATTCAAAACTCACCCTTTTAAATGGATGTTGTTGGCGAAAGAAGTATCCTTGTCACGTTGTCGTCATTTTATTTAAAAGCCTTTTTCCATTCACATGCAACAACATATGTATGCATCAGTACCTAACCTACAGTAACAGTAGACAAAGCATAAATGCGCATTACATGTGAACCACCTCAAGGCTTAAATAGCGTATAAGCTTTAATATGCATAGGGATGAGATGAGTGTAAGACCTCTGGTGCACTGAAACCTCCTCATTTGTGCTTTTGAAACGTCCATCTGCATTATAAATTTGTGGGTCCTTGTTTTTGGTGATGTATATACATGTCGGGAACTTTACTTATATTTTGAACGAACGACGACACAGACGACAGGCGACAAATTATTGTAAACAAAATAGAAAAAAAACCCTATGTACTGTACAAATATAGTTTTTTTTTTTTTTTTTTTCTTTTTTTGTATTTCGTCCTTTTTCGCTAGGTATGTAACGTAAGTCTTGACAAAGAGACAAAAAAAAAAACAGCAAAAGCAGCGATGGTATACCTAGATGAAAACTGTCAACAGAAATTTACATCATTAACCAACCAACTAAGAATAAAGTGACATTTTAAAGTGGAAAGAAGATGAATAGATGGCGCTGAGTTTGCGAATTTCAAAGAACGTTGAGTTCGGAGGGAAGGGGTGTTTAGCTGTCCTGTCCTGAAAAATATTGTGCTGCTTATATTGCCAGCATATCGTATACACAATGAAAGATGAGTAGAAGAAGGTTTTCGAAATTACCAAAGTCCTATGAAGAGAAGAGTAAATGAATGATGCAGTATTGTTAGTCGAACCAAGGATCGTTTAGTTATACTAAAAATATATGGTTTCAACGACCAGAGTGTCCTGTTTTCAGTTTTTTTTTTTTGTAAAATATAATTTTAGACGGGCGCCCAACAAAGATATGAAGTGTTAAGTTTATTCAAAATGGCGCGACAACAATTTATCATCATGCGACTGTGCTGAAAATTTTGCTTGCTTTTTCTTTTGTTTTTTTTTTTGTTATGGTTGTAGGAATATATATATTTTCTATTTTGTGTTTTTTTTTTTTTTTTTGTTGCTGTTGGCAAAAATATCATGAAAAACCTGTCCCTTTTTTTTTGGAAGAATAATAAGAAGCCTAATTAATTTAAGAAATATAATCGTTTGATATGTACATATGTATGTACATAAGGATGGTCGTTATAATGTTTTGTTTTTGAATTCATCTAAAAATGAAGAGGCAACACATAAATGTATGCTGACTCTTCACATTAATTAATGCGCACAACATTTTGTACTCGTTACATCATGAAATTTATACTGAGTACCTGCATACTTTTTTTTTAGCGTAGTCAAAGAATTCTTTGAACTTATCGCATAATTACATTATGTAGGTATATATCGGCTATCTATGTTCTGTTCATAATAAAACAAAAATAAATACAATACAAAATTCAATGGACTCATTACATAAATTTGTGCCGGTAATGATGGAGTACAGTTTCTTTGTATATTTTTTGAGCTCATTCTATAAATATTAAGATTACATCGACTAATGACATAAATATACGTCAGTTATATGTGAAGAGTGAGTTTCGCTGCCGTATTTAATGCACTCATTACATACACATTATGGGCTGTGTTGTGTACATTAATAATAATGTCGCAAAATTTTAGTACGATGTTAAATCATTTCAGTTTAATACTAGATTAAAACTGTACTTTGCTAATTTTAAACGAGTTTAGCATCATACTATCTTTAACTTAAGGTTAAATCACCAAAGGGCTATTTTATCTTTTTAGTACCGTACTTAATCCATATGTCACATGACGTTTAAAATTGTCAAAATCAGGGGTGTTTGTGAATTTATAGCACGAGCTGTCACTTTTTTGGACGTGTTTCAGCTGAATTTTATGAAGAAAATTAGTATGATACTAGTTAAAAAGTATTTAAAATTTAGAAAATTTTAGTAAACTGTTAAGGAATTAGTAAAATGTTAAGTAGTATCATACTAAACCCCTAATAATAGGCTGTTTAAAATATAACAAATACATAATTATGTACTCATTACATAAAAAAAAGTACTCATTACATACACGTTATAAAAATTACATTAATAATATGTATGTACTTATAACATAAACAATAATTATGTACTCAATATGTACTTAGGTATAACAAAAATGTAATGAGTACAAAAAGACTGTACTCATCATAACCGTCAATTTATAGTTTTATGTAACGAATGAGTTAATGAAGATTCCTGTGTTCACTACATACTTTAACTAAGCTGTTTATCGCACAGCTGATTGTCCCTTCTCCTGAAAGTAAATAAATTAATTTTATTACAAAAAAATTTAAAATTTTACTTGCTTGCATTTAAACTGGGATCCTTTCAAGCACCGGGTGAGCTTGCAACCACCTATAGAAAATTCTATTAAGAAAAACTCACCCGTTCATGAAATTGCGTAATGCGAAAAATTGTCTGTTTAAACTAAATTGTTTAAAATATATTTTTGCAACCGGTAAACCACTGCAAATCCAATCTCTAAAACTTTTCTCTTTAAATTCTAAAGAAAAAAAAAAAGTCCAAACATCCCATCTAATCTAATATGGTTACAGTACAACAAAATAACTAACACAGATAGAAACTTTTGTGATATAAGTTAAAAATAAACTAGATCAAATATGTACGTATGTATGTATGTATGTAAGTATGAGCTTTACCATATGTTATGTATCTAATCTTTAACTTAGATAAAATACTTCAATCCTGTGGTTCTACACATTAAATACCTCCTCGGTTGGTGTACACCTTAGCAAATAAAATACTTTAGCACAAAGAAATTTCTATAAAATACCTATGTCCATACCATCATCATTCGTCCTTTTATAACTTCTTTTGTAGGTAAGGTTTATTCATTATTTAGTTACATATATATTTTAGTATCATAGAGAAAGGATGTTCATGTGTGTGTGTGTATTTTTGCTGTATTCAGTCAAAATAAATAAAATTGTCTTTGGAAAAGAAAGTTTTGAAAATTATAAATCACAGCTGAAAACTCCAGACTATTGCAAGGCATCAGCAGAAACAGTTAAACAAAATTCCATTCGTGTGATATTCTTGCAAGTTCATCCTTACGTTATTGTATTGGGTTCGTGTCACACAAAATATCTAGGTTTTAATCGAAATTAACATTACGATGATGGAGAAGTCCAAAAGGGTTGTTTTCTAAAAGACTTCCTGCGTGTCGGTGTATTTGTCAGTGCGTCCTGATGTTCATCAAGCTAAAGCCTAATAAATGGTTCTAAGGATTGGCTTAAAATTTGGTTAAACCCATTTAAATGTGATTCCCTATATAAAATAAATTAAACTTTTTGTTATAGCTCATCTAAACTGGTAGCTACCAAACGGTTTCGGTTTTATCAAGTTTTCTTGATAACCGCTCTAAGGATTTTCATGAAACTTCGTACAAGCAATCTTTAGACTAGTTATAATAATATGGTAAATCAAGTTTCTGCCAAAAAATAATCGATGTTTTTTTTTTAGCAAATTGCCTTTGTTTTTTATTGTTTTGAGATACCTACCCTTTTCTAGAATTTATCGTCATTGACATTGACTTGGTTGATTTTGTCATAGTTTTGCACTTCGGTAATTCAAACTTAGTCAAAAAGTATTGCATTTAAAATTTGTATAAATATTTTTTTTCTTTTACAAAAAAAAAAATTTGTTTTCACATTTTATTTTGTATTTTGTATTAAACCAAAATAAATGTTTTTTTTTTATAATACAAATTCTATATACTACTGAAATACATCAGCCAAGTAGAAGACTTAGCATTATTTAATTGGACATGTTGAATTATTGATTCAAAATAGCTTTAAACGGCCTTAAAAATTGGCGTTTCGTCCCGGCGTTCTCACTTGGACTCTTCAGTTGACAGTGAGGGCCTTGTCAAGACGCAATTTTTATTAAGTTCAGTCCAGCTTACGCTGGCCGAGAGGGAACGCCAATTTTTAAGGACTAAAGGCCGTTAATACAAAGCTATTTTAAATCATTAAACCAAAATATTTCAAAATTGCTATTAAAAATAGAAATTTTTAAATATTTAATTATTTTCTCATTAACAATATAAAAATATTATTGAACCATTATTATACATCCTCAATGTCTAGCTACATTCTAGTTTTTATAGCTACAACAGCAAGTTAGTGCGTTCCAGTCGTGCATTTTATTTTTTTTTTTTTATGACATATACCTCATAGGTACAAGCTCTGACTCACTGCATTCTGATTTTGAGTGAACTGTGAGAATGTTCACATGTTTCTCACACGGAGGCGGCGGTGGTGGTGGTGTTGAACTTTTTTTTTTCTAGGGAAGCCTTGTATACATATATGCAAACGTAGATAGGTGTAGTGTACTATGTCCTTTTGACTCTTGGTTTATTTTAAGGGTTTTGGGATTTTCCTAACTTTTTATATGTAGGTTAAGAGCAACGATACTTGTAGATTTTTTATATACCGATGTAACCGTCGTTGTCGTGTATGGTTGGCAATGTACGACCGACAAAAATGGAAACTTTAAAGGAAGCAGATATGAGAAATGTGATAAAAGAACTAAATATCATTCTACCTAAATATACCATACATATACCACACACATTGTTCAGCTAAGGATAGATATGGATCGAGGTTGAGTTGCTATTTGCCAAGTCATAAGTATATGGTCCCTAACCAACCCAATCTTTTACCACTAGACTATCTATATCTATTTAAACAAATCCATATAAAGCAACAACTTCTCCCAAGGTCCAGATTGTAAGAGCATCCTTCCTTCTCCGGAAAAACACCCTTTATATTTCTCAATTCCATAACATTTTCCAGTGTATCCCGCTGCCGGCTATTTATATATGTAGGTGTATAGGATTGGTATGGTTATAAAAAAAAAAACAAAAACACTTTTTTAAACGGGCGTGAGCTCGTTTTTGCGGAAAAAAATGATGAAAAATTGTTTGATTTTATTTTCGGGTTGATTTCTTTCTCATATTATATCCTGTCCTAAAGATCCACCTCCACCACCAGACACCACACTAAAGCATTCAAGCATATTGTGCTTCTGAATACTAACCTACATACATACATTATGTATATCTTTTAGAATCTAAAGGCTAAAGCAGAAAACTGCTGAAAGGTTACTTTCTGTGATTTTATTTCGATTTTTCTCTTTTATGGAAGTATATTAGGAGGGTGCTTAGGATTTGTGTTATTTTTTTTTTATATTATTTTGTCTGGGTAACCCTCCAGATTTTTCAGATCGTTTTGGATGTTTTTGGCTAGCAACAAAAAAATGAAAAACAAATCTTAAGCTTTTAAATATGACGTTTTTAAGGGGTGATTTTTTTTGCTGTTGGTTGTTTAGGTTATTTTGATTTCCCCCGAGATTTTGCGGGCCGTATGGTAACGTTTATTTCTTTTTTTGTATACCCTTCCTATACACAACCCCTATAGTCTTATTTTTACTACTCGTTGAATTGTTTTGTTTTCACCCTGGCAAAAATTCTTGTCTGGTTATGTTGTTGTTGTTGTTTGTATTATCATTATAAGGGCGGATGAACGCAGGAAAAATGATTGTAGAAGGTGGGTATAAGGTACCTATATCTGCTACTAAATGCCGATACAAATTAGAAGCTTAGTGTGTATAGAAAGTATATTTTAAGGATGTTATTTGACGATGTAATCGAGTGGAAAGTGATGGAAATTAGGAATTTGAATATTTCATATTTTATTTAAATATACATAAAATTTGTATAACGGTATAGAGTAAGGGAAAATATATGGTAACCATCATGGGGGTATTAGGTTTAGGTAGGTTTATTGACAAAATTCGTTCTCAACAAAAATATTTTTCTTGTATCAATGGCATCATGGCGAAATGAGATTCATGGATTTTGATGGTTCGAAAATTTTAATTTATTCAAAACAAGAATCTAAAGGAGTATGCATATACAAAATACAAAGAGATTTCTATGATGGGAGTTAGGAGTGTTTTAATTATAAATATGCAAATACTGATACACTACACAGTGAAGTGATATATATATAAAAGGGTGACAGATGATATAAATTATAATAAAAGAGGGATTATCTTAATTAGTTTTTAAATATAGAAAAGAGCTTGGAATATTAGAATATTAGGTAGAAATGGCGACCTTGAGCGCCTAGCTGGGTGACCCGATCAGCACTGGAAAGCCATAACTCGTTTGACCTGTTAATAGAAGTAGGTAAGTTTATTAAATGGATTTATTGAGTATACCCCCTGTGGACCCTCTGAGTATGACCACCATACGCCAAGCTAGGTGTTATAGCTCAAGGAATAATCCAGTTACATGGCCGGACGTGTCACTCCAGTGAGTCTTTGTTTGCTGACGTAAGCTCACCAATGGGGGTCTCCATCCGCACATAAAACCTTAAAGGTAGCATGTAAAATGTTGAAATACAAGTTTTGAAGAGTAATTTTATTTTGAATTGCTCCATAATGACCTAGAGTTAGGTGTCGGCAATAACAAATTTTTGAATATCCGTTGTTGTGGACCCAGCAAGAAGAGCGACGTCATAAAAAAAGTTTGTGACCTTTTAAAACCCAATTGGCGGGAGTAGACAGACAAAACTTGTTATATTCTCAAATTTTTTAAAAAGTCTTTCTATTGTCAGCTATAGCAAGTCTGCAATTTTTTGGACATTCGGTACAATTATTGAAAATGTGCTACCAAATAATCCCCAAAATAGGACTATGTTTCTGCACCATTATAGATTTTTGAATATCAGTTTTATGCAAGTATGAATTTTAGAGCTCGGCCGGACTATAGTACTTAATTAGTCCCAAAAAAGCGCTAACATTCTGCATCCGTTTTGGACGACACAGCTTGACGGACCCCTCTACTAGCTCTCATTCTTCTTGCAGATCTGTCCGTAAGAAGATAAAAAGATCTCTACAAAGCATTCCCTTTAAAATTAAACCTATCACGCGTCAGTTTTACTATTAGCTAATCTAATCAACGGTTTATTATAAATTCCGCACTGTACCCGCCCCAAACACAATATCCAAATTTGTATTTTATTTATGAACTCTATTCAGTCAGTATCAGCAAATGTGTATATGATGCTTGTATAGAAGATGTGGTCATTTAACGTTGATTAAATTGAATCAAACAAATCTCCCCATTTTTATGATGATTATGAAAATGATGATGACCTGAAAAGTTGATGATATCAAAAGCAGCAGCTAGAAACAGCAACAGTAGTTAGTTGCTTTATAGAAATGGACATTTCTTCACTCCACATATTTAACAACCTCTGAAATCATCACACAAAAACTGTAGATACACCCCTAGTCGTAGTTAGTATGTCCATTAGAAGCGATCCCTTTCAATCAACTGTTTGTGCCTTTGAGACATCATATGAGCGTAGGTTCATAAAAGCAACATCATCATGTAAAGCTTGTACGTAGGTCGGTACATCATCACCCCAGCACAGATCTGCCCCTAACATCATGTAGACACGTATAAAACTCTTGTAATAATTGACGCGGCACAATTCTCTGAGATGATGATGATGATAAACTTTAATGAAAGTTGATTGAGCTTGATTAACTTTTATTAGTTTTGTCCGAGAAAACTGAGTAGACGAAACAGCTATACACTCCACAAGAGATACTATAGAGAGAAGTAGTTACATGCAGATACAATTATTAAGTTTGCCTGTTGTGGATACATATACAGATATCGCATGGAACATTATATTACCCTAGATAATAGGAAAATTCACTTAAATACACACCGAGAGTCCAGAGCATAATGTCAGAATGTCAACCACCTAAGCCCTTTGATGCCCCACAGATTTGTATATAGAACCCCCTCCTATCGAATGTATCACAATGCACAATGTACACGCTCTTGTCTGATGGTTCATCAAGTTAATTAATAAAATTGAAGTCGTCGTTTCCTCGCTTCCGCGCGCATTTTGCGTTTCTGATTTTGATGGCTATCACCAGCACACAAAGAGTTTTTATGTGATGCACACTGCTTTTCAAATCATTCAAAAACAAAATGTAAAGGGGTTGGGTAGTTTAACTTAATTTACTGTTAAATGATTTGATGGACTGAGAAGAGATTAGAAGTACCTATGTTGGTAGATACGTTTTGAATTTAGTTTAGCTATGTGCGTGCTTTCAGATTTCAACAGGTTTTGATTTTTGTATAGCAGTATATGATATAAAAGGACGCGTTAATGAAGTCGATTTCAAACTAGTGTTAAGTGAAGTAAATTTTGTAATTAAAAAGTCCAGTCCGTTTTGAGTTGGATGTCAAAACGATTTTTGTATTTAGCATTTTTGATATCTTGGCCTGATGATATTTCCCTCTTTGAATTAGGTAGGTACTAGGTACATGAAAATCCGATGCAGAAATTCCACAGTGAAATAGTCAAAGGAAAGTTTTGTTCTGACTTTCGTCCTGCTGTTAATTGAATTGGAGAGAAGTTTTCACTCTTTTTGAACATTTGAACATTTCCTGTGCAGTAGGCAGTTCGACTAGCTAAATTGATAATTTAAGATCTTTATCTGGAAAGGCTCCAATTTTTTTTTCTCACAGGATTGATCGTTCGGAACATCGAATGAGTGCGGAAAATAGGATTTTAATTTTTTTGTTTCTTGCTGCACGGTGCTCGAATAGCAAAACTGATAATTTTAAATGATTATTTCGAAAAGTCTCCACTCTTTTTCTTACATTATTGATTGTTCGGAACATCAATTGAGTCTGGACAATAGAATTTGGTATTTTTTCTAGAACTAGGCTGTTCGAATAGCAAAATTGAAAATTTTAAATGTTTGCAATGTAAAATTCACTCTGTTTTCTCACATAATTTATTGTTAGGAACATTAATCGAGCGTTTGAGTTTCTGTTCGTTCAGTAAGCAACTAGGCTAGGAAAATTGGTGGTTTAAGCTGTTTATTTGAGGGAAGTCTCCGCTCTTATTTCTCACATAATTCATTTTTCGGAGCATCAATGGAGTGCGAAAATGATATTTGATTTTTAATCGTGCAGTAGGCAGTTCGACTAGAAAAATTGATAATTTTAACTGTTTATTTGGAAAAGTCTCCTCTTTTTCCTGACACATTTTGTATTGTTCCATTTGTTAAGAGCAGAAAATGGGAGTCCGACAGGGATAATTGATAGTTTAAGCTGTTAATTAGAGATAAGTCTCCAATCTTATTTCTCATCGAATTAGAAATTCGGGACATCAAGTCACTTGAGTTTTTCCTATGCAATACGCATTTTCACTAACAAAATTTTAAATTTTAAATATTTATCAAGAAAAGTCTCTTCAATTGAGTGCGGGAAAGAGAACTTGTTTTTTTTTGTTGCTTCCAGTAGGTAGTTTGACTAGGAAACTTGATTAACCTATTTATTAGAGAGAAAATTGTAGTCTTTTCTTACAGAATTAGTTTTTCGGGACAAAATGGAATTTGAAAAATTACATTGAGTTTTCCGCATGCAGTAGGGAGTTCGACTAACAGAATCAATAATTTTAAATGTTGATCTATAAAAGTCTCCACTCTTTTAACTCACAGAATTGATTTTTCAAAGTATCAATTGAGTGCGGAAAATGGCGTTTGAGATTTCCTCGTGCACTAGGCAGTTGGACCAGCAAAATTGAGAATTTTAAATATTTATTTGGAAAAGTCTCCACTTTTTTTTTTTCTCACAGAGTTGAGTGCAGAAAATTTATTTCTTTTCGTGCTTACTTATAGTTTCCTTTACTTTAACCAGCTTATCAGCATAGTATTTGCACTGGCTTCTCTACTGCTTCAACTGGCTTATCAACAGTGTTTCCACAGGGTTATCAACTGCTCTTTAGGGCTTATCAGCAGTGATTCCACTGACTTATGAAAGGATTTTGAACGATTTATGTATACCAAATAAACCAGTTTTGAAAATTTGTTCCATCCTATAGCTTAAAAGCAGCATGTATTGCATAGGTTCCGGTCTTGAAACTAGATTGTTTTATCTTGCCAAAATAGAAGCTGCCAGCAAAAAATATCACAAGCATTATTTTATAACCACTCCTCTTACTAATTATATATCCACCATATAAACAAAAAATTCATCATTGTGTCGGATGATAAGAATAACACATAAGGTCGCTTAAAACAAATGCGCATATTTTTAAATTCTTATCAGAAAACTTTATGTATATTTCTCAATGACACATGACTGAAAACGTTATGAAGAACTTAAAATCTACGAAGATTTTGTTTCCATATATTAAATTAGTTAGTTAAAAAAAAAATAATCTTACTTAAGAATACTTCGTTATACGACCGTACAAGGACTCTTCATTTACACACGTTTACCTTAAAGATTTACAGTCTTAACTAAGGATCAGACTACCAACTGTTTTAAAGACAAAATACAAATAATAGCATTCTATTATTTGTCGACAGTCTGCTTCTTAAACAGTACTTCTGTGATGACAAATTGTCTGCGGCTTATTGAATGTTTAATGTACACAACAAGCGGGAGTAACTAAGTATTGGAACAATGGAAATAAAATCCTCAGTAAAACCCTTATACTTTAGACTCTGAAACACCCAACACAGTTCTGTACCAGAAGGGAGGACATTTATACCTTCTTTGAACTTTCAATTTTTCATTTAAATTCTTTTTGTTGTTGTTGTTGTTGTAGGTATGTGTTGTATTATTCAAAATTTAATCGATCTGTCAAACATTGTTGTACGCACAATTTGATTCAATTACTTACTTAATCTTTTTTTTTTACTTTGACAAGCGTGTCTGGCGATATCCAGATACAAATTGACAATACTGGCATTTGGTTGTGAAAAAAGGATAAGGGAGAAAGAGAAGTCGACGGGTGTGTAAAAGTTGAATAAATGAATTTGCATTGGAAAAACTGAATGCAAAAGTGACAAAGAATCAAGGAATCTCAATATATTAGAAATACTTAAAAAAAAAAACTTATAAGGGAGGAAAATACCAAAGGGGAGACATGTAGAGGACATTTTTTTTTTGTAGATATGCCCTTTGTGTTGATGGATTAATGGAATTCCTTCAATTCTTTTGATGAAGGATTGCATGAATACAAACGAGTGAGATTTTCGATAATGTGCTATCTTTAGTGTTGCCACACTTTTTTTGAAAAATGATAATTCTTGTTTTGACCTCATGCTTATTTTTAGTTTTGATGGAAACTTCGTATTCGGGAGCGATAAAACTGTTAAAATTTGAAAATTATTCGGCCCTATCGAGGTAACCGTCAGAGCGGAATTCTCCCCGATTTCCTACGAATCAGAGACATTTTGCTTCATGGTAGTTCGTCGATCAGCTGATCAGAAATTCTCTCCGACGAAATTCAGCGCATGTCATTTGCATGCGATCCTTTGCGATGAAGTACTTGTAATGGTTTTATTCTTGACATATAACAAACAAAATTTTCTCCGAAGTCCTCCGACAAGTTCTTGTTGCGGAAAGTGGTTTCTTTAAAAAAAAAATAGTTAAAATAACAAAGAAATAAACTTTATTTACGTTAACTTGTGTTATTTATAATGGACTTTTTGTTTTTGGCAGAACGAAAAAACATGCTCACACCAGAAATTGTGGCTTCATTGGGCCCAAGGCAAGGGGATGTCGGTGGATGGAACAAAGTATGTTCGTGATCTTTTGTTTTGTGCATTCATTCATTTGCATTGTGATTTAAGTATGCAAATTGTATGCATTTTATTATTTTTGTATTGCTTGTTTTAAGTCAAATAATTAAAATTCTTTTTTTTGACACTTCAAATGGAAATAGGGATGGGACTTTATTCGATAGTTTTGGTTTAAAAATCGGTGCATTTTATTACATTTCTTAAAATCGATAGCGCATTATAATTGAAAAAATTACTGGTTATAAATAATAAATTACGCTCTCTCAACAATGTTTCATGGTTTAAAACGCTTATGATGTTTATTTTATAAAAAAGAATCGAAAATATATCGCATTTTCGATATATCGGGTTATTTGCACATCTCTTCCTGAAATTTATATCCATCGCAATGCGTCGTCTCATTTCTGTAAAATTTCTTCCGATGACAGCGACTTCGAACCGAAATTTAATCTCCGACGAAGGATGCGTTGCGGAGAAAGTTCCGCCCGACGGTAACCTCGATAGGGCCGATTACAATTTATATAATGTTTATGATTATTGACTTCGTTAATTTTCATCTGTTTACCAGGTTGGTTTCAAAGCTTAAAACTTTCAGGGATGATGGCTATTATTGTTTTATATTTTTGGTAAAAAAAAAACATCATAACAAAATTGATTGTTCTAAATGTTTAAAAGTCTCCGCTCTTTTTTCTCACTGAAATTTCTGTTCGGAACATCAATTAAGTGCGGAAAATGGCGTTTAGATTCATTCGTTCAATAGGAAGTTTGACTAGCAAAATAGAGTATTTTAAATGTAGGTACCTATGTATATCTGAAAAAAAAGCATCAGTTGAGTGTTGAAAATGGGGTCTGCTTTTTTTTTTCTTGCACTATGCAGTTCGATTAGTAAATTTAATAATTTGAAAAGGTCTCCCTAAAGGAGAATGGGCAAAAATATATGGGACCTGGTCTACCTAGTGCCCAGAAACGATACCTATGAAAATGATTAGGTAGGTACTATGGAGTGTACCAATGTACAGGCATTTTTTTTGTCCTTAACAATGGGAATTGGCCAAATTAAGCGACCAAAAGAGTAAGAAAAATACTAATGCCAATTCGAATAAACATAGACGAGTTGTTTTACATTTTGTAATATACTGCCTAAACCACATGGTTTACAGTTGTGTGTCCATATTCAAAAATGATGCTCTTGAACTAAGCATTCCAACTTAGTAAAACTCAATTGTAGGCACTGGACGCACAATTATTCCCATAAATACGCTAAATCGAATAAAAAAAAGTAGAATTTTTATACTGTTAAGCGAATTATTCGCTAACCATGATGTTATTCGCTAATATTGGCCATTGGAATTTATTTTGGGGTCTATTCAGTTTGTCGAAAGTGACCAATACTGTCATTTCAATGGAACACTATTGCAATTAATTTTCGCTCTAATTGCAATCTTTGTTGCCATATACTGCCTAAACCCCATGGTTTACAGGTTTGTGTCCATACAAAAAAAATGATGTACTACGGCAAAGCTTTCCAACGATATATATCTCATTCTTGGGCAATAGGTAGACCTAAAGTCCCATTATCCTTTATTTTATTTTCTACAAAAAAATATAACTTCAGTTCTTAGGATCGGATTTTCGGATCTTGGACATTGTTTATTCGGAAGTTGATACAATATTGAAAAGGTTAAAATATGTAAATAATTCTACACAATTATTGGTGAAATCCACCTCTACAAAAAACTTTGTGATTTTATAGCTGTAAGTATAACTGGTAACTCGCTAGAGGGACTTGAATCACATTTTAAACTCGATTTTCATTAAAAAAAAAAAATGTCATAACATAAGAAATGTCGATAGAACCTTAGGTTATGGTTTTCCGATCTTTACGAATGAGGGAAATAATTGAAGAGGAAATAATGACCTAAAATTGTGTGTTAACATGATTGCAAAATTTTGAAAAAAACATACTAGACAATTAATTGAGTGAAAGGTCAATTCGGTTTATGGCACATTAAATTAAAAAATTGATACAACTGTTCATAATTGTCAAAATTGATTCACAGATGTTATGGTAATAATGATGCACTAACATCTCGCCCTCACAAAACACCCTTCCACCATACAGATATTTTTGGGCACTCTTGATTTTTGGTAAACATGCCAAGTGAAACATTCATACCAAATATCATTAATATCTCATTATTTTAAAGTAGTTTTAGTTTTGGTTAATATTTTACTTGTTGTACCTAAAAAAAAAAAAAAAAAAAAACATTCCATACAAAAGGACTTGAACTATCTACAGGATTCATATATCTTTTGAGTTTTGGTCTCTTCAGAATCACAGAATCAGCGTTGAAAACAAGTGTCATATGATTAGATTGTATTATAACAAATTTGTCAGCTTGATAAACACCTGTCTCCTCCCCCGCACTCCACCTTCCTTTTTAAATGCGTCTATACAAATAGCCAATAAGGGCATTTTGGAGCACTTTAGATTATGTTTCACAGGATGAAATTCTGCGTCGATACCAGCAATAAAATTTCATGAATTAATTTGTTTCCGTTCAGATTCTATCTTTCTTAAACTAAATTGTTTTGTTTAATTAAAAACTGTGATGGGAAAAATTAATATAGAAGACAAATTTTGATGTTTTTTTTTTTTAACAGATAAATAAATAAAATAAATATATAAATTTTTAAATAATTATTGTTTAGGATTAAGGAGCTGTAAACTAAGACTAAGAATTTAATATTTTTTGAATTGTACTTACGAACGTCTTGCTTTTTGAGCGGTTGGCCTCAAAATTTCGATAAAAAAATCATCAAACATGTCAAGATGGCGGCCGTGGCAGAGTGCTAGGCGATCAAAAACAGCACCATAGACTTATGCACTTATGCAACTCCTCCTCTCAAGTGTATCTGCATTACGACTGGTCTAATTCTAAACAATATGAACTTAATTATTTATTTTACACATACGAGTACAAACATTATGATTACATTTGCAAAATTTCAAATTTATTTATTTCACAAATTGAACCCTGAACAAAAATGTACCTATTAATAAAATTTTGTAAAGGTGTGTATATTGGCAAATATTCAAAATAAATTTTAATCGAATTCGTTGCAATCATAATCGGTTATGTTCTTTTTTTTGTTTGCATATAGCAGCATCACACAGATGCAATAACATGGTGTAATATTTAATTGCATTCGCGACATTAATATTTACCCTAAATATATAACTAGGTGGTATGTTTTTGTTTTATCGAATTAAAATTTTGTGGATTTGCAATTTGCGAAAAAAAGACAAAGCTTAAAAAAAATACATAAGAATTTACAAACTCTATAATTATAATAAATTATAATAAGTCGTTAAAATTAGGTGAATTAATAAGTATAAATAAGTAACTAGAATAATACAGCCTTACATAATGAACATAGTCCTTTGTATGAGTTATTTATTTTTACTTGACAGACAAAAATGAAACAGTCGCTTTTTTTCATTTACATATTTTAGTGTAGAAAAAAAAAGTGTTTGGACACATAAGAAATCGAAAACAATGCGCTTCATATTTGTAGATCAAGTTTTAAAAAAATAGTTCTTTTTTAAATATCTCATCAATATTTCTGGTAGTAGCCCGTACCGTAATGGTTAGTGCGTTCGACTGTCACGCTGGAGGTCTGGGTTCGCTTCCCAGCCTCGTCAACCTAAAAACTGAAGAGATTTTTTTTCAGGGCTACTGCCTCTTGCCATGAATTGACAAATCCTCCAAGAGTATCTATCACTTGTCACGAATAAGTGCTTCTCGTCTAGCCGTTCGGATTCGGCACAAAATTGTAGGTCCTTTCCATTCCTGTCGACAGGCGCACACAGGAATGGTTGCGAGTTCTTAGTCACTAGGCCCTGGTTCTTCACGAGCCGTTGTGCCACCCAATTTATTTATTTATTTTGTATCTATGTTTCTGATTAAAATCACTCGTGGCTTTCGTCTATATCCTCTTTTATTTGTAAAATCAGTAGGTCACTTAAAGCAGCATATTTAAAATTTAATCTACCTATATAAAGTATTTAACCACGCGAATAATTCTCTTACTTTTTCTCCACAAATAACTTTCCTTTTTTCATCTCTTTTTTTTTGTAAATCTAACGTACTTCCTGCCAGAAAGTAGTTAGCATATTGTTAAAGGCTATTATATCTAAAAGTTGACCTTTTATCATCATGAACAGATTTCCGCTAAATGCTAACAAAAAAAAATATAAATTTAATTTATTTTTTTTTTTCTTAAATCATATCTTATTTCTACGACGCGACGAAGTTGATAAGAAAAATTCTTGGAAATATCTGCATTTCATGAATTAACACTCCGCCTCATCATATATACATTTAAAATCTTAAATAAAAAAAAAATATTTTTGACTTAATTACTTGTTAATCGACCTACTTTGGTGAATTAGTAAATTAAGATCAAATAATTTCATTTTGTTTAGTTAAAATTTCGCACTCAATGTACTCATTAAATGTAACTAAGATTTATTTTCAACAAATTCTCATAACTTAAGTTCTAAGGACAGAATCTTCAAGGTTAAGATCTAAAAAAGGCCAAAAAGTGGGGCTACATAACAAAAATTGATTATTTTAAATGTTTATTTGGAAAAGTCTCCACTCTTCTATCACAAAATTGAATTAAAATTTCACATTAAATGTACTCATTAAAGATAATTAAAGTTTTACAAATTTAGAAATAAAGGTCAGAACATCTTACCTTAATCTTGTGACACGTAGTGTTACCTCATCTGTTTATACTGCAATTGCAGTAAAACGCAATATAACTCCAACGCCATAAGTAAATATAAATTCTTTTTTTTTACGATAAATATTTTGTAGCTGTGTCAGTTCGGGTAAATTAGAACTTTTTTGTTTCTGAATTTTAATTTATCATTTCATTACATTATTTAAATGTTTTAATTTCTTGATACGTTTTTTTTTTTTTTTTGTATCCAGAACCATTTTTTTTTTTTGTTTGTATTGTTGTTCTTTGTGTTGCTGTTACTTTCCACCATCATAGTCACATTAACGTCGCAAGGAAGTTTATTAAGTCATAAAATTAGAATAAAAAAAAAATACGTGCTGAGAATTTCATACTCTAGACTCTCTATTGGTTTGTTTTTTTTTTTTTTCCATCATTCTTTGCTTTGTGTGTTGCGCGAAATAAGAGTGTCGTTGACTTGAATTTATCATTGGACTCATTTAGCCGTTGGTTGGTTGGTTGGAATGGTTTGTTGTCAATTTAAGTGCTGCTAAGAGCATATTGTACAGTTCGTCGTATCTCCTTGTCTGTAATTTTTTTTTTTTTTTTTTTTTGTACTTTAAGTTCGGAACAGAAATCTCAATTTAAATATATGTTTGTTTGAAGCAGTAAAGCGACGTGGATGTTTATGACTTCTGCTGCATCGTGGACACCTAAATATATGAAGCCGAATTATTCGATTCTCTACATTTCCAGCATTTTTTATATTATATTTTATATTTTTTTATATTATATAATACAAAACAATTAAACTGTTCAAAAAACAAATTTTATTTGATGTCAAATTGAGATGCGCGCAAATTTATATTTGTAGGTTTATAATTACCAAAAAAGCTTTAAATATCAAAAGAATCAAGAAATAATTCTCGAAGGACAAACAAATCATAACAATCAAGCTAAACTAAGCCTCCCCTCTGCCCTTCATGCTGACCGTCCAGACATCCACCACCCTATTACATTTTCTGCCCATAAAATCCATCACACTCTATAGACACTGAAGTGAGATGAGAGTGTGATATTTGATGATTATAACTTCAGAAATTAAATCGCCTGCATTAATGGTATGAAAATTTACGACAAATATAGTCTAGGATCCATTAGCGCATCACGTTCACGTTCGTCGTCGCCATGGTCGTCTATCGTCGCTGTCTTCATAGCCATCATCCAACGGTTGGTGGTCGACTATATGCACGATTATAACACTGTATAAGACTCATCGTGAAATATATGTATGTATGTTGCTTTTTACGTAAAGTAATATAGTGTCCTCGTTATTAATACCAACGTCATTTATTACTTTAACTCATCTCTTAAGCGACAAATAAACCAGAATTAAGCTCTTAAGGAACATTAAAACAATTATGTTTGGAAAATGTTATTTGATAGCGAAGATATAGTCGGAAAGACGTGAATGCAGAGCATTATGTCATTTATCACCATGGTGGGTTTTTCGAGATGATCATATATTTCTATTGCTATAATAATACTTCTAACTACTGTACACCATGCATATATGTATGTACATTGTACATATACAGTGTCGGACAAAACAAAAGCACTTAATTTCACTTGGTTACATTTTGCTTAAGTAAATTTCTAAACTTGAATATATTTAAATGAATTTTATTTGGTTAATGTAGGTATACATTAGCTCTTCAATCGCAAAGAAAAAAAATATATTAGTTACTCAGTTAAGGAAATACAACAAAAAATTTAAAAAATTATTAAAAGCATTTGCGATAAAACTAAAGCACATAATTAAATTCTGTAGATGCTTTCAAAGTAGTAGCCCGTAGCGTAACGGTTAGTGCGTTCAACTGTCACGCTGGAGGTCTGGGTTCGCTTCCCAGCCTCGTCCACCTAAAAACTAAAATGTTTTTTCAGGGCTACTGCCTCTTGCGAGGAATTGACAAATCCTCCAAGAGTATCACTTGTCACGAATAAGTGTTTCTCGTCTAGCCCTTCGGATTCGGCATAAAATTGTAGGTCCCTTCCATTCCTGTCGGTAGGCACACACAGGAATGGTTGCGAGTTGTTAGTCACTAGGCCCTGGTTCTTCATGAGGCGTTGTGCCACCCGATTTATTTATTTATTTAGATGTTTTCCAATATTTTGTTATGAAGCCACTATTTTTGATAACTGATGCTTGACAACTACCAGGCATTGACTCAATCAAGATCTTTATGATTTCCTGGGGGATACTTATCTAAGCAATTTCTGTTAGAACAACAAGAAAATCCTTGTTTTTGCAGCTATCACGTTGAATCTGGCGATCTTCAATCTTCAATAGTTTTTTTTTTTTATGGGGATGAGGTCAGGTGACTGTGCCGGCCACTTCAAAACGGTGATTTTGTTTTCCAAAAACCAATTTTACACTAATTTAGCGAGATGTTTGGATTGATGTCATATTGGAATGTCCATTTGAAGTACATTTCTACTTCTGCGTGTGGCAGCATGATGTTTTGAAGGACGTCATCATACACAAAACGATCCATTATACCATCTATTTTATGAGTTGGCCCGATTCTTTGACTAGAAAAACATCCCCAGGCCAAAACATTTCCTCCTCCGTGGTTTATTGTGCCTTTGTGAAACGTGGGCTAAGCCTTCCATGGGGTCAGCCTCCATCAACACATTGCACATTAAACTTCTGGATTCGTCCGAAAATTACACTGGTTTCTATTTGCCAACAGTCCAGTCTATGGGGTCCGATGGAATGAAGCAAGTCCGCAGACCGAAATGCAAAATGCTAAGTCAATGTTTCACAAAGGCAAAATAAACCACGGAGGAGCAAATTTTTTGGCCTGGGCATGTTTTTCTGGATCGTTTTGTGTATGATGACGTCCTTCAAAACATCATGCTGCCACACGCAGAAGTAGAAATGTACTTCAAATGGACATTCCAATATGACATCAATCCAAAACATCTCGCTAAATTAGTGTAAAATTGGTTTTTGAAAAACAAAATCAACGTTTTGAAGTGGCCGGCACAGTCACCTGACCTCATCCCCATAAAAAAAAAACCTATTGGAGATTGAAGATCGCCAGATTCAACGTGATAGCTGCAAAAACAGGGATTTTCTTGTTGTTCTAACAGAAATTGCTTGGATAAGTATCCCCCAGGAAATCATAAAGAACTTGGTTGAGTCAATGCCTGGTAGTTGTCAAGCATCAGTTATCAAAAATAGTGGCTTCATAACAAAATATTGGAAAACAACTACAGAATTAAATTATGTGCTTTAGTTTTGTCGCAATTGCTTTTAATAATTTTTTAAATTTCTTGTTGTATTTTCTTAACTGTGTAACTAATATATTTTTTTCTTTGCGATTAAAGAACTAATGTATACCTACATTAACCAAATAAAATTCATTTAAATATATTCAAGTTTAGAAATTTACTTAAGCAAAGTGTAACCAAGTGAAATTGAGTGCTTTTGTTTTGCCCGACACTGTACATATAGAACATATTGTGGATGTATGTTTTCTTCTTTTATTGACGACAATGACAGTGAACGACGATAACGAAGGACGTTGTTTGATATATGATATACAGGGTGGTTCGCATAAGTTGCGACAAAAAGCTAGAGCGTTCTTGTTGGGTTGAGACAAGAGACCAACCTATTGTCTATTCCACTCCCCCTCCATGGTAATATTCTAAAAAAAAATATTGACTTAAAATAAAATTATTAAAAAAAAACAACAGCAACACTAACAATATTATGCTATAGTTTTGTGTTAAAACCAATTTAATTTATATTAAAATCAAATTTTAATAAAAAAAAAAAAAAAACTTGAAAAAATAGAATAAAAGATTGGATTTCTAGCTTAAAACAAAACTACCATAATATTGTAAGTGTTGCCATCGTTTTGTATTAATTTTTGCATTTCATTTTAGATTTGTTAGTCAATTTTTTAAGAAAATCTGAACTATGGGAAATAGATCCCCCCTCATACACGTTTTTTTTCTTGTTTCGACCCCAATTTTCACGTTCTAGCTGTTTTCGCATCTCATGCGAATCACCCTGTATATAGTACGAAAAAATGGTTTATATCTTATATGTGACACAAAACAACCACGCATTTTTGTTTTATTTGTTTTTTTTATTTGCGTTGGTTTTTACAATGCTAGTAGTACGTGGGTAATTTTTATGTGATAATATTAACGATGAAAGATGGCACACAAGAAAATAAAATCAACCATTAAGGTCGCTAGATTTTTCTTACACTTTTAAATTTACTGGAAAATTTATTCTGTGCATGTCAGTCTCAGCATACATATAATATCTACACATATGATATAAGACTTGAATTTTGAAAATTACAAACACAGATACTTGACAAAATTAAATATAGATCTAAATTAACATAAAGATTAAAAAAAAAACATACGTTTTCAAATTCCGATTAACAAGAATCTTTCTTTTTTTTTGGCATACTTTTAGGTGTTGAGTTGAAATTCTTCAGCCTTATTCCGCCATCAGGTTAAGTTTTTTTTTAGAATTTCCATGTTTAACTTTCAAATTTAGTAGAACTGTAACTCATTTAATTCCATTCCGGTAATATCTTTTAGGTTTCAATTTTTACAGGAGAAGATAAGGGCATATTCTTAGGCGCTGATCACAAGTCATACGCTTGATTTCTGCTATTAGGTCAGGATTTTTTTTCAGATTGACCGCAATTGGGCAATATAGAATCTTAAATTCAAATGCGTAAATATTTGGTTCATTTTAATTTTGCCACGCGAAGACAAAATTCTTTCTCCCAATGCTTTTAGGCTCTGAACTAAACTCCGTCAATCTAGTTTTTTTTTTTTTTTAATTTTGCAGTACTCAGCTCTCTGTACTTATTACTTTGGTACATCAGTGATTTAAGTTCATCAAGATTTGGTTCATTAAAATTGTTTAACGAGAAGAACAAAATATATCTCAGCGTACTTTTGGGCGTTGAAATAAAATTCGTCACCCATTTTGCCGTACCGGAATAGAATTTTGAGATTTGGAATGTTTGTCGTTATTAAGGTTAGATTGTATGAATATATATTTCGTTTAAATTGTTTAACAAGATGAAAAGAGTGTTTCTTAGCATACTTTTAGGCGTTGAACTGTAATCTGTCGTATGCACTGTAATGAGTTTTTTCCCAGATTTTGTTTGTTGCTTTTACTTACTTCTTTAGTGCGGTATCAATTGCATCAATATCTAAGCCGTTGAAATTTTGACAAGAAGTGACGAATAGGGTGTATCTAGTATACCATTATGGGCGGTCATCTTTAATTAATCATCCGTTTTCCACCATCAGTTTAGGGTGCTAAATTAAAACCATTCATCCTGATTTGATTTTTGTTCCACCAAGTCATAAAAGTGAGATTTTGCATCCTGGAAAAACAATACTAAATTCAACTGAATCAATCTGTTTCGTTTGAACACGAGCAGACAATTATGTTTTATAGTAAACTTTTAGGCGGTGTAAATGCAAAAATGTTGTTTACATACAAATTGGAAACGCCAAAACTTTAACTATAGGTATGCAGAAATGACAGCCAAACTTCCATGGAAATTTGTCTCCCCATTCCGTTCCTAATTTTTGAAGAAAAGAAATATTCCCAGTGAAATTTTATTCGAAATAGATCCAATCATCTACATACATAAAGCTTCTGTAATTCTTACATGAAAAGCTATATAGGCGGTGCTACCAAGGAACGAGGAGAACGACTTTACCATGAATTAGAAAAAAAATACTCAAAGTTTCGAGATTTTTGTAAAATTACTTAACAATGAGAGATTATACACATGATGGTATACTTCGCATTAAATTTTAAAATATATTTCAATTAAAATTATAAGACGAAAATGGGTAAAAGTGGCTTTCATAGGTTGGAAGGCCTTGCGGTTTTTAAAACTCTTAATTAGTTTTTTTGAGAGCTATCCATACCTAAAAACTAGAACATTGTATGGGGTCTTGTTGCAAATATATTTAAATTCAAAGTACAACTTTGTTTTTGTCAACCCAAAAACTAAAAGTCTTTATGGCCACAACTTTCCAAATAAGGCTCGTAAGAAGTTGCGCTTGATGTTCTTGAATAAAAAGCGGACAGGCATTTCAGGCATTGTCGTTCAAAATTCAACTTTTTTTTCCAATCTATTTTCGAAAAAAAGCATGGGCTACCCCCTTACCACTAAAAAAAAATTTTTCACGAAAGTCTCTGGGACCCATTGAAACGTACATATATGGAAAGATTTTGTCAAATTCAATCAGCAGACCTAAAGCAAACCCTTCTATAAGGTCTAGTTTTCGGTATATTTAATATCTTAATTTAAAGTAAATTCATTGAAATCGATTTTTTTTTTTGAGTTTTGAAAGTTTGCATGAATTTGGATGCCTACAGTTCCACAAATAAAGCTAGGAAATCATAGCTAAAAAAAAAAAAAAAAAAAAATCAGATTTGAATATATATACGGATAAGCAACAAAATAAATATCGAAATGTTTCATGCCTTTCGTTTTTTTAACAAACAGTGCTCTAGTGAAATAGCCAGTTGCATTCCTCCCCTTAAACAATTCAACCGTAATACTCGCGCTTCTACGAATGCCCATCAGTTTACCCTTGAGCCCAACTTCGCAACTTCGGACGTACTGTTAAGTACAGAGATTCTTTCTTCAGTCGCACTACACGAATGTGAAATGCTTTACCCAGCCAAATTTTCCCCTCCGATTGTGATTTACAGACATTCAAAACCAATCGGTATCTCCTTTTAAATCCCCTCCAACCTACCTAATCGCTGGTGCTGTGTATAACATTTTAAGGGTAGTCACAACCCCTTTAGCGCGCGCTTAATATATATACAAAAAAAATCCGATTTCACGGCCACTTGTGACATACACTCGTAGTATGACTGAAATGATGAATTTTCTTTTGCGTCAATGTTACCTCCGTCAAAAAATCAACGCGTTAATCACTTACTACATAATCCATCATCTAGTCTTGTCGCAAGCAGAAATAAATAACGAAGTACACAATTTGTGCATTTAATTATAAAATTTGCACATTAGTTTATTGTTTGATTGACAAGAAAGCTTTTGAAACTTTTAAAAAATATAGTTTTTAATTCGTTTAATCATATTTTTAATGCCTTACACTTTATATTAACTAAATAACTAATTTGATTTTTTTTATTTCTTCTCATTTCAGGTAAGTTTCATATGATGACGAACAATTCGAAAACAAAATTTGGGTAAACAATTTCCTTTCTCATACACATATACATACCAACCCTTTCAAGGATATAAATTCAAACTATAAACAGTTAAAAAAGCTTTTACTGCCCCAAACATACATAGGTACCTATTATAAACTTCTTTTACCTCAATAAAACACTCAAAACAGCAAAAAAAAAAAACAATTAATTATATCCGGGAAAACTTTCACTAGCAAATTAAATTACCGACAGGAAAAAAAAATACTCGCGTTTTTAAGTACTTTGTTTTCGGAATCCTTTTTTTTCGGTAACATAATACATACATACATAATGTACATATTTATATTTACTTATGTATGATGTCTTAATTTTAATTTTGTTCAAATTCAATAAAAGTGAAATATAGTCATCGCGTCGCGTCGTCGAGTCGTTCAACGGAGTGGCACATTCATTTATTTCTCTTCTCCACCCGATGCGACATGACGACAACATAGGTACAGGTGTTATTTCTTCCGCAATTTAATTGCTATGGGAGAGAAATAAAATTCTGGAAAATGGTTCCAAGCAAAAAAAACAAAACTTATTATGCTACCTTCCTAATAAAAAAAAGTCCAGTGGCATTTAAAAGTGTTGGAGTTGATATTTTTTTTTTTCGAGCGAAACCAAAACCAACCAACACGCATAATAAGCTTAAAGGGTTTTAAGAGGTCAAGCGTTCAGTGTAGGTATACGTTTATTTTTTGTTGTTGTTTTTTCTCAGTTTATTTCCCGACTTCGTCACATTACAAAACACCTGAGCTAGAGGGATGCATTCATGTGTTTGTTTAATACATTTAACTCAGGACAAATTTGAAAAAAAAAAAAAAAAAAACTTTGTCCTTGCATGTGCGAAATATCCTGATGCTGCCTGCCTGCCTTCCTGATGATGGTGGGTTGATTGGCAGTGCGAAAAAATGTATAAATTCGTTGGTTTTTTATACGTACTTAAGTTATTTCCGTATGTGCTTTCATTTTTTTTTTAACGAAACAGAGATTTTTTGTCTACTTAAGTGGATGAAGAAATTTTAGTTTAAATTATTATCCTTTTTTTATTCTATTAAAATGAAGGTGTAGAGACTTTGAATTAGTATATCTACCTCCATAGGTATAGCTAAAGCAAAGGGTAACATTTATTGTGACTTACTGTGGTGACTAAAAGGCCATTAGATTGCCACCACATTACAAGTTTAATTTGCGTGATTTTTAGAGAAATTTCTACGGAATTTAGATCCATCCATCTAAAAAAGGTTGAATTTTAATTTTACGTAGAACCTTTACCCTTCCTGAATTTTATTGCAAAAAGACGTAAATAAATTAATGGCGTCCGGACAACTCTTAAAGAATTAGGTACTAGTGAATTAATCTACAACGTAGCCATGTAAATAGTCAACAAGTTGATCCTCCTTATTGACGCAACGTTACCAATACATATAATTTTTGATTTTTTGTAAAATTATATTTGGTATTTATTTTTTCATTCAGAGCAGATCTGTCAACAGAACTTCCGAACATCTTCTGATCTGCGCGTTTTTGAGTGCTCTCAATTTATTTTTGAAATACCCCTAAGCATTTAGTTGTCTGTCGGCATTATCCGCCATTTCGAATTTAATACTTGTTCGGAGCGTTCTGATTTCTTCAAGAAACACATCTGACAAATAATGAGTCAGCTTTCAAATCACATCTGGAATTTCAATTTTTTTTTTTTATAATTTCCATTATGTCCATTTGACATTTGCCGTCCTAGGCGCGATGTCATGGTTTTTGGAACAAAATGATAATTGGATCAAAAAATACTTTATATGTAAAAAATTACTTTTGTTTCCATCTGTCAAGCCATAAACTAAGAAATTCCACTGAACAAGATTGAGATGAAGTTTGTGGCAAAAAATGTTGTTGTTTGAATTGTGGAACACAGTCAATGCGCTGACAAGCATAGTTTCTCAACGTGTCCTAAATGCGTTGACACTTTTATTACACGGTCAACAAGAATATTCAATGCGTTGACCTTAAATTCATAGCCCCGCAAGTGTCGACACGTCAATGCATTGACAGTATTTTATGTTATCGATCATACTAATTGGCATTTTTGGGACAGAATTTGACGTAATTTTTAAGTAAAATATAGTATGCTGCTTATCTGTCAAATCATAAACTGTCAAATTCCAATAAAGAAGATTCAGATAAAGGTCAACGTAGAATACGTTGCCGTGGAAAAAAATTATGTTATGTTAACGTTGAAAAACAATCAATGCGCTGACGGGCATAGTCTATATCAACACGTCCCAAATGTGTTGACGCTGTTATTGCACGATCAACTTTGAAAGTTTCAAAGCGGTGACCCTTACATTCATGACTTTCCATCTTCTGCTTTGAAGTTCATACTGCTTGACATCTTTGGGACATAATTTTTTAACTCATTTTTATGATAATATTCGATGCGTTGACGCTAAAAATTGTATCACCATGAGCTGCAGTGCAGTCGGTTATGTATTGACAGTTTTTGCGTTGACGAAAGTCAACAAGTCTATGCGTGAACTCGCAAAGCAGCAGTAAATGCTTTGTCAGTATTTGGCGTTGATCATATGACCTTGGGAGATAGAATTTGACACATAAAATATAGTTTGCTGTCAAACCAAAAGCTGTAAAATTACATAAATGCAGATTGAGATGAAGAGCCGTGCAATAATGCTGCTATATCAATGTTGAAACACAGTCCACGCGCTGACTGACTTAATCTGTTATCCTGTCCTAAATATGCGTTAACGCTGTTATTACACGGTCAATGCTGAAAATTTTCAACGCGTTGACCCTTAAATTCGTGCCTTCCAATCCGTTATCGCAGGGACAGAATTGTGCGTTTAATATCACTGCAGGAAGACTTGACAACTTTTTTTTTTTTTGACGATAATAGTCGAAACTTTTACCATAAAATTTCTGTCAACGTGGGTTCTAATGCAAGCGTTTACGCCTTAATAGTTTTTTTCGTTGACAGTCAAAGGACTTGAGAAATTTGGGACACAATTTGCCAGTCTACGCGTTGGCATAACGCAGCCGTCAAGGCTTTGTCAGTATTTTGCGTTGAAGATCAGGTCTTGACTACTTTGGGACAGAATTTATGTAAGCTGCCACGAAATTCGCCATCTTGTATTTTTCCTGTTTTTTTTTTTTTATCCCTTCAGAAAAAAAAAATAAATAAATCGGGTGGCACAACGGCTCATGAAGAACCAGGGCCTAGTGACTAACAACTCGCAACCATTCCTGTGTGCGCCTTTCGACAGGAATGGAAGGGACCTACAATTTTATGCCGAATCCGAACGGCTAGACGAGAAGCACTTATTCGTGACAAGTGATACTCTTGGAGGATTTGTCAATTCATCGCAAGAGGTAGTAGCCCTGAAAAAAACTTTTTAGTTTTTAGGTGGACGAGGCTGGGAAGCGATCCCAGACCTCCAGCGTGACGGTCGAACGCACTAACCATTACGCTACGGGCTACTACTATCCCTTCAGAATGAGAACTAAATATTCTCCTAGAGTTATAATTTAAGTGTCGAATTGACCATGTTCGACTTTCAAAATCGGGGAAACAAAAATAAAATGAGTAAGAGGTAGCCTACCTACAAACAGACCAATTTTGTGTGATCCGGTTTTTTTAAATTTTCAATGTGTTGTTGAAATTTGTTCACATTTTTGCTTCATCGGGGAGTTCTTATAATCTCTCTTAGGAACCACAATTCCAATGAAATCATTTTTATTTTCTGTTTGAGAGTACTTCTGTTAACTATATCTATAGCTTCATCCTGAACCCACAGCATGTTTAATTGATTTGTGTGGTTCTGTTCCATTTGTGTGTTTTCATTTATTACGCTTCAACAAGACTCCATATTCCATTACCGGCAGGTACCTATACTATACTATAGTAGATAAATTAATAATTCATATAACAAACTCTCCCGTTGAACAGAAAAAAAATCGTTTCCTTCCGGAAATTTCAGCTTATTGTGTACACAATTTCCACCTCAACCAACAAAAAAATACAAACCAAACAAAAAAAAACAAGCTCTAAAATATTCAATTACAACAGGGATCACTGCATTGAATGATTGCCACATTGGGATAAAATCGAAAGGACAACAACAATAACAACATGGCTGATGCGGATGGAGGTTTGATGATGGGATGGAAGTTGAAAGGAATCCATGGTTTAATTCATTCAGTTTTACACTCAATAAAAGGGTGGAGAGAAGAGAGTGTTAGAATATTAAAAACAAAATTGAACTCTCTTTTATCATAGAGTGAATATAAAAAGTTCTTCTTGTTTTTGTTGTTTTTTTTTAACCTGCATTTGTGTTCCATTAAAAAAAAATTCACTCGTAACATGACCATCAAATAAGGAAAAAAACAATAGACACTGACTTTCCTCCATACTCTTTTATATGCCAAATCCTCAACCAAAAAATCCGGAAGGACTAAGAGAAAACAACATTTTAAAGCGTGAGCCAGCAAAGGGTATAACCCACACCCCTCAGATCCTGATAGACAGACAACAGAACGGGTTAGTATAAAAAAGGAGGTAATATTAGGAAAAAAACAGGAAACAAAAATCGCGTCTACACTGTTTCCAACTTATAAATATTCATTTGGAATATTTTCATTTTATTCTCTCTATTCTGTGTCCATATCGTTGGGAATGGGATTCTTTGTTTTTTGTTTTGTCCGCCTTTTTTTTTTGAATTGTTTTCCATATAAATGAATAGAAGTGAAGAAGGTGAAACAGCAGCTACATCTCCCATGAGAGGGATGAATGAATGAATATCCTCAAGCGTGTTTACAGAGGCAAATATAAAAGATAAACTGTAATGATTCAAGAGCAACAAATAACAAGTACAGGGAGTATCTACATATTACATAGATTTTTCGTCTTGTTGCTTATACCCCAAATTTGTGGACAAATTTTCGGATTGAAAAAATTTCTTGAAAGGTGTTGCGATTAGGAGCTTGGTTTATGTTTTATGCCATTGATGGAAGTCGTTTGAAATACTTATTTAATGGCGACGCCGACATCGAATCGCACAATTACCCCAAAAAGTAAATTAACTTTATACCTTGTTTGAAATTCCAAACAAAAAAAAAGTTTTTTTTTTTTTTTGTCATACAAAAGACCCGTGACGACTGTCGACAATCGACCATGTCTAGAAAAAAGCACAGAAAAAAGGTGAATCCTCTGGATGCTTCGGTTGTGGTCAGCCGGGGGATGTTGGCGAAAGGCAACTGACATCACCTTCCTTCCGTTCATCCATTCATCTTCTTGCAGGTTAAGTCTGTGTTTGTATTTTATTATTTCGCAGTAAAATAAAATGTCCTCAATATTCTTTTTTTAAGCATGTTTTACGTAAAGGTAGGAATAAGCTACGGTACCGATTACCGATTGCAATGGTAGGTTTATATACCCAAGGACAAAAATTAAAAAAAAAAGGGGAAGCAGGATTTTTAATGTTTTTAGCGACACATCACCATCAGACCATTAATATAAGACATGAACTATAAATTTAGAGCTTTTGTGCGTTAAGCCAAAAGGGGTGGACCGATTTGCTTTTAATTTGGTGCAGCATTTTTAAGTGATTCAGTCGAAAGTGATTCTCGAATACTGAGTGGCTAAGCACTTTATTTTAAAACTAAATCACAATCTCTCGAATTCTCGATTCCCAAATAGCTTATCACTTTTTTTGGTATTAAATCCCAAATCTCGAATTCCAGAATCTCGAATCTAAAAATCCCAAATGGCTAAGCACTTTTTGTGGTATTAAATTCCAAAATCTGGAATCCGAAAATCTCGAATCTTTTTTTTTAATTTTTTTTTAATTAAGTGCCCACATCTCTTTTTTTGTATTAAATTCCAAAATCTCAAATCCGGAAGGCTAAATAATTTTTTTTTTTCGAATAAATCCCAAAACATCGAGTGTCAAATTCTGAAATCTAGATATTTTTTTTTGGAAATTTACCGCCCAAATCTGAATGGCTTATGAAATTTTTGATATTAAATTCTAAAATGTCGAATGCAAAAATGTCGAATGGTATTAAATCCCCAAATTTTGAATGCCAAAATCTCCAATCCAAAAATACCGAATAAGCCCTTTTGTGCATTAAATTCCAACATCGCGAAGGGTATAGCATTTTTTTTTTTTTTTGTATTAAATCCCCACATCACGAATCCAAAAATGCTTAATAAGCACTATTTTTGGTCTTAAATCCCAAAATCTCGAATCACAAAAATTCCGTATGGCTAAGCACTTTTTGTTTAGCTTTAAATCCCAGAATCCTTTTTTTGTGGTATTAGATCCCAAAATCTCGAAAGACAAAATCTCAAATCCCGAAATCCCCAATGACAGCACTTTTTTATATATTCCCAAAGTTAAGAATCAAAAATGGCGATGAAGCGCTTTTGTTTTTATTAAATGCCAAAATCCCGAATGGCTTAGCACTTTGTATTAAATCCCAAAGTCTTTTATCCCAAATTCTTAAATTACAAAATCTGGAATACGGAATAGCTAACCCGGGGCTAAGACAAGCGAGAAGAACTAGTAGCGTTTATGTGTGGTAGTGTATCAGAACACGAGAGAGCTAACTAGTAGCCCAAATAGTATAATATTTTTGCCTGCGAGTAGCCTGCCAGTTATCCTACTAGTGTAGTGTTTTTTTTTTTCATTTATTTGTTTTGTTTCCATAGTTTCCATAATTTTTATATTTTTCTGTATGAAATATTTTTAAAAATCATACTAGTTGACAAAACGCGCAGAGAGCTACTAGTCACACACACATCCATAAAACTAACACTATGATACTAATGCTTCTAGTTCTACTCGCTTGTCTAAACCCCGGGTGAACAATTTTTTGGTATTAAATTCCAAAACATCGAATGCCAAAATACCAAATTAAGCAGTTTTTTTTTGGAATTAAATGCCCAAATCTCGATAGCTAATGAATCTTGAAATCTTGAATGAAAAAAAAGTCGAATTATATTCAATCCCAAAATCTTCAATCCTCAGAATATAGAATCTGAAAATCCACAATAACTTGCACTTTTTTTTGTTGTCAAATCCCAAAATTTTGATTCCTAATAACCAAAATCTGCACTGCCAAAATCTAGAATTCTAGTCTGAAATCCCGAATAACTCACCACTTTTTTAGTATTAACTCTTTAGATCTCAAATCCCAAAATCCCGAACGGCTTATGCTCGGTCTCCACTTGCTATTGAAAGACGGAAATTGACACACTTTGACAGGACAGGGTGGCTTTTACCAACTCAAAAAGCAAAGAAAGTAGTAGTAAAAAGCAAGTATAACTCACCTTGTCTTGTCAAACTGTGACGTTCAATGACAAGAGTGAAAACCTAATATTAGCACTTGTTTTGGTATTAAATTCCCAGATCGCGAAAGCCGAAATCCCATAATCTGGAATTCTCGAATCCCAAAAATACGAATGGCTTAGCAGTTTTTTTTTTCCCAAAGTCTTAAATGCTAAAATCTCGAATTCTAAAATCCCGAAGCTTTTTTTTTTGTTATGGTATTATAAGAAAGTGGGAAGTCAGTCGGGATTTAGGATTTTAAGATTTCAGCAGTTTTGATTCGAGATTTTGGTCATTCTGTATTTTGACAAGAAAGGTTATGACATTTGAAATTTTCAAATTCGCATCTTAGGGCATTCGAGATTTCGTCCACAACCCATTTTATTTTCACTTGTTTTTTTTGTTTGTCTATTTCTTCTATTTTTACTTGCGATATACGTAGTATAGGGCAAGTTTAAGATTCGTAAAAAAAAAAATTGGAGATGATAATTTTCCCTAACATTACGATGATAGAGAACGCGAAAAAAGTGGGTCTCGCAATTCTGTCTGTCTGTCCGTCTGTCTGTTCCTCGACCTGCAGCCTAAACGGCTGAAGCGATTTTCTTCAAACTTTGGACTTAAGGTTCTTATGTAATTCCCTAGAGGGAAAATTGAAATTTTTTTTTAGCTCAAAAACAAACGGTACCTGTCATACAGCCAATATACAAAAATTGATTTATTTCAAAAACGGCTCTAACGATTTTCAAAACAAAATTACGAGGTACTAAAATTACTAAAATAAATACTTTGGTAGAAAAAAAATTTGTATAACGGTTATTAACGGTACCTGTCATACAACCGATTTTTTGCTTGTCAAATTTCTCGTTAACTACTACACTGATTTCAACCAAAATTTTTATACAAAAGGTCGCCTACAATTTTAACAATTTTGCATATAAAAATTTTGGAAAAAATAATTTTTGGATTTTTAAAAAATATTGATTTTTTTTTTGAAAATTCAATATATTGAAAACGGGCTAATGAATTTTTTTTTAATTTTGTGACAAATTGTATTTTATTAAAAACTAAAAGTTGGCATACCAAATTTTATTTTAAAAAATGTTCAAGAATTTTTATATATAAAAAATTAATTTAAAAAAAAAACCGCTCTAACGATTTTTGAATTTTTTTTTTTTCATAAATTCATATTTATTAAACAAATCAGATGGCATACTTTTTTTTAGCTCTATCTGTTTTAGCAATTACTAATTTATAATAATTCATAGTAATCATTTATTGTTTTTAAAACTTTTTTGTTTAATTATATCATAATGTTATGGAACCAATACATACGTACGTTGATTATTTCAAGCTACGTTAAAGTTGTTAGCTACGAGAGCAAGTTTTGTGCGATCCATTCGTGCCCATTTTTTGATTTGAAATTCAATAAGGAGTAAGAATGGTCATTTGGATAACGAAATACTACATATACATACATATACTGTTGTATGTAATGCTCTTTTGCGGTCTTGCGGTTTATTTGATTTTCATTCGACATTTATAGTATACCTCTGTAAGTACAAAGTCCTGTATGTTAGTAGGTACGTGTATATTAGGGTGTTGGTTATTTCCCAAACTCATTTTTTTGGATAGCACACCCCCGTCAATCGAAAGCTTATGCCGAAAAAAAAATGATTGACCATAAAAACATTTTTCCGGGTTCATTAACCCGTGCCTCTAAGGTCATACTTTTCGAGAGAAAAATAAATAAAATGTGAATAGTGTAAAATTCGCATACAAATTTGTATGGAAAAAGTACGACCTTAGAGGAACGGGTTAATGACCTTCGAAAACATTTTTTTTTTTTTTGGTCAATAATTTTTTTCTTAAACTTTTGATTGACGGGGTGTGTTAGCCAAAAAAATGGGTTTGGGAAATAACGGACACCCTAGTGTACATACATACCTACAAATTTGTGGCATCAGGATGAATGTCTAAAGCACTAGTCCTAACGTTTGATGTGGCCGTCTATTCCACTCAGGGGAACTGGTACATGTGTGGTATTAAAAAAGGTTTTTTTTTTGCTTTTTTCGAATACTTTTAAGCTATGTATATCTGTGTGAGTATTTCATCCCATACGCGGGTCAACTTATATCCCTGTTTAAGTGTCAACACAGTGCGTACAGTTACGAATACCTATACGATAAACAGAATGAAGAATATGTTTTAAAGCTGAGAAAGAGGAATGTATGTATGTAGGCAGTAACGGATCTAGGATTTGTCTGTGGGGGGGGGGGGGCTAGGTAGATCCAGTTTGAGACATTAATGGCCATGTTTCACAAGTTTAACTAAAATATAAGTTTAAAATTAAGTTCAGGTTTCAAAGTAAACCTTGAACTTAGATAATTCTGTAGTTCTAGTTAAACGAATGTATTCCGCATTTAAACTTCAGTTCAATGTTCAGAACACTTGATCGTTATAATCATTCTCAAATCTTAATTGACAACTGCCATTTAATAATAATAATAAGTTATTATATTCCTTTCTATTTGAAATTATTTGTTTTAATGTTTTCGAGTGACGAGGAAATGTAACATTCGTTGTGAGAGTGAAAAGAGAAAAACGCTTCCCTTGAAGAACAAATTATTTTAACTATTGTGACGATGTTGATTTGTTTGAAAGTTGCCATTGCCGTCATACAGTCATATTAATCTTCGCTCTACTGAATTGAGGTTCATTTTAAACTGTGAAAACCAACGATTTGACCTTTAAATTTGAACTGAAGTTCAGGATAAGTTAAACTTAATTTTAAACTTTCACTGTGAAACTGGCCATAAGTAATACAATTTGTTTTTCCACAACTTAATTTTATAATTTATAACTAATATAAAAAAGTTTTAGTTTAGGTTAAAGGGTTGCTTGTGAAAATATACAAAGTTATATAAATAATTGAATTTTGGCATTTACCATTTTTCCTTTTAGAATAGCCGTGTTATTTGTGCATTTATATCAGCTTCTATCTCCGGTTTAAAATGTTTTCAATATAAAGTACAATAACATCTGTAGTATTTAACATTTAAAATATTTTTAAGTGGAGGTAGAAAAAAAATCTATATACCTTCAATTTTCAACCACATCAAGCTTTGAACCACCAGAGGAAAAAATCTGTCAATAAATTTGCACGTCGTCTAGAGGGATCGCAAATATTCACACGCATGATTTTCTGAGTGCTCTGATTTTGATTTGTTGTTCCCAAATTCTCCTTTGGTTTTAGCCCCAATTGCGTTTTTCTTGCAAAGTTAGCTAAGTTCTTAGGGTGAATTTTTGTTTAATTTGGCATGGTAATTGTTAAGTCCCGACGCCGTTTTTTCAATTATCTCTTCAAGCTTTAGCCCCAACTTGGACTTGACAGTCCCTTGAGTCAAGCTCAAAAACTTTCAGGTTTCAGCTCCAACCTAATTAATTTGGGGATTAGAAAAAAAAAACACGTAGCATAATAAATTGCATAGCCCCAGCCTCGTTATTTTTGTCTGACTCCTGATTCTGATTTCTATATTTCAATCAATTTTAAGAACAGCCTTTGGGGGGGGGGGCTTTAGCCCCTATAGCCACCCCCCTGGATCCGCCACTGTATGAAGGTACCTAGGTGAATATATTTTTTCTATTCCCATTCCCTTGTGTGTACTTTAAAAGTAAATTGCTTTTTTATTTTATTTTTATGAGTTTTGCCATTTTATTCTTTTTGTTTTTATTTTGTTTATGGATAGGTAAGGTACTCACTTTACCGTCACTTTGTTTAAAATACTTACAAAAAGGGGAAAGATAATAAAAATTGTTTTTTTTTTTTTTGTTTGTGTTTGGTGGTATTGAACGTGTTGTAACAAAATATTGCAGCACATATATACCACCTACCAAATTTAATATCTACCTATGGTCCCTATGTCTAATGGTAAAAGAAGAAATGTCTTTTATGACATCAGTTATCTTTGATTTGGAGAAACAATTCGGTTTTCGATGAATAAGTGTCTGGAATATTGTTGTACATTATACATTATGATAAGTGCGTATTCGTACATAAATACATATATTTTTTTTAGCTTTTGCATTTCTTTAGATAATAATAATAATTTACTTTTGTTTCCTATTTCAAACTGAATTCCTTATCACACGGAACGGTGAATGATTTCAATCTCAGTCGGAGACTGGGCACTTTCCATACTCTACGATTCCGAGGACACGCTATTTCCAGTCATCCAAACTACGTTTTCTAGCATCAAAGATGATCATTTGGTCTCTCAACCGGTGGTGGTTTGGAATTTCATGTCTTCCTTGAAGCTGAGGAAAAGATTCGTATCCCCGTTTCACCAGTGGAAGTTTAAGTTTCACTTTTGGTTTAAGCTTCAGTTGAACAATTCATTCGGGTTCACAGTTTTGTTTTAACCTTGAATTGAGTGCAATCTGTAGTTTAAGCCAAATGACAGCATTCTGCCGTTTAAACCTAAGTTCAACGTTTGGAACAACTGTACATAGTAAATTTTGTCTTATTGCACAATTTTGATTAATTTCCATTTTTTTTTTAATTTTTTATTTTCGTGTCACTTTAAAACTAAACAAACTTCCATAGATTTATAAACAACACAAAATATTTGCTGCTGTTGCCCGTGTTCTTTACTTTAGAGAGAGGAAGAATAGACAAGGAAAGCTACTTACTGTTTTCATTACGTCACATGACGAAACAAAACCGTACATAAAATCTAGTTAAACGAAGTTCAACTGCGCTAAAGTTCAGATTTCACTCTGAAACCCGACTATTAAACCAAAATTTTAAACTCGGTTTAAGGTTCAGGTGGACTTAAGTTCAAACTTCCATTGTGAAACTGGGAGTAAGACAGCCCTATTATGAGTATCAATTTGATACTCGATAATATCTATCAACTAATTGATGAATTGGTATTGTGAGTATCAACTGGTAATTTTAGACCGATTGTGAATAGTTAAATGTGAATGAGTTTTTTTTATCTCGTTTGACATTGAAGTTGTTTTGAAATTTTGTTTTGTGGAAAGAAAAATTGTTGTGCGAAAATGTAAGTTGTCTTTTTTTAAATATTTTATTTAGGAACAGAATAGTATAATAATAACTCCCTTCAATAAACAATGCTGTCGATGTCATTATTCCTTAAGTTTTTTTCCTTTTGAAAATCCTGAAATAACTTTACATGTTTGCATGCGAAAATAGTTAGATAGGGACAGAAGTAAACATCGTCAACAAAAAGTTATTTCTAAAATAAAATGCTACCATACAAATAGCTGTTTCTTTATATTTTTATATTGTATTCTATAGATAATTATAAAATGTACTTTTTATAATTATGCTTCTCAATTAAAAAAGTATTTGAGACGTATCAACCAAGGTTTTGTGGTTGATATAAAAATTGATGTGTATCTATTTTGTTGATATTCGTAATACCAAGTATATCAAAAAATCATTCACAATAATGATAAAATACGAAGTTCATCAACAAAGTTGATAGTTGATAGCCATAATACCAAAGCATCAAAATTATTGTTATGTATCAAGTATCTAGTTGATAGTTGATAGCTATAATAGAGCTGAGAGACTGTTCAGTTGATGGCTATTATTGATTTAGATTTTTGGTAAAAAATTTAATTTCTAACTAACCGTTTTACGGAGTTAGTAACAGTTGTAGAGTTGCCTCCAGTTATCGACTCACTGCTCTTGAGTGTCCGCATCGATTCATTAGTTTTTGTTTTCTAATTCCACATTAATAATTTTGATTCCTTATTTTTGTAGCTCTACGAGCTAAAAGAGCGCCATAATTGATTTTTTAAATTATGTAATTGGAAGATTGGAAAAAATCAGGCAAAATTTAATGAACCATATCGTTCACCAGTGGGAATGCCCCCTTGCGTTGTACCTACTGTTTAAACAAATTTACTTTAAACCGATTTGTTTTCTTTCAAAAAAATCGTAACTTCTCTTTCTAAAATAAGCTAAAAAGTCAAGTCACATTGTAAAAAAGTAAGGGAGGTGTAACAAATTTGATACTAAAAAGGTGTGTTGTGAATCGTTTGTCGCGTCATGTCAATTTGATTTTTGCTATTGTTTACTTAAAAGTTGGTAAAAGACATTGGGGCGTATTCATAGTCATTTTAGACCTGGGTCTAAGTTAAACTTGCTTTAGTTGAATTTTCGGACCTTGATTCTATTTCTTTAATTTTATCATTTCAAAATATTTGAATATATTTGTGTAGTATACCAAGTTAACTATAAAATAAATAAAAATAAATAAATCGGGTGGCACAACGGCTCATGAAGAACCAGGGCCTAGTGACTAACAACTCGCAACCATTCCTGTGTTCGCCTTTCGACAGGAAGATTTAATGCCGAATCCGAACGGCTAGACGAGAAGCACTTATTCGTGACAAGTGATACTCTTGGAGGATTTGTCAATTCCTCGCAAGAGGCAGTAGCCATGAAAAAAAACTTTTTTTTAGTTTTTTAGGTGGACGAGGCTGGGAAGCGATCCCAGACCTCCAGCGTGACAGTCGCTACGCTAACCATAACGCTACGGGCTACTACCAAGTTAACTATCTTATAAAAATATAAAACCAACAATTTGTAATTAAAATCGGTCTGTATTCATTGAGCCAAAATTGTCTTGAACTGTAATTAAGTTAAACCCGGGTCTATCTGCGACTATGAATATGCCCCATTGACCTTATAAAGGAAAAAAAATAAATCTGTGAAGTTGGCAGGGCAACTTTCACGTAGAGCAATGGGACCATCGCAGTAATTTGCAGTTTGTTTGCATTTCTTTTCCCGATTTTGCAGTTCATCAAATAGTGGGGGTAATCGAGTGACCTGCTGACTTCACAGTGAAGCTAGGAGGTCACATGGTGTATCTAATAAATTTAGAAGGCTAGGAAGATGCAGTAAGACTCCAAATTTGCAGTTTCTTGCATTTCAAGAATATGCTGATTCCAAATGTTGAAGACCTTAATTTGAAAAAAAAAAAAAAAAAATCATACGGTCCTGCTTACTTCACAGTGAAGCTAGTGGGTCACATGGTGCAGCTATTGAACTAAGCGTGCAAGAAACTTTCAGGATAGTATAGAATAGGCTGGTTCCAAATTTTGAAGCAATTAAATTGAAAAAAAAAAAAAAAAAAAAAAATTACTGGTCTGCTTACTTCACAGTGACCTTAGGCCTAATTTATTCAGTCAAAGTTGAACATAACTCTGGGTTTTTAACAGTCAACTTAAGAAATAGTTTTTATTCACTCAAAGTTGACGTTTTCAACTATTTATTTTAAAATCTAGAGTTGATCAACTTTGGATTTTGTCCCCGAAATAGTAGAAGATAGCGACCAAACTTGGGATTTTTCTTCATTTCTGTCCATTCATTCATGCTTATTAGTTATCGACCGAAATCAAGCATCGCCGGGTGAGTTAGTACTAAGATGGAGGACCGCATGATTTTTTTTTTTTGGTTTTATATTTTTATAATTGAAATTTGTTTATAAAACAAAAACAATAGAACAAGTGTACAATTTCAATTCACTTCAGTATTGTGTTTGTGTTCCATGTTGTATATGGAATGATTTGCTGGTCTTGCGATGTTTAAGTTTAGTCGGCGACGATTTCGCCGGACAAGTGTAAAAACATACTCATGAACATCGATCCATTCATGATTCCATTTCACAACAACAGTTTTTACGTTTCATGGAGCTGTTGATCTTTGTTTGGCTTTTCCTGTTTGACCCTACATTATTCTTCTCTGTGAAAATTTGTGTTTCTTCCTTTATAATTTCATTTTAGGAAAACAAAATAGTTATATGAACAAATTATAGTGTGTGCCAAGTCACATCTTATCGCTAGATGTGTGTTAATTATTTGCTTTAAAAATTAAATTTGTACCTAATCCGTTTTGTATAGCTTTCAATTAAGCTTGCTATTTTTTTGATTCCGCGCTTCACATGGAATGAAAAATTATTCAAAATGCAAAATTAATTCTAATGCAAAACAAAAGTTGAAAATGACATCTTGTGCGTCATGTGTCACAAATTTCCCAAGGATATTTAAGAAACTGCAGGTTAGTCAACTTTTGAATTTCAACTCTGGAGTTCAGATTCAATGTAGTGAATAAAAGCATTTTTCAACTTTCAGTTCAACTACGGATTTGAAGTCAACTTCTAAGTTGGCCAACTTTGGAGTTTTCATCAAGTTGAGCAGTAGTGAATAAATTGGCTCTTAGCAGGTCACATGGTTTATCTCTTGAACCAAGAGTTTATTTTTTTCGTATACCCGCTTCCAAAATAATGCCAATAAATATTATAATTGTGATTGGAAGTGATTAAAAATAATCTTTCCGTCGGCTTTTTTTGGTCACTGTAGTTTTTGCAATGAAACAATTAAGTTACATTAGCTTTCCCGACGTTTCGGCAGGGGTTGCTGCCTTCTTCAGGGGAACTTTATTTGGACAACAAGAAAAAATATATTGTTTACATTATAATAACAATAATTGAAACAATACAAAATACACTCACTTTAATAAAACTGTGTTTAAATTTAAACTGACATTTAAAATTATTGTATCTAATAATTATAATATTATTTACAAAAGTAAAGAAATAACCACTTCATACGAAGTTTAGTCTATGGAATTTAAACAAGGAGTAAAGAAACTGAAAGAATACTGTGTTATGATGAGACAAGAGAACAATAGATGGCAGAGATGTTTTGGGTGTCTTGTTTTCTGTTCATGTTGTTGTTGTTGTTGATGATGTGTAATGTTTCTAGGGTGTATCGTTTCGAAACATGTTTCTCTGTCTGTAGGACTTTGACACCTTCAAAATCTGGAGAGTGGCCGTTTTCGATACTGTGGCTCGCCAGGGCTGTCTTTCCAGGATTGTTTGATTTGATATCCGATTTATGATTAGAAATTCGCTGTTTAAGAAATTGTTTTGTAGTTCCGATGTAACACTGTGTAACACTGTCCTACAGACAGAGAAACATGTTTCGAAACGATACACCCTAGAAACATTACACATCATCAACAACAACAACAACATGAACAGAAAACAAGACACCCATAACATCTCTGCCATCTATTGTTCTCTTGTCTCATCATAACACAGTATTCTTTCAGTTTCTTTACTCCTTGTTTAAATTCCATAGACTAAACTTCGTATGAAGTGGTTATTTCTTTACTTTTGTAAATAATATTATAATTATTAGATACAATAATTTTAAATGTCAGTTTAAATTTAAACACAGTTTTATTAAAGTGAGTGTATTTTGTATTGTTTCAATTATTGTTATTATAATGTAAACAATATATTTTTTCTTGTTGTCCAAATAAAGTTCCCCTGAAGAAGGCAGCAACCCCTGCCGAAACGTCGGGAAAGCTAATGTAACTTAATTGTTTCATTGCAAAAACTACAGTGACCAAAAAAAGCCGACGGAAAGATTATTTTTAATCACTTCCAATCACAATTATTAATTCCAAATTGGTCAATAAATCATTTTTAGTATAATCATCGGACGGCTAGCCGAGCAGAATCAACAATCCATCAAAATGAAGAACTACTACCAACACATTAAATACAAATATGGTTTACAAGTGTGTGACAATTTAAAACAATACAGCAATTCACAAAAAACTTTAGCTTTACAAAAACAGAACTTAAAATTCCTACTAATATGCCGACAAACCGGACTTATTCCTAACCATTTAAAAAAGTCCACAAATAGCACAAAACAACTCCTTTCTAATAAAGAATCGATAAATGTTTATGAAAAAATCGAACTTAAATTCCATCAAAAAGTTCTCAACGTAGAAATAACAGAGATGCACCATAAGGTCAAGCGCACTAACAATTTAATTCGCCTTCACGACCAACATATCAAAGAGAACTTATCCCAAAACGAATACAAACAATTCACAACAAAACAAAAACAGATGTTTAAAGACACATATAATAAAAAACAACAATCGAACGCACATAAAATTGACACCCTAAAATCATCGCTTTGGAAGGAATTCAATATAGAAATGCATGAAAAATGGTTTGAAAATCGCACTAACATTGAATTCCCTTTAGAGGTCAAATGGCTTTTATCGTTGGGCAAGAAATTTGCACTCCCAGTGGATAAACATAGCTTTCCTCTTTTTCAATTGATAGCTGATGGAGAAGAAATAATTCGAAGTGTGCAAGACGAAAGAGAGCAAGAGCTTATGAGGGCACAATATAGCAACATGCTGCACTCGTTTCAACGCCACCAACAAAATGATCGATTTGCCAAATATTTGCTTAATGTAAATAAGCAAACAATCCATTTTCTTAGGCAACACAAAAACATTGTTATTGTACCAGCTGACAAAGGTAACGTCACCGTGGCGATGGAGCGTGTGGAGTATGACGATAAGATGATTGAATTGTTGTCAGATCGCAATACTTACAGATGGGTAAGGAATAACCCAACAACAACTTTACAAACTCGCAACAACGATCTAGTCAAATGGCTAAACAACAACAATTGCATTGATGATAGGGAAAAGCCGAAGATGACAACGTATACATCGCAGCTTCCATCCATATACGGACTGCCAAAAATTCATAAAGCAAACATGCCCCTGCGTCCCATTACGTCATCAATGAAACTACCATGTTATGAGCTTTCGAGGTTTATTGGCAGAATTTTACAGTGCGCGACGGCAAAATCAAGCTACTCGGTTATTAATTCATTTGAATTTGTTGAGAAGGCTAAAAAAATAAAATTAAAAGACAATGATGTTTTAGTTTCGTATGATGCAGTGTCACTTTTTACAAACATTCCCATACAACTAGCCATCACCATTATAAAAAAGAAATGGGAAATAATTAGTGAAAACACTAGAATTAATCTGAACAAATTTCTTGAAATCCTTGATTTCTGCCTCAAGGAAAATAACTATCTACAATTTAAAGATGACATTTTCAAACAAATTTTTGGCATGCCTATGGGCAACCCTTTGTCACCCACGATTGCAGATTTAGTACTTGATCACGTACTAGATGAATGTTTTAGTGGAATGGAAGAAAGGCCTACTTTTGTTGCTAAGTATGTAGATGACATTTTTGCCGTGATGGACAAACGCAACATTGAAAAAGTGCAGCTGATCCTTAACGGATTCCACCCGAAAATCCAGTTCACTGTGGAAATGGAACATAACAGGTCAATAGCATTTTTGGACGTAAAAATCCATCGTGAAAACAACCGTCTATTGTTTGACTGGCACCAAAAACATACTGCATCGGGAAGATTAGTCAACTTTCGGTCTAACCAAGCGAGGCACATAGTTATGAACACTGCATCCAATCTCGTCAGTAAAGTTTTCGCACTCAGCGACGAACAATTTCACTCTGCCAATGAGAAAAAAATCAAAAAAATCCTGAGTGACAATGGTTTTCCAAATTCTATAATTCGTGGTCTACTTCAGAAACAAAATTGCAAAATTCCAAGCGAAGACACTAAAGACCCGAATAATGGTTACTACAAAAGTATGGTTTACATCCCAAGACTGACTGAGAATTTTAAAGAAGTGATAAACCAAAAACTAACAGATGTTCGCCTGGCCTTCAAATCAAATAAAACTCTGAGTCACCTTTTCACTAAACTTAAAACGAAAGCGGATAAGGATAAAGTTACTGATGTCATTTACAAAATAAATTGTAAGGGTAAACCTAATGAACCATGCAACCAGTGTTACATCGGAACTACAAAACAATTTCTTAAACAGCGAATTTCTAATCATAAATCGGATATCAAATCAAACAATCCTGGAAAGACAGCCCTGGCGAGCCACAGTATCGAAAACGGCCACTCTCCAGATTTTGAAGGTGTCAAAGTCCTACAGACAGAGAAACATGTTTCGAAACGATACACCCTAGAAACATTACACATCATCAACAACAACAACAACATGAACAGAAAACAAGACACCCAAAACATCTCTGCCATCTATTGTTCTCTTGTCTCATCATAACACAGTATTCTTTCAGTTTCTTTACTCCTTGTTTAAATTCCATAGACTAAACTTCGTATGAAGTGGTTATTTCTTTACTTTTGTAAATAATATTATAATTATTAGATACAATAATTTTAAATGTCAGTTTAAATTTAAACACAGTTTTATTAAAGTGAGTGTATTTTGTATTGTTTCAATTATTGTTATTATAATGTAAACAATATATTTTTTCTTGTTGTCCAAATAAAGTTCCCCTGAAGAAGGCAGCAACCCCTGCCGAAACGTCGGGAAAGCTAATGTAACTTAATTGTTTCATTGCAAAAACTACAGTGACCAAAAAAAGCCGACGGAAAGATTATTTTTAATCACTTCCAATCACAATTATTAATTCCAAATTGGTCAATAAATCATTTTTAGAATAAATATTATATTATTAATTCAACAGTAAGCGACACTAAAATTGATTAGAAAGGTAGGTAGGTTAGGTAGCTATATTGATTTTCTACAATTTTTTAACAAAACGAAAAGAAATTGAAAAAAATTAAAAATCTATACAAATACCTTTCAGTTGTTATTTGATTTGTTCTACAGACATGTTTCTACGGCCCTAATCATACTCTATAGAACAAGAACTTAAAACAACATTAAATACCTACTTTTTCTTTATGAACCAAATTTGCTTGACGAATACTTATAATCTATTCTATACGTATAATTATATTCTCCTCTAGGTTATATCAAAACCTACCTTAATCACCTATACGAATTTATTTCATGTTTGAATTTTTTGTTTTAAATGGAAGATTGTCGTCATTGAATGTGACATCAAATAAATAAATGTAGGTACATATGTAGCTCTATATAACTTCTAACAAAACTAGGTACCAATAGTCACTTAATTCCGTTTTGAAAGCATAAATAATTTTGAAATGTATTTCAACAGCCATTAAATAAAATTTATAACAAAGTTGAACAATTTATTTTCTTTTTAATTATATATTATTAACTAAAGAGACCACCGCATCGACCGACGGCGGCGATGATGGCGACAATTTAAAACACAACCTATGGAATTAGGAAAGTCATTTACAAATGACTGTATTTTAGTAATAACTGAACGCCAAAAAAAAATAAAAGTCGGCGCGGAGTGTCGGGTGCAGCGCGTGTTTTGTTTTTGTTGGGCGTTTCAATGCAATAAAAGCGCCTTTCAAGCTGTTGATGTAGCAAACATTCTAATTAAACATTAATGCCATGCCGAATTACTGACCCAAACACATGTGTATTGCATACAGCATACATATGTACGGAGGCTCGCTTCGAATATACACATTTACATAATATTTAGGTATACATAAGCCTTAACTATGCCTGTTTTTCAAAACACTCATATCGGCTTCGTATAGACCTGAAACAGTAGTTACAATTCAACTGATTTTGGTGTTTATGGGAAAAGGCATGATTAGGACATATTGTTGATTCGAGTGAACCTCCACACCCTGGCCATAATAAAATTCAACTTAACTTTAACTAAAAGTCGAAATATAGAGGCACATAATTTGTATGTAGAGAGGGAATAAACGTATACAAAATAGAGTTTGTAGACTATGTTTTTTGTCCTTTATCGAACACAAAGGGTATAAACGTAGGTACATATTGCTCACAGTCATATCGAAAGTTTGGAATGTGTACCTGCATACATTAGGTACATACAAATTATGTTGACTGTTACTCTTCGTTTTCGAACACTAAAAATAGTATATTTTCAGGTTCAAAAATGTTCATTTTTACACACACAGCACGTCACATGATTAATGTCGTTTTCGGTTGGAGGTTCGGAGTTACTCCTTTTTGACTCCGCTTACTCCAAAATAATTCGATTGGCTGTTCCGAGTAATGTTTTCGGAGTATTTTTCTGTTCCGGCATTAATAAAGGAGTAGACCCAGAACACACAAATACATATAAACCTTTTCATCGGATTATTTGTCAAATTAATTTTACTAGACTGAACGTGCAAAATATACATATCAGAAAATTTACGTCCACACACATAAATGTTTCACAAATTAGTCTCGGAACAATAGAAGTTAATTCGATTGGAATCAAAAAGGAGTAGTACTGTTCCGAAATCCAATCGAAAACGACATAAGGTTGCTTTTTCTCATTTTTGTTATGCCCAGGCACAATTTGCTTCGATTTTGTTTGCATTGAATATAAGGCCACCACAGCGGTGGATAATTCGAGAGATATTTCGAACTATATACTGATTAAAGTTTTGAATATTCAAAGAAATAGGCGGTAGGTACCACAGAAATCTGCGTCCCCAAATTCTGAAATGTAGGTACCAAATTTTATTATTTTCCGCCGAGAATTGGAGTGGGAAATTATATTTATTATTTAAAAAGGTCCAACAAATGTTTTGTATACGGTGAGTCGTTGTCGAAATATTTGTTAAAACTTTTTTTTTTTTTCAAAATGGTTGCTGAAGCGCATTTCTAATAGTAGCAGCATATTTTTTTTTCACAAAGTTTCTAGGTCAGTATTTGTTGTGACATAAAATTTTATCAGAATATTTTTGAGAGAAAACCCATCTCTGCTTCGAGTGACCTGGAGTGTATAAAAGTATGATGATAAAACAGCTCGACTACAACAGCACTAACAGAAAATACCAATAAAATGCATATCCACAAATCCTGAAAAAAAAATCCATTTACTAAATATTTTGTTAGGGTTTGGTGGGATAAAAGTGTTACACAATTTTTAATTGCATTTTAATGCAGGACCATTATAGGTGTTACCGAGTATATGTATATACAAACATATGTATACTCAGTATTTTTTGTAATGTGTGTAGATTTGGCTTAAACTAAATGAACAAAACTAAAATTGACAACAAAAGTGTAGTGTAACTACTTCTATTTTATTATTTATTTAATTGTTGGTGGCAAAACAAAATTTAAAATGAAAATAAATTTGTTCGTTCATTTAATTTTGGGATATTATTTTAGCGTGTCAGAAGCAATAAATTAATCGTTGAGTGCACTTTGTAGCGAAGATAACAACCCTTTAACTGTAAAAGGTACAGGGTGATTCACAAAAGGTGTGACACAAAACAAGAATTTTTAGGTTAGGTCGTGAAAATAAGAAAAACGTGTGTTTAGGGAAGAGGGTATATTCCCCCTCCCCCTCATTTATGCATGAAAGGCAATTTTCTAAAACGAAGAAACAGACAAAAAATATTCAAAAACAACACTAACAATTCCATGTTATACCTTTTTGTAAAGCCAGACATTCTCTTTAATTTTTTTTCTAAATAAGGTTGTTTTAGTGAACAGTTTCAAAGAATTTTTTTTTTTCGAAATTTTACGTAATTAAGTATCTACTGAAAGGCGAACGGTCTTGTAGATAATTAAATTTTCTTTTTCAATTGATTTTTTAAACAAATTTAGAAAATATTACTTAAGCATCGAAAAATAATAATACAAAATGAAAAACCAAAGTTAGGTTAGTGCGGTAGACTGTCACGCTGGAGGTCTGGGTATACTTCCAGCCTCGTCCACCTAAAAACTAAAAAGTTTTTTCAGGGCTACTGCCTCTTGCGAGGAATTGACAAATCCTCCAAGAGTCTCACTTGTCATGAATAAGTGCTTCTCGTCTAGCCGTTAGGACTCGGCATACAATTGTAGGTCCCTTCCATTCCTGTCGACACGCGTACACAGGAATGGTTGCGAGTAAGTTAGTCTCTAGGACCTGGTTCTTCACAGCTGTTGCGCTACCCAATTTATTTATTTTTTCCAAATAAACCTTAAGCAAAAACACTATGCATAAAGCCTATAGTATGGCGGAAAGTTTAGTTTTGATAAAAAAAAGATGCTGGAAGTGATCCCTATTATATTTTTAATATGCAATTATGTGAAAAAGAAGATTGGGACATGTAACCTCGAGAAATAAAATAGTGACAAAAACAAAGGAGAATAGCAGGCATTTTGGTCTGGAAGGCTTAGCCGTAGTACATCATTTTTTTGTACGGACACAAAGCTGTAAACTATAGGGTTTAGGCAGCATATGACAACAAAGATTGCGATTAGAGAACAAATTATTTTAGCCAACACCCATTTTTTAGGACAAAAAAAAAATACTCGTACGTTGGTACACTCCAGTAGTACCTTATCTTTTCATAGGTTTTGTTTCTGGGCACTAGGTAGACGAGGTCCCATATATTTTCGCCCATTCTCCCTTGAACAAGTTTTAATAGTAGTATTTTTTTTTTTAGTAAATTTTGTTTAAAAAAACTGTCAATTAATGTTTGTTTATAAAGTTTAATTATCAAATATTAATTGTGACGTATATGTGTAATAACAAAATATCCCTGAGCCGATATCATTAATTACCCTCAAGATATTTGAGCGAAACACAGTTTTCAATAATTTGCAGCAGTAATTTTTGTATTTAAATTCCTTTTTTTCATTCTTCATAACGTCGCTCGTTATGTTTAGAATCAATTTGATCCGAAGTCGTTTGCATTATTTGTTTTGTTTTTAATAATTTTTAAAAGAGTTTCTGTAGATTTTTTTTTCAAAATCCTATCAATTATCAATAATGGCATAATGTTTACAATAAAATTAGTCCGAAGGCAATATTATTGTTTGTAACCAAAATATTCGAAACGTAAAACATTTTTTATCAATTGGCATCAGGTTTTTTTTTTAAGAAAATTGATTGTTTTTAATGCTTATCACGTCGTTATGTGTTAAATAAAATGAATTTGAAGTCGATAGCATTATTTGTTCTAGAAATATTTGATACAAATCATATTTTACTGAATTTTTTTGAAAACCCTTTATTTGTAAATCCAATTTATCTGCAGTCAAAACCTTATTCATTATCACAAGTCACAACAGTTTTTTTTTTTTTAAGTTTTTAAAACTCGATTCTGTTTTACCTATAAATAAAAAAAATTAGCCTAGTCAACAAAAAAAAAAAAATTGAATCAATAAACCAAAAAATCAGAAATTACTTAAAATTTAAATCGATTAACACAAAACCCGACTACGCATTGCACCAGAAGTTGTGCAGTGAAAATACGATACGATCTGTCCTTATAGCCATATCTCTAAAAGTTTAAAAGAGAAAAAAATATACATATAAGAAACATCTCACAAAATGAGTCCTCATTAAAATCCATTTGCAATTCATTGTATACGGAATAAATAAAATCAAAGAATTGGAACATGTTTCACATGCCATCCATCGCATCGTTTCGAGGAGCAAAAACAAACCACTTTTATATGTTTACCTTTCCTCGTTCCGTCTCTCTCATCAGAAATGCTGTCGGACAGATAAATATACACTCCGCTCCACTTGAATAGAAACAAACTTTTTTTGTACTATCTTAGCGTGTAGCGCTTTGGTAAATTTATAAATTCACCTTTTGGTTTTAGTGCCTATAAGAGGTATCTATTGCGAATAAAACTGCAGAGACAGAAAATACCAATAGGTTATTTTTTACCACTTTTCTAATTACTTCATTTAAATCACTGATTTTTTTTTGCGTCACTTGAATAGAAGCACTCTCTTAAATAAGGAAACAAATTGAAAAAATGCAGTAAAAGAGGGTCGTTTTTTATTAGTAATCATATTTTCATAATGTGTGCTACCACCTTTATTTGAAATAATCTGAAAATCCCCGTTGGAGACTGAATAATGCAGTTATTTTATATTATTTAAAGAAATTGCACTTCATGCTTCTTTGAATGCATTAGAAAAAGATTCTTTGCCCTCATATTGTCAGTCAGAATCGTAAACTCTACGAACCATCCATCCCAATACGTTTTCAATAATATTTTGGTCCGGAGAATACGGTGGCCATTGAAGTAAGGTAACATTTTTTTCGGATATCCAACTGTTAATGATCCTTGCGTTGAGGATAGGCACGTTGTCTAGTTGAAATGTCCATGGTATTTGTCCAAAGACATCGGTAAAATTAGGGAAAGCTTCTTGCAATATTTCCTTGTAGGAGTTAGCCGTCATTTTCAATGTGGGAAAGTCCAGAACAATTGTTCAAGACCAGAAAATCGCACCCCACGCCATTACACCGCTTTATCGGCCATGGTGGCGCTCTAGAAACCTGGGTTCCTGCCTTATAACAAGAAAATAGTAATTATATCCGTCCGGGCCATCATAATTGAATTTTTTTCGTCAGAAAACAACACTTTTGTCCAATCTTCCTTCCACGTCATATTCTTCCTGCAAAAATCTATTATATATTCTGTCTTCGTATTGGATTTAGCGGTGGTTTTTTCTTCAATTTTAGGGGCTTTAAATGTTGTGACCCACGAATAACACGTCTAATAGTGCTAAGACTCACTGTAAAACCACTCTTAGTCTTGATTTAAGCAGTAGAGTTGCTTGAATTTGAAGCCAGTCTAATTATCTTTCTTCCGTCTGCTTCTGTTGTGGCTCTTGGTTGCCTACCTTACACATTTTTTCGATAGTTTTCTTTATTTCTAAGGTTCGACCAAACAATTTTCACACTTCTACATATTTTGTTGGCAATTGTGCGTAGGGGAACCTTGTTTTCCTTGGGTACTTTTATTTTGGCTTTTTCTGCAGGGTTTAATGGTTTTGCGCGGCCCATTTTTTCTTTGATAAAACAATTATTATTTTAAATCTACACTTTCATTATAAGAACAATATTTTTTGTTCTTACCTTAATCTATAGAGACAAAACGCACACTGTTTCTATTCAATTGGCGTAAAAAAAAATACAGTGTATTTAATGAAGTAATTATAAAAGTGGTAAAAAAAAAACTTAATGATATTTTTCTGAATTTTTCTGTCCCTGCAGTTTAATTCGCAATAGATTCCTTTTTTAGGAACTAAAACCAAAAGGTAAATTTATTACCAAAGCTCAACACGCTCTGATAGTAAAAAAAAAGTTTGTTTCTATTCAAGTGGAGCGGAGTGTACATAATGTATATAATGTGCGATGTTGGACGGGCACTTGTGGCCTCTTTAACTACTGTTGTATTATATTATAATCATCGATTAATATACACTCCGTGTCACTTGTTTTAATTCACATTTGGTAGGTATATGATTAATATTTAAGATATATTATTTTCAAAATCAAAAAAGTAAATTCAATTTACCGGTGCATTGGTATGTTCCTAGAAAATGTACTTTTCACATTTCTTTCAAAATTTAGTACCTAAATATAATTTTTTTAGAACCAAAACCAATTCACATACATGTACGTGCGTTGAAAGCATCTCTCAACGAAAAATACTGTAAAACCTTTAAAAAAAAAGTAAGCTGTATTGCATAGTAAATGCGGAGAAAGAACTTCTGTCCTCGAGTAGAGTAAACTGTTCAACATAAAATAAAATGTCCAACAGTGAATCATAGAAAATCTCAGATTTCTCAAGTCTAAAAGTGGCTCTTTGAATTTAATCAAAATTTGGAACGTTTCGCTTTTCAGTTCCTGCACGCAGTAAAAATACATATATGTTAAATATGATGGCTAAGGCCTAGTTTTTAAGTTGGGAGTTAAACCAGAGTAAGTTAACTCTGGAAATCGATTTGTCTATTATGGCAAGAAGCAGTTTCTAAGTCAAGGATGGATGCAGAAAGACTTAGAAAACAGGAAAGATAAAAAAATATCAAAAGCATTTTTTGAGTTAGTATACAGAGTTAACTCACCGAATTTGGTGAGTTAACTCGGATTTAACTTGAAACCCACTCTGAAAAACTGGCCGTTAGTTAGTTAGTAATTATACTTTCTGAGTATTGTTGTGGTTACACAAGTAGATCGAATAGTTAAATTTGTTGAAAAAAATTTTTGGATTTTTGGCGCTTCCCCTTAAGTAATAATAATCAATTAAAAAGAAAATCCTGGTCCACTGCTGAACAGAACCCCACATTTTTGATAAGAAAAAAAAAAAAACTAAAAAAAAAAGTCCCAATCAAGTGTGGAGTGGACATAAGTTCCAAACCGGCTTCGAAATGGCTCTTTATGTATAATAGGCCATTGAATATATCTACCGGAATATGTAAGGAACAAAGGAAAAATTTATTGCGTTCAAGGGTTTTTATTATTGAATTATACTTGTGTGGAATATAAGCATCCTTAAAACAAAAAATTCACCCACACTCTGGTCACTTTTCAATTTTTGTGGTATAACTGGAAAACTAAAAGACTAGTTGGAGAATTTAACTTAAGAGACTTTTTGTGGGAAACTAAATTTTCTATGAAAAAGGATGGTCTTAAAAATTTTATAAAAACTTTTAATTTTGAAAAGGTAACAAAAACTGACCTAAGAAAGTCGCAAAATCATGGATTTAATTTTTTTTTCTTAACTATTTATAGAGTTATTTTGTGCAAACATATGACAGATCAAAATTTTTTTTTTTTTTTACAAAACTGGCATACAAAATACCCAACCAAAAATAACCATTTTTTATTCATTGCTCCGAACCATAATTATTTACAAATAGATTTATGATTTGTCAGGGCCAAAACTTAAACAATACAAATTATTATTAAATTGTTTGCAATCTGTAGTAGTGTATTGTAGTAGCCCGTAGCGTATTGGTTAGTGCGTTGGACTGTCACGCTGGAGGTCTGGGTTCACTTTCCAGCCTCGTCCACCTAAAAACTAAAAAAAGTTTTTTTTTTCAGGGCTACTGCCTTGCGAGGGATTGACAAATCCTTCAAGAGTATCTCTTGTCACGAAAAAGTGCTTCTCATCTAGCCGTTCGGATTCGGCATACAATTGTAGGTCCCTTCCATTCCACGCACACATGAATGGTTGCAAGTTGTTAGTCACTAGGCCCTGGTTCTTCACGAGCCGTTGCGCCTATCAATTTAGTTATTTATTTTTTGCAATCTATCATATTAAGGACTTTAGCTTCTTATTTTTACATTTGGCGCAAAAAAAAGTCGGGAATGGTTTGGTAAAAAAAATTTATTTATTATCCTTGATATTTGGATTTTTTTTTTCAGGTCGTTTTTTGGTAATTTTTTACCCTCAGATTTTTTTATAAAATTTTTTAAAACTATTTATTTTGATCCAACAAAAAGTCCCTTAAGTAAAATTCTCAAATTCGGCTTAGTTTTTGAGTTATATCAAAAATATTGAAAATTGTCTAGTGTTCTCAGAAATGCGTGATTGAATTTGGGCGAAATTTGTTTTTTTGGAAGAAGAAGAAGCTTGGGTCACATAAAAAAACATTTTCAGTAATAAAAATCCCTTGAATGCAATTATTAATTTTTACTAGAAGGTTTATTCACCTATACATTAAAAGTCGCTTATAAGTCATTTTGTTACTAGCCTCCGGGACTTATATCCCAATACTTCATTTACCAAAGATACGCAGAATTAAAAAAAAATGTCGTTTGATGTTGTTTTTATCATAGTTCGAAAATGTTTCTTCTCGTAATTATTTGTTATTTCATAAAATTTCTGCAAATTTAATAATAAAAAATAAAATTTATGTCGGAAGTAAAGTTACAACACACTTTAAAAAATACCGAACTTAACCAAGTGCTACCGAGTGTAAATACCTCACAAAATTCATTCTACTCTAGTGTATCATCCGGCCAGGTATTGAAAATTTATTTTTGAAAACAAAAATTTTAAATCATAACTTTTTTTATAATTATAAAAACAAAAAATAAATCCCTCGCTCTGGCTAGCTGGGCATAACTGTTTTCTGTCTGCCGGTCGTCCGTGGAATTTTATTCGTGGAATGATTTAATTGGATACTTAAAAAATTTTTTTAGTTCGGTTGAAACATTTTTGCTGTTTGTTTGGATCAGAATGCGTCTAACAGATACGATACGATATCAACAGGCGAATATGTAGATGTACCTTTATTTTTTTCATGTCTATTAGACTACTAGGTAGGTACTTAAATAAAATAAAAAAAAAAAATTTATGAGAATCTTTAATTGTGCCAGAATGACTATTTAAATTATTGTGCAATATTTTGTTAGTAAATTATTTCTTCAAAAGTTATATATATAATATACATTTCCTATGCCTCTTATAGATGAAAGTGGGTAAAATGAAGTGGATGCCTCTCAGGATATAACCATAGTGTGGTTTTTATTTATTTTGTATTTTTGTTGGTCGTTGTTTTATTTTATGTATCTCGATGTTGCCAATAAATGAAGATAAATTAATTAATAATAATAATAATAATATAGAAATGAAATATTCTGTATTTTTGAGTTTCGAGGGCGTGATATGAATTCCCAAAGTGCTTATTTTGTTGTCTTGTTATAAGAAAACAAAAAAGCTGGATTAACACAATTTGGTATATTGTATTGGGGAATTAAGGCCCCAGTCTTTTGTTACACTTCAGGTTTAATTTGTATGTGTTTTGTGGAAATCGATTGCCCTATTAAGTTATGATGGTCCATTAGAATAATTGAAACTTTTGTTTGGAATATTGAGACCCGTTTTATGTTTTTGTTTTTTTTTTTGATATATTCGGCCACAGATACCGCCAAGAACAAAATTGAGAGTGGAAATTTTCTAAAAAAAATACCCAATAGCTTTTTAAAAACCCAATAGCTTACGAAATTAAAAAAAAAAAAACAATAATTTTTTGTTTTTAAATTATCAATTAAAACTATTTTCTTAAAATAAAAAAAAAAAAAATACCCAATAGCTTTCCCCATTAATTTATTTTTTTTTTTTTTAATTTAAATCAAGTTGTTTTTAAATAATTACTTTTCAAACTCGAAATTTAAAAAAAAAAAAAAAAAAAAATCATTTTTCTTTTTCTTTGTTCATATTAATTCTGAGTCAAACACTGAACACTGGATGGTTCTAAAACATTTACTTTTTAAAATAAAGAAAATATAGAAACCAACATTTTCATAAAACGAAGAAGAATTCGTTTAGTTTTTTTTTTTTTTGTTTTTATTAAAAAGTCAGATCCTTTATGTTTTAATTTTTTAAAAAGTAAACGTCGAAGACTCATCTGGTTTTCAGTGTTTGATTTAAAATTAAAAAGAAAATTGAATATAAAAATTCAAAATAGTACTTAGACCTAATTTTAATCTCGATTAATAAAAGCGACTTTTTGAAATTTTCTTACGAATCTTATTAATTTTTCATTTTTAATAGCGAATCTAAATTTAATAAAGAGTGAATGAATAAGAGCTACACAATTGTAAAATTTATTAAAGAAGAGTCAGTTTGAAAAAAAGTTTGTATTATTATTTTTTTTTTTAAATTTTTGAGTTTGAAAACTTATTTTTCAAAAACTATTTACTAAAACAAATTGATTAAAATAAATTAAAAGCGTGAATTTCTGGCACTGAAAAACTTAAGTAGGTAAATTTACCTCTGGAACACGCTTTAAGTCAATTTCTGATTTTGTGTTAAATATTTATTCAATTGACGTTTCGGCCGTGGTTATGATATTATCTAAAATTATGATATTATATCAAATATTCTTTAAATTTTGTGAATACTAATCGAAAATATTTACAAAATGGGTATACATTTTCTATAAAATTGGATGTTAATATTAATATTTTTATTTTTTAATTTTTATTTACAAGCTCTAGCTAGATCATTTATGTCGAACCTTATGCGATTCGACCTATAATTGAATTTGTCCTTTACCGGGCTCTTCATATCTTAGTCCGGCTCTGACACTTAACACCAAAACAAATTAACTCAATTGAAATTCTTTTACTCGAAAAATTTAATTAAAAAATAGTTTTCCAATATATAGTTTAAATAAACCGAACAGACACAAATTATTATCAAGGTAGACTTTTATTTTAAATAGCTCTTTTGGACACTCTTGGCGTCAATAAAATAGATGTTTTATGGTATTTTTGTTTAATTAGATTTTACATAATAATATTTTATATATGTATCTTGCTTACACACGTATTTTATAATAATATTTTCTTTTTAAACAAAAATGATGTCGTTTCAAAATGTAGCTTATGTGAAAAAATAAATTTGGCAAGTTACCAATTTATTTTTGTATCGATACACCTGACATTGTAGAATATATACATATGCACCTATTGTTGATTGATATTTTGGATCAATAACCTAACTTAGACATGGGACACGTTGTGTCGTCTATAACCGGTGTAAAAATAACTTTGAACGAATTATAAATGACACAATTTGTTTGAAGTTTTGACATAAAAAAAAACAACAATTTTGAATTTTAATTTTCTCAAACTAAACAAACAGAGAAGGAGCAAAAGTTTGTGTTAGAAAACAAATTTAAGAAATAAATATCAACGAACTTACAAAATTCTAATAAAAAAATGCAATTACTGAAAACAGTTGACCTTTTATGTGGGTTTGGTTTGTTTTCTGATGGTGTGTTTTTCGTTCGAATATTCCAAATATGAGCTGCTTATACGACCTTGAAAAATAACAAAAAAAAAATTAAATTCATAAACAAAAATCTATGACTGACCAATAACGGAAGCTAGCTTACATTTTTTGACCAATTACTGGCCTTTTAGATGGCATACTTTTATTATTAATCTTATAAATAAGATAGGTACTTAAAGTCTAATATTGTGACCTTGAAACAAAATTAAAAAAAAAACTCACTAAAAAAAAACTCACTAAAAAAAACCTATGGCTGATCAATTACTGAAACTAAGAGACCTTTTATAACGATTGTCCTTTCACAATGAAGTACATTTTATGAAATTCCTTAAAATTAAGGACTTGACAATTTGGACCTAGCCTATTCTTGAAATGTAAAAATACTGCAAATTTCGAACCTTACTGCTTTTTTTAGCATGCTTAATTCTCGAGATACACTTTTTTACTTGCCAACTTAACTGTCAAGTCAATTTTATGAAATTTCTCAAATTAAGCACTTCACAATTTGGAGACAGCCCTTACCTACATACTCTCGAAATGCAAACAAAAAACTGCGAAATTGGAGTTTTACTACTATTTTCAATCATGCTTGGTTCACGAGATACAGCATGTGACTTACTAACTACACTGTGAAGTAAGCAGGACAGTATGATTTTTTTTTTTTTTTTCAAATTAAGGATTTCAAAATTTTTACTCAGCTTATTCCTGAAATGCTTAAAAAACTGCAAATTTGGAGCCTTATTGCAAGTTCCTAGCACGAAAACGACTTGGTCAATATTTTCAAAACTAGGAATAAAATAGTTTTTTATTATTTTGTAGAATACTTGAAAAAATTATGTTTCTAAATTCAAAATTACCGGTACCTTCCATGCAAATGTTGAAAAACCGTTAAGGACAAACTTATTTTTCTCAAAAACGGCTCCAAGAATGTTGATAAAAATATATGCATTTAATATATAAGGTATGGTCAATATTTTAATGAAAACAAATTTTACCAATAACGGTTAATAACGGTACCTGTCATAGAACCGATTTTCTTGTTAACAAATTTCTCGTTGACGGCTGCACCGATTTCAACCAAAATTTTTACCCAAGAGCTCCATCACAATTCAAACAATTTTGCATATACAAATTTTCCAAAAAAAAATAATTTTTGGATTTTAAAAAAAATATTGAAATTTTTTTTTTTGAAATTCAGTATCTTGAAAACGGGCTAATGAATATTTTTTTTTATTTTGTGTAAAATTGTATTTTATGAAATACTAAATGGTGCCATATACCAGGTTTTATTTTTGAAAATGATCGAACAATTTTATATATAAAAAATAATTTTTAAGGAAAACCGGATCCAACTGGATCCAACGATTTTTTATTTTTTTTTTTTCCATAAATTCGTATTTATCAAACAAATCAGTTATGGCATACTTGATTTTGAGCTCTTACTTTCAAAGCCATTAAAATAATAAATTTATAGTAATGTGTAGTTTGCTGTGCTGACATGATAACAAACATAATCATAAACGGTATGAAAATGTTTGTTCCTCACAGATCAAAGAGTTTGAAGCCAAAAGAAAACTCTTGGTTTGATGGTAGCTGCAAAGAAGTGATAAGGAGAGAGTTGTGCTTTCGAATATACAAAGCCAACCCTTCTGAGGAAAACCACATCAAGTTTAAGCAAGCAAGGAATGTTTGTAACGCTTGGATCCAAAGAACCAAATTCTTTCACGAACTAAAAAATAAGACAAAAAATAATCCAGTGCCCTAAAGGCTGTAAAAAATTTTGGTCATTCGTAAAGAAAATGAAAAATTCCACCTCTTCGTCGGTTCCCACGCTCCTCTACAACGATAACCCTGTTGTCAGTTCCATAGATAAGGCTAATTTGTTTGTAGAACTATTTGCAGCAAATTCTTCTCTGCCCGATAACGACATGAATCCACCGGTTCTTGAAAATGTAAACTTTTCAATTGGGACAATTTATTTTCGTACCCGAGCAATTGCAAGAATATTAAAAGATCTCGATATTCACAAATCTGCTGGCCCTGATGGTATATAACACATTGTTCTGAAGAGATGTTCTTCCCCATTGGCAAAACCACTGCGCAAACTTTTCTATCTTTCCTATTCTACAGGATATTTCTCGAAAAGTTGGAAAACAGCGTTCGTCCAAACAGTCCCCAAAAAAGGCGCATCCTCTTCAGCCTCTAATTATCGGCCAATCGCACTGACGTCCCTTTTGTCCAAGGTCATGGAAACACTGATCAATCGACAGCTTAAGATATATCTTGAAGAACATAATCTTTTTAATGACCGTCAATATGGTTTTTGCAGTAATAGATCCACTGGTGATCTGATGGCATATCTCACTGAAAAGTATAATCAATCCTTACATCGTTTTGGGGAAAGTAAGATTATTGCGCTTGATATTTCTAAGGCATTCGATAGAGTCTGGTATCCTGCCCTTTTATAAAAAATGAGTGCGTTTGGTATTGATGTATCTCTTATTCGTTGGATTAGTAATTACCTCTCTGACCGTTCAATTCAAGTTGTTTTGGATGGTTTTAAATTTGAAGTTCGTAAAATAAATGCTGGTGTCCCTCAAGGCTCTGTTTTGTCTCCGACTTTTTTTTTCATTTTTATTAATAATCTTTCGTCCGAAACTACTAATCCACTTAACTGTTTTGCTGATGACAGCACCCTCAGCTCTTCATATTCATTTCCTGATTCAATTCCTTGTTCTGCGAATGTGGAATTGCAACGGCAATATATGTTGAGCTCATTAAATTCCGATCTAAATAGCATCGTTAGATGGGGTATTAAAAATCGTGTTGGATTTAATGGTTCCAAGACGCAGAGCTGTTGTTTATCCTTAAAGCGGAATATTCCCCCAATGCCATTGTTCATGGATGGCTCTTGCATCGTGGAAACAAAAAAGCTGTCAATTCGTGGTATGTGTATTACTGACCATCTTTTGTGGAATGACCACATACTGGATATTACTAAAAATGCGGCCAAATGCTTAGGTTTCCTAAGACGATGTAAAAACTTTTTTTTCCCCCTCTGATTTGGCCACAATTTATAAGGGTACATACGTCCGAAACTGGAATATAATTCTCATATCTAGTCTGGTGCATCAAAAACATCTTTGCACCTACTGCACAGAATTCAGAGAAGAGCTTTAAGACTGATAGGTGACAGAGCAATTTCCGAAACAATTGTTTCGTTGGAACATCGTCGAAACGTCTCTTGCCTATCTCTGTTTTACCGCTACTTTAACAATGTTCTAGTGAAATAGCGAGTTACATTACCCCACTAAAAAAATTTCACCGTAATACTCGCGCCGCTGGGAATGCGCATCGGTATACCCTTGAGCCAAATTTCGGATGTACAGTTAAGTACAGAGATTCTTTCTTTTTCCAAAAAACACGAATGTGGATTTTCTTAACCGACTCTGTTTTTCCTCCCCATTTCAATGCCCAGACATTTAAGACGAATGTGCATAGGTTTCTCCTACTAAATCCTCCTAGTGTTTTCTTAACCAACATTTAAAGGGTAGTCATAATTATAAAAAAAAAAATATTTTTTTAATGATATCATAACATTTTGGAACTTGTACTTGTACATCATCAATTTCTAGCTACGTTAAAGTTATTACCTACGAGAGCAAGTTTGTGCGATTCAGTCGTGCCCGTTTTTTTCCAAATTAAGGACTTCAAAAATTTGTACCTAGCCTTTTCTTGAAATGCAAAAAAAAATGCAAACTTGGGGCATTACTGCAAGTTCCTAGCACGCATAGCAGCCTCTCCTACCAAATGGTGGGGGAGGGGGTGGTTTTGGTGGTAAAATCGACTGCCGTACGATATTTTACACCTTCCTAGATAACATTTTTCTATAGAACGACCGCACAATGACTCAAGTCATGACTAAGCAGAATATTGCTCCAAATAAAAATAAAATGTTATTTCTCTTCATTTGAATTCAAATGTAGAAAAACAAAAAGGTAAAATAAAATTATCATTAAACCAGCAATACAAAAATCATAATATATAAAAAAATGTGCTAATGGTAACTAAAAATTTCCTTAAAAAATAAGTCCTACTCTTAATTTTATAGCAAATTGTCTGGATATAAAAATGATTACTATTGCACTTTCTTACAAGCTACATACGAGAAACGATAAGCAAAAATCGTATTTTCTTGCAAAAATATTTTATAAGAATGAACTTAATCCGCTATGCGTTTTCGGATTAAAGAAATAAACTATAACAACATCTTCAATATCTTAACCCAACTATTTATTAAACTATACAAAATCTACTCCACTTAGTAGATACCTTGTTATTTTCATCAACTGCCAAGGCTAAAACACTATAGCTAGAGCTACCGCCTACATACCTACAAAACCGCGTAAAAATAGGTCAACTTAGTTAAGCAATATCAACTTGCCTCTTCGTCTTCTTCTCTTCACCCATTTAAGTTTTTTACCTATTTAATATATACGCCCACTTTTTGTTATAGAAGATATGACATCTTTAATATATGCAGCAGGTTTTGTGCATCTGCATAAGCACTTGAAAGCTCAATCTGATGTTATATAGAAAGAGATGGTGTTGGTGGATCAAGTCAGGATGATAATGGAAAAAGGAAACACTACCTATATACCTTCCTACGCCATCAACTGTTTTTTTTTTTAAATATATATATTGCACCCTTACCACGCCGAGGTTTACTTCCAACCCATCGAGCATTTCATCCTTTTAGCTCGTGTCGAAGCACCATTCCACAATAATTTTTTTCGCGACTTAAACGTTGCATAAATGTGAAGCATTTTGCATGCTTGAATGCCAGCAGAAAACCCAGAAATGGTTTCCCTTCTTACTTCACTCCTTCAAATCCCGACTGATACCCCTGTGTAGCCTTCTTTTAGAAATTAACATAAGCACACTGCAAATGCAAATGCAAAAACATATTCTTCCTACACCTACATACATATAAATACATACATACCTACGTACAGTTATTCAATGGAAAAGGATGTCGTTGGTAGCGGCGCGATGTCGAAGTGAATATTGTGCTGTCATTTGAATTTGTTTTAAGGATTCTCTTCAGTTTTTTTTTCGAGACAAATTATTTACAAAGCACTATTGACGGTGCAAGTGGATGCTCCTGTTTCTTTTGTTTTGTTTCATTTTTTTATTTTTTTAGTGACAGATTATGTTAGGTAGCACAAATGTATATGTATTTATGTTCAAAGAAAAAGAGATTATTAGCACTCAAGCAAGTATGAATAAATATTCACAAAAATAAAAAAAGGACACCAGAAAAAAGGATTTCGCAAAAATCAATTTCAAAGTGATTTTTTTGTTGTTAGCTTGGCCTTATAAATGTTGCACCTTGTTACACTTGATGGAATTAATCGAGTGCATGTAGGTTATATGCAATCTTGTCTGCTTTCAGTAGGGTTACACATTTATAGTACCCTACCTACCTATAGTTCCTGTTAAAAGGATAACTTCTTCATAAGCTGTTATAATTTTTTTTTTATTTTAGTTTTATTTGTCAGTTTCAGTTTTATCTTGTATTTGTATAAATTTTGAGAGAACAAGAATACTTTTTGTTGGTTGTTCTTCTCATGGATTATGTGGATTGACAAATCGTGCTATATTTTGTTTTTAAGAAAAATACACTTAGGTTTCATTTCATAAAAGTATAGGAAAGTATTTATATGTTTGTATTTCTATATATGAGATATGATATATTATGCGACATTTGTATATCCAATGGGATTGTGTGTTTTTTTTTTTTTAATTTTTTTTATTTAGTTGACATCAAAAGTTTAAGCAGTTGGAAGGATGTCAGATTGGTAAAAGATTTGTAAAAACAGTCCTTTCCTGTCCTGTGGGATTTGTTTTTTTTTTTTTTTTTTTTTTTGACATTGGATTTTTCCTATTATGTTGGTAAATAAATAGAAGAAATTGTCAGTTAGCTGATGGCTGAGTTAGTGATTTTTGGTTTGGATGAGATAAACTTGAAAATCCATTTTTAAAATCGAAAATTTGCTGTTTTTTTAACAATAACATTATATAGGAAGGAGCTAACGGGTGATTTTTTTGAGGTTAGGATTTTCATGCATTAGTATTTGACAGATCACGCGGGATTTCAGACATGGTGTCAAAGAGAAAGATGCTCAGTATGCTTTGACATTTCATCATGAATAGACTTACTAACGAGCAACGCTTGCAAATCATTGAATTTTATTACCAAAATCAGTGTTCGGTTCGAAATGTGTTTCGCGCTTTACGTCCGATTTATGGTCTACATAATCGACCAAGTGAGCAAACAATTAATGCGATTGTGACCAAGTTTCGCACTCAGTTTACTTTATTGGACATTAAACCAACCACACGAATGCGTACAGTGCGTACAGAAGAGAATATTGCGTCTGTTTCTGAGAGTGTTGCTGAAGACCGTGAAATGTCGATTCGTCGCCGTTCGCAGCAATTGGGTTTGTGTTATTCGACCACATGGAAGATTTTACGCAAAGATCTTGGTGTAAAACCGTATAAAATACAGCTCGTGCAAGAACTGAAGCCGAACGATCTGCCACAACGTCGAATTTTCAGTGAATGGGCCCTAGAAAAGTTGGCAGAAAATCCGCTTTTTTATCGACAAATTTTGTTCAGCGATGAGGCTCATTTCTGGTTGAATGGCTACGTAAATAAACAAAATTGCCGCATTTGGAGTGAAGAGCAACCAGAAGCCGTTCAAGAACTGCCCATGCATCCCGAAAAATGCACTGTTTGGTGTGGTTTGTACGCTGGTGGAATCATTGGACCGTATTTTTTCAAAGATGCTGTTGGACGCAACGTTACGGTGAATGGCGATCGCTATCGTTCAATGCTAACAAACTTTTTGTTGCCAAAAATGGAAGAACTGAACTTGGTTGACATGTGGTTTCAACAAGATGGCGCTACATGCCACACAGCTCGCGATTCTATGGCCATTTTGAGGGAAAACTTCGGAGAACAATTCATCTCAAGGAATGGACCGGTAAGTTGGCCACCAAGATCATGCGATTTGACGCCTTTAGACTATTTTTTGTGGGGCTACGTCAAGTCTAAAGTCTACACAAATAAGCCAGCAACTATTCCAGCTTTGGAAGACAACATTTCCGAAGAAATTCGGGCTATTCCGGCCGAAATGCTCGAAAAAGTTACCCAAAATTGGACTTTCCGAATGGACCACCTAAGACGCAGCCGCGGTCAACATTTAAACGAAATTATCTTCAAAAAGTAAATGTCATGAACCAATCTAACGTTTCAAATAAAGAATCGATGAGATTTTGCAAATTTTATGCGTTTTTTTTTAAAAAAAAGTTCTCAAGCTCTTTAAAAATCACCCGTTATCAAAAAAAATTGTAATACAAAAATTGTACAGAACATGCCAACCTACAAAAGTAAACAAAATTACTACTCTTTGACTTATAGCGGTTGAGAAAATTGAGTTAAACATCTTTTTAAAAATGGCGGACTGGACGAAGCAGAGGGTTTTTTATTGGAAAATTGTGCTTTTAGAATCCCCAAGAGGTACTCTCTAAAATAAAACAATAAAATTCTCCTCCTGAATTTTTGTAGATATTTTCAATTTTTTGTTTATTGATTTATTTGATTGGCCTAGTATACTGTAACCCGTTAAGAGTTTTTTTTAAAGCATTAACCTGCATACATGAGATGATTTTCGGGAAATTTAGTCATAAGCTTGAACGCTTCTAACGACAACTGTTATAACGAAAAACTAGTTTTTATTGAATTAATCGACAATTTTTTGCACTTTTAACAAGGTTAAAGCAAAACTTGAAACAAATTTTTAGCTTAAGTTAAAACAAGACAAAATTAATAAGGAGAGGGGGTTGCCCCGGATTTTTCAATTTCCTATACAAAAAGTTTATTGGAATACCAATAACAAAATGATTGAAAAACAACGGCAGCACTCACAATCTCATGCTACATTTTTTAAAGTCTGTTATCTATTCTCTAATTTACTTTAAACAAAATTTTCTTTCAGTCAACAGTTAGTGATACATTAATACATTTTTGAAACCCAAAAAAATTTCGATAAGATTTCATTTTTAAATTTATTTTTTTCAATTAAAAGGAAATGTAACCTTAATTCCAGAAATTAATGTATTTTTCCCAGATATGACAGTGGGCTCTTCAGTCAGTCTGTCATACCCTACTAATACACAAATTTCGGTCGATGTTTACCGACTCTTATAAAATTCACGGAAAGAAGATGCTGTGAATTTTATTATTCTTAGTGTGTCTTAGTAGGGTATGACAGACTGACTGAAGAGCCCACTAACATATCTGGGCGAAACACATTAATTTCTGGAGTTTCTTTAATTGAATTATATTTATTCACTCCTCTTAAATCAGAAGTAATATTAATATTTAAATTTCTTCATCTTCATTAATTTAACTTATTCAAAATTTTACCAAATCAAGTATTATTTTTATTAAACCAAAAATTACGAAAATATACTTTTTTCTCAAAAAAATCGTTTTTTTTTTTGTACTTTATGTATGACCTTTAGGACGGGAGGCGACAGTAGATTTACCTATCTCATCGCGGCTTCAGAAAAGAATGATGCCAATTCATAGCTTTAGTCTCAACATTACACAAAACCGCTGGTTGGACAAGGTGCCAATGGGTAGAAAACGCACTTTTACGGTTGCATTTTTGGCTTAGGGTACCTAAACCAGCATGATGGATTTTTATAAATGGGGTATCAAATTAAAGCTTAGACTGCCCTCTTTACAAAACCAGTGGTCGGACAAACCTTTGTTGGTTGTTGCGGCGAGTCCCACCACTTTTGTAAAAAGAACTATTTTTTAACATTTGCATTTAAAATGCATTAAAGTGGTAAAAGCGTTTTTCTAGGCTATATGCAATAGTTTTGCATAGTTGTTGACCTGTTAAACGCAATGGATACAAAAATATCCAATGGATAAGTTGAAGAAACTCCGTCCAGTCATTTAGCTGTAGCAGCACAGACAGACAGAAAAGAATTGCAGGACCCACTTTTTTCGATTTTCTGATCGATTAACGATTTTTTTGTTCGATATCCGATCGTAGATTTTTTTTTTTTATATCGTGATATTTTTAATCGTAATTTGTCGATTTAGTTTTCTAATCGATGCCTCAGGAAAGGGTTATAATCGTTCTGGTAATCAACTTTAATTTTACACGATATGAATATTAAACATCATAATGCATGTTGAATTTTTCTTCAAATAATAATTAATTTAAAATGAAACAAAAAAAAAAAACTCATTGTTTCAATGAAAAATTTAAATCTATGCGTACAACGAAGACTATCATTTCTCAGAAGTAAAAAAAAGCAACGTTCCCAAAAAAAAAAAAAAAATATAAAAGTACAAGGTACAAGGTACATACCTACTTCCGATACATTTTTCCATAGATAGATACTCTTATAAAATACACAACGTTATTTAAAATAAATTAAAAAAAAAAAAAAAAACAGAAAACCTATATACTCTTACAAAAGTACCTTGTTGTTCTATCTCATCCTTTTTTATACATACTTCATTTGTCTTGATTGTTTCAAAATCAAGTTCAAACATAGTATACCTATGTACATAAAAAAACTAACGTAGATAAAATTGAAAAATCTGATCTTTTGCACCCAACTGATGGATGATATTGAATAACAAATTATGGTACCTTAAGTTAAAGCAAGCTTTACTATATATGTATGTGTATACCAATTTATACCTACAACTACCTACTTTATTCTGGAAATATATCGAAAATCGTTCGATGATGTATTTCTAATGATGCAATATTGATATAAAACTCTTATGGCCATACCATATCCTTACACACACACAGACAAACATATTAAGTTACCAACAACGACATACAACAACAAAAATAAAGTAAACTTCAGATATGAAAGGAACATCATCGAAACACATGCAATATACGCTGTCTATACATACATACATACAAAATATAAAAATATATATTTTCACGAGAAATAAGGATATGTACATGTACATACTTCAGTAGACATGGAATAAATATAAAATTACCATTTTTATAGGAAAAATCAGGAATGCATATTTCAGTGAAGCATATTGCACGATCGTATACATAAACAAAAAAAAAGAATATTAAAAATAAAACGATTTTTTTTAACGTTCGTACATACATATGTATGTATATTTTAGACTTTAAGGATACATTATAATAACTTTTAAATGTATAGCAATAAGGTTCATTGGAGATTCTGCATAACAGTAAAAGAGAATGGAATAAATGATCAAACGTATATTCAAAAAAAATTAAACATTATTTGGAATTAAATCGTATTGAATTGTCGAAAATAAATTTGGTAAAAATGAAGTTATGTATTGTATACTCACTTGTACATAAATGGCTGCGTATGAGCGTATTAATTTCCACACCACCTTTGAGGTAGAATGATGGGCGCTCGAAAATGTACATGAAAAAGCGGAGGAGGAAAAAGAAAATGAATTAAGTATCAAAATATTTAAAAATGATAGGATGATGAACACCGCCGTAATGTTTCGTGTCCTCTCTATTTTATCGCTATTATTATAATCAGTGTTCTAGTGAAATAGCCAGTTGCATTCCTCCACTTAAAAAATTCAACCGTAATACTCGCGCTACTAGGAATGCCCATCAGTTCAACCTCGAACCCAACTTCGGACGTACTGTAATGTACAGAGATTCTTTCTTCAGTCGCACCACACAAATGTGGAATGCTTTACCTGACTCGACTTTCCCCTCCCATTTCGATTTGCAATCGTTCAAAACCAATGTACATCTGTATCTCCTTCTAAATCCTCGATCGATTCTAAAAATCGATCGTGCTGTGTTAAAAACATTTTAAGGGTAGCCATAACCCCCTGGAATAACCCGTGGAATATAAAAAAAAAAAAAAATGTATTGACGTACAAATTACTATTCATGGACTAGGCCAACAGAAGATACCGTGTAAAAAAAACAAAACAATACGTCAAGTATTTTACCTCAAGGGAAATAATTGCACCGTAACGACAAACATTTCCCACCTCTACAGGTTGATTCGCATACGGAGTGAAAAAAAACCTAGAGCATGTTTGGCCGACAAAATAAAAAAATTATGTTGAAAGGGGGAAAGCCAAAGACAATAATATTAAAAAAAAAACAACGTTAACACTTACTATTTAATTTTTATCATTTTAGGGCCAATTAAAACACAATCTATTAAAAACTGAATTATGTATAACGTTTTAAATAAAATCGCTTTTAATATAAAAGGCAGTGTCATTCAGAATATGTTGATTCATATACTCACCTTTAGTTAAATGCCTCCTTTAAATTTAAATGCTTTTAAAAATATGTATCACTGGGATTTTTCTTTATTGTGACAGATGGACTATGAATTTAGCACTAATTTAGATTTAATAGATCGTCTGTTTATTCACTCTCAGTTTTTTGTTTTTGATACATACCTATTTGAAATTAATTAAACAATAATGTAATAGAGGAAACGTAATTTTAAATTATTGTTAAAGGGGGGTACATAAATAACAATATTTAAAATCCATAAACTTCTAATTTTTAATAGAGATAGAGAATTTAAATTTAATGCAAGGTGCATAAATTGAAACTTAGTAAAGCCAAAAATCTCTCTCATATTTTCTTTTTAAATAAAGATGTTTTTGAAAATTTGATTTTCAAACTCAAGATTTTGAAACAAAAAGAAAATTCAAAACTATACGTAATCAAGTACTTTTTAACGATTTTTTTGTTTAATTTAATACTCCTATCAATTCTAAGTCAAATTCTAAGTCAAACACTCAACTGAAAAACCGGATGGTTCTATATAGAACTTTTACTTTTCTAAATATTAAAAAAAAAAATAAAGAAACCAATATCTTGGTCAAAACAAGAAAAAAAAAAAAAAACTAAGCTGATGATTTAAACAAGCGGTTTCTGAAATTACCATTAAGCCAGATTTTTCTTAGTTTTATGAGAAAGCTGGTTCATTTATATTCTAATATTTCGAAAATTAAAGGACCTAGAACCTTCCAGTTTTCGATATTAGATTAAAAATTGATAACCGTATTGAATTTTGAAAACAAAAAAAAAATAGTACTTAAATACGTAAAATTTATAATAAAAATTAGTTTGAAGTTATGTTTTTTATTAATTTTTTTTTTTTTGTTTTTGTTTAATTTTTAAAATATGTAGTTCCATAACATAAAAATAAAATTACAGGGGGGTTTCTGGCTTTTCAAAAAAGGTATAACATAACATTGTTTGTGTTTGTTTTTTATGTTTGTTTTCTGATTTAAGCCAATTTTTCATAAAACTGCCATTCTATCTAAACGGAATTGAATACAACCCCCTTTCATACGATTTATTGATTGTGTCGACCCAAACTACACGTTTTAGCGTATACCTTAATACCCATATAATTTTGTTTTCTATACTGTTATGTTTCTCATAGTTACATACCTAACATAAATATTAATATTATTGTTATTATTGTACTATTCGTATGGAGAAAAATGGAGGCGGAAAAATGCTGATGCTCCAAGTGCATTTGAAAAACAAATAACACATCTCGACCTGTGACGTCAGTGGTCTAAAGCGGTGGAGTGCGTAGTGCACACGACTGCTAAGACTGAGCAAATCTGATATGCGTGGGTTCGAATCATATGGTGGGCATAAAAAGTTTTTCAAATAAAATTGGATTAAAGCTCAGCACCACAAAAAGGAGACTGATGAGTGCAAAAGTGGCAAAGCACGAAAAAGCTATATCTCCAGCCAAACAATTGGTGGTAGCGCCTTTAAGTTGTTGTTGTTGTTCAAAAATTCAATAAATATTAATAGCATACTTAAATAATAATTTAAAGCCCCTTTGGCGGCTAAATCACTATGCATTTTAACAAATGTATCCAATTCTTGAGGGGATTCTACGAGTTTACCAATAACCTTTAGGTAGGTACTCGTAAAAACTTAAACACAAAATTTCACATTAAGAATAAAGAAAAACTTTGTCTGAATTATTGATTCATCATTATTTGAGACACCAACAACGCTGTCCATTCTCTCCATTTCTATATTCTTTTATTTGTTTGCTTCAATTTTCTTAATTAAATAATTGAACATTTATAATGAACTCTCATAAAGAATGTAAGTTCATTTAGAATTTAACTCACTAGGTATATAGCAACTTTTTTTTCCATTTTGTTATGGTTTGTAGTCATAATTAAGTGGGTATCTATCTCTTCCTTTCTTTCTATTTATTCCCTTTATTTACCTTATATATAAAGTCAGATATCTTGTTTTTCTCGAACTTTTTCATTCATTACTAGTTTTATTAATTAAAAGTTATAATCTTTAAACAAAAAATGATTCTCTATTTCTTTATTTGCCTTCAAGAGATTCCCTAGAAAATAATGGAGATACAATTTCTATGTTTGTATGTGAATGAATAATAATTGTTTATTTTAGTGAAATATGAATCCGTTAAATATTTAAGTTTTCTTATTCGTTTTTTTTTTTTCTTTCTCTTTTCAGGTAAGTTTTTCAAGATCTCAACACGAAATACCTAAAAAAAAACATCCAAAAATGTATTTAAGGTTTGATATTTGATTGGGTTTGTATCATTTAATAGGAATTAAACAATTAGTCGATTGCAATTTTACATTGACCGTTGCATTTTGAGTAGGGCAGGGTTCATTCTTTTTTTTTTAATGTGTCGACAGATTCAGTGTGAGTATAAAAGTCCGCGTTGATGTGACCCATTTCTCTCGTTTGGACGGCATCTTGCAAAAGAATTTAAAAGTTTTCTGCCATATCTTAAGAACCGTTAGTCTCACATAAAAAAAACACGATTTTATAGAAAATTGAGTTTTCTTCAATGTGGTAAGAAACTTTTTTCTGCAAAATTGAAAAAAAAATCCAGGCTACTCCTAGTTAATCAGCGTTATCGGGAATAAAATCTCCCCCGGATTTTTTCCCCCGTATGAGACTCTCCAATCATAAACGAAAAATGGGAAAAAACTCCAATGAAAAAAGTAGATATCGTAAATCTATTTTCCGGGGGAAAATGAATGATGTTTCCCTGGAAAAAACTCACCTCAATTTAGTTGGGATTTTAAAAATAGAAGCATATTACTAACTATTTTTGAAGGTTTTATAATTTTTTACTTGCTTTAAAGGACAAGTTTCGAAGATTACGTTTACTGAGAAGTCCATCGGTATTGGTATTTGTGGCTGTACGTCAACTCTACAATAAGCTAGAGTTTAGTTTACCAGTAAACGGGTTGGAGGAGAAATTGGTTTTGTTTTAGCCGATCTACATTTCGTTTTTGCCGCTATACTCTTGTAACACATTTTAGAACAAATAACACTTTCGGGTTATTCGCCCTCATAAAGTAACACAGTTTTTCACAGAGAGAGAACAAATATATTACAACAACAAAATAGACAAAAAATGCTTTTTTTCAGCTTTGGACTATTTGTACGCGTTTCCATTACACGAAAATTGAATTTATGATGCAAAATAGGTCTTTATCACCACAAATAGTTCAAATATTTAATTTTATTTCAAAAACTAATTTACAAACTTTGACAGATAAATAATTTCAGAATATAAATTCTCTCAGAGTATTTCGAAACTGATTCGAAGTAATTTCCGGGGGAGATTGACGATAGGAGAATTCGACTCCTGGGAAAAAATTTAAATCCGGGGGAGAACAATCTCCCTCGGAATTTCTGATAAGGCTGAATAAATCCTTTTTAAAAATCTAGTATGTTTTTCCAAATAGCCTTCAATAGCCTTTGGTCTATAAGAATTAGCTTATTGTTTACGATTAGATTTATCAGTTTCTGATTAGAATTTTTGTTAAGTTCAGTCCATTTATGTTTTTTTTTTTTACATTATAAAACCAATATAAAAAGTTTTATTTTGTAGTAGATTTATCTTAAAGAAAAGACGTTTTGTCATATTCCCAATCATATTTGAAAAATGATGTGACGTTTTAAGTTAACAAGCAGGTTGAATACAGCTGCTGTTGTGTTGATATCGAAACAGGTTTTAAGCATATTCTACTACAATTCGACTACAATTTCCTTTCAATCGAAATTCGACCCTATTTTATAAAAACAGTACACTTCAAATTAAAAAAAAAAACAACATATTAGAAAAAACATATTAGAGTGGAAAGGAAATTCAGAACAGTTTAATTTAAATATAATTGCTGGAAGACCGGAAATTTGAAGTGGCGTTAATTTGAAATGGAATTATAGTGCAGTAAAATCATCGAAAAATAGTGGTCGGGGTATCACCCCAATTTACGTAAGGGGTGGCCGCCATCTTGAATTTTGGGCATTTTAAGGGTTAATTCAATTATCTCGGTAAATATTGCTTTTAGAGAAACAAATTTATGAAAATTGTTCAGCATCTTATGTTAAATACTTGTTTTCGAAATCTGAATATTTAGAAAGATTTAAGCTTCCAAAAACTGAAACTTTGTGAATTTAAACAATTTTCTTCGATTTTGTGACGAATTATGATACGACCAAAACATTTAAGTTTTAAACCCTTTCGGTACGGATGTGGTACAAGACCAAGAACATTTATATGGACTTGTACCACATCCGTACCGAGAGGGTTAAAAGCTTCTATAGCTATTTTATATTCTAGATTGTGTTAAAAAAAAGTAACTAAAATTGAATGACTTAAGGCTATTTTATTGACACTAGGTTTAATTTGTAAATGATTTAGTAACCCGGGGCTTAGGCAAGCTAGTAGAACTGCTAGCATTTGTATCATAGTGTTAGTTTTATGAATGTTTGTGTGACTAGTAGCTCTCTGCGCGTTTTGTCAACTAGTATGATATTTTAAAAAATTCTAGAAAAAAATGTGGAAACTATGGAAACAAAACAAAAACTGAACATAAATACACTACACTAGCAGAATAACTCACAGGCAAAAATATTATAATACTTGGGCTACTAGTTGGCTCTCTCGTGTTCAGATACACTAACACACATAAACGTTACTAGTTCCACTCGCTTGACCAAAAAAATATTTCGATAATTAACGACTAATAATTAAGATAATGAAATTTAAATATTAAAATAATAAAATTACTTCTGTTCTAAGAAGAGCGAATGAATATATAAATCAAAAATCACAAGTGACATCAACTTCAGAAATTAATGTTTTTCGCCCAGATATGATAGTGGGCTCTTCAGTTAGTTGGTCGATGTTTACCGAATCTTATAAAAATCACAGCAATAAGATAATGGTGAATTTTAATAACAACTCAAGCTATCGATTTTTTCAGTCAATATCATATTTTCATCATATATTCAATATCATTCAACATGCAAATTTATTGATTCAAAATCATAATTAGCTATGAATAAAATGGGCCTCGCCTTAAAGTTTTAAACATTACTTAATTTTTTTTTCCAACCGATGCTTCTAAATGGGATTAAAATTAAACTCATTTTCTTAAATAAATTAGTATATTACAGACTTCTCAAAATAAAAATGATTTAAACTGACATTTGTAGCTGTCAAAATTTGCTTACTCCGATACTCCCCACCCTACCAAAAAAGGATGAATCTATCGAGAGAAGTCCTCATTCATCAGCTGGAAAGAGGATAGACTGCATGAAAAAACCTGCGTGGATCATTTATCATTGTCTTCCTCAAGTGTTTCAATTTCTTTGTGTGTTGCTCTCTAAATATTAGCTGTCAAATCGTGTGTCAAAAGATTTACTTAACTGTTTGTTCAATTAAAAGCATCGAGGCTATTCCTAACCTACCGAAGCACTTTATTTAACTAAACAAAAAATATGACCACACCTTTTGGCTATACATATACATATATACTTAACTGTTATGATTTTCCACTATTATACCAAGGATATTGTGGTTGGTTTGCTTGTACAGCTTGCACACAGAGGGTGTGACAACGTACAAAAAAATAAAGAGGAGTAAATTACAGAACTAAGTAAGTCTTGTGGCCAATCCCCAGAAATAAACTAAATAAAGCGCACCTAATTTTTAGTTTAGTTTATATATTTCCAACAACAATAACCAACCAACAGAAGATAGAAAATGGGTATATATAGAGATACTTTAGAGATATAATAGTAGACATGAAGAAGAATTAAGCTCTATAAGACTCCCCTATAGATGAAAAACCCTATGTTGTCTGTATTTTTATACTTTTTTTGTCTGGTATGGTAGTTTTGTAATGGATACTTTAATTCAAAAGAAAAGGAATTGGTCGTGCCATCACAACTTCAAGCTCCTTTTTCAAAAAATAAAAAAGAATATTTGTGGGTTTCTATACCTAGCCAAAGAAGCCACTTAAACACAACAACCGCCACTCTCCCTCCCCCATTCATTATATATATTTGTAAGGGAAGAATTGCAGAAGGGTTAAAAAATAAGTGACCACAGTGGCGATGGCGGCGACAAACGACAGTGGTGGCCGGGCGCTTTAGTACGGCAGCTTTAGTGACGGCTAAAACTTGGGTAAGATTCTTATCATGGGAATGTTTTTTTTTTGAGCAGATAGAAAGTAAGTAAAACCTAAATAAAGTAGAATTTTTTATTGAGAATAAAAATGGGTGACTGTATTTTTGTGAATTCAAAGGGGATGCGATAAGGGAGGTAAATGGCGAAGTGGTAACGAATGGCAACTACGTTCGTAGTAAAATAATTGAAATTAACGTTTGCTTCATGTTGTTTATTCTATTTTCTGCACTTAGAGTGACCTAGGTATTATTATTTAGGTAGTACGTAAAAAAATTGTTTTTAATGAAAATTAAAATTTATTATATACCCATTTTCACAATGGTGCACTTACCTGAAAAAGTGGCAGTCAAGTCACACATTTTCGACAATTAAGTGTCACTTTATCAGGCTATGTAACTGACTGAGTCATAAAGGCTTTTTAAAAACTGTACAAGCTAGTTGCTAAAACTCTTATCAGCGAAGTTGAAAAACTTCGCACTAACCAAAACTCTCCTCTCATTGGTTTAAGCTTAAATTCGCATTAATTAACATTTGAAAAATTAGGTGTTTCCATTGTTACGGGTGTGACACTTTTTTGTCACATTCACTTTATAAACTGCTCGTAGAACATTTTAAATTAATCCAACAAGTTTAGAGTAATCTACAGAACACAAATGATGAAGTAGAATTTAAAATAAATTTATAAAATCGATTTCAGTTGTGTTACGAGTGTGACGTTACAAAAAGTGGTTGTTTGGCGAATTATGTGGTGTAAGATATTGCAAGTAGGTATGTAATAGTCAATTCAAGTTTAGGAATGCGCAAAGCTAGAAACAACTACAATTATCCAAAATCTTTATTTGAAATTGTTACGCATGTTTCATGTTACGGGTTTTATGGCTATAAATATTGAGGCGGTGTAAGAAACATATTTGCATATTTATATAATACAAAATATGGCTTACTAATTTGATCTTCAGTTCCATTTGAGTAATGAAAACAAAACTACACCAAAGTATCCCCAAAATCTTGAATTGGAATTGTTACGGATGTGGCATTTTCATGTTTTTAAGCAAGAAAAGATTTATAATAAATGATTTTGAAAAGGAAAGACCGTTTCCATTTCTTACACTACACCACCACTTGGAATGTTTATATCTTTGTCACTTTAAAGTAAACTCCCTCCAAAATAGGAATAAATTTATATTTTTTATATTTTTTAAAAGTAAATTTAATTCCTTTGTGGACAAGATTTCCGTAGAATTATAAATTTAATGAAATTTTGTTTAATGGAAGATCACAATATTTTATACTTTAACATATACTAGACGATTGTGTATCTACGTCCGTCAGTTTGACTTCAAAACTCTGCTTTTTGGTTCTATATTGTCTAATAGACACAATTTTGTCTCTCGCATTTGACACACAAATTATATTAAACAAAATTCGGATCAAGTCCACATATAAATATGTTGGATTTTACATATGGTGTAGTCAGCTTTAACTTTTGACATTTGATTATCTTTTTACACAAAAATGTTCCTCTCGGAATTTTAAGTGTTAAAGATATAAAGGTTCTCATTTGAACGCACGTGGTCATCCCCCATTTTGCAGGAAGAAGCAAGCAGTTGCCTGCTGCTAGGCGTCCATAGTAAACATAAATGTGTGTGTTATTGTGTACACATCAACTAAATGTTAATGCTCTACATACAATGTAATCAACACAAAAATATGTAATATTTTTTAGCAGGCATATTTTTGCACTCATGTGTTGTGTACATTTTATTCACTTCATGTAATAAACATAATCATTATGTTTTGAAGAAATTTGCCACGTTTGTGAGATATGCAACACATGTTTTGATTTTTTCTGTGACGTCATAGGTACTTAATTGTGTACTTTTAAAATTTCGTCTTTACCTTACACTTTCTTAAATTGTAAGGTGGGAACAAGTTTTGATTTTTCAGTACGTAGAACACCATTGTATTCACAAATTTGTGTTACTTTTGTGACACTAGCCACTTTAAAACATGTTTTAAGTTTATATAATGGTAACAAATGATCAATTTACCACACAAAAAAAATGTGCCCATCAAATTCAAACCTAACAAATGTTGTGATTCTTTAATCGATAATGTAGGTAAATAGTGAAGTTAAAATAATAAATGTTTTAAAATCGATCAATTATTTAAAGCACGTGTTTTGTTTTCTATCAAAAATAACTAATTTTCTACGCATAAAAATAATAAATATTGTGTTAATCAAATTCAAACCCTACAAATGTTCTGATGGTGCATTCGATTTTATGTTACACAATACCAAACACAACAAACGATTTTTTTTCAATTTTGTGACGGAACTATAAATGATAAAGAGTTTTAGTTTTGGGTCAAAAATAATGGAATTACTTTCAATTGAAATATATTCGCAACCAGACCTCATTTAATGTTCTAGTTTTCTAGTTTCTAGTTTCAGCTATGAGATAGCTCTAAAAAAAACTGATTCAGGAACTGTAGGCATCCAAAGATAACCAAGGTTTGAAAATTCAAAAAAATAACTTTGCATGTAAATATTTAAAAAACTAGACCTTATAAAAGGGTTTGCTTTGGATGTGGTGATTGCATTTGACAAAACCTTTCTATTTATTGTCATTTCAATGGGTTCCTTCCGTGAAAAAATGGGTTTTTGGGCATAAGGGGGTAATTCTATGGTTTTTTTAAAAATCGATTGAAAAAACAAAATTGCTCAAATCCGTAAAATTTTGAACGACAATGCAAAGGCCTGTCCGTTCTCTATTCAACAATGTGAACCGCAACCTCATACGATGCTTTTTTGGAAAGTTATAGCCATATCTAACGAACAAAATTGTTTAGACCAAAAATAAATAAAACCCCTTAAATTTTCTACAGAATACTTATACCTATATACATAGGTATCTAGAAGAAAAGTACCTAATTTAAAGAATTGTACACTTATAAGTATGTTGTAGGTCTTGAATGTCCTACAACAAAGTTAATAAAGTGAAATTGTATAGCAATTTTAAGAGAACAAACTCCTTTATTGCATCTGGTATATGAAAATCTCAAAAATAGGATATTTAAAAGACAAAGATAACAATTCTGAGTTTAATTAAGCTCTTTTAAAAAAAAAAACTTTATGATGTATAAAATGCCCGCATTTATTACATCTGGTCATTAACAAACATGACTTTGCTAAAGGTCACACAAAGACCTATCCAATATCATAATATGTACTGTACATGTATAAAACGGATTTTCATTACGTTAAAACTTGACATTTTAAAACATAAAAGTAGACAGACGATGTTGAATGTGCACAGTTTAACGATTGTAGGTACATGATGTACATACATAACATAAACTCTGTTTTAAATCTTTGAAAAACTCTTTGATAATATTCATAAAGTATTCATCAAGTGTCACGTCTGAACGCAAACTCATCAAACACAGAGATCCTTGGCACCATCATCCTCATTCATGCATTTTAGCGCTTCCCCCACCATCAACAATATTCACTCCTTTGCCCAACATCTGTATACTCGTAGGTAGATAGGTAAATCCTGTATAACTACAGAGCAATATATTCATGTAAATTTAACCTCTGCCCCCCTACTTCAATTTAGCACTGTAGGACTGTAAGGTATAAGGTGCTCTTGTGTGATACTGGGTTTTACCAAAAACCATCCTTATCATCATGGCATCGACATCAAAAATCATCACAACCACTCACCAAAACCATATCTCTCTCATTCTATATGCAAAGGCAAATATATGCACATTGAAGTAGATATGTCAAATTCAGGACCTCATACAAACGTTGTACAAAAAAAAATTAACCTAGCATGTGCGGTCGGATGGATTTAAACATCCTGCCACCCATAGGTTACTACATCCTCAGCCACCGCTGCGCCACCAACTCCCGCCCGCCACCGGAAAGCTTAAGCTACCTGGGACCCTTCATACGGTTGATTCCATAAGGACTCTTCTCTCTATACGAGTATCCTTCTATGCATATGCATAGGTAGGTAACAAAACTGAATTTCATTGCGGTCATCAAACAGGAAGTACTGATGGGGACTCCAAAGTACAATCGATTTATTATATATGGCTATCTCTTTCCCATCTATATAAATTTGCCTCTGTATCTGTTGTACAGGGATTTGTAAAACCATCACCACTCGCTCGGGTTTCTCTCAAAGCGAAGATTATGATTTCAATTAATGATTTTACCTCGACCATCAACAGCATAGTAGCAGAAGCAGCAGTAGTTGGTAAACAGCAACTATACAGCAGAAGACTTACTTGGAAATTGAGCGAGAAAGGGATGAATTTTAGTCCGGAAATGTGGTTATATTCAACATCCTCTTTTTTGCCGATCAAAATTTCTGACAGTGCTCTCAAATTGTATATACATTATACATAGATACCACTTTATCTCTTTCACATCCTTCCTCTCATATGATGACCAATGATGATTTTGTAACCTTCTGTGGCTGTAAAACATTATTTGCTGTCCAGGAAAGGAGAGTAAAGATATTGTTTTGTAAACAATAACCACAATCTAATAAACTCATAACAAAACACAATCATTTACTGTTTTTCACCTGTCATCATGGCGGATAAAATGTCAAATGCCACAAATAATGTCATTAATTCACTAAAAAAACGAAACAAAAAAAAAAAAAAAAACTGAAAAGCAATCCCCCTCTCGTCCTTCGATTTTGACATCAATGAAAATAGCAATTTATACTCACTCACAAGACAGATACAGAGACACTTAACATCCGTTTCGAGTTTAGAGGATACTAGAATAAAAAATGTCCTGTCAGTTATCTTATCAAATATCCCATGGCCTGATTGTTTCTTTTTTAAGACGACATTGTATTAGTTTTTAGAATTTCTATTGTTTTCAATTATTTGTTCGTGGTATTCAATGACTAAAACTATTTACGCTTGATATTATGTAGACGTATATTCTAAGTGAGTTTCATTTCATTATTTGATTTCATAACAAATTTAAATCTATACAAATACAAAATGTATAGGTATGATCAGTCAGTTGACACATTTTATTTTTAAGAACTGTTTAGAACAGAGATTTTGTCGTGAATTAAGCGACAGAAACACTTCGTAATACAAGCAACATTAAAGTGCCGACTGCCGGCCGAGTCGATAACTTAAATTTGTACTTTGTGAATATAATGTCACTTTATAACACCGAAAGTGGCAAATTGTAACATAATTTGTAACAAATTGTAAAAAAATAACACAAAACTTAATTTTTCAGCAACCTTGGTTAAAGTTGGAAATGTTTATAATATAATTTATTCCCAACTTTAAAAATACCGCACGCATTTGGGAAAGAAACAATTTTTTTTTTTTTTTGTATTCAAACTCAGCCGACTTCAGCTAGACTTCTTCGTTGTCTCAATGAATAGTCATTCATTCTTTTTTGTTATAAAATAAGACATAAACAATAAAATTTCTATTGTTTAGGTTTAGTCTTCTTAACTTTTTTGTTATCAAAATTTGCAATTCAATCGCTAATGATTTTAAGTCATTCATTCGTTAATAAAGCAATTAAGGTGTTTATTTAACAACGAGTTTTCGTTGAGTCAATGAAACTATTTCATTATTCAACTCAAAATTTATACCCAACTCTAAAAGTTTGGTTTCGTGTCAAAAAAATTTCGATGTTTATCTAAGTTTTCACCGAAGGTTTAGATTTAATAAATCTTTGTAGTGTTTCTACCGCAGAAAAAGTTTAAAAAGAGAATTATATTTAGCAGCACAAATGCAACAGGTGTTTCGAGAGTTCTCCGGAAAAAAAAAGATTTAAATCGTCATTTGAGAAAATTAAATTTGTATGGTATTTAATTGAAGAAATTTTAAGAAAATTTATGATAAATCTCACTGAATCTCAGTTTAGTGACCGGTGGAAACGTAGCACAACATAACGTTGATGGAGGAGTCCAAAAAGGTGGTTTTCGACTTGACATCCGACGGGCGGTCTTGTGCGTCTGTGCATCTATTTAACATCGAGCAGAGCCCTAAATAATAGATGGATTTGTTTTAAACTTTATTTTGAAAATTAAAAAAAAAATATATATATTTTGAATCAATTTTGTTGGAATTTGGCATAAATTGGTTTCTTAGTATTATCTGAAATTTTGGAAAACTCATCACCAAATACAAAAACATCCATGTAGCGTGATATTAGTCGCACAGTGGACCGTTTAGGCAAAAGTGCTTGCGAAATTCATTTTTCGGGTGGGCTTTAATGCAAAACTTTTACATTTTCTGAATTAAAAAATATTTGGAGCTCAAGAAATCGAAAAAATTATTTCATTTGTATGAATGGTTTGGCTTGTAGAGCCAGTCAAAGTTGACAAATATTTATGGTGAGAAAAAAACAATTTTTTTTTTTATTTTTTTTTTTTTAATTTGAGTGTAAAAACTAGGAAAGTAACACTTTTTTTTGTTATTTTTACTTGATATTTGTGTTAGTCGCTATAATCCGAAATGAAAAAAAAAAATTATAAATTTTGTAAACTGCTAAATTTAATGTTTTTTGAAATACCCCTTTTTGCACACTTTTTCTACTTTACATTGAGTAGAAAATTTTTTTTCAAAAGTTGTCAAGCCAAACTGGACGGATAATGAATCTTTATATATCTCTTTACTTACAACCAAAAACTGAGCTGCAAAGAGTTGCATAGAGCTGAACTAGAGAGATTTGATTTGAAGAAGTCAGTCATTTTTTCTGAGTTTTTTTTTTGTCAAGTGCAAAAAAAAAATTATGGAAAATATTATTTCTTTGTTTTGCAGGTATAAGTTTTTGGTTTAAAATAAAAAAGTTTTGTAATTTAGAAGGAAAACATATTTTATACTTACTAACCTAAGTTTTTTAAAACGGTTTTATAGCTTATTTCTTGTAACCCCTAATAAAACTTTTAAGTAGAAATGTTTTTGATTTCGGGTATGATTTATTATTCTCAGGTAGTATGGTGGATAAGAGTTTTTAACCGGATAAGAATAAACAGATAGGTAAACAGATGACCTTATTGGGATGTCATAAAATTGAATATTTTTAGTGCAGGTTTTAAGGTATAAAAAGATAAATTAATCGGATGAAACAATCATTAAAAACTTGAACGAACGATCGAGCAGTTGTATAAGGACAAATTATTTAAAATGGATATACCATACAATACTTTGTTTGAAATTTTGTTGATAAGTTGATAGTACTGACGAGTTTCTTTCTGCCGTAATAAGTGAACACCAGCTATCCGGTGAAAATTTACCGGAAAATGAAGAAAAATTAAGACACTCTCATTGCGCTACTAAGAAAAGATGGATCGCAGCCCATCGAGATTCTCTCCATATCAATACCGGACAAACAGAAGTAATGTGTGATCCCCCAAGGTCATCAAGAGGAAGGCCAAGGAAGTCAGTTAATGAGTGCGCAACATTCACAAAAAAACAAAAACTAATCAATGCAACAGAGGAGATAAGTACTGCAAATCTCTCTGATGAATTAGTGATAAGATATAGTAAAGACCATGAAAAGGCAAAGAGTGATGTGATAAAGGCAATTTCTACTGCAAGACCACTTCGAGTCAAAAGAGTCAAGGAAAGCATTCCTACTCCACAAAAGGATCCCATAAAATATACTAATGAAAATGCACTAGCTTTGTTTATGGATTTGGGTCTATCGCGCGAGCTTGGACTTGATGTGGATAAACCAAAGCAAGGATTTGGAAATAGCAATGATGGAAACACTTCAAGGAGATTTTTTGATCAGTCTGAGGCAACTGCTCGAATAACTGGAGTCAATGGAGAGGTTATAACTAGAATCCAAATAATACTTAATATTTTGAATTGCAGGGAAGTAGTGAATACAGTTAAATTTGGAGAGTACACCAAAAAAACCGCAGAGCTATTGAAACAAAAGTACCCTCAAAAACAACTCACACCTACTCTTCATAAAATTTTGGTTCATAGCCAACATATTATCAAATACCAATCTCTGCCACTTGGAGAATTGTCAGAAGAAGCCCAGTAGTCCAAAAATAAAGACTACAAGAAATACAGATATCTAAATACGTGTAAGGTTTCAAGAATTCGGCAGATTGAAGACCTATTTAACATGCTAGCAATCTCATCAGATCCACTAATTTCTTCCTTAAGACATGTAAGAAACCAAAAAGATCTGAAAGCACAATACTCACCGGAAATGATAAGTTTATTACGCATTACAGCGGACTTAGATGATAGTTTCCAAGAAATCTAATGTTTATATGTAAATTTCTGTTCCTTTTATTTTATTTTTTTCTACTTTTTGAACTTAAATCTATCAATAAAATACTTTATTAATGTACTCTTTTATAAAAATAAAAAAAAGGGTTTTTTCCCAACTGTTTCACTCAAATTGGTTTGTTTTCTTTTTTCTCCACTGTTTCACTTAAACTACACTCAAATTACCTAAAAATTACCTAAAAACTAAAAAGTTTTTTTCAGGGCTACTGCCTCTTGTGAGGAATTGACAAATCCTCCAAGAGTATCACTTGTCACGAATAAGTGCTTCTCGTCTAGCCGTTCGGATTCGGCATAAAATTGTAGGTCCCTTCCATTCCTGTCGAAAGGCGCACACAGGAATGGTTGCGAGTTTTTAGTCACTAGGCCCTGGTTCTTCATGAGCCGTTGTGCCACCCTATTTATTTTTTATTTTTTACACTCAAATTACTTCATGAATTAATTTTCAACCTTTTTAGAATTAACTACCAATTATGTTAACCACCTTAACTAAAACTTCTTATTTCAACAGCAAACTCTGAAACACCCTGTACAATTTTTTTTTTTTAAACTCACCATTATTATAGCCTTGGAAATTTCCTTGAAAAAATTGTGTCGATATCTTTATTCGTTTAAGAATTATAATTTTTGCAACCAAAAAAGTCAATACGGGCCACTGTGAGTCAGTAGAGCAAAATTGTAGGGTAACTTCCAAAAATGAAAACTCTAGACACCGGAGAATTTTAAACAAACTTATTTTATTAGAAACAAAAACGGAATAGGTATTACAAAATTTCTTACAACTTTAAAACTTCTTGTTAGTATTTTATTGAAAAGACATGTAGTCTTTTTCCTTTTTTATTATGCGGGCAAAAGTCGGCAGTAACTGATAAAGGAAACGAAGTATAATCAATCACCAAAATTCAAGAAAGTCAGACAAGTAATAAAAAGCGCTATATTACCTGTCAGTTTCCTGGTCAAGTCGAAAGTGATTTGATACTGAATTTGATTAATAAATTATTTGAAAACTAGTAGGCTTTGAAATTTAGAAAAATATATTCGGAAAAATAGAAATGCAAAGAAGATTTGATTATTTATTATTATTTCTATTATTTATTTATATTATTTATAGTCAAAGAAGATTTGAAGTCAAACTTTTATACAAAATAATTATATAATTCAAAGTATACAACTAATTGTTGTTAGGTAAAATACTAGTATAGTCAAAGGCAGATTTCTGAAGTCCTTAAAATAATAAATAAATAATAATAATGAGTTGTTATACCTACAAAATATATATATTGAAAAGTCGTTAGTAAAAAAAAAAATTATTTTTCCCGAAACGCCTCCACGAATTTCGATAAAAACATCTGTGAGTTTTTTAACACCCCTGCCCGTCCCCCTCCCTGACTACGGGCTTGTTCAATTATTTTTCCCGAAACGCCTCCACGAATTTCGATAAAAACATCTGTGAGTTTTTTAATACCCCTGCCCGTCCCCCTCCCTGACTACGGGCTTGTTCAATACCTTATACCCATATTCGATTCTCTCAATCATTGCGCATTAATTAAAATCAAAAATCATCCAATGCTTTATATACATTTCAAATTAAATCGGATTATTTTTTGCATAGTTCTCAATCCAAAAACATCAAATAGGCAATAATTAAATCCAAATGAAATTCCCGTAAAATTTATTTTAGTATTCAATGTTAAATGGATTAGGTCCTTTGCCTAGGATGTACAATAATTATTCATTGCCACACTTTCTGTTAAATATATCTACCAATATACCTACTAACATATACTTATATAAGTTCATACTTTATATGCCGCCCACTCACGTGGTATCAATATAATTATACCATCTAACACACATGTTCTTCAAATATCTGTATATGTGCATATATAGTGGGCCTGTTGTTGTTGTTTTTACTCCTCCTATACCTATCAGTTTTTGGAATATTTTATGGAAAGTAGCCTGCAATGAATATAGAATGCATAATGCAAGTGAATCCATCATCAACTTTGTGAAAAGTAGTTAGGAAAAGCTGCAGCAGGAGCAGTAGCATCAGCAGGAGGAACCCCATCATCACTCATCTATGTATGTTAGTAAACATCGTCAGCAGCTTCAGCATCAGAAACAGAAAACCATCAACATCATCATCAAATCAAATTCACGTTGTGCTTATAACCCCTCCATATGCGAGAGGAATAATAATAATAGATCAGGGAGTCCCGGATTATCCTCATTTGCATCATCGAATCTAATCATTTATCCACATCATATCGTCATAAAATATATATACATACATATAGAAAGAAGAGAGTGGAGTTTGAAAAATTGGACACGTTGTGTTTTCACTCTGACTATGGCTGATAGGATAGAACCTTCTTTTGTATTTTGGGGGGTTTGAGTCTGTTTTTGATGTAAAGTGAGTTAAAAAACGTGACACTGATGTTGGAGCTTGGAGAATAGTTTGTGTCGTGTCGTGTCGCTTCGTGTCATTGTCGTATGTCGTCTGGGCGGAAAAGGTCGATTTCCTGACCATCGTGTGCAGAACATTGCATATTGTCATAGTAAATGACGTGAAGGTATACCGAAACATAAGTATTACTGATTGGATTAAGAGCTAAGGGCCACTGTATCCATGACCATATGAAAGAAGATATACATATAATGTCTGTATTATATGGACCCTGACACTTTACAATCACACACGTTCACCGTGCACCTCATGATTGAGTAAAGGACAAAATTGAAACGTTCTTAGTTTAGTGCTTTTAACAAACAAACAAAAATTTAATAAGAGTGTCAAACCAACGAAGATGGAGAAATTTAAAAAATACACATATTTTTGGTTAAAGTGAAGTAATTGAATTTTATATAATTCAAGTGACTTAAGCTTCAAAATGATGCGTTTCGTCCAAGTACCACAGTTTGCTTTCTGTTAGATCCTGTCGCATATACTAAACCAAAAGCTAGCAACATATTTTTCTAACTCATCGGTACATGGATGGAACTTTGGTCACAGAAATATTGAGGGCTGGTCAAACACAAATACGTCACTCTTACACTCTGGTTCAGAGGCTTAGGTCTTGTAATTTTAAAGCATTAAAAATAAAGATTTATCGCGTTACGTCAAGATGCAGTTTCTAAGTGGAAGATGAACGCAGATAGACTTCTTGGAAAATAAAATATCATAATCATAAAATAGCTTAACATCAATCCCACGTACCCATCTTGAGTATGCCTCACAAGTTTGGTCTCCTTTTTACGTTATTCATAAACACCGTATTGAAGCAATACAGCATAACTTCATTCGATTTGCTTTAAAAGGGTTACCCTGGACTGATCCATATAATCTGCCACCATATGAACATAAGATCCAGCTTCTGCAGGTCCAAACTTTATATCAGAGGCGGGTTAATAATGATTTAATATTTTATCATCAACTTATTACTGGTCAAATTGATGCTCCTGATTTGCTATCCTGTATTGGCTTGAACTACCGCGGGGGTTCTCACCACCTGCGAGAATTTGAACTTTTTCACGTAAATTTTCATAGAACTAATTATGGCATGCATGAACCTCTTAACCGAATGAGTAAACTCTATAATTTAAATGTTTCCTCAATTGATTTTAATATGTGTAAAATAGGACTTAAAAAGTTATTTCGAACCAGTGCTCCACTGTCGTGATCGGTTTAATTTTTTGTTTTATTCTTAATGTTGCATTTTGTTTATAAACTAAATATAACGTAAACTAAACATAATTTTAATTTTTTGATTTCATAATCCTTATTTTTTAAATAGTTTTATTTTTTTTTTTTCTCAATTTTAAATTTTTCAACTGCTTGCATTAAGCAGTCCTAATCTCTTTTAACTTCCGTTGATACCTACTCGTTTCGCTGTAAGACAAGTTGCTGTGTTATTGTTAAACATAACTAAGTAACGATTTTTTTTTATATAATTATCTAACATCAAATAATTAATATAAGTGCCGATATGACTTGCAATCGTAATTGCTGTCGTACTCGGTGAAAATGGACCCCAGCGCGTGCGGTATCTGGGGGGGAAAGAGGCGTGGGCTTTTTTTTTTTTTTTTTTTAAAAAAATAAAAAAAAAAAAAAATCCCGCTACCCCGCACTGAAAAACTAGCCGTCAATGTGATTTAACTCCGACCTAATCCCACTTATTTGATTAGTTTTTATAGAATTTATACTTGGATTGCACTCTTAACTTGAGATCAATATAAGCTGTCTATTCGAAAAAAAGTTGCAAAAAAAATCTGCTGATAATTATAAAACTATAGTAACGCGGCGCCCATAAATTAACACGGAAACGATCCACCCGAATAATTTATTTTTGCATAAAATAAACTTCTTTAAACTGTTTTTATTTTTGAAAAATTGTTATTATTTATCGTTAGTTAAACCATTTAACTAAAAATAAATTAAAACAAAATTAATTATTTTCTAAAGTAAAGATTTAATATTCTAACAAAGCCCAATACCCATGAAATCTTTTATTTTGTCCGTTGAAGATAAAATTTATTACAGACAACATCTATGTGCGTTGTAAGGATGTTATAGACAAAGTATACAAACTGCCGTCGTCGTCGGTTGGGAACGGTAAATTACATGTCCAAAATTAGATCAATCAATCAAAAAGAGGACACAACATTTATTATATAGTAAAATTGGAATATTCCCTTTCTATTCAATTTAAGATAACTGTACATAGATCATGAAAAGGGATTCAAAAAAAAAGGTTGATCGATTTATGAAAGAGTTCTCTATAGAATGTAATCCCTGGAGACAGTAGCTGATGAATATATGTACATATGTTGGGTATGTTTTTATTGTCTGCCTAAGGTTATGTGCTTTATTATGACAATATGTTAAATTAATGCGAGGATATTAGTAGTTTAGCGTTGGGCTATGCTATAGTTTCAAAGTTTACCTTAATGTAATAAAAAGAGAAAAGGGTTTGAGCAGATCAGAAGTTGCTATACACAGCGTAAAAAGCTTTTAAAACAAAAAAAATATGTCCATTGAAAAATATAAGCCTAAAGCGCATATACATTCGTCTTTATCATATAAATATGTGATATGGACAATATTGAAATTTTCTACAATCAGAAAATTTCAGTAAACAGAAATAATCCCATTCTCAGGTTCCTATTTTTCAACATAACTGTTTATCATGTTAAACGTGATGTAGATATATCAATGGTTTGAACATATTTTAATGTCGTTAGCGAAGAAATATTAAAAAATAAGTTAAAGTAACAATTTTGCTTTAATAAAAAAAAAAAAAAAAAAAAAAAAGAAAATTGTTATTTTTTTTTTTAATTCGAAATAACACAAACAAAATCAAGTACATCGTGAAATATTTATTACTTATCTAAAGAACCATCCATGACATTCACTTTTAAAAGACAATCCATTTAATCTAGGGAATATTGAAATCTGCAAAATAGGTATAAAATATTTTCCGAAAATTTCGTCATTTAAGAGTAAAGAGCCAAAAACCGGTATTTTAGACTTTTGGTGTTTTTATTTAAATAATGATGTCATAAAAATTGAGGCTTACATAAAAAAAAAACTGTTAATGCATGCTTATATAATATTACATAATGAAAAAATTTTGCTACAATAATTTTTCGATTAAGCTTAGGTTTTTTTGACCAATGACACTATTGAAGTCACAATATCTTGCGACTTATGACTCGTGTGGAAAATTTTTTTATATTTTTTAAAGAGAATATTATGATCCCTAAACTGAGCGTACGATTTTTTTTCGACAACTTGTGCTTTTAAGAGGAAAAATGCAAAAAACCAGAAATTTGAACTTTTTGTCAAACTTTAAAAAAAATTATATCCTTAAAACGGTTGTTTTAAAGAAAAAAATAATAATTTTTTCTTGTAGAAATTTACATAATGTACAAACGTTGTATTCAAATGTTTTCAAAAATTGGAACCGTTAAGGAGTTATACGTGAAAAACGACCATTTTCGCATTTTACATTTTTTGAAATGTCTATATCTTCTTAACGGTGGGTCGTAAAAAAATAGTCATAACTTTTTTGCTGACAAATGACATAATCTACAAGTTTTGCATGAAACACTTTTCGATAGCGTTTACCGTTTCCGAGTTTTATGCGAAAAACTGATATTTTTGACATTAAACCTTGGATAACCGTTGAGGCGCACAAGATTTGGCAATTAGTATTAATGATTAAAATTATGTATGAATGGTTTCTTGCTTATCCACAAACCCGTGCGTCGTCGACTTATTTATATAGAGAATCACCTTAAAGCAGCACATTTCAATGCATAATTAATGTTTAAAGCACACTTGGCGGGCGTAGGTGGCCATTGAATTTATTTGTGCGTAGTTATATTATCTCTGTATATGTGTCCGTATAATAAACGCGTGTATAAAGAATTCTGTATGAGTTACCATTAACCTACTTTGAATAATTCAAAGCATATCGATCGATTAAATTCGTATATTCCCAATTGAAAACCCCCTATATACGAACATGTATCACATTTAGGTGTATACCCAAAGCCTTTTGGAACTCACGCATTAGAATATTCTTTCCTTATATTTTCTTATTCCTATTTTTTTTTTTTTTTTTTTTTTTTTTTTCAATTTTTCCTTTTTATTTGAGATAGGCATTAGGCATACATATGGTAAATTATGGATTCGTAAAAAAATCGAACTCGAGATATTAATTTTCCTTAACATTACGATTATAGGGAACGCGAAAAAAGTGGGCCTCGCAATTCTGTCTGTTCTCGCCCCTACAGCCTGGGCTGGAGCGATTTTCTTCAAACTTGGCACATAGTGTTTTTTGACTAGCACACACTTTTTTTTTTTTTTAATATAACGGTACCTACCATACAATTATTTTTTCGCAAAAAAGCAAAGTGATGTTTATTTCAAAAACGTGTCCGAGGATTTTGGTGAAATAAATTCAAAACAAAATTAAATTAAGGAAAATCTACTTTTGATAATTTTTTTACTTTCAAAAATTGAATATTTTCGGTACAGCCTTTTTTTGGTTTTTGATTTTCTCGAAAACAGTTAAGTTGAAATTTTTCATTTTTTTTATGATAAAACTTCTAAACAGTATAAAAATTATTGACAACCAAATTAAAAAAAATAAATTTAATTTTTTGAAAGCGACTTGGTCAATATTTTCAAAACGAGGTGTAAGATTTTCTTTTATGCCTTTGGAAAATACTAGTAAAACTCATGTTTCTAAATTAAAAAATAACGTTACCTTCCATACAAATGTTGAAAATCCGTTAAGAAAGAAATTATTCTTCTCAAAAATGGCTCCAAGAATTTTGGTAAAAAGATGTGCGTTTACTATTTAAGGTATGGTTAATATTTTGATGAAAACAAATTTTACCAATAACGGTTAATAATGGTACTTGTCAAAGAACCGATTTGTTTGTTTTCAAATTTCTCGTTGAAGGCTGCTTCGATTTCAACCAAATGTTTTATAAAAGAGCTCCTTCGCAGTTCAAATAATTTTGTATTTACAAATTTTCAAAAAAATATTTTTTGGATTTTCAAAGAAATATTGAATTTTTTTTTTTTTTTTTGAAGAAATATCTTGAAAACGGGCTGGTAAAATTTTTTATTTTTTATAAAATTGTATTTTATTAAATGTTAAAAGTGTTGGCATACTAGATTTTATTTTTGAAAATGAGCGAAAAATTTTATATATAAAAAATTAATTTTTAGGAAAACCGCTCCAACGATTTTTAATTTTTTTTTTTTTTTATAAATTCATATTTATCAAACAAATGAGATGATGGCATACTTGATTTTGGTCTCTTACTCTTAAAGCCATTAAAATAATAAATTTATAGTAATAATTTATTTAGTTTTTTTTTTTAATGTTATCATAATATTTTGGAACCAAAAGCATCATCAATTTCTAGGTACGTTAAAGTTGTTAACTACGAGAGCAAGTTTGTGCGATCCATTCGTGAACATTTTTTTTTCTCTCTCTCATCCAGCTAGGAATACATTTTTTTTGTTTATTCAATCCCTTTAAATTTTTTCCTTGATCTCTCTATACAATAATGCGCATTGATGTCATTAAGGATTTAAAGCTCTCTAGATAATTTAGAAAATAATATATAAAGAATCATTATGAATTAATCGCCAGTAAGCTGTACAGTAAAAATAAAATAAATTGGGTGGCACAACGGCTCATGAAGAACCAGGGCCTAGTGACTAACAACTCGCAACCATTCCTGTGTGCGCCTTTCGACAGGAATGGAAGGGACCTACAATTTTATGCCGAATCCGAACGGATAGACGAGAAGCACTTATTCGTGACAAGTGATACTCTTGGAGGATTTGTCAATTCCTCGCAAGAGGCAGTAGCCCTGAAAAAAAACTTTTTTAGTTTTTAGGTGGACGAGGCTGGGAAGCGATCCCAGACCTCCAGCGTGACAGTCGAACGCACTAACCATAACGCTACGGGCTACTACGTAAATAGTGGTTTAAATTTTAATGTATAAAGCAGAAAGAAAAATGGCCTTGAACTTTTAAAAATATCGTCGTTTTTATTTTTCTCCATTTTTCCATATTAAACGCAAATTTCGCGAAATCACAGCTTTAACAACGTACACATAATACTTATACATAAAAGAAAAGGAAAGGCACACCACATCCTTCCTTATTAATGAGAAAATCCTGCCGCAATCTTCGGTTAATTCTTTAATTTATATATCATCTAAAAACTCATGTTGATCATTTGTTTTTTCCTCTGCATAACATTATGTAAAGGTATAGGAAGCTTATGTTTGTATGTATGTACTTTTCGTTTATTATTATTGCATTGTATGACAAAGGCAGTTAGGCGGAAATTGAAACCAGTTCCTTTTTATTTTTATAATAAAGCTTCAACAAGGACAACATGGGTGTATTCATACAAAATATAAAAACAGAATTAAGTAGGTAAACATGGTGCAGTAAATTTGGTTAAATTTAGCTTACATATTTGAAACTCGTGTTCTTTTTCAGTGAACCATTGACGACAGTGACATTGAAATAACTTTAAATAATAATTGGAAGGCACCTCTTCAAATTTAAAATTTCTTATGATATATGCTTTTCGAATTTTATGTTAAAGAAAGTAATTTTCTTCCAACCCTTTTAAAATACCAAAAGTTAAAAGAATGCAGAAAAAAGAGAAAATCTGGTATCCTCAGCAAAATCTAATAATCATTAAAACAATTGACAGTATTCAACTCTCGGGATTGATTCACAAACTAAAATTTGAAAACAATATTGCTCAAATCAGTGAAATTTTGAAAGACAGTGCAAAAGCTTGTCCGTTCTCTATTCAACAACGTCAGCCGCAGAGACTTTTTTGGAAAACTATAGCCGTATTAAGACTTTTAGTTTTGGGTCGAAAATGAAAGAATTACTTTGAATTCCAGACATCGTAGAATGTTCTAGTTTTCAGCTATAGATAGCCTTATTTGCGGAACTGTAGGAACCCAAAGATGTCCAAGCATTCAAAATTTAAAAAAATAACTTTGCATGCATATATATGAAAAACTAGACCTTATAAAAGGGTTTGCTTTGGATGTGCTGATTGCATTTGACAATACCTTTCTAAAGGGTTTTTCAACAGGTACGCTACAAAAGTAGAGCAACAGCGACAGCAAAGGACGCCATATTTGTTGCCGCTCTTTTGACATTTCTCTGCAGTAAGGTTTGCCATTTCATGATGAAAAGATATACGAACGAGTCGAAAGTACTAAAATTTACTACCGAAATTCGGAGTCAATTTATGGTCGTCATAATCGTCCAAGCAGATCAACAATTGAGCGTCTAGTGGACAAATTTGAATCCACAGGCACAGTACAAAATGTTCCCGTGCCAGTGAAACAAAGAAGTGCTCGTAGTGTCGGGAATATTGCGGCTTCAGTTGCAGAAAGCCCAAATGTGTCTCTCACACGTCGTTCTCAAGCGTTGGGCATCTCTGTGACGTCGTTGTGGCGAATTTTGCGAAAAGATCTTGGCCTACATCCTTATAAGATTAAATTGACGCAAGGACTGAAGCTGCTTGACCACCAGAAGCGTCGTATGTTCGCAACAACTTGAAAATGATTCGGATTTTCATCGAAAAATTGTCTTCAGCGATGAGGCTCATTTCTGGCTGAATGGCTTCGTCAATAAACAAAATATGGGGTATTGGTCAGCCAGCAATCCACACGTACTCCATGAGTGGTTTATGGGCCGGCGCGCGGCGTCATTGGGCCATACTTCTTCCGTGATGATCAAGACCGGCACGTTACTGTGAATGGGGATCGCTACCGTTCAATGATAACCGATTATTTTTGGCCCCAATTGGATGATATGGACTTGGAGGACATGTGGTTCCAACAGGACGGCGCCACAAGCCACACAGCGAATGTCACAGTCAATTTATTGGATATCAAGTTTGGAGAACGTGTTATCTCACGAAATGGTCCAGTCGCTTGGCCGCCTCGGTCGTGCCATTTGACGCCGTTAGACTATTGCCTGTAGGGCTACGTCAAGTCTATGGTCTATGCCAACAAGCCAGCGACGATTGATGAACTTCGTACGAATATCGAACGTGAAATTGCAGCAGTATCGGCCGATTTATGCTTGAAAACCGTCGAAAATTGGGTTCAGCGTCTGGACTTCTGCAAGCGTGCCCGTGGTGGCCGTGCAAAAAAATCGAGTTCCATACATAATGGCATCGAACGTACTTTCACAGAAATAAAGAATTTCATTGATATCCGAAACCGTTTTTGTTTTATTTAAATAAACTTTTGTAGCGCTCTTATTGAAAACCCCGATATTTATGTACATTTCAATGAGTTCCACAGACTTAATTTAAAAAATAGTTTTTTGGGCATAAGAGAGTAGTCCATGCTTTTTTTCAAAAATCGATGGAAAAAATATTGCTCAAATTAGTAAAATTTTGAACGACAATTCAAAGGCCTGCCTGTTCTCAATTCAACAACGTCAACCGCAACTTCCTACGAGACTTTTTTAGAAAGTTATAGCCATTTGAAACTCTCAAGCATTTAAATTTAAATTTTGTGAACGTGTGACAAAAATCGAGGTTTGAAGCAAATACATTATACGATGAGTTCTTTATGAATTTCGTCTCGTTTTTGAGTCTGGTCGTCTCTGCGCCCGTACATCTACCAAGGGTGGATCCAGAGGGGAAGAGAGGTTACTGACCCCCATGGGAGATTCGATTTTTGTTTTTCAATACGAGTTGAAGAATAAAATCTAGAGTACTTACTAGAGCAAGACAAAACTTTTGTCTGATTCCGTAGTAAGTTCCAATTTTTGCTCATTAAACTGCAGAAGACTTGACTTTTGTCTGATTATGTATTTTTACACATGGTTTTATTTTTTTTTTTTTTTTGAATTTATCAAAAACGGCTGTAACCATTTCGATTAAACTTTGTGTAATCTTGAAAGTTATTGCAAGAAAATTTAATTTCAGATTTTACCAAAAAAAGTCAATGAACTTTAAAGGAAATTGCATTGTTTTTCTGTTAATCCCGCATTTCTTGTAAATATATGCAGATACATTTTTATCAATCTCATGCACAGGCACTTTTATAAAGAATGTACAAATAATGTTTCGATCCAAAATTTTTCAAAAATAAAATTTTGACAAACAAAAATTTTACTTTCTGTTGATTTTTTCCATACTTTCCGATAATATAATGCAATACAAAATATAAGTTAACACCATGTAAGTTGCTAGTGACTAGAGACCGTACAGTTAATGCATATACTTTTTCATTCAACTACTTGCTTAACCGTGAGGTTATGCTCTTTTTTAACATTTACTGTATCATCTCTGCTCTGCGGTGTTTTTTGCTGGTCTCGTAGTCCGTTGTTGGTCTATCGACGATCAATTTTTGGAAGCCGTCACACCAGTGAAAGACTAGTTTGTTAATTAAATAAAAGTCTATATTTAAAAAAGTATAAAAGCGTTTTACTTTTACCTATAGATACGAATTTCTTGTTTTGTAGGCTATAGGTCAATTGAAACAAATTTTTGATTTTTTATTTCGACGTTTCGGGTATGTTACCCTTCATCAGGCCTATATTAAAATAAATACATTATAAATCAACTAAAATACAAATTATAAATACCTACAATTATATTGGGCCTCAAATTTGTATATACATGTGTATGGTATTGAATAATATTTAATTTTAAATTTAGAAAATTATTGAAAACAAAATCTACATTAATTAAATTTTAAAAAACTAGTTAAAAAATCAAATTAAAAATCCCTTAAATTTTATTTTTTCGCAAGTTGGCTATATATGCTACTTAAGCCATCACAATCATAATTAAAGAATTTTTACTTATATCTACTAATACCTGAAAAGAATTCTCCATCTTTCTGTCATACTGGCATAATCAACAAACAAATATGGCTCATTTTAACATTTATAAAAGTTAAAGTGTCATATATTGATTTATAACGATACTAAAAAGATAAATTAACCATTTGGTCATTTAAACTTATAGTGAAATGTTAGAAGATAGTACGATAAGTAAGTTAGTTTAAAATTAAAGAAATATAAAATGTTTACCAGAGTCTCATACTAAAAATTTAATATCTTACTAAACCCACTAAAATTTTGCGTAATTATTTCTATAATATTGTTTTCGACGGCACTGGTGCAATGAAGTTACGCTGTTATTTGTTGTTTCTTGCAAAATTATATCGCTCAAATTTTATTGTTGGAATTAGTACCTAGTTGGGTTATCTTTGCGTATGAAACAAAAGTTTCGGAGTTGTAAGTGCTGAGCTTCAGCCACAATTAAAAAAAAAAGGTTTTAACGACCAAGTTTTTCAAGAACAAATTATTGGACCGAATTCTTTTTTATTAAAAATTATGAATATCTATTGTCAAATATAAAGCAAATTCTTCTGCAAAGTCTAGTTTTTGGTATATTTGCATTCAAAGTAATTTTTTTGTGTGTTTGAAACATTGGATATGTTTGGATACCTACTGTTCCGCAAATAAGCCTCGGAAGACATTGCGCTTTTTAAAACCCCTCAGTTTTTTGAGAACTGAAAACTAACACATTCTATGAGGGTTGGCTCCGAAGATATTTTAATTCAAAGTAAATCCAATATTTTCGACCCAAATTTAAAAGTCTTTTTATGACGATAATTTAAAAAAAAAACTAAAGGAAGGTTGCGGTTGACATTGTTGAATAGAGAGTTCTGACTATATCTATTCTAAAAATCGAAACAAACTTCATCTTTAAAAAAATAACCATGTAAAAACTAATTGAGTTAATAATGTGGATTCAACAAGTGGGGAAGGCTAATTTTAAAACATATGCAACTAGCACCTTACTGTTGCTACCTTACTAGTTTTATCTACAACCTCTTACACACACTTAGAAGAGAATCTTTTGAATGTCAATAGATACACAACTTAAAAAAAAAATTAAAATAAAATCTAGACACAAAAATAATATTCAAGTATCTAATGTTCCTTCTAATAAATATTGTTGTAACCGTCATGTTTGAAAAGTCATTGCATAAGTCATTATCATAACCATTCCAATCCATCCTCATTATTCTAGTATAGATACCTAACCTACCCATGTAGTTCTCGTCTCGTCTTTCAAAAAGGTTTGTTCCTTCCTTATTACAAAATATTATACAAGCATGATTTGCAAAAAAAAAGTGTAGATAAAGCTAAATACCAATAACCCCAACAAGAAGAAACTCTTCATCAAACCTCAAACCAGAAATAAAACACAAAAAATCTGTGAATAAAAAAGTCAACAAGAAGGTATAAGTTCAAAGATTTGTTAATAGAAATAAAATAAAATATGTTTAAAAGAAGACAAAAATAACGGTTTCCTTTGCTACATACTCATAGCATATCGTTATTGTTGTAAAAATGTTCATTCGTTTACTCAATCTTATATTCAAACATATCGTTCAATACGTCTAGCAAAATACACTCAGGGCTGGACTTAGCCACATCAGAATATTTAATAAACTACATTTTTGTGACTACAAGTTTATTTTAACTTGATATGTAGGGTAACTATTGGTTTCGTATCAAAAAAAAATTCGAGCATTTAATCAAAACTAACATTTCGATGACGGAGAAGTCCAAAAAATGATTTTTAACATGACGTCCATCGTCATCGCCGCCGCGCCGCGCCGGTCTGTGCGTCCTAAATTACATTGGGCTGGAGCTTAAAAGAATATAGCCCGACAGCTGGTGAACACTTACTCAAAGTGTTTTATATCGCTTCAAATTTTGTGGCCGTGTCGTTTGTATCAGTACAAGCTACATGTCATCGGTCTGGCAGTGATATCTCGGCACAAACACCACTAAAATGCACTTTCAAAGTGCAACAACAAAAATAATCCCTCTAAAAGAGCTTTATACGGCTCCAAATTTTCATCACTAAAGCCTTGTGCCTATACTAACCAGAATCCATCGGTCTGGCAGCAAAACCACAGACCAATGACCACAAAAATGCATTTTCAAATGATATTTTACTGGTGTTAGGTTCACGGTATCGCTGCCAGACCGATGGATTCTAGTTAGTTTAGGCACAAGGTTTAATTGATGGTAATTTGGAGCCGTATAAAGCTCTTTTAGAGGGATTATTTTTGTTGTTGCACTTTGAAAGTGCATTTTAGTGGTGTTGGGGCCGCGATATCGCAGCCAGAACGATGACATGTAGCTTGCACTGATACAAACGACATGGCCACAAAATTTGAAGCGGTATAAAACACTAAAAAGTTTTTTTCAGGGCTGTTATTCGCTTAAAACTAGCTCTTCGTTAAAACCAGGATGAGGCGGCTTGAACGTTTGACCAATTTTCCCCGAAAATCATCACAGGTGCCTAATGTCCCCTCCTAACGAATTGTGAAAGAAAAATGTATAGTACAATTTTTACCCTTTCAGGATTATTTTTTTTTTTTTTTTGTAGATAGTGTCAGGGATAGAACAATAATCCGGCACTGGATAAGAAAAAGACATCAAGGCATTCTTGTATTATAAATACCCACTCCTCGACTATCAAACAAAAACAACGACGACAACGTCGACAACCTTATTCAAGGGAACCTTTTTTTTTCTCTCGTGAAAAAGCCATTCTTGTTTCTTCCTTCCTTAATGCTTGTGTAACGGCAATTACAGTACATCTCTCTACCAAAATTCGCTTCCGGGCAATCTTTTCTTTTGGCATTTTACTATAGGTATAGGTGTATCTGTATATACCGGATACCTAGGAACATACCTATCTTTTCTATAAACTCAGCCCCTTGGGCCACACAGCCATATTTGTTTTCACTACTCTACATATACAGTAGCAAGTAGCAGTACCATCAGACAGAAGAAAGTATTACAATCCCAACCCATCCAGCCAGCCAAGCCAGCCAGCATCAGCAGTTTTCTTCTATCGGCATCCTTGTCGCGTCGTCCTTGTATAGCCCCAAAGGGATAACTAACCTATACCTACCTTCATATACAAGAAAAAGATGTATCTATGAGATGGCTTTTCTTTGAGTACGGTTCACCACCATCAGACATGAGAATGCGGGAAGGATGCTTTTGAAGGATGTATAATAGTAGGTGGTTCAAGGGTAACGGTAACTAGCTGTAACTAGCTTCTTGAAATAGAGGGTGATGGTACTATAAACATAGCATTCTTTTTTAGCAAATTGCAAGGTAAACCAAATGAACAATTCCCTTAATAAATCGCGCAAAACTTTGGTCTGGATGCGGAGATGACTTAAAACAAAGTTTGTTTTTATTTTTCCTTTCTTTTGTGTTGTAGGAAATTTAAATTCCCTTTACCTAATTTGTGACTGTGAGTGGGAATGTAGAAATTTAAAAAGAATAAGACATGGTATTTTCCAGTAAAAAGCTGTTGATTGAAAGTGTAAAATTGCACAGAACGCGATATCGGCACAGTACGCCAAGTTTTTTTGTTGTTGTGTAAGAAAGTGACATTTTTCTTTGTTCTTAAAAATAAAAAAATAAAAAAAAAACCATTCGACAAAAGACAAAAATGAGTCCATCGTCTTTTTTGCTTTCTTGAATTTTGACTCCCTTACTACTATCACGAATGTCTGTGAGATTTTTTCATAAATATTTACTTTTCTAAAGAGAATGAATATTAATTTAAATAAATGTTTTTTGTTAGTTTTGTTGAAAGTTCTTGTATTTTGGAGAATTTTTAAATTGTTTTTGGAATTTTTATGAGATAGAGCTGGTGTAGGTATAGGGTATGAGAATTTCAATGTCTCGAGGAAAAAGTTTTAGTTTCGACTAAGTTTGTCATTGTTTAAAAAATTAATGTTTTTGTTTTATCTTGAGTTTTCAAGACAAATTTTTATGTTCTTAATTTTTATTTTTTATCTATTATTCAATTTTTAAGTCTTGGGCAATATTTTTTGACATTTTGAAAAGAAAAATGGAATTTTATTAAGCCTCCAGCTCCTATCGAACGAAGCATTGAGAAAGAAGAACGGGCATTTTGGTCTTCCTGTTGCCCACGAATGAGGTATATATAAGCTTAGCCCTAGTGCATTATTTTTTTTTTTTTTATTGACACAAAGCTGCTCTAATTGCAACAAACATTGCATTTAGAGCAAAAATGAATTGCAATAGTGTTCCATTGAAGTGAACTTTTATACCAATGGCCAATAACAGCGAATAATATTATAATTGGCGTTCAATTCGCTTAACAGTTTGAAAATTTTACTTTTTTTCGATTTAACGAATTTAATGAATGGGAATAATTGTGCGTCTAGTGCCCAGAATATTGAAATATACAACTTTGGAAATCTTAGTTCAAGAGCATCATTTTTGAATATGGGCACTGAACTGTAAATCACCGGGCTTAGGCAGTGTATTACAAAATATAAAACAATTCGTCTATGTTTATTCGAATTTGCAGAGTGTGTTTCTTATTTTTGTTGTCACTTATTTTAGCCAACTCCCGTTGTTTAGGAAAGAAATAATACTTGTGCGTTGGTACACTCCATAGTACCTAATCTTATCAGTTTCATAGGTCTGGGTTGTGGGCACTAGGTAGACCGGGTTCGATATATTTTTGCTCATTCTCCTTTATGCCAAAAAAGAAGCCAATTTTCTAAAAAAATCTCAAAACCTTATTTTCGTGATTGATTTTTTTTTTTTTTTTTTTGAAAAAAAACTGAAACTATTCTAGTGCATTACTTGAACTTGATGAAACGATTAAAGAGTAGAATTCACCACAGGGTGTCCCCAAAGCTGCAAGTGGTCAACATATGTCCCATTTCGAGGAATTAGACTTAAGGTACGCGGGCTTCAAATGTCATTCTTGGGTCGTAACGAACTACAACAAATGTCAAAACGGAGAGATGTTTCAACCTTCAAAGAATAATTTTTCGACGAACGAGCTATGTTTCTATTTTGAAAATAAGGAAAATCGCAACAAAAATCTCAATTAAATTATTTTTTTTTAATTTTCGGTCGTTCGTCTGATATAGAGGGGCCTAAAAGGGTACAAAAAGGCCAAGCTGATAAATGTTCGTAGTGAAGGTTACCAATTTGTGTCTAGATTGGCTGTAGAATTAGTAGTGTTCATGAAAATGTGATCTCACAAATATTGCTATTTCGCAAAGTGACGAAACGACTCCGAAATCCAAATTCTCACCCTTTTTGCGATTGTTGATTGATATGATAGTTGTTAAATATTGATATTTTGGATTTTTAAACTCAATTTACTGAAAATGTGATCAACTATTCATTGATATTTTTTCAATTTTTTTATAACTCGCAATGGTCTGTATTATTCCCAAGGACCAAAACTTTTTTCGGTTGGGGGTTTTAATATCGAACTTCAATATTTATCAACTATCAATCAACAATCGGAAATCGCAATAGGGGCATTTGATGAGAACTATGAATATCATATTTGACATTTTATAAATATTATTATTATTATTAAAATATTATGATTTACATTTTTTCTTATCAAATATTTTTTTTTCTTTTTAACACTGGTGATTGAATTGTAATTGGCTATTACTTTTTAAATATGCAAAATATTAAAAAATATCACATACAAAAAAATTTTAGAGCTCATTCTTCTTGTCAAAATTGATTAAGGCTGTCTTTTTAATAAAATCTAAAATAAGAACTAATTGGTGCAGTTAACTTTAATACAAGATAACGGCAACCCTGCAAGAGGTTGATGGTCGAAAATTTGGATTTAATCCCTATCGAACTTAAAAGAAAAATATTCTCACGAACTTCATTAAAAAAAAAAAAAAACCAAATATACTTGGCCATTAAGTATAATTTCTACAACGAAAGAGACAATAAAAGGATGACACATTTATGTTGTGCGGCTAAAGAAATAATCTCATCCTTTCAAACTGGTAAATTGACAAATAAAAAAAAAGCGTTTAAGTACATAAGTTCTCTTTAGAAATTCGCTAAAAATATTCATTGAAATAAATTACTGGTGGAAGTTACAGCCACCGAAAAAGTGCTAGGAATTTTCTACGGTTTCCAAAATTCACAACTGACGTAAGTTAGTTCATTGCATCATTTTCACTGATCATTAAGCCCAATCATTCGAGTAAATTAAATTAAATATATGATCAATACTATTACACGTAAGTGGTTATTTTTTTTTTTTAAACTAGTCTTTACCAAAAGATAAAAAATAAAGTACAGTCGACTCCGCTTAACTGGAACACCACAATTGCAGAACATTTGTTTCAGTTAAGCGGAGTTTTCAGCTAACCGAACTTCGGATAACTGAAACTTGTTTCAACTAAGCGGAGTTTTGTCAAAACAAATTAAATTTCATTTAGCCTGAAAATCAAAAAAAAAAAATAAATGTAGGTATGATATGTTGTATTGTGTCAAAAAAGTTAAGTTTACATGAAACAATTCAAACAACAAAGGTATTTACATTATTTTTAATCATTATGGCGTCAGCCAAGCCTTACGTTTTCTCTCTAAAATTTTTGAGAATAAGCCAAAAAATATATGTACAAGGTTTGGATTTCAGATTTGACGTTCCAAAGTCAAAGGGTGTGTTCGATTTAAAATTTGATGGCAGCGTTCAACTGTCGTTTCACTTATGCGGAGTTGACTAAGTGAAAAATGTTCAATTGAGGCACACAATTTTGTTTCAATTATCCGCAGTTTGCAATTAAGCGGAGTTCAGTTATGCGAAGCAGTTTGTGTGAACAATTCTCAATAAGGCTCCGGAATAAGTTTCTTGTTTCAGATAACCGATGTTTTCAGTTAAGCGGAGTGCAGTTAAGCGGAGTTGACTGTAGTGATTTTAATGCAATGCATGCAACTCTCCAATAGGATTCAAGTTTGAAAAGAAGACCATGTAATACAAAACTCCGAACAGTGCTTCTTTAAAAGTATCTTATTACTATGTACACTTGTACAGTTATAGAGTATGAGAAATTCATCACATTTTCAAACATCAAAGAATTCATTAACCGTAGGTATGTAGGTACGTACTTCTTTTTTGTCGTTTTTCTCTTTGAATTTATTTATATTCATCCATTCAAAACACGCCTTGAGGATAATTTCATCTTTCTCATATTATTCCGCGTCATGATGATGAAGAAAATATTTAATATTAACACTTCATGAATATTAAGAATATTGGTCCTTGCTTCTTTCTCAACAAAACCTCAAGCTCAAGCCATAAAATTTTGATTGCTGTTTGTATTATTTTGTCTTACCTCTCTTAAACTCACTTCTATTGGTGAGTCAGAGACAGCATTGCCAATACGTTTTCCTAATATTGATTTTTAAGGACCAACATAACGGTACCTGCCAAACAATTTTTGTTAGCCGATTAGGAAAATATTATTTTCTGTCAAAAACGACTCCTACGATTTGGATACAAAAAATTCAGGTAATTAATTTAAAAAAAGGCTTAATTTTGGTAAATTTGGTTTTGTTTGAAAATTCCAAATTTAAAAAACGATTTGATAATTTTTTTTGAAACGTCGCGACAGTGGCGCATATTGACTTTTTTGGTTGCAAAAATCATAGCTCGTAAAAAGATAAAGATATCGAGATAATTTTTTTTTTGCTTGAAGGAAAATACCAAAGCTATAAATTTTGTGAATTTAAAAAAAAATATATTTACAGGGTGTTCCAGAATTTTTTGCTGAAATACGACTTTCTTCTAATAGGAAATGCACTTGATAGTTTAACTCAAAAAATGTCAATAGTTAAAAACTGAAGTGAGAACAGGGTGCCTAAAAGTCAAACAAAGTCACAGTGGTGCATAAAAGTAAACAAACAATAATTATTTTAAATATTTTTGTATGTGTACCAAAAGCCTTTTTTTATTATTTTACTGAACATTAGAGTGAAAATATACTAGTTCAGTGGTACATTTTAAGTCAAGGTATATAGATAGTGTATAAAGTGCTATAAAATAATAAAATTTAAGCAAAATGCTTTACAGGGTGTTCCATAATTTCATGTTTAAAAAAAAATCATTTTTTCCGAAAAGGTAAAAGTAGTATTTTAATTTAGAATAAAACTCAAATGTTGATGTTAGCAGTATTTGCAGAGTATTAAAAAACTAGTTCAATTGAAAGAGTAGATGAAAAAAAATGAACCATTTAAATTTTGTGTTGCAAAAAGTTTTTTTTTATTTTGTGGCACATCAACATAACAAATTATTTCAATAATATATTTCAAGTTTAACAGTGGAGAATAAATAAATTAATAAGTTATAATAAATAAAAACAAAAAACTAAATTTCTTGGAAACTTTCGTCAAAGTCCGGTGTAATTTCTCATAAACTTATAATTTCTGGAGGGTATCGTGCTTTGAGGTCTTTTTCAGTTCTGACATACCTTAACGAAGAAATAAGAGTGTCCGATGAGGCTGAAAGCATGTTAAATAGGTCTTCATTCTGTCGCATCCTTGAAACCTTGCACGTATTTTAGTACCTATATTTTTTGTAGTCTTTATTTTTGGATTCCTGAGCCTCTTTTGACAGTTCTCCGATTGGTAACGACTGATACTCGATTATACTTTGGCCATGATCCAAAATTTTATATAAGTGTAGGTGTAAGTTACTTTTCGGGATACTTTTCTTTCAATAAATTTGTTGTTTCCAATGCATAAACTCCAAACTTTGAACCGTCAACATTTTCTCTGCAGTTTAGAACGTTAAGTATCACTTGAAGCCTTCTTATCACCTCCATATTGACTCCAGTTATACGAGCTGTTACATCTGGTCCTGCGAAAAATCTTCTCGATGTATTTCCATCGTTAGTGTTTCCAAATCCTCGTTTTGGTTTATCCACATCGAGTCCCATTTCCTCGCGAAATTTCTTTTGGATAACTTGCTTCATTATTTTGTCTGCCTCCTTAGTTCCAATACTTTCATCAATATTGTCTCCATCTTGTTTGAGTGTGTATGCAAGTTTCAAAATGAATTTCATGGATCTGATTCTGGCATGTAATGGAGATGTTCCATATTCGTAATTATGCTCATCATTTGTTGACTAGCCATACTTATGTATGTCCTAACTCTTTATATTTGAGGTACTCAAAAAATGACCAGAGGACCATAATATATTTATTATATGTAGTTAAGAATACATTTTTACATGTAAACATAATATTTTTATTACCACTTGCATTTTTAAGGACATAATTAAAAATAATCGAATTTCAGCCATAAACTAATAAAAATAACCTTCTTTAATAAAATCTCTCTAAATCGCAAATAGGCAAAACTCGCAGCTAATTTTCTTAGTTAATGTTTCAGAAATACTCAAAGATTTAATTTTCGTTGAGTTTAGACCGAGGACTCTTAAGGGTTTTTTTTTGTAACTCAACTTAAATTCAAAAAATTGAGTCAAAACAGTTCTCGGAAAATCTTTAAATTTGACAATAAAAAAAAAAAAAATGCATCATAATTGTAATATACAAGGTTCTTATTTCAAGCACAAACAAAAAAAATATAATTTTGAAACTAGGTTATTAGATTTTAACGCCGAATCTATGAAACTTTTCATAAAAAAAAATATTTTTTCTTTGATTTTAAAAATAAGGAAACTTTGACTAACTGTATCATCCGAATCCTTCGACCGATTTTAAAATTTCTTTCGGCTTTTGAAGCTTTCAATATTCCCTAATCCAGTAAATAAATTAGTTTTGGATTTTAAGCACACACGAAAATTGTATTTTGCAAGCACTTTTGCAAAAAAACGCCACAGTGCGTCGTATAAAGCCTTAAAAAGAGGGTTGTTTCTACAATTAAAAATGACGGTATCCGATTAAAAAAAAAATTATTTTTCTATAAAACGGTTCCGAAGTTTTAGTTAAAATTGTGTGTAATTTTAAAAATGATCGTGATCTGCTTTATAGTAAAGACAGACAAATATTAGTGTGTATTGTAATTGTATAAAAATATTACATTAAAATGTTACTTTGACTAAAATAATAATTTTTTTTTTGAAAATTTGGTTTTTTCAAGCCGGATTCATAAAATTTTTTTTAAATAAATTTTTATATCTGAATAATTACTTTAAATTTGTGCTGCATATTTTTTCCTACAAAATTTTTAAATTTTTGATTGCATAAATTTATATTTTAAATCATATGGCATCTTTTAAGAAGAAGTATCTACTAGCGACCTAGTCGTGCATTTGATTTCCATTAAATCATACAAATTTCAGTAATGATTTTTTCAATAACTTATTATCACATTTTCTCGTTAACGACATAAAAACAGTATCCAGTGAACCAGTTGTTCACAAGCTCACAAGAATCCTACCTACCTAAAAAATATATGGAACATGAAATCAAAAAAAAATCCTTTTTGGAAAGAAAAAAAATTAAACCTCAGTCAATGAAAGAAAATGCCTTAATGGCATGGAAAATGCCTCAGTTGGTAACGCTGCTCATATACCTAGTACCTGCCTATAGTAAAGCACAATGAAAAGAGGATATTTAATATTTTTCGTTTAATACAACCCATTTTCAGCTAAATAGATTAATACCAATCCTTTGCATCAGCCAAGGCCAATATCTTATCATATGAATACCTCTGTCACATTGAATAGCTTTGGAAAAGTAGACAAAAAAAAATATATGAATGAAACGTAAAATCCTTAGGATAAAAATTACTCAAAATATCCCATTCATATGTCATTCACAGATATTGAATATTTAATGGATATTCTGTTCCAGCGAGTCTGTTCTCTTTTATCTTATCATCTCTTCTCGTTCTCGGCATGTCCTTATGGCTTATCGAATATTTATAAAGATACAAAAGTATATGCATACATAAACGAATGGAATGTTAGATATACAGAGAAGATTCTCTATAGGTACATACTATCATTATAGCAGTGGTTAAGGGTTAAGTTATCGTCTGTAATATCTTTTGTATTGAGAGTGCGGGTGAAGCTGAGACAGGATGATGGTGGTGGGGGGAGGGCTTAAGGATATTATGATGACATAATGGCGCTGGTGACATTTCTGACCTTTCATCTTCTTTTGAATTCGAATCCGACCTGGAAGCTGGAACAGAAGCCCGAACCCGATCCTTTTGTGACGTGAAAGTGTCCTAACTGTCATTGTGACAGCCGCATTCTTCCCACAGATTGATATTTTACTTTCTAATGTTGGTTGACATGTTAAGATATTGTATCTAACAATAACATAATAAATATATAACAATAACGGTATACCTTCACTCTATATATCAGGATAGATAGAATGATAACATCATAGTCATTGTAATCACCATCGTGTCCTTGTATTCTCTCTTTTACTTCAAAAAACCTACATACTGCCAAACATTCATATAGACTGCCATCCATGAATTTATATAGGTATAGATATTTCAAGCATTGTCATTTTATTTAACTTGTCATGTTTAAGTTGTTGTTCTTGTTTTTTTTTTTTTTTGACAGTTGAAAAAGGACGACGAGCAGCAAGACGAGAGACACTGTCTTTAGGGTTGATTTTTGTTGTTGTTTTGTTTAAAAAAAAAACTGTGTCCTGTGTGATCCTGTGGTAATATTTTTATTTGTATTTGGGAGGTAAAAAAAGGCGAAAAGTAGATTGTGAGATAAAATATAAGTACATGTTGTGCGCCATAAAGTGTGGCATGTCTTTGACTACACACAGGCGATGATTATGATTATGATGATCATGAGGATGATGATTATAATAATGATGATGGCGGCGATGGAAGCCAAGATAATGTGGTCGAGCTTTTTTATTTGGATTATATTAAATAGGATATAGAACATGTAATTGTATTGTTGATGTAATACATATTCTCAACAGGGCCACATACAAAAAAAAACTACAGAACGCTGAATACGACGCCGACGATGACGACAACAACACTGAGATAATAGGTTGGGTAGTAGATATTATGATGATGCAATGGGATGTACCTACATATATACATATATAAGATTCCTTGTTGTTTCTTTGTGCTTTTATTTTTTGTATACTTAGATATAGATACCATTATAGGATGTAATTAAGTTTTCTTTTGAAATGTCACTTGTTGGCAGAGTAATTATGAACAAGAGGATTTGGCAACGAACAACATCTTTATATTTGTGTGGGTTTTTTGCAGGCATATTATATGCATAAATATGTACATGTATGTACATATACAGGGTGATTCGCATTAGGTTTGACAAAGGTTTGTTAGGTTTCGACAAGGCACTAGAGAGTTTTAGAAAGCTTCTGCCATGGGGCTAGCAAGGCTAGAACAAGGACCTTGTCGATTATGAACACTTTAGCCTCGTCAGACAAAAGAAAAAAAAAATTGGTTTTTGTGAAACTTGATCCCGCGTGTACAAGAGACTGAAATATGTTTAACAAGTTTTTACTAGGGAGGGCCTCACGAGTGTTTGAAAAGTTACCCTCGTCTTAATGTTTGTTAATGAGTTCCAGCAAGGGCTCGCCAAGTATCTGTCAAGTTTTCCTCGTCTAGATTTACCCTGCTAAAAACTTACTGAGGCCTTATCCAACTTAGACAGAATCTTGGCATTTTTACAGCCGGGATGTCTCTCACCGATAGAAGAAAATTATTATTATAAATAAATGTTTGTTTTTGGTGTACAAGCGACATTCCTGATAGGGTACCGAAACATGTCCAGCAAGTTTTTAATAGGGAGGGCCTTACGAGTGTTTAAAAAGTTTCCATCGTCTAAAATTTGTCAAGTATCTGACAAGTTTTCCTCGTCTCGATTTTCCCTACTGAAAACTTACTAGGGCCTTGCCCTAGTAATAAACTACACATAAACTTGGCATTTTTCCTAGGGCTGGCCACGAGACGAGAAAAGTTTCGGTCTCGATCTCGGTCTCGCATGACGAGACTGTATATTTGGACCGAAATTTACAGAGAGTCTAATAAATTAAAAAATCCAATTTCAGTTAAATATTTATTTTCTTTTGCACGTATTCAAACCATAGTCGAAAATATTTCGTTTTAATAATCAAGAGGTTGTCCGGAAATCGTATTTTTCGGAGACGAGACCGAGGCGAGACTTAATTATACGAGATCGACACGAGACAGAGACGAGACTGAAAATTTTCGATTTTAACGAGACCGAGACGAGACTTACAAAAGTCTAGCAGAGTCTCGTCTCGTGTCGTGTCCAGCCCTAATTTTTCCAGCCGGGATAAAGAATTATACAGTTGGTATCTTTAAGGTATTTCTGGCTATACAAAAAGGTATAAAATTTATTGTAGATGCTGCCGTTGTTTTTTAATATTTCGCTTTAAGTATTATTTTTTTAGAAAATTGTTCCTCCGGCCTAAACAAGGGAAACAGCCCCCCACCTCCGATACGGTTTTGTATTGTCTCGACTTTACATACACGCTCTTCTTTCTGTCACACCTTATGCGAATCGTAAATATAAATAGGTGGCTAGGTATGTAGAACAGGGTATGCCACAGTCACTGGCCCACTGTAAATGCTGCTAACTGCTCTTGGGTAAACACAAACCAAAAATTTTAAGAACTTGTTGCAGATTTCCAGAAAGCTATATCCAGTTCAAAAGAACGAACGAAAAATCATAACAACTTTTATATGTCGAAAAGGAAGCGAAAACTAGAATATTATCTTAAGTTTTTCGACCTAAAATTACGTCTGTAACCCATGTTTTTTTGTCTAGGCCGATGACTTGGATGGAACACCCTGTGAGTATTAAAGAATACAAATGCAAAAGCCTTTAAAACTTAGCTTAAAAAAGAAATATCACAAGGTAGGTATGAGTCCTCGGAGGAATATCAGGGTATAGTTACAAAATACTTTAAAATTGTACATTGCTACTTAGACACCTAATATCTGTGAATCTTAAAACATTTTAACATAAGATTGAAAAAGTTAGCTAAAAGGACATTCTTTCCAGATAAAATTTAATAACGGTTATTTTATTTTCACATAAATGTTAAGCGGTGTAAAGTGTTTTGCGGATAAATATAAAAGTCATTATACTTAGTAGGTGGGTAGGTAGATAGGTGGTAGGTAGTAAGGTTGGTAGTTGGTGTAAATCAAAAATTAATACAAAAACACTTTCAAGTATAAACACTTTCAAAGAAAGTGCGTGCGTTAAACGTTTGAATTAATAATTTCCTTAAATTTGTAATTTTTTTCTTGTTTCTCCAGATTATGTCTTAAATCCACTTCTCAAAATTGTGGCTTTTTTTCACAAACCAGGGTGTTTTGCCAAAAAATTCGAATAACGGATGTTTGAGGTTGTATATGAGCTGATTGCGTTATTTCTTTGGCATACATTATCCCCAAAACCTCATCAATGGCTGGGTTCATTTTGCCATAAATAAAGTTTTGAAGATTTTTGAAAAAATTGCCTTTTTTTTTGGCATTCTTTATCCTTAAATTCTCATCAATGGCTCAGTTGACTTTGTCATAATTTTACATTCAGATATTTTTAAGATATTCAAAAAATATTGAAGATATTTAAAATATGTTTAATTTTTTTTTTTTAACAAACAAAAAAAATCAAAGAGAAAAATCATTTTTGTGTTTTTTTTTTTTGCGAAACAGGTAAAAAGATCAATTTTTTTCAAAATGATGGCATTTCTTTTCCGATACCATTCTAAAAATTTGTTTTTTTTTTTTTTAATAGAAAATATCTTGCAAATATAACCAAACAAACAAATATCCCAAGCCAAAAATATAATTTTATTACATTCTTTTTGACTAAATGTACTACACCCAGTGTTTTCGACCATTTTTCTCCAAATCTTTCAATTGTACAAAAAAGAAGATCTTTTTTTGTGTAGATTTACATGAGCTACAATGTGTACCGAAACGTGTTTTTTGTTTTCAAATCAACGTATAATTTTCGAGTTAGCTGAATTTTACACCCACCCCCCCTACAATTTGTTTCTCGAAGTTATTTTTTTTTATCTAATTTTCCTAGACTATGGGCGAATTCGTAATCGTCTGACTAACTTAGATCTGCAAAGTTTGTGTTCGTAAACAAAAATTGAAATCTGACTTCAGTAGGCCTGCAAAACAAATTACGTTCGTAAACATCAAAAGTACGCAGAAATCAAGTCGGCGTCGGGCAGTTTGTGCAGAAAAAAAAAAACATTTTGCAGAAAAAAAAAATTGAAATAAAAGCAGGAAAACATTTATTGAACCATTTTCCTTCGAAAATGAGGCTGGGAACAACGTTTCGGTCAAAAATGGTCGTTACAGAGCCATGTTAACCAATTTTACTAAAATTAAAGACATGGATTTGGACAACCTCCGGTTCATGCAGGATGGTGTGCCATGCCACAAAGCCCATACCACAATCGATCGCACCGAATTTCAAAATCGTGTTATCAGCCGTCTTTGCGATGTCAATTAGCCGCCTCGGATCTGCGATTTGACCCGTTTGAATTTTTTTTTTTGTTGGGAACCGTAAAGGACCGATGTTATGCCAACAACAATTTTATTGCATTTTTAAAAAGAAACTTGTATTTGGCCCACCCTGTATATGAAATGGCTTTGAAGTACATACATATATCATGAAGATATTTGTCTATCACATCATATTTTTATCCAAATTTCACCAAAAAGCCCTAAAATCACCTTTTACCGCGCGAAAATTTAATCTCAAAAAATTTGTTTTTGTTTAATAATCGCGATTTGGATTTTCTGCGCTGCGATGTTTACGAATAGAATTTTTTTCAAAAACCTCCGCCTGCTTACTTTCTGCGGGCAGAAAAAAAATAACATCAATACGCAGAAGCTAAGCAGATCTGTCGCAGATATTACGAACTCGCCCTATAACTTGCTGCAGGTCGATTACTTTTGACTTTGTGATACATTTTCCAAAGGCAACGACCACGATTTCATCAGCGTTCGCTACGAAAGTGCTTGAAAGTATCCGTATATTTTGGATATCCGGATCAGATACGAAAATGCGAATCAAATCCGGATCTAGGATCCGATATCCGAAACTATCCGGATAGCCTCGGATCCAGTATCGGATACTCGGATCCGAATCTTGATCCAATGATCCGACACTATCCGGATAGTTTTGGATCCGGATATTTCGGATATCGGATCCTCGATCCGGATCTGATTCGTATTTTCGGATCCGATCAGGATAGTTTGAGGATCCGGATCTGATATTAAGCTCTGCTACGAAGACGTTTCCACCTGTTAGACTTTATTCAACTAAATTCCGGTCAACGACCAAAAGCCAATGCCGGGGATATAAGAACCCGTCTGGTAGAGTATGTCTAAATGGCTTAAATTTTAAATAGCTAGAACCCATTTCGCTTAATATTTTCACCCACCCGACATTAATTAAAACAACAAAAACAACAACATCAACTTTGTTGCCTAGATAAGAGTATGTCATTTCCCAGATCATATCCCCACACAAATTTAATTGATATAAAATGTACATACCTACAAATATTTTAGTTCCATGACCCTAATTAAGTCAAAAATGGTCACGATGCGATAATGGTATGGGAACCTAAACCTGCTGGGAGAGAAGCAAGCCACCCAAACCGACAATCTAAATTAAAACATCATAAATGTAGATACGCATAAATTTACTACTTAATTCTCTTCTATAGACAATGACCTCTTTGGAAACAATTTTCTCCCTCATATAATACAACAGTAATTGACTGCTTGATGATAATAAAACACGCTGTAACTAGCTTTGTTTTCAACACTTTACTATAATACAATTGTTGACCGCTTTTCTGGCGGCATCCATAAACAAAAGACTCGTTTATTATTTGTGAACAAAAACAAAAACAATATACACCTACCCTACCTATCCAAACATAAAAAGCTTTCCTAGAAAACAAAAAAAAGCCTTCACATAATATTAAATACAGATGGTGGCGTATACGTAATCATTTTGTTAGATCTTTGACCACAATGAACAAATTTTATTATAAACGAAAAAAAAAGAGAACAAATCCGTGATAAACAAATTTAAGCTAAACTATAAAAGTTATAGGCACCTTTCCCAAACACACTTCACTCGAATTGTAAACAATATTTATTTTGTTTTTTTCACATGACAAATTATCGTTAAATTTAGCACAGTGAGAGAGTGAAAATTATAAATTTTACTTCCGATTTTGGTTGCGATAAGGGTGATTTATTGGTTGAAAAAAACATCGAATTCTATAGAATGCAGCCCTTTTCAGTATATTATTTTATTTTATTGTTTTCATTTTTTTTTGTAAACCTAACCTACACAGTCAAAAAAAAAAAAAATAAAAGAATTCAATACAAAATATTTTATAGAATTTAATGAAAAATAAAACACAAATGCCTAAGCACCTAAAAAAAGTACTATTATCCCCCCTCAAAAATTACTAAATAGTGCAAAAAAAATGCCCTGATTTTTTTTAGATTTTTTTGCTCATCCCCTTTGTCGTCCTGTTTTCAATGAAAGATTGATATATTTCAAAATCCAATCAGATTAAAATTAATGTGGACAAAATTGTTACATTCATGAAACTTGGTAGAGACGTTGGATTTACCATAAGAATGTAGAATCAATAGAGTCCATATACAAACATCTATTTTCCACGGGTGTTTTTGGAGGCAGAGAGAGGGGTAGGTATGGGCTTATCGAAATTTAAATACATCTTAAGACAATTATTTAAAAATATGAGACACGACTTTTGCGTATTTTTCAATTCTGAATCTAAATCTTATGACATCACAATTAAGAACCAGTCTAATGTACATATTTAGGTAGGTTATAGGTGTTTCTGGAGGGAGAGAGAGGGGTAGGTATGGGCTTATCGAAATTTAAATACATCTTAAGACAATTATTTAAAAATATGACACACGACTTTTGCGTATTTTTCAATTCTGAATCTAAATCTAATGACATCACAATTAAGGACCAGTCTAATGTACATTTTAGGTAGGTTATGTTTGTATATATTTTGCCCTCAATGGATTTACGTCTGTTTATTATATATATGTATGTATGCTTTGCGTATGTACATTTATGAAGACTTACACATAATAAAATTCTGGCTTATTAGCATAAACATCTTAAATGCAATGCATTAGCGTTAGTAGGTAATAAGTATAACAACACATTAGATGAAAAAGAAACATTTCTTCATGCTAAGATTGTATTTTGTTTTTCTTTTTTTTTCGACAGAGAAAATTGGTTATAACTTTCTCGGTGGTGGGGTTGAAGAAATTGAAAAAGCACACGGGCGTAAATGTTTTGTTTTTTGAGGAAATGAAAAAAATAATACATATTTATGTACAATGTACATATGTGAGTTCTTACTGCTTGTTTTGTGTATTTTTTTATAAAAAAAGAAAAAAGATTTACAGACAAACCCACGCATAAGAAAAAATCATATATTTACGAATGGGGGATTCTTAGAAATTCATAATATTTCAGATTTATGAAAAGCAAACTGCGATTTTTTTTGTTTGTTCATAAGCATAACAAAGCGTGAGGCAAATCATACGAGTTTTATTATTTATTACACGTGAGCCCTGCTGTATTCATCTGAGATTAAAAATATTTTGAAAATGTAATGTTATTATTTTCAAAATCCCTGGTCTTCCTATGGAACATAAAAGGAAAGTTACATTTTGGGACTTTTTGTTCACTTTCATTTAAAAAGCGATTAAACTTTAATTAGTCTAAGGGCCAGTTTGTTCACGGGTTAAATTTAGTATGTGACTTTCATAGGCTTTAATTAAACTAACGCTAATCAACCAAAATTGGCTGATTAGTGAAATTCATGATAAGCAACTCAACCTTTCAATTTTTTAAACAAAAGTTGATCACCAAAAACATTTGAGGATTTCCCAGCTCCACTAATCATGGATTAGAGATAATCAGCTGTGAACAAACTAGCCCTTAGAAAGATAGGATACGAAAGGCCAACTATTAATTTGTGAAATTTTATTTTTGTTATCGAAGCAGAATTTTATCCTCAACAACATATCCCCAGTCCCCCAAAATTACTGCATTGGATTTTTGTAGAGACGCATTAAAAGAAGTGATAGAGAGGGGGTGGGGGGGTGGAGTTTATAAAGCTGAAATATTTTCTTTGCAACAATCTAAGCATTTAACACATGAATTAAGGGTACATTTTAACGTTGAATCTAAAAGAGACCAAAACTGAAAAGATAAAAGTCACCTATAGAAAGTTAAAGTCCTTTTTATAGAATGATGATTTTTTTTAGGATGACAAGTGATGAAATTTGGAATAAATTTTTCATTTGTCATGTTCAGCGAAAATCAAGAGTCCCCAAATATATCTGTGGGGTGGTGAAACAATAATTTCTTTGAGGGGGAGACGCAAATTTGTAATTACAACCTGGAAAAATGCCAAGTTTCTGTCTAGTTTGCGCAAGGCCCTAGTAAATTTTCAGTAGGGAAAATCTAGACGAGTGCAAAAAATTAAGACGAGGGAAACTTTTCAAACACTAATGAGGCCCCTTAGTTAAAACTTGAGAAGCGTCAGACAAGCAAAAACAGAAAACCTGTTCTAAGTTGCTCTACCCAACAAAATCCTGTTCAATTCCGTATTCGTTATGCAATATGATATGAAACTTTACGGTATGAAACTTATCCACTTTCGATAAGTTTTGTTTTGGTCACAACAATATAACAAAGTACTTATTCACTTTCGACATTGAATTTTTGTATAGCGAGTTAGCCCACTGGGTAGCGCATTGGACTGATAAGCGGGATCAAGTCTCACATCGGGCAACTTTTTGCCCGACCAGGCAAAAGGGTTCATAATCACCAAGGCTCTTGTTCTTGCCTTTGCTAACCCTTGCTAGCCCCTTGCCAGAATCTATGTAAAACTCTCTTGTGCCTTGTCGAAAACTAGGTGGTTTTTCTGCGTGGGATCCCTGAATAAATTGTGACAGTCCTAAATTTTAAATTTCATTCACAAATTCATACCTTTCGATACCTTTTTTTTTGGAACTTTTTTTCAAAACTTAGAAACATCGCAAATTTTTTTAAGACATGTCATGCATGAGTCGAACAGCGATCATTTCATGAAAATATTATTTTCAAAAATGAGAATTTACATATAATAACAAAAATTTTCTTCGCATTTTTAGTTTGATAATAAATTGAGTTTTTCTATATAATGATTTTTTCTTGTCAAAATCATAGGAACCGTTTTAAAGAAAAAAAAATATATTTTCCAAAAAAATAAAAATTATTTATTTATCTGTGGTCCTTAAAACAAAAAAAAACGTGTAGTCATAATTCCCAAAAAAAAACTTGAAACTAAAGGTAGAATTATAATTGTCAACTGAGCACTTACCAGTAGATAAGTCCAAAACAAACGGAAAGATGCTTCCCGAACAGTCAAAAGGAGAAGTCACCCATATTGCACTCTAGTAATATGAATCGTCTGTCTATTTTGTTCATTCCTTCTTCAGCGAGATGTCAGTTTTTCTTAAGTGAGATGCGCTGTTCGCCTCCGATAGCAAAAGTGAACGAAAAGCAACAATAGACGCAATTATAGGCGCATCACCTGATTTCCTTATATTCGCTTGTTTTTGTGCGAGCCCTTCAGTGCCCCTCCAAGCATTATAGTTGGGGCTTAAGTTTGAAGAAAATCCATCCAGCCGTTTAGGCCACAGCCGCGACGACCGACGACGAGCAATTATCAGCTCAGGGGCCCAAAACATTAACCATCACCCCTATTACGGTTGTCGTGTCACTTAAACGATAGTAAAACGACAAGGCTCTAGAGGCAACAGTTGGCGTTTAAATAAACCCAAATCTTCGAAATTCTCTCCAATCTCCAACCATCTCATCATTATGACGAAATTAGTTTTAATAAAATATCAATTGCCGCCTCCGGGAACGTGTCGTTTCACTGTCGTTTTAGTGACACGACAACCGTAATAGAGGTGCATGAGTTTTATCTGTGTACAATGTATACGTATACAAACAAAGAAAATGGTGCAAACGATGGAATTCCGAAAGAGTGAATGCAATTTTTTCACAAATTACGTTTACAGAACTTAGCAAAGATATCCATACATTTTTTCAGCGTGAATAGAAAGAAGGTTCCTAAACAGAAAATCATTCACGCTTGCGAAATTGATATCCAAATTCTTTAGTTATGTTTAAGTTAACTAAAAAATTAGATTATAAGAAAAAAAAAATAGCTTGTTTGCGGGAATATATTGCCTTGTGTTATGTATGTTAATTTTTTTTGTTTTTAAATCTGTTTTTTTTTAATTAATTAATAAAATTTAAAAGCTCTCTAAGCCATTTCATAACTAAAAATAAATACCTTCAAACAAACCTGTAATAGGTTTGTCCATCCATCCAGATTATACACTATAGAAAAGTACATGATGCACAGCACATTTACAAACAAAAAAGAATTTAATTTCCTCACAGAAATTATGATTCAACTATGAGGAAAACTTCAATCTCCGGTGTAATGGGATAGTGGAATAATTATATTTCATTGTGTTGATGGTTTTGAAAGTCCTTTCTGAGTTAAGTACTTCCGATTCGGACTTTTACTTACCTAGTTTCTCTTTGTTTTTGTGATTGTCTTTTTTATGTTTATTATTTTTTTTTTTTTAATTTTAAACGTGGTAAGAATATATAGTCTTAGAATGATATATACCTACATATACCTATTTAAAAGCTGATTTTTTTTTGTAAACAATGAAGAGAATACAACAAACAAAAAAAAGTCGGACACAATGTCCCTTGTATAAAGAGTTTCTTTTTTTAATTATTTGCTTTTATGTTTTGTGGTTAAGAATGTTTTTCTTTTTCAATTTGTTTCATAAAATATATACGAACTTATATATTTTTCATAATATCAACGTTTTATGTTACACAGTTACATTGGAATATCCTTTTATGATACACAAAATTATACGAAGCAAAAATATCTTTTTCTGTACTTGGTTTTTTCTTGTTGTTTTTTTTTAGAGAGGAGAGTTTAAAAAAAGAAAAAAAATTATCAAATAACATGTTTAATGACCCAACCGAACAACTGAACAAATTGCACAGTATTTTATAGTATACAAATACATACATACATTTTGTATGCTGAACAAATTACTAGAATAGGAAAAGATATCAACCCCACATTCCTGCTATTTCCTCCTTCCATTACTTGTCTTGTCATTTTAGAAAATACAACGGCTATTGAAATTATTTATCTATATGGCCCTTACTTTTGTTATTTGAGGCGTGATATCACAACAAGAGAGACAAAATATTAATTTGTCAATTTCAGGACACAGAATGACCTACATAAGTTTAATCTATGTGTGTATGGGAGTCGTTATTTTTTATTTTCACTTGCTCTATAGAGAAAATATTGGTAACGTGTCAAAAAAATTATAGAGATGTCAAAAAAAGTGATTTTTGGTATGACGTACGTCAGGGTCTGTTTTAGTGACAATTTAGGACTGCAGACATTTTTTTTAATGGTAATTTTTTTATTTTTTTTTTTAATACAAATTAAGATAATTTTATGATGAATTTCAGGATGAATTTTTATATCTGCACGTAGCCTCTCCATTTTCTTGGTCTTCGATGCATTTTATATTTTTTGTACGCTAAGCAGTATCAGGTCAATTTATTTACAGAAATTACACGTTCAGAATCGGCTTAGTGAATAAACGACATGCAGAACGTTACCGAATTGAAGAGAAGCAAGTACAAAAAATCTCTAGGATTTATTGGATGCACTTTTTCTGCATTGCATATAGTAAATTTTGTCCAAATTTATGAACGGACAAGGTATCGCAATAAATTCTTAGTCTGGTTCAATTCAAAGTGTTCATTTAAATGAATTTCAGGAAACAATAAATCGTTTCTAAAAGAATTTTGTTGAAAATACGGTTCTTATTCTTCAATTCGTTCTACAAACTATGGATCCTTGTACATATTTCTCAAGGATCCATAATGCATGTTTTTTGTTATAAAAATGCGATGAATCCGTTGAGGTGTTAAGTCTTGCACTTTCAATTTTGTTTTGGAACTGCGGAAATAAAAATTTACAACTGCAGATTTCAGTTTTAAAACTGTAAACAGTCATAGAAATACAAACTGAAACTGGCTCTGACGTCCGTAGTCTATTTGTCTCTGCGTCGTGAAGGTCTGCATCGAGCAAGAGCCTTAACGAATAGACTTACTTTACTTTACTTTTGATGGCGCTCACAGCCCAGGATGGGCTTCGGCCTCAACTAACAAGCCCCTCCAGCCAGCTCTGTCCCTAGCTAGTCGCTTCCAGTTGCGCACACCGAGTGCTTTGATGTCGTCATTCAATTGATTGCGCCACCTGTTACGGGTTCTTCCTCTGCTGCGTACCCCATCGGGGTTGGATTCGAAGACTCGTCGGGCAGGTGCGTTGCTGTCCATACGCTCCACGTGCCCCAGCCATCTAAGCCGCTGTATTTTCAGCTTTTTGACCAGGTCAACGTCGCTGTATAGCCCGTATAGCTCGTCGTTGAATCTTCTCCTCCATACTCCTTCGATACACACCGGACCGAAAATCACACGAAGAATCTTCCTCTCAAAGCACCCTAGCAGATTTTTATCCGAATCTTTCAGTGTCCATGCTTCTGACCCATAAAGCAGGACCGGGATGATTAGGGTTTTGTATAAAGTCTCCTTGGTTCTCTGAGAGAGGGCCTTACTACTTAAATGCCTTCTTAGACCGAAGAAACAGCGGTTGGCAAGAGTAATTCTTCGCTTGATCTCTGCACTGATGTCATTCTGCGATGTAATAGTGGAGCCCAGGTAGACAAAGTCCTTGACAACTTCGAAGTTATATCTGTCCAACGTGATATTTTGCCCGAGTCGACGATGTTGAGATTCCTCTCTCGATGACAGCATATACTTCGTCTTGTCCTCATTAACCGCCAATCCCATTCTAGCCGCCTCCGATTCAATGCTCGCAAATGCCCCTGCCACAGCTCGCTTCGTTCTGCCGACAATGTCTATGTCATCCGCATATGCAAGCAATTGAACGGACTTTTGATAGAGTGTACCGCTGGTGTTGACATGTGCGTTGCGTACAATGGCTTCAAGAACGATGTTGAATAGGTTGCATGATAACGCGTCGCCTTGCCTCAATCCTTTCTCAACATCAAAGGAATCGGTGGTGTTCTTACCAATTTTGACGGAGCAGCGAGATTTCTCCATCGTCATCCTGCACAAGCGGACGAGTTTGGCAGGGATGCCGAGACTCGACATGGCTCTGTATAATTCGTCCCTTTTCACGCTATCATACGCGACTTTAAAATCGATAAAAAGGTGGTGTGTATCGATCTGGAATTCCCGGGATTTTTCTAAAATCTGTCGGAGTGTGAAAATTTGATCGACGGTTGACTTGCCTGGCCTAAAACCGCACTGATAAGGGCCGATCAGATCGTTGACAAAAGGTTTTAAGCGGTCACACAGGATGGCCGACAAGATTTTATAAGCGACGTTTAGGAGACTAATTCCTCTGTAGTTGGTACATTTCAGAACATCTCCCTTTTTATGGATGGGGCACACTATACCGAGGTTCCATTCATCGGGCATACTTACCTCCGACCAAATTTTGCAGATGAGCTGGTGTATGCTCCTAGCCAATTCATCTCCCGCTGATTTAAATAGTTCGGCTTGTAAGCCATCCGCACCAGCAGCCTTGTACGACTTAAGTTTGGATATCGCCAGCCGCACTTCGGTTAGGTCGGGTGGACGGAACTCTTGGCCATCATCGTCCAAGTTGAATGGAGCGTTCTGCCTATTAGCGGCATCTTGGCTGTCTTCGCCATTAAGCAGTCTAGAGAAGTGTTCTTTCCAGATCCTCAGCACTGACTGTGTGTCTACTACCATATTCCCACTCTCATCTCGCAGGCTTCCGTTCTAGCCTTGAATCCTTGGGTGGATCGCTTCACCCTCTGATAACATTTTCGAACATCTCCCCTACCGCTACAACCCTCAATAGACTCTACCGCCCGCTTCTCGTGCTCTCTCTTTGTCCTCCTGAGAAGTCGGCGTTCCTCTTTTCGTGTCAGTCCGTAGAGCTCCCGGGCCACTCTCTCAGCAGCTCTTGTTCGAGTCTGCAGCATTGCCTCGCCCTTAGCTGCAAGCGCTAGCCGGCACTCTTCATCGAACCAGGGGTTTCGTTGTATTCGCCTAGTGAAACCCAGCACATCAGAGGCGGCACTTCTGATGGCTTGTTGACAGTGTTCCCACTGGTCCTCTGCACTTGATGCTGTTGGCGGACCTCCTGAGAGATTAAGAGTTACGTGGTCTGCAAAAGTTCTGGCAGTCTCTTGCGATTTAAGCTTCTCGACATCGAATCTTTTCACAGCATCTGCTCTGCGTTGTCGCGTCATGGATATCCGCATACGTAGTCTAGCTACCACCAGGTAGTGATCCGAGTCAATGTTGGCCCCTCGGAACGTTCGGACGTCCAAGATACTGGAAGCATGTCTCGCGTCTATCGCAACGTGGTCGATTTGGTTGACGGTTACTTGATCACGCGACCGCCAAGTCCCCTTGTGTATATTGAGGTGTGGGAAGTAGGTGCTTGAGATGATGACATTTCGCCCCGCCGCAAAGTCTGCCAGCCTGTGTCCGTTGCCGGAAGTTTCGTCGTGTAGGCTGTGTCCTCCGACTATCGAACCAAAGATGTCCTCCTTTCCGAATCTTGCGTTGAAGTCACCAAGAATGATCTTCACGTCGTACTTCGGGCACATATCATACGTTGTCTCCAAGAGATCGTAGAATGCTTCTTTGGTTGATTCTTCTCTCCTTTCATGGGGGGCGTGAACACAAATCAGCGAAATGTTCTTAAATTTGCCTTTGATGCGGATTGTGACCAGGCGCTCGCTTACACTTCGGAAGCCCAAGACTTCTTGCCTAAGTCTTCCCCTTATCACAAAACCACAACCAAAGAGCCGCTGACCCTGTTCCTTCAAGCACCCGCCGTAGTAGATGTCACACGTTTTCAGTCTCCGTACGCCCTCTCCATCGCACTTCCTGGATGGCTGTTACGTCAGCCTTTAGCCTGTCCAGGTTCTCCACTAATTGTTCGGCTGCACGTGTTCTGTATAAGGACAGGACGTTCCACGTGCAGATCCGAAATTCATTGTCCTTGTTTCGTTTGCTGGGGTCGTCAACTTTAAAATCATCCATATCCGAGGCTTGTTGTTGTTTCGGAACAACTTTTTTTTACGTGGTAGGGAAGTTACCCCGACGCACAACCCCCGACCCGGAGGACCAGACCCTTCGTATAACTCCAAGGGTAGGGAGCCGGATAAACCGCTCCTTATAGGCCTGAGCTACAAATATGTCGTAGTAGCCCATATAAGGTGTTCACTAAGTAGTTCAACCTAACTGGAACTGTAGACGCCACCGTTGATTCCATCTAGAGAATTCGTCTGCTGCCGCCTCGATGAAAGGAGAAGTGCCTTAGTGGGAACACTCCTCCCCCCCTCTCTCGTTGGCTATCCCCAACAGCTTTCCACGGGGATTTTAACCCCGTCTCCAGCTGAGGTACTAGACACCCGATGTTCACCACGTGGAGGTGAGAGTAGGAGTTGGTAGACAGAGGTGGGTTTTGAGAAAAACCTGTGGACGCTTTTGTCCTCTTGAATGCACATAACTACCCTTTTGAACATCTTAACGAATAGACGGATTTGTTTAAAATTTGGTGTTAAGCACTATATGTGATTCCCTAGAAGATAAATTCAAGTTTTTGTTCTAGTTCATCTAGAAGGTGTAGTTGCAATACGACGATCTCGGTTTTATCAAGTTTTCTCGAAATTGGCTTTAACGATTTTGATTAATCTTCGTATACTTAATCAGTTGAAAAGTTTAAATAAACTGCATATCAACCAGGGGTTTTTAGCCAAAAAAATTCGAATTACGTCAAAGTTTTTAGGATTTTTGAGCAAATTGCTTTTTTTTTGGCACAACTTTTTTTCGAAAATCTCGTTTATGGCGTGATTAAAGTTTTGATAGTTTTGCAATTCGGCATGTTTCTAAGCTATTCCAAAAAAATTTAATTTAAAATTCAGGTAAACAAAGGAGAATGCCCAAAAATGTATACAAAAAAAAACCCAGAGTCGATTAAGAAAAATCGTATATGGATTGAAAGACCATTAAATGTAGATAACAAGTACGGAATTATTTTCTCAAAATGTTATCCCCGGGACTGGCCATGACAATTTTAATTTTTTAAAACTAAGTGTTTCTTCATTTTAAAAAAAAAGTAAAAAGTGAGAAATGAACATATTGTGGTGGATCTATATTAATAAATAGATCCGCACATGTCACTTAAATCTTCAGCCATTAGATGGCACTGTTTTGTTTACAAAATGGCGGTTATCAGCCATATTGTTACCTTATTGTAATACTTGAAACGTGACACATGGCCATGTGCCGTGATGTATAAATCCATCTCTCTGTAATTTACATTACATATCACATGATTTAATCACAAGAAAATCGTTATTCGCAATGTTGCTACTCGTTGGCAGTTATCGGGACTATTTTTGAGAGGGTTATTGCATATTTGATGCCTACTAAGAATGTGCAACTAAATAGTAACAGAGTCTTGACATACAAGTTTTAAAAGACTTATTTTCGAAGACAAAGTTTTGAAAGACAAGGTTTATAAAAAAACTATAACGGATAATAGTTGGAAAAATAGTATGTACGAATTAAGTACAACTTAGATTATTTGCATCCTGTATTACTTATATTTCAAAATTGGACCTCCTTTTCCTTTTCCTTTTTTTTTTTTTTTATATTAAGCGCGTGCAAAAGGGGGTGTGACTACCCTTAAGATGATATACACAGCACGAGCGATTAGGTAGATTGGAAGGGATTTAAAAGGAGATACCGATGCACATTGGTTTTGAACGTCTGTAGATCACAATGGGAGGGCAAAATTGAGCTGGGTAGAGCATTTCACATTCGAGTAGTGCGACTAAAGAAAGAATCTCTGTACTTAACAGTACGTCCGAAATTGGGCTCAAGGGTAAACTGATGGGCATTCCTAGAAGCGCGAGTATTACGGTTGAATTGTTTAAGGGGAGGAATGCAACTGGCTATTTCACTAGAGCATTGTTTATGGAAATAACGGTAAAATAACGAAAGACATGAAACATTTCGACGGTGCTCAAGAGATGAGAATGTTTCCGTTATAGTTCTTTCACCTATCATTTTAAGAGCTCTCTTTTCAATTCTATCCAATAAACTCAAGTGGGTTATTGGAGCACCTGCCCAAATGTGAGAGTTATACTCAATTATTGGACGAATAAAGACTTTGTAGATCACAGCCAGATCAGAAGGGGAGAAAAATTTCTTGCATCGACGGAGAAAACCTAAACACTTGCAGCATTTTTGGCGATGTCGAATATGTGGTCGTTCCATAAAAGGTGGTCTGTGACACACATACCGAGGACTGAAAGCTTTTCGGTTTCCTCAATGCAAGTGCCACTCATGGATAGCGGCATGGAGGGTGGATTTTGTTTTAACGACAGTAGACAGCATTGAGTTTTTGAAGCATTAAATTCTACACGATTTTGTATTCCCCATTGGACAATGCTGTCGAGATCAGAATGTAATGAGCTTATCATGCGCTGCCGTTCAAGTTCCACATCCGAAGGATATGGATGTGAATCTAAGAACGAATATGAAAAGCTGAGGGTACTGTCGTCAGCAAAACAATTTAATGGATTAGAAGTTTCAGATAAAAGATCGTTTATGAATATAAGGAAGAGAGTCGGAGACAGAACGGAGCCCTGGGGCACACCAGCATTTATTTTGTGAATTTCAGACTAAGTTACTGTTCAACTCCAACATGAAAACGAAAACGGTAAAGCTAATATTTTTAAACGACTGTGGTAAATGTCCGAAATGTTTTCACAGTTTATTCCGGTTCTTTTCATTAATTTCTTGGACAAGAGCACTTTTAATATATTCAGATATAATTTTTTTTTTTTTAACTTTGTGGTGTGGAATTTTAGTTTTTTGAAACTTCGTTTTTTTATCTTTTTTTTTTGAAGCTCTGTCATTCGAAACTTTGTTTTTCGAAACTTTTGTGGTTTTTCATGTTTCCAAAAGATATTGAACTGTGTTTTTTTTTATCGATACCGTTTTTTCCTGCATCGCCCTTACCAAGTTTGATTACATGAAAAAACACCTTGTTGTTAAAAATAAATAAATTGTCATATCCAGCCCCGGGGATAACTTTTAAAGAAAACAATTTCGTATTTGATATCTTCACTCAAAGCCCTTTCAGTTCATAAGTGTTTTATTTTAATCGACTCCGGGTTTTTTTGGGCATTCTGCTTTGTTTACAAAAAGATAAAAAAAAATTATTTTAGACATTTTTTTTTGTATTAAATTAAAAAAATAAAATTAAAACTTTTTACTTGTTTTAAATGTTTCCTCGTTAACGATATAAAAATATTATCGAACCATTTCTAAACACTGTCAATGTCTGGATATACATTCTGGTTGTTTACTACAAAAGCAAATTAGTGCGCTTTATTCGTGCATTTTATTTTCTCTAATTTGTCGTGTCCACCATTTTGTTTGTAAAATTCTGGAGCGGAATATCTTTTGTAGGACTAAGAACTATTTGTTTGCGAAATTTGAACAAAATTGACTCAGGCGTTCACGTGATATCGGTATCAAGAACTAAGAAAAAAATCTCCGAAAAAAACTTCAAAGCCCTTCTTTTGTGTAACAAAAGATATAAAGATTACAGATATAAAGTTTAATCAAAATGGTTTTGAGTCGTCATCGAGAAATTAAAGAAAAAATAATTTGTTCTTCAATTATTTTTCAATCATTTCTCGAAAACCGCTTTCGTGATTTTGATTAAACTTCGTAAAATTGTGATTTAGATTTTTGCCAACAAAAATTCCCTAAACGGAATTAAGGTTTCGATGATGTTTTTTTTGACAGGAATGGAAGGGACCTACAGTTTTATGCCGAATCCGAACGGCTAGACGAGAAGCACTTATTCGTGATAAGGGATACTCTCGGAGGATTTGTCAATTCCTCGCAAGAGCTAATAGCCCTGAAAAAAACTTGTTTAGTTTTTAGGTGGACGAGGCTGGGAAGCGAACCCATTCCTGTCGACAGGCGCACACAGGAATGGTTGCGATTTGTTAGTCACTAGGCCCTGGTTCTTCATGAGCCGTTGTGCCACCCGATTTATTTTATTTGATGTTTTTTTGAGTTACCATTTGAGTAAATTCGTGCGGTTCGTGAAGTTTATTATACTTATAAATATTGTGGAATTAAATTTTTAATTTGAAAACAAAGACGACTTGATTGAATATTTTATATGTGTTATTTTATTCATTTTTTTTTTTAACGAATGACATCTCTAATTGGGGCTGAGTTTTGAGGTTAATTAGTTATAAAATATTGGCATCCTTATTGGTCATCTCATTTGTTTTGCAATACAAATAAATTGTGGTTTATATACATATGCAATGCATGTCTATAAATATATTGCGGAATAAATCAAAATGTTGGAATTCAGTTGATAAACAATAGTTGCAATATTATATAAATGTATGCAACATAATTATAAGTTATCCTGAAATTTTGAATCCAATTATCTCGATTCATCGAAGTGGTTAATTTGTTTGTTAATGATGTTTGAAGTAGAAATGCGTTTGTGGTTTCTATTATATATGTATGTACATTATGTACATTTGACATTTTGAGTTTTTATCAGAGTAAGTACAATAAAGGTATAGTCAATGGCATAAGTATCACCCCACAAACTCATGACAGGAATTAGCTTTATTATGAAAACCAAATGTCCCATCTAACGAGGTGGTCACAGTTTATATGACATGATATAGATTACATATATGTATGTACAGTACATGATACACATGTAGATATGTGTGTACCTGACCAGGAAAATCATAAATCATCGAAACATTAATGCTTTGGTGGATTTGTTAAACTAGAAGTCATTTTTAATAATTAGTGTAGGGTAACTTCTGGCATTATGGCGCACTTAACTTAATTTTTAAATAACTTTACTACGGATAACATTTTTTGATTCAATCAACAATATTTATTAAATTTAAGAAAAATGGAACATAAAAAAACAAAAAAAAGATAGCAAATCCTATTTAAAAAAAAAAAAATGTTTTAAAAAAACCATAATACCCTACCTGTGGGCAATATGGTGAACCCCTTAGTGCAATAATAATTCCCACTGCGGCATAATGCCCGAAGTTACCCTAGGTCAGTTTTTTAAGTGATTTTGAATTTTACTAGGTAATTATAATCTTAATTCTAGTCTCTCTCTTATATTCCGATACAAACAAAATTACCTTTGAACAAGCACATAAGCAAACATTTCTTATCAGCTTAGAAATTTACAATTTCAACAATCGAATTAATTGTTCAATCAATAATTTATTTTTACTGACAAACCATTTTGCGACCTTCCAAATAATGAGTCTGTATATGCAATAGAGCCTTACATTTATTATTTTATTATTCAGAGACCTGGAATTTTTGATCATTAAAATCGAATTTTTAATTTTTTAAAGGTGATGTAACCATAGGTGTCGGTTGAAAATTATTTGTTTGTTCTTTAGAATCAAAAAATGGTGCTTTCTAACTCTCGTTCTGTCTGTCTCCCAAAACTGGTTAGTTTGTGCATTACGCGTACTCATGTATACATATACATAAGCCACATCCGATTTATTTTAGCAACCTAACTTGTGCATGCCTTCAAGTAGCAAGTGCGCACTTACCCTAAGATGGTTGCAGTTATAATTTGTATTCATTTAAACGTATTTCGTAAAAAGAAGTAAAACTATTCGGAAAGGCCCTGAGATTTTATATTCACACATAGGGTGATTCGATTCTACTCATAAGATGTGACAGAAAGCAAGGGCGTAAACGTTGATGGTATTTTGCTATACATTTTTTTTTTTAAAGCCAGAAGTGCATTTTTTTTATATTGTTTTCAAATCAAGTTGTTTAAGTGAATAGTCTTTGAATAATTTAAGCTGATCTTTTTGAAAATTTTACGTTATTAACGCCCATGTTCTGCAATTGGATCGAAAGTGATCCCGTGAAATGAAATTGCATGTTCTAAATTTCGATCGATTTCGAAAACTTTGAAATTGCTTCGAACTGTCAAAACTGAAGGATCATCCATTTTTATTTTTTTTTAAGTGAAATTACTGCGCTTTGAGCATGCAATATTATTGGCAATTTTAAGTGAAAAAAGGAAGCAGAATTCCAAAGACAAAATTAGAAGACAAATTTTGCGAGACGAATCAAATACATTAAATTTACCTTACATAATGTGAGTGCGTGAATTGTTTTGATAAAAAAAGGAAATTCTTAATTTTTTTTTTTAAGTTTTCAAAGTGAAGTGGACAAATTGGTCTACAATGACTCGGTGTGAGATTTGTCTCCACTTGAGAAACCCCTCGCGAAATTAGGATGTTCCTCCATGCATTTCAGGAATACCTTGTCTTGTCGTAATGTTCATATGTTTTCCCCCCAAAAAAGAACAATAAATAAATACCAAAAAACGACAACAAAAATAATGAGTTCTTACATTTAGCACGAAGACGAAGAAATACACTAGCTAACAGCATAACTGTACCAATTTCACAGACAATTCACAGAACATAAACAAAGTGATTTGAATGCGTTTAGAAAATTGAATAAACCGAAATACAGAACATCCATTTTCATTTTCGAAATTCCAATTCACAATAACGAATTGTGGAACACCCAAACTCACTTTCGCCATGTGAATTCTCAATATTTGAAATGCAGAACATGGGCGTAGATACTGTTTTGGATTTTAATATTCAATGATTCTATTAAATTTAAGTCGAACACTAGGAAAACCAGAGAATTCTAAGTCTTTTACTTTTCAATATATTTAGAATTAAGGAAACCAACTACCTCATAAGACCAAGAAAAAAAACTTAGTTGAATTGATCATTTAACCCGAATCTTCTTCTTTTTATGTTGAAGTTGGTTTCCTTATTTTTTGTATATTAGGTGTATTTTGTTTGTCCTGAAGTCAAGTCTATACAGTATTAAACAATTTTAATATTACCCACAAAACAACAACATTTTTTATTCTGAATACAAAATATTCGATTGAGTCTAATGAGAAATAAAACAAAATGCTATAGCAACGAGGCTATCGTAAGCCTGGTTAAATATCCAGTCTTACGACAGCCTCGTTGCTATAGCATTTTATTTTATTTTTCAATAAAATAATTTTGTGATCACACTAAACTGTTGTTGTTTTGTAAATATTTTTTAAGACTGTATAGTCTTGAGTTTAAATTGAAACAAAACACGCCAATTGTAGAAAGTCAGTTCAAATTTTGAGTTTGAAATCTATTTATTCAAAAACTATTGACAAAATGAATTGAATTTAAAAATAAAACAAACAAATTTAATTCTTCGGTTTAAAAAAGGACGAATTATAATATTGTAAGTGATGCCGTTGTGTTGAAAAACAATTATTGCTTTTTAATTTAAGTAATTTTTTTTTTAGAAAATAACAACCCCCCTCCCACACCCCTCCTTTAATTTGTTTTACCTGTTTTGACATAACCTACACTTTCAAGGTCTTTGTCGAATTTTATGCGAACCACCCTATATACAAAACCAAAATCCATGCGATTCTGCTGCTCCCCAATCCTCTAGTTAGACTGTTCTCTGTTTAATTTTAAATCCTGAATCTGTTTAATTTTAAATCTTGATTGAAAACTTGTGAATTTTGATTTAAAATTGCAATAACAAAAAAATATTTTAAATTCTATGGAAAGTGAATATTGGGGCCTGGAAAATGTGTCTCCATTTCCTCTACACATTTGAGTTTATTTTTTAAGTACCAAAAATTAAAATTTAAAATACAAATTAAAATACAAAATTATTTACTTTACTAACTTTTTTCTTTTTTTCTTTTTCTATTTTCAGGTAAGTTCATTTAAAGAACATTTTAATAACTATCATTACTATAATTCAATACAAGGGTATGTATGTGAAATTACCAGTTCCAAAGAAAATATTAAGTTGTTGTGACTAAGCCGGAAGGCTTCACTCTCGATTGCTCCACCATACTGACTTGTATGATAAATCAAATTAAAAAAGTTTCTTTATCGTCCGGAAATAAACCTTCATGCAACATTCTTAATGTCATTAACCTTAAAACTTATGTCTAACTAAGTTTTTGCTAAAAGTATAAAATCCTCTAAAATAAATTAATTCCAGAAATTGAAACAAACCCTTTTTGAGACCTTAAATCCTCAAAGAAGTTTATAAATATTTCTACCTAATTCTATTTAAACATCTAGATTGTCATTGTGTATAAAAGCAAAACTTTTCGAAACAAACAAAAATAAAATGCCATTGTTAGGTCAAAACTACAAATTTGCACAAAATGATAACGAATAAAACTCCATGAACCCTTGAAATAAATAATATTAGCAATTTGTTTGGCTTGTCATTCTCTTTGCAAAATACTTCTAACAACACAACATGCATATTATTTATAGAGGAACACAACAGAACAACAACAATTTAAGTAACCTATTCATTTTTCAAATTGACATATATGAATCGAAGGACTCCCTCGAGTGGATAAATTATAGGTACATTATAACATACATACATAGACATACAGTGTGTAGAAAATCTACGAACAAGGTCTTTTGTTGTCGACTCTATAAATATATGTATGTATAGGTATGCAAAAGAAATGCATTATTAATTTGAGTCTCAATACCTCATTCGTCATGTAGCATATTCCCATATATAGAAAGATCTGATGGGTTTCATTTTCTGGGAAAAATATAAGGGGAATTTTGTGTTATTCGTCCTTTTGTCGTACGCCAAAGAATTTCAACTGAATTCCTTTGTTCCAAGTTTGACAAATAAATAGACTAAAAGTATAAGTTTTTCATAAATACCTATATCTTCTCCTACATACTACATCAAAGTTCCAGAGACTAAAAAAACAGAGAAAGAAACAAAGAGTGATATCTTCCTTGCCATATAAATAAAATAAATAAATCGGGTGGCACAACGGCTCACGAAGAACCAGGGCCTAGTGACTAACAACTCGCAACCATTCCTGTGTGCGCCTTTCAACAGGAATGGAAGGGACCTACAATTTTATACCGAATCCGAACGGCTAGACGAGAAGCACTTATTCGTGACAAGTGATACTCTTGGAGGATTTGTCAATTCCTCGCAAGAGGCAGTAGCCCTGAAAAAAAAACTTTTTAGTTTTTAGGTGGACGAGGCTGGGAAGCGATCCCAGACCTCCAGCGTGAAAGTCGAACGCACTAACTATTACGCTACGGGCTACTACTTTTCCTTGTCAGGACTTATAAAACCTACACATGAAAAAGCACAAGCTTAACAAAATTCCTACCCAATGGAGTATTTGCATGAAATCAAACGGAGTGAAAAATATTTTCCGGTAGCTCTACGCTGTGTTGGACAGTGTGTTTGAGTTCTATAGAAAGTCTTAAGTCTTAATTCAGTAAAGACTGTATTAATTAACCGATTTTGATGAAATGTTCAGGCATGGTAAATGATGTCATAAGAAATCATCAAATTAAATTTCAGACTAGTGATATCCACATTGTAAAAAAAAATACTTAATATAGATAATCACCAAATCTGGCAAAACTTTGGTTATTTTTTGGAGAGTTTTAAAGATAATAGTCTTCTTAACAATTTTCTTTGACGCGCTCAATAATTGATAATTTAACCATTTTTATGGGGAAAAGTTTCCACTAGGTTTCTTCCAACACTATTAATTAACCGCCTTTTTATTTTCTTTCGTTCTACAGTACGGTGTTCGGTGAGCAAACATTTAAAACTTTACCATTTTCATTTAGGTATGTCTGCACTATTTTTCTTACTCCCCACCTAAATGTGCTATTCGTTCTGCTGTACGCTTTTCGACTAGAAAAGTTGATAATTTTATCATTTTTGTTTAAATATAATTCTCCACTTTTTCCGCACTGTAAAAACTGCCCGCCAAATTTGCTTTTTGTTGTGCAGTACGATGTTCGATGAGAGAAATTGATAAATTTTTTCATTTGGCTAACTCTTCACTCTTTTTTTATTTTCGAAAAGTATAAATTGCCTGTAAAATTACTCACATATGTACATACATAGTGCAGAAAATTGGCATTTGAGTTTGGCGTGATTTGTTTCTTCAATTACGATTACGACATGACCTTTTCTGATTTGCTGGGAGTATGATTGCTTTTTTTATGCAATTAATGAATCTCTCCAAATATATTATTGGTTTCGGAAGCATTTCATTGTCTTGTTGGAAACCAGATACAATTTTTTTTTTTTAATATATCAGCAACGTACTAGAAACTAGACTTTAATACTATGTTCGACAAGCAAAATTAAAATGTTTACCAATTAATTTTGGAGAAGTCTCCACTCTTTTTCGCACAGAATTAATTGATTGAGTGTTTAATCAGTGGGGTATTGGACTTTAAACCACTTTTTCGACAGGGATAGGTTTACCAATTTATTTTGGAGAAGTCTCCACTCTTTTTTTCTTACAGAATTAACTCACCATTAATTGTTTGCCGAAATATATTACAGCTGTGAATGTGTGGTTTGTTTTTAATGTTTTTTTTTTGTTTTGTTAATGAAACTCTCCATTGTTTTGTTGGAAGAAGCGTGTCCATTAGACTTTCAAGGAGTAGAATAAATTTTGTTTGTCTATGCCTTCGTTGCACATTGGCTCAAGTTGAATAAAGAGCCTAAATTCTATAAAATCTAAACCATTCAATTGATCGTTATGAAACTTTCAGGTATTATGAGGGATGTTATGAAAAAATCATCACAATACATTTCCAACTGATTTAAATTTTTTTAAGGTCATTACTAAAGTTCCAAATTTCCTGTCTTGAAACCTAAATTTTGAACATTTTTCCAATAGGAATATTCCTATATTTGTCTTTGTGACCGGCAACAATTCTTCGTTTCGTCACAACATTCACATAATACAAGCTCCTTGTCAAAAAACACACACAAAATGCAGATCACGTTTTGCATTTCATGTTATTTAAGGATATTCTTTCAAAAGAAAATACTCATAAGTTCCTCTTGCCAAGTAGGTATGTACTAGCTTTGTCCTGACTCCTTTGCATTATTTACTATACTCTCTGGACGAATTTTCGTCCCACTTTAAAATAAACACCGTCCCGTCTACATTCTGAAGTAAGTTTGGATGGAGCGTCTGTGTTGCTTCAATGATCTTAATTTATATTAGAGTGGGGGGGGAGACGTGGTGGGTAAGGTGAATATTATATGTGTTTTCTTTCGTTCATAAATCCTTAACAAAATTCAAAACAACACGCGTTTGTCTTTGAAGTGCGTGTTGCTTTTAAACCCCATCGCATCATATTTGTAAAAAAAAAAAAAACAAAAAAAAAAAAAAAACAACATCATGTGTGTCCTATATCATCTCAAAAATGTACCATGGTGCTGCACCCCATTGTGGTAATATAGTAATACAGGATTTTTCCATTTGAATTTTACCAGTGCACATTTTGAATACAAATTGACTCTCTTTTCGTGCTTCTTCTTCTTCTCTTGCTGAACAAGTATAAAATTTCTGTTCTTTTTTTGCATGTTTTTTTTTATTGTGAGATATTTCTAGACTTGCAGAATTTAATATGTTCGAGGACACTATACATAATACTGCTTCTGATGCCTCATAGCTATTATGTGACTTGCATAATATTTCGAATTCTCATAGTGTGTATCCTTTTTCAAGAGTCGGGCTCAAGGGACTATACATAGGTCCGAGTGTATGTATATAGTATATAGTTATAGGTATAAAAATAGATATAGAAGCAAAAACCCGAGATGAGAGATTTTATATTATGCGTGTATTTCGTAAATTTTTCTTCATTATTATAATTCCATTTGACGCGCGCCCAGTTATCGATTTTTATTTTATATCGCTATATAACTTAACAAGACACAACAATAAGGATTCCACCATCCACCCTTAGGTCCTTAAAAACAAAAAAAAAAAATCGGGACATTGAAATATAGGAAATGCGATATAGCGACGAAGTATTATACACGATACCTACTTCTGACATTACCATTGAGCGTATAATTTGTTGAAGCCGTTGCAAAATGAATGGTGTTGCTGTGCCATTATGTCGTCTATGAGTAGGTATATGTATGTAGTTGTATAGAGATATCATCCGTACTTTCATTTCTTTATCCGGTGGCAAATTATGCGTTAAACATTATGGAATAGAAAATCAGGACAGAGAAGATAGACAAAAGAAAAAAGAAACTACCTACACTTATTCAATACACTAGGAGAAAAAACAAGGAAACCAATAGGAAATATGTACCTTCCATGGCATTAGGCAATTACGCCCAAGGCAAAAGCGCCCAAATCGATTTGGAATTATCGCCCAAAAACATTCTGAAGAAATTGTTGTTGTATTTTTGTTTCCAGTTTTGGGCGATTTTTCTGTTGTTTGCAATATTTATCTAGGTGCAACAACGCCCAAAATTTTAAGTTGAAATAGACGAACTGGAAATAAGGCCGAAAAAATGAAAATATTGTCTAAAGCAACTGGAAAATAATGAAGTTACACCCAAACGCAAGCAAATATACCCCAAAGCCAAAATCTTTTAGCTGAAACTATTTTGATGAAGCTAGAAGATTATTCTACTATTTCTGAAAAAAAAAAAAACTGTTGTCCAAGAAAAATGTGGTCATAGGCGCCCGCGTGGCGACTGAGCATACCCTAAGCGGTACGGAGTCGCCTGATTGGGAAAGAGGACCCAAAATGGGAGTTTAAATCCTTGGCTTGAACCCACGAAGCGGGCATCCCAAGATACTCTTGTTAAAGAAAACTATCGACAATAGATTCCGTTGAAATTTTGTTTGGAAAAATCGCCCAAAATTGAGGAAAGAACCCCCAAATTTTACAAAAACAATTTACATGTTCACTTTTTGGGCGATATTTCAATTTTATGATTGGGGTCAAAAAATTTGTTTGGGCAATATTTCCATTTTTTTTTTTTTTCATTTCATTTTTGGGCGATAGCATTTTTTTTGACGATAATTCCAAATAGATTTGGGCGATTTTGCCTTGGTCGTTATTGCCTAACATGAATGTTTTTTTTTTAAAATACAAATTCTATATACCACTGTAATACATCAGCCAAGTAGAAGACTTAGCATTATTTAATTGGACTTGTTGAATTATTGATTCAAAATAGCTTTTAACGGCCTTTAGTCCATAAAAATTGGCGTTTCGTCCGGGCGTTCTCACTTGGACTCTTCAGTTGACAGTGAGGGCCTTGTCAAGACGCAATTTTTATTAAGTTCAGTCCAGCTTACATCAATTTTACAGCCAAAATCAATTGTGAACTATATCCAACCCAATTAGAATTTCTAATCAAGAATTGTTGGAAATTTCGTTACCCGTGGGTTGGATATAGTTCACAATTGATTTTCGCTGTAAAATTGATGTAAGCTGGACTGAACTTAATAAAAATTGCGTTATTGCCTAACGCCACCTTCCATGTTGAATGTTAAAATCGACAGACAGACAGAGGCACTTTTGTTAGCCTCTTGTATTTTTTGTTTGGGCGTACATGCCAAAAATTGTACTATTTTCAATTTTGTTAGCAGTCGATGCTAACTTATTTTTTTTTGAAAATTCAATTTTTATTATTTAATCGAAATCTTGTTAAATTTCTAATACACACATCCAACCAATACACACGCAACCAAAGTAATTGTTATTTCATATGTTTTTTCTCCAAGTGTATGAAATTGCTTTCTATCCAATGACTTTGTGCTCTGCTCGGAAGCTTATAAGATATTGGAATAGAATTTACTGCAATTTGTTCGAAAGAAGAACCAAATTTACATAAAGAAAAACAACTCTGTATAAACGAAAGTCAGTATCTGTAGAATTTGATGGTTTGGGAAAGTGTTAAAGTGGGACATTTTTATAAGAAGTTAGTAAATATTTATGAAATTCACTGTTAAGTCAGTTTTAAGTTTGTATTTTTTTTTTTTTTTGTTCATCCGTTCTGGATGTGAATCGATGTCAGGTCAAAGATTTTGAATAAGCAATGAAAGACATAAGAAACGAGGAAAAAAACGTAATCGTTGTATTGAATTTTGTTTAAATTTTCTTTTGAAAGAAAAATAAGTTTTTACATTAAATAATAAAAATAAATAACTTAAACAAAAAAAACAGACACTGATACATAATATAACACCTCCTGTAAACAGTGGACCACAAAAGGGTTGCCAAGCTAACCTAGGACGAGAAGAGGAATTAAAATCTAGGACTTTATACGATAACACCTATAGCAGACAATCACGAAAAATCATTGATATAGGGCCACTTTGTTCCCACCTTATCGTCTTTAATCCGCATGATTATTGCAACTTTTAAATCATCGAATATGTTTGTTGGAATTGAATTAATTCAAATTTTCAGTTGTTTATTATTTATTTTTATTTCTTTAATAGAACCTTAAAGTCAAATAATAAATTTAACATACTTTGAACAAAATGGCCCTTAATGGTTTAAGAGCTGATTTTCAATCATCAGTTAAACTATCAGAGGAATAAATACTATAGCAACAGGAACACATTTTTGTTTTATTCGACAAATAATGACTATCTGAGGTTTAACTGACTATTGAAAATTTGGCCCTTAGTCAGGTAAAATCAAATGATAAGTGGCGACTTTTGCCGATTTTTTTTTTTTTTTTTTTTTTTTTTTTTTTTTTTCAAGTAAAACTTACAACCTTGGTCTTACAGTTTTTCCTCTAAGATCAATAGTTTCGGAGATATAGGTCCATTTGCATTTTCCAAAATGGTGGATTTCGCCAGGATCATGACGTCCCGAATACCCGGACACAAGCTTTTCTTAAAACCCTCTTTAATTTATAATGAAATCAGCTTACCAACATCGGTTCAATTGATTTAGCAGGTTATTCTCCAAAAAGCTCTAACTTTTGACAGGGATATCGCATCATATTAAAAAATATATGAAAATTTGTTAAACTTTGTATCATGAGAACAATTTACGTAAGTTTCTATCGGCCTGAGAAAAATATGAAAAGGTAAAAAATAGTGAACAAAAAAACCACATAACCTCAAAAATATTGTCCACACAGAAAAAAGTTAATAAATAAAAAAATCGGGTGGCACAACGGCTCGTGACTAGGCCTAGTGACTATACTCTGTTCAACAAAAGTTGTCAGTACAGGGCTTATGGACGTGCTTTTTTCAAAACAGTGGCGCGTGTGTATACTTTCACGACATTGAATTGAGAAAACTGCCAATAAAAAAGATTCTACACCACTGAAAACGTACAAGAATTGTTGTTGTAATGCACTGCAAAATATCGTTCACTCCACCATGACCGTCCTCATTGCATGCCCAAAGCACACTGATCATAAATCGTTTCTACTCTGTCTGTGTGAGCTAAAAGAAATATATATTCCAACAGAGTTACCTTACCCATTGAAAGCAATACAAAAGACCTTTTTCAGTGGTTATTATAAAATAGCTTTCTGTTTCCAAGCTTTTGAGAACAGAATTAATTAAGGTGAGATATAATGCAAAGTACGGAAACCCTAGAGAGCTTTTTCTTGAAATAGGTTTATGCAAGCCAATGCGACCAGACAGAGATACAAACGTCCTATCTTCCCTGTACTGACAATTTTTTGTTGAACAGAGTATAACAACTCGCAACCATTCCTGTGTGCGCCTGTCGACAGGAATGGAAGGGACATACAATTTTATGCCGAATCCGAACGGCTAGACGAGAAGCACTTATTCGTGACAAGTGTTACTCTTGAAGGATTTGACAATTCCTCGCAAGAGGCAGTAGCCCTGGAAAAAAAACTTTATTTTTTAGGTGAACGAGGCTGGGAAGCGAATCCAGACCTCCAGCGTGACAGTCAAACGCACTAACCATTACGCTACTGGCTACGCAGAAAAAAGTTGTGATGACAAATAAAAGATAATTTTATTTCCAACAAATTTGATTATGACAACTTTTCACTTCAAATCGATAGTTTCGGAGATATAGATCAATTCGCGTTTTCCAAAATGGCGGATTTCCCCAGGGGGATGGCGTGGAGTCCCAAAAAACTGGACGCAAGCTTTTCTGATAGTCCACTTTCATGTATAAAAAAATCAGCCGTCCTATACTTCGTTCCATAAAACGATTGTTTTTTTTCTACAAAATCGTTCGTAAGAAAATAATAAAAAAAAGGTTAAAATCGAAATTTTGAAATATTTCGATTCAATCTTTTGATGTTGGTGACCTTTTCATATTATATGTTGTTACTAAATGGGCTCAGGTCAAATGAAACAAATATTTTCTTTTTGTCACTACATTTCGTCCATGTATTGTATATGGACATCATCAGGTGAACAAATGGTTTCTATATTAGCATTGATAAATAATGTTAAGAAATGTTCACAAAAAATTTTCACAATACAGTTATTACTTACAATAAGTATTGTTACATTTATATTAAATAAATTATTTCTTATGCGTCTACACACTACAAAGTTTAACTGACAAGTAACATGTCCGTCAAATAAACAGAAAAATTATATAAACATAAGCACATAGAGATCATATTGCAGAGCTTTTTCGTTACCCCTTCTCCACCAAGTATTTGTAGTGTGGGCTGACGTCTTCCATATCGGTTCGTCTGTTCATTGTGTTATCAGCATTAAATATATGCAACGTTTCGATTATCATCCTTTTGTTTTGCTTTTCTTCTTGCTGCATTATTTTGACGTTAGAGTGGTTTGGGGAGTGCTTGAAAGCTATGCAATGTGATGCCAGGGCTGTCTTCTGTATTGCACTACTCTTGATATCGGATTTGTGTCCTGCTTGTCTGCTTTGAAGTTTTTGTTTGGTTGTTCCTATGTAGATTTGGTTACATTCTTCGTCCGGATTTCCATTACAATTAATTTTGATTCAATACAAACAAATGTGGAAACATTAAAAATTAAAAAAACAAAGTTTATTTGATTTTATTTTTTCGTACAGATTTTTTAAATGCAATATTTTTTGCCTACCTTAAATGTACCTAATTGCAAGTCATAATTTTGCAAGTCAACCGAGATATTCGGGAATATCCAAAAAAAAGTCCACAAAAAAAACCCAACATTTTATTTCCCTTATTTAATTTTTTTTTTTTTGGCAAGAACCTGGTATATGCAGTGTTATTCAAAATGGTCTAGAGATTACATGTACGAAGTTTATACAAAATCGTAAAAGATGTTTTTGAGAAAAATTGTTAAAACTGAAATCGTTGTATGGTTAGATATGCACTTAAACAAAAATTTGAATTTCTACCCTAGGGAATCGCATACAAATGCTAGACACCAAATTTGAAGCAAATTCGTCCAAGCGTTTAGTCTCTAACTTGATGTGCATCAAGAAGCGTTAATTACAGGATGAGCCAAATGCAAGTTTCTTTTTAAAAATGCAATAAAATGAAAAAAATTTATTTTTCTTTCATATAATATCGCTTTATTAGTAAAAGCAAATATAATATAAATTAATATGGAACACAACGTCGTTCAAATGGCTGCCTCGGTTGGCTTCGCAGTAGCGCATTATGTCACTCCAATTTACCAAGACCTTGTTGTTGGTTTCGTGCTGTTGCTCACGGATTGCTTGGATGATATTGGGCTTAAGTGCTTAAATCGTTTCCGGATTGTTCGCATAACGTCAGACCTTTACGGTTCACAAAAAAATGTCAAAAGTTGTCAAATCGCAATTGACAAAAGATCGATTGTGGCATGGCGCGCCATCCTGCATGAACCAGAGGTCTTCCAAATCCATGTCATTGATTTCAGTAAAAAAAAGTCGGTTAACATGGCTCTGTAACGCCCACCATTGACCAAAACGTTGTTCCCAGCCGTCACTCAGTGGATGCATTGGCTTCTCATCAATCAAGTGCGGGTTTTTTGATCCCCAGATGAGCCAATCTTGTTAAAACTGCAGACCCGCGGTGGGTGCTTGTGCTTCATTTCGACCAAAACTTCTTTTCAAAAAACCTACTATTTAGGCTACATAGCGCTCGCTTTGGAAATAAGTTTTAAATATTTGCCAACGTTGTAGTAGCCCGTAGCGTAATGGTTAGTGCGTTCGACTGTCACGCTGGAGGTCTGGGATCGCTTCCCAGCCTCGTCCACCTAAAAAGTTTTTTTTCAGGGCTACTGCCTCTTGCGAGGAATTGACAAATCCTCCAAGAGTATCACTTGTCACGAATAAGTGCTTCTCGTCTAGCCGTTCGGATTCGGCATAAAATTGTAGGTCCCTTCCATTCCTGTCGAAAGGCGCACACAGGAATGGTTGCGAGTTGTTAGTCACTAGGCCCTGGTTCTTCATGAGCCGTTGTGCCACCCGATTTATTTATTTTATTTATTCAAGCGTTAACTTACTCATTTTCTCATTTTGTGTAGTACTGACTTTCTGTCAAGATTTCAACCGGGAGACAGCTGTTAGTGTCAAAATCAAATTCGTACCATCCAGTAGGTCATTTTATTTATTTCTCTCCTTCATCTCCTTCAAAAGTGAACATTCTTCGAGACTTTTAGATTTTGGTAAAGAATAAAATGTTTTCTTAATTTCTATTAAATTAGCTCAATTCCCCCAAAGTTCATATATTTACTCCTCCATTGTTTTTGAATAAAAACCTTTTTGTCCAAAATTCTAATCAAATATATATACCTATTAAAAAAAATCACTTTGATAAATTGGAATTCATCCTAAGCCAACCTTTGTCAATTTTCCCCCTTTTTAAGTTCGGTTGTTTTTTCTTTTGTATGCATACATACCTACTCGTATAATTTGTTTTCCAATTTTCAATCAATTACAACTTTTATTTATGTATGTATGTTTGTATAAAATAGTGTACCTCCTGCACTCTATTCAGTGACACAAACCATCCAATCAGACAACTTAATGCACTTGTGACACGTAAAAGATTGAAAACTTTACCACACCAAAGTGAATGCAATCACTCCCTGATGCTTGAACAAAAATCTCCAAACCTACTTTACTTATGTTGCTATAGCATATATATAGATCCCCAAGATATTTAACATTATAAAACTTGAAATTCACCTCTCTGAACCATGAAAATGCGAACAGTGTAAGTCATTTTGTCTTCCGTTGACAAAAACGGGTAGAGACTGAAGAGACAATACATAGAGGTATTTCCCTTAATCAATTTATTTTGCCATCCCTTAATCGCATTCGTTCGTGGTATAGGTAAAGCTGATTCATCTTATTCTTCAATTTGGAATTTTCAATTCGAACTTCGACCATTACAACAAACAAAATGAACGCAAAATCAGCACTAGCAACGGAAGCAGTAGCAGCAGCAGCAGCAGCAGCAGACAAAATGGTGGACGGAAATAGTTTTCGGAACTAAACTACAATCGATTTCCTTTCAACATGACCAGCTGCTAATTACATTTTAAGTGAGTTTACAATGTCCTTCCATCCGGAGGCGGACGGTCGGTGATGGTTTGTGGTGTTCGACCTTCCCACTTCTGACACTTTAGCCGTTTTAGACAACCTTTTATACTAGTGGACATATAGAAAGTCTATATGTATTTGTATTTGTGCTCAGAACGTCCATTTGTTTGTTGTCCAATATATCACCCACACAAAGAAGTAAAGGAATACGAAAAGAATGTTTTGTTCTCCTCCTGGACATGCCGGTAGTTTGTGTTGGTTAAAGGTGGCTTCCGATGTCGTCCTCGAAACAAGGATATACTATATTGATGAGAGACTATATTGAATGAGTAAGGAAAGTGGTGCCTCTATCAGCTCGTGTATCTGTTTTTTTTTTTTTTTTTTTTCTTAGTATATTCTATCTTTTTCACTTGAAATGCCATCCGTAATTGAGTTTTTAATTGAAATTATTATAGGTTCTTATACCTGTATTTTATAACTACATTAATATAAGGAAAAAGCAGTTAGATAAAATATTTAACGACCCTGTCTGAGGTTATAATATATTTTTTAATTAAATTTCGAGTTAACGTAGAGCGAAGGGTTTTATAAATTTTCAAACAGATGGAAAAGGATAAGAAATTACCTTAAATTGAAATATTGTCAATTGTGATTGTGTATTTGAAGTGGCCGCACAATACACGTGCTATAATGTGATATACACATTCTGTATTGTTGTAGGTTTGAAGTGTGCATGGCACCTGAAATGTTTGTATCTTAAGAAAACGATTCCCTCCCCAAGGTGTGTTAAATTAATAAATGCGTTTGTCTGTAGATGACTTCAAAATGCCCAAAAATAAATCTTGGAATTGCATTTTTGTTTGGGCAAGCTTATAATTGTTGAGATTGCATTTTAAACGAAAAAGTTGCAATTCAATGACATCAAAAGTTTTTTTTTTATATTTATAGTTGTCAAAAATGGTTTCATAGCCAATTTTGTTCTGAAAACCGTGAATTTCTTGAGTTCAATTTAGTATCTACCATAATGCTGCTTAACAGCCTTTTCACACCAAACCCAAAACCAGGTTTTCGGCAATTGGTTTATGAAAACTTGAAATGCGTTCACACCAAAAATTTTCAAGTTTTCATTTGACATTTCATTTGTTTTGCTTGAACACAATGGTTTCGAAGAAGGGCGGCACCGCTTTGAAAATTTTCAGTGCCACAGAAAAGGGCAAAATCAAATGTTTTATGTGTAACTAAAAGACAATTTATTAATATTGGAATTTAATATGGAAATACAATCAATCCTGATTCGTTATAATTAATTTATTTCTTAACCGATCAATTTCACGTAGTATTTAGGATGCGCGACACTGCGTCGCGCTCTCTTGCGTTCCAGCAGAAAAAATATTTTTTCTATTTATATGACATTTAATTGAGCGCTGAATGTTTCACAAGGTGTGTTTGTTTAGTTCATCCTGTGGTTTAGCAAAAATGTATGGGAAAACTTGTGTTTTCGATTTAGGTTTTCAGCCAAAACCGATATTTTTGCGAAAACCGGGTTTTGGGTTTGGTGTGAAAAGGCTATAAGCCTTGTACGTTGCTGATGCAAAACAAAGTTATCCTGCGAAACAAAGTTTTCCTTTCAAATAAATAAACCATAAATTAAACGATACAAATCAAAGAAAGCCATGTTTTAATGGCAGAAACAAGAAGAGAAGAACTAACACAAACATATCCAAGTGTCATTTTCCGAAAGCCATTAATGGTCCGGAAAGCGAAAGTAGAGTGCGGAGACTTCTCCAATTAAACTGGTATATTAATCAATTTTATTGGTCGAATAGCGTTCTGCAAAACGAAAAGTAGGATGAAATTTTTCGGTTATGATTTCGTCGTTTTATTTTGATACGGTATTTTTCGTTCCGCAATAGCAGCGTATATATGCGAAACGAAAAATCCTATTCAAAAATGGCACAACGTAATCATAAGCCAAATATTTCATTACATGCATTTCATTCTGCAGTAATGCTCTGTTCCACGAGCTAAATTCAATAATTATAACAGATTTTTGGAAGAAGTCTCCACTCTTTGTACTAATTTCCCACAGAATTAATAATTGCTTGGGACCATTAATATGAATGATTTTCTATAAATTCCTATCGCTTTTTTGTTGCAATTGGTTAAACTCTCCAAGAATATTTTCCTGCTGTTTGCCATTTAGTTGTTTTGTTGGAAAATTAATTTTGAAATTTTCTATAATTTTTATGACCGTTGGGACTAGGTCTCGTAATTTCTGACTACTCCAAAAAGACATCCCAAAAAAGTTGTAAGCCATTCGGTATCCGGGAATTAGAAAAGTCCTTTTTTGCAGTCAATTTTGACATTTTTAATATTCACAGTGTCGAAATTCAGTCCGAATCGCTTCATTCAGTTATCGGCATGAATAATAACACCATCACATGTTCTCCCGACCAAGTCAAGAATATAGCAGCACAAATGTTGTTTTCATCATCGTATTTGAGCTGTATATAACCAAAGTCTTCTTTACGAAGACGCAAATTGGCCTGTTTCGAGCCATTTCTGTATTTTTAGTGGTAAGGAGGCTGTGGAACTAAAAACTCTTCTTTATTTCTTGAACAAGCCTAGTACGGTGCTGATGTGAAACTAAAAGTCTCATACGAAAATGACATAACGAAATCATAAACGAAAATTTTTAGTTTTGCTCTTCGTTCTGCAGTACACTTCGACCAGCGAAATTGATGTTTTTACCAGTATATTTTGAGAAGTCTCCAATATCTGTTTTATTAATTAATATCCTGGACTATTAATTCTGTAGGCAAAATGTAAATTAGGGGTTTTCGTGATTTTTATCTGTCGTTTCTTTTATCACAGAATGGTTTTATTTGATTTTTAGTTCGTTAATTTTTGTTTTATTTATAAGCCATTGGTAAAACTTTCCATGAATTCATGTATTCGGTGTGTTTTTTGTAAGCATTTCTCGTTGTCCTGTTGGAGACCAGAAAAACAAATTTCATTACTCATCATCAATGTACTCCCCTTCAGCATAAAATGTGATCTGGAACTACTGAAAAAATCCCTTGCTTCATTAAAAGAATCCTATTAGACCAAGAGCCCACAGCAAATTTTGGGAGTGGATTTATAACCAAAATATGAGTATGAGAGTTTGTAGGTGCAAATATCGCGGTATCAAAAACAACCGTCTGGCAGGTTTCTTTTTCAGCCTTTGCCGGGGGTGGGGGTTTGAAAATAGCGATTTTCCGGTTTATTTTGTCAGAGGTATTACCACTTCAATAAATTTAAGAAATATATAATGTGATGCTCTGTCATTTTCTTTAGGTCAAAACGTCATAATCTTGGCAATCCGACAAATAGAACTCAAAATATAAGCTTTTTAAGAGGGCCTTATCGTCTTTTTGTTGTAGAATTATAAAACCCAAAAAATCAACAAACAAAGTCTCCAAAAAAAAATCGATTTAGGTTCGCTTAAAAACCTAATATCTTGAGTTCTATTGGTCGGATTGCCAAGATTATGACGTTTTGACCTAAAGAAAATGACAGAGCATCACATAATATCTTTCTTAAATTTATTGAAGTGGTAATACCTCTGACAAAATAAACCGGAAAATCGCTATTTTCAAACCCCCGGCAAAGGCTGAAAAAGAAACCTGCCAGACGGTTGTTTTTGATACCGCGATATATGCACCTACAAACCCTCATACTCATATTTTGGTTATAAATCCACTCCCAAAATTTGCTGCCGGCTCTTAGACTATATCTAGTTTCGACACAACTGCAAAACACTCAAGTGTGCCAGCATTGATTATAATGCCAACCATTTGTGAAGGGAGTCAAAAATGATGAGCAGGGTCAAAAATCCAGAGCAATCCTTAGCTCAATTTCAGAATTCTAAAAGACCACTTCGGACTCCGATAAATACGTTCAAAAAATAGTAAAAGCCTTAACTAACCATAAGTTGAGCTGAGACGTTTTCTAAAATGCTTTGTTCGTAATTCCTTATTGAAGCTAGAATGTTTAAAAAGCCATACATTATATTTTGTATATAAAGTTTAAAATCAAACGCACAATACAGCCCTTATTATTGCTTGATGTCAAGCATTGTCAAGTTATTGCACTGTACTATTTGGTGGACAGGGCTGTTGTGTAATTATGACAGAACATCCCATTTCCACATGGTATTTTTTGATTGTTCTAAGTAATAATATTAGTCTGGTGTAAGGCTCGTATAATGCAATACAGTTCAACACCAATTTTAATTTTTATTTAACCCTCTACTGCACGCACTATCATCCAATGAAAATATAAAAACTAAAATGTCGTTTTTGTTTTTTATTTTGTACAATTAAGAGACTAAAAAAACAAAAAATTGTTTAAAGACATTTTATTAAAAGTTATTAACTTTTGCCATATATGGCTTCTTGTGCAGTTACACATTTTTCAAACAGCACAAAAAAATAAATATAAAATTTAGTTCAAGCTTTTAAAAAAAAAACAAAAACGATTTCTTTAATATTCATTGCAAAACTAAGCAAAAATTTAACAAAAAAAAAACATTTTTGCAAATATTCATTACAAAATAAATTAAGTTCGAAATGATGTGAAGCAATTTCGGTCCTTGTTCAGGCACAGATTTATTTTGCATTGGTTGCACATTGTAAATTTACTGTACCTGAAACCATTTTGGAATTTCTGCCTTGTTTTTTGCTATTCGGGAATATGATCCATAGAGTTGAACAGAATTCAGTGAAATGTCATGACGCCTTTCTATTTTTTCTTGAAGGATGAGATGAGAAAACCAAAATCCAAGGATTTGAAGAAATTTTAGTCTTTTGTCGTTTTGGAGTGTTTGGAGTTGAAGCACACCGACCCCTCTTCAGGCATTGTCGACTCCTACAAAGGCATTCTTCTATAGCAGCTTAAAATCGGAAATAGGCATATATAAAAACGAAAAGATTGAATATCCATCTTTTTGTGAATGCACAAGCAGCCATATAAGGCGTCCCTTAATATTGTTGTAAATGGATAAGGAGCCATATATGGAAGTTCCCAAATATGCGCCGTGTTTTGAATTCCACAAACATAATTGAAAATTTAACTATTAAATTCTATTTTCCAATATCGAATCTCACTAAAAAAAAATATAACAGCCTTTATATTACTCGCTTTACCAATAATAAATAAACTTTTATTTCTATATTTTGTCACTACTTTCTCGCTGCGTGAACTGTTAGATTTGATTGTGGTTTTTCACTACTGTGGAAAGGAAAAAGAAAAGAAATACAAAAATTTATATAAACAAATATCTATTCTAAACGATCAAAATGCTATTTTTCCAGTGGCAGTTGCGCAATCGCAGTAGTGGGCGTTTAAAAATCAAAAGCCATATATGGCTTCTTGTGCAGTAGAGGGTTAATAAAACACATCCATCTCGTCTTTTATTAAAAATACAAACCAATTATGAATGATTTGTTATTAGTTATTATATTAAAATCAAAAAAATAACACTTCAAAGAAAACTACAAATCACAGAAAAATTAATATAAAATATCTACGAAAAAAAAAAACTATTCACTTCTGATACATAACTGAATTGTCAAATTGTGACTTATTGACTCGTAAAAATTTATTTGACGGTCGCCGTCATGTTGGCTTTTCCAGTCACGGGCATTTTGACGTGATGGCAGTAACAAAAGAAATAATAATTTGATTCACAGCCACAATAACTTAAACACGAACGACCAATAAAACAAACTCAGAAGAAGAAAAAAAAGTATGACGGCTCCAAAAATAACACTATGAAAAATATATAATTTATTTGACTATTCCCCGGTTTACTTTTCATTTCAATTCAACCCTTATCACAAGCATATCTAACCCCTACCCCCTGTAGCGTGTCAACTAATCAACAATTCAACGGCTATATAGTTTTTTTTTTTTTTTTGTGATTCTTGAAATCTAATAATACCTCTATATTAAAGTAATAGGGTTGCGCCGCTAAACCTAAGTAAAAGGACTTTTTATTATGTAAGAAAAAGTGTTCGTGCGTTTGTCATATCAGGAAGTTAAAATAAGTAATACGCTCCGTTAATTACGTAAGCACCTTGAAACAAAACAAAAAAAAAAGGTAAAATTTATATGAGAAGTGTTCTCAAATCAGGCAATCCTTATTAAAGAATTAACGACTTTTCTTGCTACATAAGCAACATTATTAAGGGTGACGACTGTCGAGTAAAAATTTGACGTGTCAAAAGATTTCGAAAACAAAAATAATTACCAAGTGTTCTAGATTTTCATTTTGTATTATTTAGTTGACTGTTCACTCAGTAAATTATTTGGGTTACCCAGAGATGTAAGTTGGTTGTTAATAAATAATAATAATAATAGTGTAGGTAGTTACATCGAACATTCGATGTGTAATCATATCACCTGTTCGAAATCATCTAGAAAATTATTATCAGTCAGCCAAGCCGCACGAACGACCTTGCTTTTAGTGACAGCAGAAGAAGAGCTGCGAAGGTGGAAGAATCATCTTTTTTAGGCACTGGTCTTTGCGATTTCCAGTGAAAAAATTGTGAATCCATAAACTTATTAATCGTTGTGGCTAAGTCCCATTTCTAAGGTTAATAAAATCACATTTGCTTTTCGAAGGTCAGACAAACACCCTAGACTTGATGGAGCATATCTCCAGACTTGTGAATTTTAATCGTAATGTGCTACCACTATCGGATGCTGTTTGCAAGAGTGAATGACTTGTAGGGAATATTATAAGAATTGTCTTATTACATAATAATTGTTTCCAACCTTGGCTAAAACTAACAATTGTTGAGAGAATCCTGTTTCAGACTTCACAAAAATTGGTAGTTTTGGGCAGAGGAGAAGCGCTCACGAGAGTGTTAAACCGTTGCTCTTCCTGAAAAATCCTGCCCCAAAAAATTTCTTTGGGCAGAATTGTTAATTAATAATAAGTTAAATTATTGCTATTAAAGTCATGCCAAGTTCTGAAAACATTTTCGGCAGTTTTCCTCTCACTGAAAGAATTTCATCCTCACTCTTCAAAAATATGACAGACTGACAATTTCTACCCAAAAATCTTGTGAAAACTCTATTTAACTCCCGAAGTTATATTGTTTAATTCATTTTTAATCATTTAGCATCGAGTAAACGATCAAGCAGTACCAAGTGAGAGCTTTCGCGGTCGTCGATCTTGAATCGATCACATTTAAGACTCTCCCAAACCATTGCGAAATATTCGGCGCAAAAACGAAACTTTCGTCAAGCTTAATATAGCGAGTCGCATGGCATCTGTTTGGTTGCACCTGTTAAAAGTCATTTTAACTTATTTATTTTCGTTGTCGTTTGAAATTGGCTTGAAGCTGGCCATATCTATACTACCGAACCGAACTTCAGCAAATCTGGTTTCTGGTTTTCCCACATGTTGAAAATTGGTCACCAAGCGATTTTTATCCAGTAGATAGAAATGCACGAATCCAACATTGGCTCCAAGTTGTTTGGCTTGCAAATGTATGGCCAGCTTAAAAGCATTCGCGAATGATGTTTGAACAATCATCGGAGTTCTAACACTCTACCTAATGTTTGTAGAATCTGAAAAGGCTGGATATCGATTAGTGACAGGTAAAGATATCCCTACGAAGATACATAGATAGCTTACCTAATGATATTAAAAAGCCAATCAATAATTGAAAAATTTTAACAGGAAAAAAAAAATTTTACGGGAAACAAAAAAGTTTTGACCAAATTGAATTTCATGACATATTTCCGAATAAAACAAATGTCATTTTCCGCGCAGAATAAATGGTCTGGTCAATTATTTCTGTGCGAAAAAATGGTGTAGACTTCTCGAAATAATCTGCTACATTTATCGATTTCGCTCATTGAACAGCGTCCTGCAAAACGAAAAGCAAAACGAAATTTTTCTTTTCATTTTTGTATAGGATTTTTCGTTTCGCATCAGCAGCGTATTAGGCTTTAATGATTCAAAAAGTTGTTACATTTTTGAATAATTTGCATCAAGGTTGTCAAAGTATAATATTAAAGTAAATTGTAAAGTTCTTGGGTTTTCTTTGTTGGTATATGATGAATGTTTTCATGTATTCAACACTGAAGAATACAATTTTAGATATTTCTTTCATAAAATAATATCCGAAGGATTGTACCCTCGTCCCATAAATTGCTATTTTTACATACACAGTAGACTTATAATTTAATGTGTCTACGTACCTTCACATTATAAGTAAATGTACATAATTATGTCTGTTCTTTTGCTGCCATCAAATCTGGAAAATCATAAAGACTCACTAATTGCAGCTAATCCTTGGATTAAGAGTATACATTTGTTGAAAATATCCGGTAAAATGAAAATTTAGTCATCAGGCACCTACGTATTGGTATAATGAGTAGTTACAAAAAATATTCTTGTTCAGTAAAAATAAACATAAAAAATACATACTTTACTTTATGAAATAATGTAGATATTACAGTGGCACCTAACTTTTATGTCCCTACCCTAATTCGAACAACGGAGGTGTTCGATTTAAGTTTAGACCGCACAAGGCGGAACCGCACTGCAGCGGAATTTAATTGTATTAAATTAATTTGTATTAAATTTTATGAAGTTTAGTTGCTCTTAGTGCGATATAGCTCATACAATTTCATACAAATAATGTTTTGCCGCGTCGTGAAGTGTAGTTCCGCTGCAGTTGTGTGCGGTCTAATATATTCGTTTTCATTAGAGCCGAAATGAGGTAATTTCGAAATTTGGCAAAAAAGTGTTTTCATTATCAAATTAGCTAATTTCATTTGACATCTCATTTCATTTTGAATTTGGAATGGCAGTAAGCCGTTTATTTTTGTTGTTTTCTCTTTCTGTTTTATGTTGTTGAGTATAGTGTATTGATATTTCATGCAAAAGCTTTTCAGAGCTTTTGAAACTGATTCCCGCTGGATGCATTCACCTAATTTCCAACCTAATTTCGTGCAAATGAGGTTGAAATTACCTCATTTCGAAATCTGATTTTGTATGGGAAATTAGGTAATTTCGGATCTCATTTGGAAATTTGCAACGAAATTACCTCATTTGGCCCAGTGAAAACACCATATAACCATTACTGAAATATTTGTTCGTCTTCAATATTTCGGATGATAAAGAAGTAGTGGTTTTGAGTATAATCGATTTTTTTTGTCGAAAAAGAAAGAATATCGCTCATTTAAAAGAACAACGTCATATCTCAAAAAATGTCAAACTTCAGAAATCGTTTGCATAGCTGTATTTCATAATCATCTTCATTTTATATATTTAAATGAAAAAAATAGAGTTTCCACAAAAAAAAAAAATTTAAAAGTGACAGTGTATATAACGACAAATGATGCTCAATAGTCTTTTAATTTTTCAGTTCTAGAAATGGCGTTTTGCCAAAAAATGGTTAAATAGATAATGGGGCATATTCATAGTCGCTGATAGACCCGGGTTTAACTTAACTACAGTTCAAGACAATTTTGGCTCAATGAATACAGACCGATTTTAATAACAAATTGTTGGTTTTATACACTTGGTAAACTACACAAATAGCTTCAAATATTTTGAAATGATAAACTTAAAAAAATAGAATCAACGTCCGAAAATTCAACTAAAGCTACGTTTAACTTAGACCCAGGTCTAAAATGACTATGAATACGCCCCAATGAGTTTGAACTGTATCATTAGGTCAAAATTGATGTTTTTCAAGTTATGATGTTGTTCTTTGTAATGAGCGTTATTTATTGCTAAGAAAAAGATAGTTAAAGAAGAAATAAAGTTCAAAGTTTTCTAAATAAATTTGCTGCTTAGCTTCTTGTTTCAGTCACCCCTATTGCGATTGCCAATAGTTGTTATATATCAAGCAATTTCTTCATTCAGTATTGTGTTTGTCAACCTCTAATGAATAGTTGATAAATTGTCAATTTGTATCAATTCTCTATTGTGAATCAAAAAACCAGTATTGTCAGTACTAATTATCATCCAATTTATTGATATTTGCCAATTTTTCTTTTATTTGAAAAAATTTAGCCGACGCAGAGTAAATTTGCGCGAAACCAAAATGCGTACATTTTCGATTTAAAGTTTTGAATAAGATTTAAAGTTTCGAACAGTCATTTACATGACAAAGATATTAAGCAACAAAAAGCAGATGGTTTGATTGGTTGAGCTAAAGGATGAGAATTTGGACTTTGAAACCATGGACTGTGCAAGGCCAATTGAAAAACCATTCCCTACGCTTGTGCAAATACACGTTATGCTGTGCACAATTGATAAACGGATAAACGGACATTTTGTATAAAGCTAAAATAAAATAAATGGTTATATAAATACGATTTATTTCTGTACAAGAATAACCACATTTATCTCTTAGCTCCTTTCTTCTTGTTGCTATTTTTAAAAGTGTATCTTCATCTTCGTCAAACCGCAATTCCCCTGAGTTCATTTTTAATTGCAATTAACCTTATTTGTTTTTATTTTGACCAATAATTATTTTTATAAATAAAAACAATCACATTTCAATCATGAGTGCGTCAACTGGTTGATATTTGACAATCGTAGTAGGGGTGTGTATCACAGACGATATAAATGCATGTCTCGCACGTTGCTCACAAAACCATTTGATAAAGGCTTTTTCCATTTTTTTTTTTTTTTTTTTTTTTTCAATGAACGGTTCTCAGATTTCATTGAGTTTGAAGTTTGAACAGAATATGGTTCCATAGACGGAGGACCTCCAATTTCCTCGTAACACACAGCCTACAGACCTAAAATCAATGTTCTTTTTCGTAGAAATGTTTTCACCTAATATTTCTAGCTAAATTATTTCGACTCTGCTGCTGAAAAAGCACTCTGGAAAGAAACGACGGACAAATTTGAAAAACAGAGTACACATTTTGGCAAGAATTCGAATCACAAGCTTCTTAGGTCCAGTTTTTCAGTGTGTGGTTAAAGTTTAACCGAAGTTAACACAACATGTTTGGTGAGTTGACTCAGGAGTAACTCAAATAATGCTTTTGATATTTTATATTTCGTCTTTTTGAAGCCTTTTTGCATTAATCATCCACTGAGAAACTGCTTCTTGACATCTGAAACTATAGACAAATCTATCTACAGAGTTGGATAACTTTGATAACTCACGAGTGAAAAAACTGGCCTTAGTTTAAAATAAAAATACGTGTTCGAATAAGTGGAGCGTTCGAATTACCGAGTGTTCGAGTTATCGAGGTCCTACTAATAGCTTTATGTTGTCGGTACCACAAGCTTTGTTAAGGGCCAAATTCTTCAGAATCTTTTAAATATTTTATTTAGTTTTCGAAATTTCTAATTAAATGGTGCCAAATTCAGCTGATTGAAACTTCGATGATTAACAACTTAAATTATAGATTCTTTGATTAAAATTGTGGTCAACGAAACAAATTCGATGGTTTATCTGATGCAATAAAAATGGATTAAAGATGATTGGTCTGTGAACAAACATGCCCTTAGATACACAAAATTAATGTTTGTGTTATCATAGATTGGCAAATATCATTTTTTATCGGTGCGACTTGATTCTAATATAAAAAGTGATATAAATCATATAACTTTGTTTAAAAATCATGTCAAGGATAAATTATACGATGTCACACAATAAGCAATCAAGAGCAGCCAAATGAAAGAGTATCGTTAGTAGGTACTATACACAGTCCTACACACGAAGGAGGTGGCAACACGATATCCCCGCACGTCAAGTTGCACCCCATAGCCAATGTAATTTGTTTAACCCTATGTATACATAGGTAGTGGTATCGACTTCCATTATACTATATGTATGTCGCACAGGTCCGCTGATGCATCGTACTTCATTCATCAATGACAGACACTGGCATGCAGACAATAATGGCTAATAAGGTATTCATAAAAGCTTTCATGTGTGCAACTGGAAACGCAATTAAAATCCTTTTTTCCTGTTAGTTGTTTGTCACTTGGTTGTTTTTTAACCATCCTTACCTAGCTATACCTTCTCATTTGACACTTTCATGGTGGTACTTTAAATTTTTATTTTGTTGTTGTTTCTGTTGCTTTGTGTTTTGCAGGAATTGCATTTTTCCTCCTTATTTTTTTTTATTTGCAATTAAAATGTTTCGTATGCAACTAAATGGTATCAAAAGCTCAGTTTGTAGCAAAGTGACATGTTTTTTTTCTTGTTCCTTTTGTAGTTGAAGATGGGTGGTTTTACATGAATATATTTACGTATGTAGAGAATGTACCTACATACATATATTGAATGATGTTCGATTTCAAAGGATGCATTCAATTGGAAAACGAACAAGATAAAATGAAATAATGTAGGTAAGGTAGGGTAGGTAGGTGCGAAACAAAGAGAATTGTATTAATGAATGGTTGCAATATGAATAACACAAATAGACAATGAAAGTGACAATTGATTGGAGAAACGTTTAACTTAAAGAGCACAATTAATTATCATAGTTGTGCAAGTAAGTTTTATATGCCCATTTAAGCGTTGGACTGTCACGCTGGAGGTCTGTGTTGAATTCTCAGTCTCGTCCACCTAAAAACTAAAAAGTTTTTTTTTTCACGACTACTGCCTCTTGCGGGGAATTGACAAATCCTCCAAGAGTATTACTTGTCATGAATAAGTGCTTTTCGTCTAGCCGTTCGGATTCGGTTTAAAATTGTATATTCCCTCCATTCCTGCCGACACGTGCACACGGATATAGTTTTTAGTCACTAGATCCTGGTTCTTCACGAGCTGTTACGCCACCCAATTTATAATTTTATAGTATAGGTATCGTACTTATCTTTGTTAATTAAGTAAATAAGTCAAAAGCTATATATTCATAATATAATAGTGATTATATAGATACATGTTTTGGTTATGAACAGTGAAAGGATTTTGTCATCTATTTTTTCCTAATCTTAAATATATAAGTTTGAACAAATACATCTAATATTTGAAACCTTCCGTTAATAGCGTTAAAAAATACGTCTTATTTGATACCAAAATGAGAAGCATGCACATTTACATACGTGGATAGAAAGTTTGTCGCCTAATTTACAATTATTCAACATAACTTTCCATTACAGTTTTCACTTTGGTCACTTGAAATTTTTGAGATTATATTTTCATCCTGTGATCAACCCGGCTGACAAAATTCCAAGTTTCTTTCTAGTTTGGGCAAGGCCCAAATAAGTTATCAGTAGGGATTATCTAGACGAGGAAAAATTGTCAGATACTTGGCAATCCCTTGCTGGATTTCAGTATTTGAACCGGGGCCGGGGCTGGGATCCGAAAACTTCCTTGGTGCATTTGTTATCCATTCGCGGTATGTGGTCTTGGCGATGTAACTTGTTGACGTACTTTTGACGTTTTGAGCTTCATTCACACCTCAGTACACCTGCTTCTCACACTGGACCAAATATCCGTCGAAGAATTTCTCACATTGCATGATTGGCTTATTTTTTCCGGAATATCGATCATTGCCATAAAGAATGACGTTGGGTGAGCCTCGACTTGAAATTCATTTGGGCTTTTCAAGGATTTGGCCTTCGGTCGGGGAGACTCAATCGCAACGGGATAACTTGTTCACCCATTGATAGTTTTTCTTTATTCGTTCAGAATAGAACTTGATACAGAACAGAGCTGGAGCATGTTGAGCATATACTCTGAATAACATCCTCTGAATCGAGTGTTCTGATCATCACTCTAATTTTTCTCGAAACATACTTTAGCACTTAGCTGTCATCTTTCTCCATCATTAAGGCCAATTTGTTCGCAGCGTGTTTAATTTGTGATTTGACTTTTACAGGATCTAATCGAGTATCGCTAATCAACCACCAAAATCGGCTGACTAGCGATTTCAATGATTAAGGTCAAACATTGGATTTCTTGATTAAAATTTTTGATTAACAAACCCATTCGACGATTTAACGGTTGTTTTGAACAAACCGACCCTAAATTTTAGTCTGCATAATATAATTGTTTCTTTTTTCTCATCCAACATTATTAGGGCGTTGTGATTTAAAAAAAATAACATTTGACAACTCTCACTTTTGTTTCTTCTGTTTCTCCTTATTTCCCCCCTTCTTCAGTGTCATATTTGCCGTGCTTATTCTGCTCGAGAATTTTCTTTCTGAGCTCGCAGAGCACATGTTCTGACCATACTCCGATTGACAAAAAAAAAAAACTCTGCAGACTCAGACTCTGCACTGCTACATGAAATTTGACCCCAAGAAATATGACCCCAAACATAAAATGCAAAATTACCGCAAAAATCTATATGGGAAACAACAAAAACAAAATTAAAATTTGTAAATTGGGGCCATTTTTAATGGTTTTCGGGCCTTTTTTCATTTTTAATTTTGGGGCGAAATTTCATTATGAAAAATGGCCCCAAACTTTTATTCTTGAACAAAAATACTTTTGCAAAAAAAAACTTTGTTAGCAAACCGACTGACAACATAGGCGCCTGCCAGGCGACTAAGCTTACCTTAAGCAGAGCGACGGAGTCCCGTGAGTGGCACATAGGACCCGAAAAGGGAGTTAAAATCCTTGAACCCGCGAAGGCGGCCCGGCAAGGTACTTTTAAGGCTCTCTCAAACCGACGCAAATCATTTTTTGTACGACTGTAATTTTTCTGTTGTCGTTGCTTCTTATAAAATCTTTCGGTCAATTTTACATGTTTTGTTTGGGGCCATTTTTCATAAGATTGGAGCCATTTTTCCATCTTAAAAATTTGGCCATTTTTCATTATGAAAAAAAGCCCCAAATTTGGGGCCATTTTTCATTTTTGAGTGGGGCCAAATTTCGGTAGCCCTCTGCTCAAATATTAAAAATATTGGTATTGACATATTTATTTATTTAGGAAAGTTATTTTCAGTTGCATGATTAAACGAAGATCTAATTGATTTGGAATCTATTTGTATCCTATATAGTAGAAGACTAGATTATAATCCAATTTAAACAGAAGTTCAATTTAATAATTTGCACTTGGAAGTTTATTCCGGTTTTGACTTTACATATCAGTGACAAGTTTGATGCTTTTCTATATATGAACTTAAATCCATATAGGCTAGATATATTGTATACTATATTTCTGTTACACAGAGACAATTATAATCAAGAGAGCAATTTGCTAAATCCACATTGAATGATGTTTAAGTCCAAGTCCTTTCTAATGACCTATAAAAACAATGATTGAAGCAATTTAAAAACGACAGAAGAAATTATCATCAGAAATAATGTTAATAATAATCTGATGCCAGCATCCACTCAGATATCATCATATATGTATGTATAATAAATATGTTCAAGTGATATCATCATCTATGGCATCATCTATGTATAGGTTGAAATGTTGACTATATGTAGGTATAAGATTTTTACAGTTTGCACTTGAAAGAAAAACTAAATACTCAAGATAGAAATATGAATTTTCCCATGTGGTATATACTCTATAATTGGCGTGAATTTTCTCTTTGGATTTCTTTCCAACTTGATCTACTGGATTTTTTTTGCTTGTCTTCTATTTATGTATATACATACCTTACCTACATAATTCAGGTATTTGATGGACATGGACACAAATTAAAATCAACTTTTATTGACATCAATATGCATCATGGTTGTAAGAAAAAAAAAACAAAAAAGTGGCATCTCCATTAGACATAATCCATCATAGACAGTTAATTGTAATTACATCAGTTGCTTTTCTTACTCAGAAGAAAATAAATAGAAATGTATGAGAAAATAGAAAATTGCAGATGTGTATTTTAATGAAATATTTGATTATTTTTTGTCTCATTTGGTACGAATATGTAGTCAAATACGAATCCGTCAGCAATCGATTTTTGTAAGTTTAATGCATTGTTGACTTTAAAGAAATTCCGAACAACCTCAAAGAAGTAGCCCATGGTTTGCTATAAAACCCTAAGTGACGTCTGCTATCTCAGATCAGACCTAAATTAAGTAACGTCTACTTTTGTCCAGTCAAAATAGACATTATGTACAAATCTAAAAACATGAACAAAATTCCGATAACGCTTAAATTTGGTACTGACCTTCCGCTGGATCATAACGAATCAATGATCCGACGCAGAGTCAAGTGTCGAAAAAATAAGTTATTCTGAACTGTAAATGCCATCGAAAACAGTCTAGGTACAGTTTGTAGGTCACAAGTTTCTCTACAAAAAAGACTAATAAACTTTTTTCCTACGACCAATGTCTAAGAAAGTATAGCTATTAAAAAAAAAAAAAAAAAAAACAAACAGAAAATGACGAAAATATTGTTTTTATTCAGTATAACTGTCCTAAGGAAAAAAAGTTTTTTCGATAGCATTAACGGTTTAACAGTTATACTAAAAAAAACAATATTTTCGTCATCTTTAATTTTTCTTTTTTAAATAGCTTTTTTTAATCATTGGTCGCAGGAACAAAATGTTTGAGTCTTTTTGTAGATCTACAAACTGCACCTTGTCTACTTTTCGATAGCATTTACCGTTCAAAAGTTATTTGCGAAAAATCAATTTTCCCGACACCTGGCCCTGCGTTAAAAGATGTGCTCCCGTCGGATCGACGGATACTTTCTACCATTGCTTCGTTATGGTCAGTGAAAGGCCCGTACCAAATTTAAGCGTTTTCGGAATTTTGTTTTGGAAAATGTCTATTTTGACTGGGGTACTATCTGAGCTAAGTTAAGTCTTCTATATCCGACTGAAATTAAGTGACGTCTGCTATTTGAGACTGTTAAGTGACGTCTGCTATCTGAGAATGTAATTTTTTAATGGCTGCTTTTTTAGACTGATTTACAGACGGCTGCTATCTGAGACTGTTATTAAGTGACGTTTTCTAGTGAAGACTGTAATTCAGTGATGTCAGCTATCTTGTACTAGACTGTAATTATGTGACGTATGCTATGTTAGACTGTTATTTACCGATGGCTTCTATCTCAAGCTATAATTAAGTGACATCTGCTATCTTAGATGAAACTGTAATTAAGTGAAGTAAACTATCAAGTGACGTCTTCTTTAGCAGATTGTAATTTTGTGACAACTATCTATTTGAGACTATCACAAAGTTGAAGTCTCAAACTTTGTGACGTCTTTTATGTGAGACTGTTATTAAGTGACGTCTGCTATCTCTGACTGTAACTTCGTGACATATGCTATCTTAGCTCAGACTGCAATAAGTATGTATCTGACTGTTGATTAGTAAAATAGCAGAACTGTAATTAAGTGACGTCAGCTATTTCTGACTGGAACTTAATTGACTTCTGCTGTCTCAGCTCAGATTATAATTAAGTGACGTTGGCTATCTTTAGTTTAGTAAGGAATCTTATGTCATATTGTCTGCGATCTTAGAATGTAATTATCTGAAATTAATTTAGTAGCGAGTGTTATTTTGCTGAACTTGGCTATGCAAACCTATGAGTTTAAAGCTAGTTAGAAAAAAAAAAAAACATTTAAATTTTATGAAAATTGTGAGGAATTATGTATGTATGTATATGTAGATCCTATGAATGGTGCATGTCCTTTTTTTTTTGTAAATTCTGTCACCGACAAGCATACTTTAGCCAAGCCTTTGTAATAAAAAAGTATCTCAAAGTACTTTGTAAACCACGTCCCTGTGAAACGGAAAATAAATTTTGATCTTTGCTTCCACAACAAAATTTAGAGAATTTAGAATTAAGCTAAATTTTGTTTTCAGAGCCAAACCTTTTTCAAACGTTTTTAAGACTTATGAATTTTTAGTCTTGCCCCCTAATATGCCCTTAATTCAATGGACACACTTACACAATTTTTGTACACAGTATTGATAAATTGTATATAAATCTAATTTAATATTTTTTTATTTTTACAGTGGATCAGAAGTGGGATAGCTCATGTGAAAGAAAAAAGATCTTTTAACTTGTTTTATTAAATTTTTGGATTGTGTGTGGTGCTTCATTTCCTTTAAATCGGTATATACTCAGTCTCCATTTATGAGTCCAATATTCCCCGGGAATATAACTTCCCGCGAGATGTATTCTCCTTAGAGTAAAAGCTCCTTACGCCAATGCATTTGTAATTTTCTTTTTTTTTTTGACATTTAGAATGTCTGCTTTATTTGCAGTGTATATCAACTCATGTATAGGAAGTCAGTTGAATAATGGAAAAGGAATAACATTCCCGGAAATTTATCGTTTAGAATAAAGTGAAGTTATAAGGTTAACATTTCCTCAGGAAATTGTCACTTAGAATTGGTCCGATTAAGTATTCAAAAACAAACAATTTCAGCTTTTGCAAAAATAAACATATTCAACTAGGTTCTGTCCTGCTGATTCAACATTATGGTTCTCTAACTCCAATACATGCTATTATTTGTAACCAATATTTACCACTTCCTTTATTTTGCTTATAAAACACTCATAATTCTAATTTTCTAATTAAATCTACCTTCCATTGCAATTATCTGACATTCTCCTGCACCGTAATTTTCGGTTTTATTTGATTAAAGCTAATTCAATTAGTAGAGGTATCTGTGTAAAGTATATTGGATACCCTTTTGCCTCCTCGACCTAATGTTATTATCATTAAATTAATTATTAATTTTCAGTTTTACGCCTTCAAGTCCTCCGTCTACACAATATTACAAAAACCACCACTGCGAATAAGAAAATAAATAAATAAATAAAATATCCTGGCTTAATAACTACGTGATGTATCTTACATCCCCAATGGTAATTAATTCCAAAGTTGAATTTTCTTGTGTACGTTTTATATGTAGGTACTTTGAAGGTTTACAAAGCGGAATTCATTAAAACCTAAAACTTAGCCAAAATACAATACCTAGTATATAAAAACAAACATATACAGTTGCGTAGGTGGGGGCCTTTGGTTGGCGTTGGCCCATTATAACCCTGTACATTTGCGTTTAAGAAATGAAAGTAGCTCCATGGTGTACAATCAAAACCGAAAACAGACAAAATGCGCACAAAACAACAACACTCTCCATTCACTACTTACATACATGCATACATAAACATATAGACACAGCGCCTCTCGTAAAGTGTGCTGATTTAATTTCATTTTGTTGTGGAATATTTATCCAGCCAGTGTATCCCTTTTGGGATCAGGAACTTGATCAAACAGAACGCAAACGTGCGCACTCACTCACGCCCATTTACGCTACGTAATTGTCACAAAAGTAAACACACCGAAAATTGTGTGTGTGGGTGTGTGTTTGTTTTGTTTGTTTGTTTGTTTGTCTTTTTTGTCATTTGTCGCCTGATGGCATAGGACTTTTATACTAAATCAGCACCATTACTTTGTTCTCATGCTACGCTTTCTAGATGATGCTGGGATGGTTATTGTGATGAACGTTTTGATCAAATATTTACAGTTGCTCCAACCTTTATCTGTCTGGGGCATATAAAAGGATGACAAAGTTATGCTCTCTGATCTTTCCTATGTATAGGAAAGGATGAGGAATTCGTGTTTGTATTATTATTTTAATTTTTAATGGTTTGTTTGCTTTTTTGTTATTATTCGTTTGCTCATCTAAAGTATCGTTCGTACTTAATTTAAATAACTTGTACATGTATACATAACATAGGTATGTATTGTATAATGTGTGATAAAGGTCAAAATAATAAAATCAACGTTAAGGGTCTGTAAAATTGCTTATAGCTAAAATAAAAGTTTACGTCTTGGTTAAGAAGAATTAACATGCACAAATATACTTACATGTATTTCATTATCATCAAGCCCATAAAAAATGTGGGTCTGTTTCATCTTATTTATCTTATAAAATGGGGCAGAAGGATTTAAATTGTTCTTCATTTGTCAGTTGTGAAAATTCACGATTGGGTCTCCTAAGTTGTAGCTATTTTGTCAAATTAAGAATGTAAAAATCCGATCTTATTGCATATTTACCCTGTTTCACCCTATTTAAAATTCGAAATGTATGTTAGGTAAGGTTAGTTTGAATTGGCTGTCAGCAAAGAACTAACACACTTAGACCATACCTAAGTTGGTCCGTTGTGATACCAAGTGAATCTAGAGAGATTTTCTCCCCACTCGTTAAAACCACTTGTCTATGTTTTTCACTAGTATCATTGAAGGAGAAGTCTTCCAGATGGAGCCTGCGTCTTTGGGATAGGGCAGGGCATGTGCAGAGAAGATGAGGAATATATTCTTCCTCTTCTTCGTTCATAGAGCTTCTGCAAAAATCGTTTGCCAATAATCCAAGCCGCATTGCGTGCTTGCCTATAAGACAGTAACCGGCTATGACACCAATTACGGCGGAGCTGATATGCAATCTGCTCAAAGATATCAAACACTTAGAGCGCCTCACATCTAGCGTAGGCCAGATCTGTTTTGTTGCCAAACAAGTGGTGATATTGTTCCACCCAAGGTTTGTTCACCTTAAAGCATCTTGCTTCAGAAAAATTTGCATGTGGCGATAGGCATACTGATATTTACCCTTTCAGGTAAAAAAGGCAGTCTTGTTCCACCTTTGGCTTGTTCATCAGCTTCTGCCTCATTTTATAAGATACATAAGTTGAAACAGACCCACCTTTTTGATGGGCTTGATGATAATGAAATGCATGTTAGTATATTTGTTCATGTTAATTCTTCTTAACTAACATTAATTTAACATTTTAAGATGTAAACTTTTATTTTAGCTATAAACAATTTTACAGACCCTTAACGTTGATTTTATTATATGTCCCTTTGGCCCGGCACATAGCAAAGGTGAATATTATAATGCTGTGCCATCTCTATAAGGGATGATCGACAGTTTAGGGCTGTTATAGAATTTGTAGAGACAAACTGAAATGTATTTGTTAGCTCTCTTATCTCGAATTCAGACAATAGATATCATTCCTTGGGATAAATTTACGCTGTTTCACCCTATTCAAAATTTAAATTTTGACAAATTTGGTATCAGTTTACACTTAATTTATCGAGAATCATTTATAATCATTATCATTTTTTCAATATTATGTTTCTCCAACTACTTTCTCTCTACGAGGGTTTCTTATTTGTAATAAAAAATTCACAATTGAATAAAGTTATTCAGTAAAATAAAAAAAAACCTTGATTTACTAAAAAATGAACATTTTTAGCTGAGTTTCATTGCCCAGTTGAAAAGAATCACATTTGCATGAGTCTCAAGTGTTAGCTCCTATGTCAAATAATAAAAAAGTCCCTACCTTCATGCACATTTATCTTGTTTCACCCTATTTATGATTTGAATTTTAGAATTTTCGATATTATTGGTCCCCCGTTATTGCATCCAAATGATTAGATCAGTGTGGTCACTTAGTGTTCCTTAGTACCCCTTAGGTACGGCCCTGTATAACACCTATCTAGGTAAACCTAAAAAGTAAATGGTATCTTATGATAAAATTTCATCCAAATGGGTTGATCCGTTTCCGATAAGAAAAACTATATATGACAGTAAGTGTTTTCTGCCATACCCAGGCTACGGCCCTGGAATAACACCCCTCTCTCATGGATTTTAATATAATAACTAGATGGCTAACTCATACCTTTTTGTATGAAGAGAAAGTGCAGCATTGTTCCCATTTTGTTTCAGGCAAAAACGTGGGAGCAAAATGGAGACATACAGAAAAAATATAAGGAAGATAGACATAAATTTGTACGGAATTTTGCCTCATGAAAAATGGCCGATGGGCTTCAACTTTCACGGCGAAGTTGACCATCAAGTTATTATAAAAAAATTTATGACCTGTGTCGTTTATCAAACTTGGAAAGTAAAATATTATCTACTCTACTCTATGTGTATTAATTTCTTCCGTAGAATTCAAATCACTAGAAATAATAACTTATGTGAGTGGGCATTTCTAAGAAAGTTTCACCCGAATGATTATAGCCGTTTACGATAAACTAAGGAATAAAGAAAGTATGCGGATTCTAGAAAATTCACATTCTGAATGTTTAACTTCTAGACATTTCATTCAAATTTTTAGAATAACTGTCGAAAAAAAAAAAAGAAAAGAAGGCATGTCAGGAGGCGGGTTTTAAAATCACTTTCTAAATTTTTAAATTGCTCATAAAAATAAATTTAAAAACAAATCATTTAAATCGTTTGAATATTTTCCGAAAAATAGAGCCGTTTCTGAGAAACAAACACACAAGAAAAGTAGGCGTAGCCGTAGGTAGATTTTTACTAAAACTTATCTAAAAATGTTGCCGAGAAACCAAGTAGTTAGAAGTTTGGGCGAATTTAAGTTAAACTAATTTTAAAATTATGTCCACGTTCAGAACAATATCTAAATCGCTGAAGCCGTTTTCCCAGAAGTCCCTAATAAAAGTTGGTGTTGCAATTGACGGAAATTACTTAATATACATATGTACATTCAAAATTTTTTTTCTTGCTTATACAAACAAACTTTGAAAATTTCATCAAATTAATAAAAATCAGTTTAGACAGAAAAAAACACGAAAACGTGGGCAGTGAGCAAATTTAACTAAAACTGTTTTTAGAATTTTATTTTTTGTCCAATAAAATAGAAATTCCAGCCAAATTGCTTAAGTCGTTTTCGAAAAAAGTAGCCGTTCTCGTGAATTCCATAAAACAAAGAAATAGGAAAAGCTGGTGCGACAGTAGGTGGATTTTACTTAAGCTTTTTTATAGAGAGCCCTTGAGAATATGCCATTAGCCAGCTTTTGGCACGCGATGTGGATACGTTGGCGGCGGGCGGTGCAAGTGCGACGCTAGTGTTCTTTTTGATTTGACAAATCAGCTAGTAAAGCTAGTTGTGCTGGAACCACCAGGCGTCAACAAATTTTTTGTTTCATTACCATAGTGCTTATGGTTGTGGCGTTGGATTGTCGCACTGGAGATACGGGTTCACTTCCCAGCCTCGTCCACCCAAAGGGCTACTGCTTCTTGCGAGGAATTGACAAATCCTCCAATAGTGTCACTTGTCGTGAATAAGTGCTTCTCGTCTAGCCGTTCGGATTTGGCATCAAATTGTAGGTCTCTTCCATTCCTGTTGACACACGCACACAGGAATTGTTGCGAGTTGTTAGTCACTAGGCCCTGGCTCTTTACGAGTTGTTGCGCCACACAATTTATTTATTATTTAATTAATTTATTTATTTTATGTTAGCTGAAACAACTTAACTGCAAATAATTTGTTTCAGATAAGCAAAGTTTTCAATTAATCGAATCAAGGACAACTAAAGCAACTATTTCAGTTAAGCCAGTTAAGTGGAATTGACTGTATTTACAAGAATCGCTCGTTTAAGCTGAGTTTTATTTGTCAGGAGGACAAAAATTCATAACCTACTACTTTTCAAGTATTCGCTCTTGATTCCCTTGAAAATAGATTGTTTACATTAATGCACATTTACCCTGTTTTACCCTATTAAAAAAATGATATATTAATAAAATGTCGTATCAGTGCGAACTTATTAATTTGTTGAACTTTGGAATTCGCTAAGATTATCATTTGAATTATATGTAGCTTCAATCTCAGGAAATAATGAATTGGACATTTCGGTAACTCTGACGACCACTTTGACCAGGTTCTTCGCTTTTATCACCGGACTTATGTTCCTATCTCTTTCACTCATCTTCTAAACTGTTTGTTTTTTAATAATAAATTCAATAATTAAAAGCACCCAAGAAATTCAAAAAAAAAAATAATAATAATAATAATAATGAAACAGTTTAGACAAAAACTGCGCATAAATATGAAATTTTAGAAAATTTGTACACTTCAAAGGACAACAATGACTAATAATAACTACATACACAATTATATACTCTTGCATAGGTATAATAAAAGGTTTTAATTTATCCTGCATCATTTTGCAAATCATGTCGAGACTGCTGCACGATATCAACACCAGCAACAGGACAAGGATTGCTGCAGGACGACATATACATATGTATGTACATAGGTACATATTAACGAATACCGGAGAGCAGTTGAAATATTTAATTAGACGCCTTGTTGGGCTTGGCCCATGCAACAGGATATTCATATAATACATACATTAAAAATGTGCAGCACAATTGCACAAGGGAAAAGTGTCATTATGTCCTTGTTTGAATTTTTGTGTTGTTGTTGTTTTTATCCTTGGCTTGTACAAAATATATATACGCGTAATTAGTCCGTATATACATTTAAGTCATATCCCAAGTGAATCCATGCGTCCTTTTGGAGCCAACTATCTGCCAACATACACACAGCCAAACTTATATTATCTTTTGCCAGGACATGACATTTTTTGTTGGATGATTCTTTCGTAACTTGGTACAAGTACATACATACTTTTCACTTGTGTCCTTATATTGTATGTACCCATAAGTGGTATAAAAAAAAAGATCATATCTACTAACCATGATATTATGGTCGACAAACATGAAACCATTATCAATATCCTTAGAATATACTTTTCATCTTCTCTTCAATATTTAAGTGCTAGTATACAACATTCCAACATACATACATACATATACTCTTATACATTCTCCGGCTATAATCTACTCAGCTTTTATCACTAAACTTAATGCTCAATTAGGTTATTATAAAAAGGAAAAAAGGCACTAGCATATCGGATGGGATTAAAGGATATCGTCCTTGTGCGTAATTTTGTGTGTGTGTGACTAAAGCTATTTGTGTGTGTGGCTGTGTGTGTGTACACTTTGGAATTTACTAAATTAATTATACAACATAGTCAAGTTTCCATTAAGTCATCCCTATTTAGGTATATCTGATTCCTGTTCTTTTTATTTTGTTGTTGTTTTGCTTTTTGGTCTTGCTGATTATATTGTTTTCCCGGTTTTCTAGATATATAATAATATGTTTAAGTAATTCTTAATTCATTTAAGCAGAAGTTTCATTGTTCCTGTTTCTGTTCGAGGCTTTTCTTTTGAGGACGACCAGAATTTAGATGAAGAGGTAATTTTTCATTGATAAACTTTCGCCTCTTTTGTTGTAGAGTCTCTATATTTGACTTTGCCATTGACTTCTTTTGATTGAGCTTAAGAAGCTGCTGTGGAATTCAGTGCTGGATTAACTTTTATGTACGGCTTTTAGATTTTAATCAGATTGAAAAAGGAGAAGAGGGAAGGAAGAGAGGAAACAGGACCTCTAAAAATGAATATATATGAACAAATCTTTAATAGACTTGAGAAACAGAATTGGAGTGAAAACGGATCCCTGAGGCACATCGGGTTTTGTTGTTGTTAAATTCAGTATTGAACCAATCAAATGTGACATGTATAAAGCGGTCATGAAGGTAACTTCTAGTCCAACAGCAGCAGAGATTCAGATACATTCAATGTTGATAAGGAGATCTTTTAGATCAGAAAGCTTTTAGATGAGAAATTATCGCCGTTGTGACCATTTCGAGTTTTATAGTTCAATTTTGTCTATATTTTTTTGTTTGTGAAGCTTTCCTAACATATTTATGAAATTCGATGTAAACTTCGTATATAAAAATTATTAAGTTATTTCTATGTTTTCTATATTTTTACTTCGGCTTTGCTTGCTTTACAGCTTGATATCAATGTCTCAAAGCACCTCCATAAAAAGCGGTAAAAACTTATTTTTATTTTCTTTTGCCTTAACATTTGTTGCTAATTAAGTGCAACAGTTTAAATTGAAGTTTAATCGTGCTATTTTTTCTATGTTTTTTTGTAAAAATTATTCTGTAAATTGTAAACTAAAAGCAAATAATAAATCGAATGATCTTTCTATCTGGTTTTTGTTTTTTTGTTTTTAACTGCAGTCTTATTTATAACTTGATATCAATTTCGGAAAGCATTACCCTGGAAATGTGTTTAAAGATTTCTCATATGGGATTGCTTATAGTCTAATAATTTTCCGTTAAATCGGCGTTAATCAGCTGTCACCGCTTCCATTTTTTCGTAAATCCATTCGCTGAAAAAGAATTCAAACTTTTTATAACAAATCGCTAACTGGTTCATAATTTGCCATAAATTTGTCGTAAATTCGTTCTACAGTTTCGATTTTTTGTGTCCAATGTGCTCCATGTATTTTCTTTGGGGGGGGGGCTTTATTCTCAAAGCACCTCCCTGAAAAGTGTTTAAAACCTATTATATTAAATTTTTTATTGCTGAATAGTTTCCCTTGTTTAGGTATATTTATTATATAGTTGTGAACTTATTAATTCTACCATGCAATGTTTTCTGTTTTTGTTTGGGATACTTCGTTAAATTCATATCAAGTTTGCGAAGCACCTGGCTCCTGGCCTTTAGCACCTCATATATGGGATATTCGCAAAACAAGTATGCCATCTTAAATGTCAGTAATTGGTCAAAAAAGGTGAACTAGTTTCAGAAGTTTGTCAGCCATAAAAAGTTTTTAATCAATGGTTAAAGTTTTTTCAAGGTCAAAGGTCAAATGTTAAAAAAAAACTATGGCTGAACAATTACTGAAACTAACTGATCTTTTATCACGAGTCGCTGGCCTTTCGAATGGTATACTTTTTTTTGCGAATATCCCATAAATGAGGTGCCAAAAATAGTTGGTGACTTTGAAAAACTTTAACCATTGATTAAAAATTTTCTATGGCTGACCAATTTCTGAAACTAGTTGACCTTGTTCTGACCAATTACTGACATTTAAGATGTCAATATCCCATATATGAGGTGTCAAAGGTTAGGAGCTAAAGCACCTCCCTGATGCAAATCGATTAAAACATCATATATCAAATTTAGTGGAGCAACTAATTGATTCCCGTTGATTAGGTTGTAATAAATTAGTTGACAGAGTATCAATTTTGTCGTGAAATATTTTCTATTTTGTTGTTAATTCATATTCAGTTCGCAAAAGACCTCCAATTGTTGATTGCTTCATAATATATTTTGGTTTAGTTTCAACGTAGACAATTGATAAGCGGTTGGATGAATAACGTGCCGTTATGCAAAATCGAATTTGAAAAATCGACGTTTCTTTTTATCTTATATAACTTGCGGCTAAAGTTAGCGTCCTTGCTACTTAAAAATAGCACATAAGTGATATATGGAGAGCCAACTTGTCATCAAAAAGGAATCAAGAACTACTGGAAGTGGAAGGGACGAAGTGTACACGAGCAAATGGTTTGCTTATCAGAGCATGCTGTTTCTGGCGGGAAAAAAACAACACTAATGACACTTGACATATAACATGACAGTATACACTTCAACATGTACACACTAACTGGAAATGTGTGGACAGGTTAAAATGTTGAGCATGTTGATCGACAGTGCAAATAAACAATGTTGATCGGCTTAATTTGGATGCTGCTTTAACTCAACACTGTTGATCTGCACTGTTGATATACACAAATCAACATAATGTGGACGCTGCTTACGGGCAACAAAAACCGAAACCAGCAAATCATTGTTCGTTTCGAAACGTCTGTCCTAAGGCCAATAGTCTGGTATGGGTGGCCCTGTCGAAAAAAAAAATACAAAAAACTACCTACATACCTAGAACGGTCTTACGACACAAGCACACAAGGATATGGAGAAATAATGGGAGGGATAAATATTTGCCTGGAGTATATAGTGTTGTTGTATTGGCTTTTAATTGGAATTTTAGTAGAAAAGAATGCGTACTGAATAATAATTAACTAAGATCAAATTGAGAGCAATCGCAGATAGAAAATATACGTGGTGGTATAATGTTGGTGGTGGCCATGGCAATTTATATTTAACGCGCTCACATAATGGTAATGGATACTGGCGAATTGTGTGCGGTGGCCGGCGTTGGCGGTGGCCGGCGTTGGCGGTGGCCGGCGTTGGCGGTGGCCGGCGTTGGCGGTGTTTTAGACTATGGAAGTTTGGGCGTTGGTGATTAAAGTTTTTTGGATTCAATATTAATTTGTGTATACAGACACTTATATATGTATGTATGTGTTTTGTGTTTATAAGTGTCTGTATGTTATAAGAACGTAGTATTTAAACGAATGAAGACAGAATTAATCAAATTAATGCGATAATGGATATACCTAATGTTAAAATAATGATGGCATTAAAAAAGCCACGGGTTGTTGTATTTATAAAAACATTGCAATGAAGAATAGAATTAATTGTTATTTAGAGATTAAAATGTCACTTTGATGTTTTTATTTTTTTTTTATTATTGCTAATCACTTTAAAAAGAATTAAAAGAATGTAAGAGAGGACATTAGATATTTATCAATTGATGTTTTTTTTTTCCTAATAATTTAACATCATACATCATCATGATGGTGATAGGTAAATGAGGTTTATTTTAGATATTTATTTGCAGCTTCGTTAAAAAAAAAATAAATAAATTACAATGACTCAATGACAAGACAATTAGGTGTTTTGCCAATTTTAGGGAAGAATTCTCAATCTGATTTTGTCTTTTTTACAGGAGTCCGACTAAAACCAACATCAATTTCCCCCCGAGAAATAGACATACCACTTACTTTTTTTCGAAAATTGTTAATGGTTGCAAATTTTGTTCCCAGACTTCCTAGCTCAATAAATTAAAAAAAAAAATCCTTCAAAAAGAAGAAATTTAAAATATTCAAAGTTTCTCCATACTTCCATATCAATGCCATCGTCAAGAAAATTTTGAAAATTTAAAAATGCAAGCACTTCCTAAATGTCTATGAAATTTACAAAAACGTCACCTTTTCGTCACTTTAATCGCAAATCTCGTTTTCAAAAAAAAAATTTAAAATCTTGCGATGTCGTTGTCTTGTAAAAAAACAGAAAATTCTTGCATTATCAAATTTTCATATCTGCAAATTTATTTTCTACTATTGCGAATGGATTAAATATTTTTTTTTGTCAGGCGAGATTATAGTTTTCAAGATTTTGTAATTACGAAATTTTGATGATGCGAGATTATGAAAAAAACGAAATTTTGTTGTATGTACCTACTTATTTAGTTGCATATTAAAAAAAAATTTACAAATTTCAAAGTTTCATTTGAATTTAGTACGATGCTAAAAAGATAAAATAGCCATTTGTTGATATTAAAATTTGATTAAATATTGAAAGACTGCTCATTTTAAATCAGCAAAATATTTTGTTTAGCTTTTAATTCTAAAAACACGTGGATTAATACCTTTTTTTTGAAATTTAAAAAATTTAGAATAGATAAAAAAAAGCACCTACCGATACAAAGCCAAAAGCCATTAAAAGAAAGCGTACACAGTAGCTCCGAGTTCATAAATGTAAAAATACTGAATCACTACAAAATATAATTATTTAAAAAATGGTATATTGGTATGTAGGTATACTACTTATACATTTTCTCCCAATTTCTTATTAGGTAGAAAATATTTTAAATTGCGTGTTAATTTCAATGTTTTAAAATTATTCTTTTATTTTTATTTTTTCGAAAAGTATGCTTAACAAAAAATAAGCATTTGTTCTAACAATTTCATGATACATGCAAATAATTACTTCCCTTTCTCCTAAGATGTTTTAAAAAACACATGCATTTGCATGGAAATCCTATCCCCATAATAATGCAAAATTTTGTTGTTAGATATTTACGTATAGAAGGCGCCGGCAATCGGACCGCACATGAGGTAAAAATGTAAATACTCAGCATATAACTTTACTGACTCATTACTTCATGAAAACTGCTACTGACTAACAAACATACATATGTACATATGTATGTATGAGTATGTATTTATGTATGTGTGACGTATTTACATCTTAAGCATGATAGAGTCAAAAAAGAATTGAACAGAACAAAAAGATGTGTGGGCCATCTATGATATGCAGTGAATAAATTTTCTGTGCACTACTCTATGCACTCAATAAATAAATGTTCAATGGACTCATTGCATAAATATATGCTGATTATAGAGTGAGTACAGTTTCATGAGCAAATTACATACATACAAATATCGGTCAGTTACCTGCATCTTTATCATTATGTACTAAGTTAAGTGTCTAAGCGGTATTTTATGTACTTATTACATAATAATTTGTAATCATTACATAAATAATATAAGAATTCTATGTACTCATTGCATTAATAATATGTACTCATTACATAAATAAAATGTGCCCATTACGTAAATAATGTATACTCACTACATAAACAATATGTATTCATTACATAAATAATAAGTACTAATCGCAATTAGTTGTTTATAGTTTTATTGCATGGGTACAAATTCCTGTACGCACTACCTACAGGATTGTAAGTCGTCTCTTTATTAGCTTCGCCATTTATCACATACATAGCTAATTTATAAATTTAATTTACTAGAAAAAAATGTCAAGTTTTTCTTTCCTGTATTTAAAATGGAATTTTTTCCAAGCACAGAATGAGCATGCAACCACTGAGCTAATCCGCAGTATAAAATTCTGGAAATGCTATGTAATGAGTTGTAACTTTATAAAGTTTTCTATTTAGATGCTGGGTATTAAGACGTCATTCTATTCTAGGCTAGCGAGATTTGAATAATTTTTACATTAAATATAGACTTGAAAACAAGTTACTTTGTACTGAACACATAACTTCCTGTAATGAGTAAATCCGCAACATTAATATTGAATGGTCAACACGTTGCTTGTACTCGGGCTTTAGATTTAACAAAGTCACAGTACATTCCTGTCACAGTAGCTTAAATTTTGACTTAGTACTTGCTGAAATGTGACCAGCACACATTAACTTTACTCAGTACATATAGCTTTCATTGTCCTTCCATGCAAACATCAGTATACATAGATTTTACATACAAATCTCTGTACTGGGTGCATTCACTTTTGATGTGTAATTCCTTCAGTTTATAGCAGGGATGTGACCCGGTAATAAATGGAACTGTTTGGCCCTTTTCAAATAATTTCGGGCAGACCCAAAACTGGCACTAAATCGACATGAAACTATTAAATACCCTAATTAATAAAGCGTAAGGCCCAGTTTCACCTTAAAAATAAGGTTCAAAATTATGTTTTTTTGATCAATTTTAATGAAATTGATACAAGTTGTAGTAGTTATGATGAAATTTTAGAAGAAATAAATGTTTTCACATCAGGGTTGTTCACAAAAATGTTTGCTCCAAAAACCTCAGAAATTTGTTTCTGCTACCTATTGGTTTTTTTTTTTGACGAAAACCTGGTGCAGTATTATTAAAAAAATAAAAAGAAAAATTATTTTAGAGATAACATGTCCGAAGTACGTACTTACATGTCATATTCTAAGACATTTCGTTTAGAAAATTGTAACTCTTGTTAAAATGCGTTGAATCAGACCCTCCCTCCTGTACGACTTTTATTTTCTTCCTAATTTTATCTTAATTACAAGTTCATTTCACTTTAAATCGGTCAAGAAACAATTTAGTTAACATTTTTTTTTTTTGGCCACGCTGATGTAAAAAAATAATTCTACCATAACTGCAACCTGTCTCAATGTTATTGAAGGCGCTCGATAAACCATTTTTTGAATTGAATCACCCTGCTGTGCCAATTATTGTATTCTTTCATTATTCTATTAAAACAGCAACCTGTGTCAATTTCATTGAAATCTATCAAAAAAAAAAAACTATTTTTTGAACCACCATCAACCAACCATCATCACTACAACCTGTGTCAATTTCATTGAAAACTCTAACAATTTCGGGTCGGCCCGGAACTAAACTCTAAAAATTAGTTTAGTTTCGGGTCGATGCGAAATACTCCTTGGTCCTATATCTTTTATTGAATTATCTACTAAAACTGATAACTGATAATGTCTTATACCAATTAATACCCATAAAAATAATTGTATATTAAGAGTTAAGGCAAGTAAGCAAATCCATATACAGTAGCCGTGATTTTTGAAAGAGTGACTAGCCACTCAGCAAAAGTTTTATACGGAAAACACAAACAAAATACTCCATAATAATTTTTCTTTTATTGTTTTGCGTGTAAATATTTTACTGAGTTGCTAGTCACTCTCTGAAAAAGCACGGCTAGTGTAAATAATATACAACCTAATTTCGTCACTATTTTTTTTTTTTCTTTTTTGTATTGTGTTATCTTTATTCTATCAAAATAAACCCATATTGCTTAGAAGAAAAGTCGATTATTTTCACTTAACCTTTAGGGACAAGGGCCAAGCATCCACCCCCATTATAACATCACAATCACAAAAGGCAAACAAAAACCTCACAATTGCAAAATGAAATCAAAATAAAATCTGGCCTTCCACCAAAACTTAACCCCGAAGATTGTGCTTTTATTTATTTATTTGTTGCTATACCTATACAACCCTCCAAAAACAGAGTTCCGAAATGAAGATCTACATCAACAAAACCAAAAAATCTAATATATGAAGGTATAGGAGGAATGAACAACAACAAAAAAAAATGAAATATAATATCTCGACTCGAATCTCTTCCCACAGCAACTTTCGAAACGATGCGAAAAAAAAACAAAAACAATAAACATACCTACGTTAACAGTACAGAGAAACAGGAACAAGCTAAGAAATTCCGGCATTCCCTTGTGGAATTTGGGTCATGAATTATGACATCTGTTGCTGACGCATTTGTACACCGACTGTAGGATATATGTACAAGAGGAAGAAAAACCTTCAGCCAACCCTTGTCCAATTTTCTGGCAATTCATTTATAAATAAGAGAATAAACTCCATAAAATTCATACATTATTTGAACTGCGATTCCGGTTCTAAATTCTCGGCACACATTCCTTTCACTAGAAAATAGAATTCCGCACTTTATACCTTCTAGGCTTATCTGTGTATGGATGCTTATGTATGTATTCACGTTCAAATGAAAATATTCAGTTAAATTTGTGCTGAATTTGTTATTCTCTCTAATAAACAATCCTTTTTTTTTACTAATTTTTTGTTCTTATTTCTCTGTTTCAGCAACTATTCAGATCACAAAATCCTGGTTTAGCAGCAGCAACAAATGCAGCAGCTGTTGCTGCAGCGGCTGCGGCTGCTTCATCGGGTGCGCCCGGAGCACCAAATGGCACACAAATGCAACCGCAACCAATGCCTATGCCATCACAGCAATTTCTGGCCGCACAACAAAATGCCTATGCGGCGCAACAAGCCGCCCCCTATGTTATTAATCCGGGACAGGATGCCACGCCGTATATGGGTCTGATAGCGGCACAAATGCCACAATACTATGGCGTTGCCCCATGGGGCATGTATCCAGGAAATTTAATACCACAACAAGGATCACAGCCACGAAGGCCCTTAACCCCATCCCAACAAGGTGCTGAAAATCAATCTTATCAGGTATGTTTTCACAAAAATTATTGATTTACTATAAAAGTTATAATCTGACAAAAAAAAAATGTACAAAGTGTGAGAAAAATTGTAAAGAACACCATTTATATGTAAATTTGTAAAAAAAAAAATAATGAGCTTAATGACTAACTAGGTATATAATATACAACACAGTATATAGAAATAAAGATTTAAAAGTTGCTTCCAGAATTGGATTAATTGCGACAAACTTTCCTTTATTTATAAAATAAATACCCTACCTATAAGTCTCGTTTTTCCATTTAATTAGACCTTAGGGAGTCACGGCTAATGAACGATTTCAAACATTATATATTATCTACTCTCGCAGGAGCAAGACATAGAGCTTACCATATTTTAATTAAACTAACTAGTGCTGGCTGACCTAAAATATCTAATCCATTCGAAACCTATGGGGTTGATGATGATGATGGTAGCAGTGGCTAGTGGGCGGCTTGTTGGTACCGGACGTGTGTATCTATTTGCACTCAATGTAAATTGATTTTTATTCATTTCCTCATCGTTTGATTTTGTAATCCATTTGTTAAATTAGAAAGGAAGAAGAAAGGAAACTGAACAAAAAGGCAGAACAAATAGATGAATAAAATTACTTGCAACACCTTTAGCTCTATCCGGGTACACCTATTTTTACGAATTGAGACAAAAAAAAAATAAACACTGCGGTAGATAATGACAGGATCGGATTAATGAAGTTAGCAGTAATTATAATCTCATGGGGCGCACAAATAAAAGACATTAATTAAGTTAACCGATGAGCACCTTTTTTTATATTCACTTCGCCGGCACGAAACACCAATTCGTATGGGCTTAATGCGTGAAAATCAAAATAACCGTTAAAAAAACATGGCGTCATAATAACACCAGTTGCAATTGTGAAATATGTGGTTTTTTTAATCGTGTACTGATATTACTCTTTCGAATACCGAAAACCAAAGTCAAAGTTCATCTCATATTTTTTTTCCAGCTAAAGTTTTAACTTAGCTTAGGCTAAGAGCGCAAATGCAACTTACTGTCATGAAACAGTTTGGTTACTTAAATGTATCCCATGCTCCTATATTTATGATAGTTCGCGCACATACAGAAAGTTTTAAGTCGTTGATGTCGATTGACGCAACAAATCAGTTTGTACGGTAGATATTTGCCGCCGCGTATAGCTGAGATTTACTACTTTCAAAAAATTACAACTTCGCTTATTATAGCCAGATTTTTAAGACCAAGGTCTAAATAAAGATAAAACAACATTCAGTATAAAATTTATTGCGAATGGGCAACAAACTTCATACTAAAAGGGTGTATTTGAGTTTTTGAAGCATTAAATTCTACGCGTCTGCTTATATCCATTTGTCAATGCTGCCGAGATCCGTTGAAGTTCCGCATCCGAATTACGTGGATGTGAATCTAGAAGCGAATATGAAAAGCTGAGGGTACTGCCATCTGCGAAACAGTTTAATGGAGTAAATGTTCCAGACAAAAGATCGTTGATGAATATAAGGAAGAGAGTCGGAGACAGAACGGAGCCCTGGGGCTCACCATTATTTATTTTATGAATTTCATGCTTCAAACCATTCAATACAACTTGTATTGAGCGGTTTAAAAAGACATTTCTAATCCAACGAAGAAGAGACTCATCGATAACAAATGCGCGCATTTTCGATAAGAGACCTTGATGCCAAACTCTATGAAACGTTTTTTTTTTAATCAAGCGCAATTATCTTATTTTCTCCAAAACGATGTAAAGATTGGTTCCACTGTTTGATGAGATATACCATCATATCACAAGTGGACCTATTGCTACGAAGGCCAGCCTGCCGGTCATTAAGAAGCTTTCGCTCTTCAAGATATTTCTTAAGCTGAAAATTAATCAGCGTTTACATAACTTTGGAAAGAAGGGACGTAAGTGCAATAAATTGGTCGATAGTTTGAGGGTGAAGCAGATGCATGGGTGTGTGCGCCCGTTCTCTGAGTCTCTTCCTTTAAAGAAAATTAAAAAAGTTTGCGCCCAGAAAGATTTTAGTACAAACTTGGCGTCATTTAGATTCTTACTACCTTAATCCGTCACCATCATTGAAAATATATTCGTGCACTTTTTTTTTTGTGTGCGATCAGGTGTTACTGATTAAAGTATTGCAATTTCTTAACTGCAACACCCTGATTCGTTGTTCGTTATTTTGTGAAGTAATTTTCTGATTGAATAACTTTTTGGGGTAAAAATTACAAAATTAATTAAGAAAAATTGTTAAAGTGTTAATAACGTTTATGCAACAACCAACAACAGAAAACGAAGATAAAACTATTGTTGTCTCTGTAATAGGTGTCTAGTAGGTAGGTTCTTATTTTTAATAGTTTTTGCTTGCATTGGGGCAATTATACCTATTGGTTTCGCGAGAACAATATAAATCGAGGTTTTAATCAATTATTAATAAAACTACCATGATAGAAGAGTCTGAAAAAGAAATATATAAGTTTCGTCATACCAGCCGTTACCTATTTGTAATTCTTTTTTTATATATAATTCTCTAAATGATGAACTCGCATTTTCATTTAAGATTATATAAAATTGAGGGTCAAGTCTCGATTAATGATAAATTTCTTAAAACTTCGGGAATATTTATGCAAAAAAAAAGTCAAAACTTTATCTCCGTTGTTCGCATTTTTTAGAAGAAGAACCTGGTATACAGTATTATTAAAACTGGTCTAGAGCTATATACAGGGTGCCCCGTAAAGAATGGATAACCCTTAAATGCCTCATAGTTGATTTTATGGCCGTCCTGAAAACTGATATAAAAAAGTTCTATCCCAACCACAAGACAGGATGCATGCATTTTTTTGTTCAGTGCATTAATTTTTGCCTTACTTTACATTTTTGAATACTACGACTACAAGTGAATGAATTCCACCATATTTTTTCGTAGCAATATTGTACATTATTTGTGCCAAAACATTAAAGGAAAAAAAATATTATAACTGTTGGACTTCTTAGAGAAAAAAATTGTTCAACTTTGATTTTTAATGCAAAATGTGAAAGAAAATAATTTTTGAAAAGTTAAATCATCTCTGTTATAAAAAAAATGCAAGTTATTGGTAAAAGTCTGCTAGAGTCAATTTAACAAAGACAAAAGTTTTCAAAATGAGCACAGTAAACGTGAAAATAATGCCATGCGTTGAACATGGTGGATATTTGATTGATTGCCTTTTTTTATGGTGTTGTCCTAATGATAAATCCAAGCTTTTAACATCTAGGGCCGAGTGCAACATTACTAAAAAGTCAACAAAGTGCAAAAAACGGTTGAATTTTCGAGGTTGTTTTGAGTTATACCTCTTCAATTGGGCTTTAACAAAACCATCAAATATTTTGTTGGTTGCAATTAGTTTATTTGTTATTATTTCCTAAAAAATAATCTCAGCCAATTTTCAACAGTCCTTGGCCACTAAGTTAAAAAAATAAACAAATCAACATATTTTATTTAATATAAAGCACTTGATAAGTGTTTTCGACCACTCTAGTGCAGAATGGCGGATGCTCCCCCGAATAAATGATTGTCAAGGTTTTGCTAGGATATTTGTAATGCAGCTGCCTGCACCAGATTCCACATCCCCTTTAATAAGCTGCTTGACTTCCTGTATTCGATTTATTTAATGCACTTCTAATAAGAAAATTAATATGGTGTTAGGTTTGGTGAACGTGGAGGCCATAAAATGATGGTCTCAGGCGTCCTATCCATCTGCCTGGGTGCCTTGTATTCAGATTTGCCAGCACAGTATAGTGTGAAGCACTTTTTTTTTTTTGTAAATTTAGTAGCCAGCTAAAGTTAAAAATTGGCTGAAATTATTTTTTAGGAAATAATAACAAATAAACTAATTGCAACCAACAAAATATTTGAGGGTTTTGTTTAAGCCCAATTGAAGAGGTATAACTCTAAACAACCTCGAAAATTCAACCGTTTTTTGCACTTTGTTGACTTTTTAGTAATGTTGCACTCGGCCCTAGAAGTTAAAAGCTTGGATTTATCATTAGGACAACACCATAAAAACAGGCAATCAATCAAAAATCTACCATGTTAACGCATGGCATTATTTTCACGTTTACTGTGCTGATTTTGAAAACTTTTGTTTTTGTTAAATTGACTCTAGCAGACTTTTACCAATAACTTGCTATTGACTCTAGTTACAATAACAAGCTATACCAATTTGAAATTCGCTTTTAACGCGCATATTTTATAAATGTTTGGCCACTTAGGTATTCATGCATTTTGTTTTACCAGAGATGATTTAACTTTTTCAAAAACTATTTTCTTTCACATTTTGCATTAAAAATCAAAGTTAAATAATTTTTTTCTCTAAGAAGTCCAACAGTCATTATAATTTTTTTCTATTAATGTTTTGGCACAAATAATGTAAAATATTGCTACGAAAAAAAAATGGTGGAATTCATTCACTTGCAGCAGTCGTGGTATTCAAAAATGTAAAGTAGGGCAAAAATTAATGCACTGAACAAAAAAATGCATGTATCTTTTCTTGTGGTTGGGATAGAACTTTTTTGTATCAGTTTTCAGGATGGCCATAAAGTCTACTATGAGACGTTTCAGGATTATCCATTCTTTACGGGGCACCCTGTATATTACAAGAAGTTTAATAAAAATCGTTAGAGCTGTTGTTTGATAAATTTGATAAAACTGAAATCGTTTTATGTCAGCTACCAATTACAGATGAGCTTTAAGACAAATTTGAATTTTTCCTCTAAGGAATAACATAAATAAAAGTTCTTCACACCAAATTTCTTCACACCAATTTATTTGAAGCAAATCCGTTTGAGCGTTTTTCATCTAGCTCGATGTACAGCAGGACGCACGGACAAACAGATGGGGTGCACACGACGAACGGACTTCTTGTTAGACTTCTCCCATCATCGTAATTCTAGTTTCGATTTAAATCTTGATTTTATTTTATTAGTACGAAACCAATACTTGCCACCAAAGAGGATTAAAAAAAATGAAGCATTTTAACTTTTTCTTCTAAATTTATTTTCAAGTTCAAATTCGGTAACCGTCCGTCCATCCGTTCAACGGATGTAAGCTTGATATTTGTTTATGTTTTCGAATCAGCTAAGGACATGCGTTTAAATTGAGTGAAACGATTTACACATTTGTATTTTTCTAAAAAAATTAAAAACAAATGATTGTAATTGAAAAACTAAAACATGAACAGCAAAATGGTACCTATTTTTGCATTGCCATGAAACGCCATTTATTTCCCAAAGCAAAAAGTCTGGGGCGACAATCAAAGTATACAAATCACCTCCCATTATCACCAAACACATGCAATGTTATGTTTAAAGAACTTGTTATTAATAAAAAACATCGACTTTGTTTTTATTATAAAAGTTTTGGATTTAGCAAACCTTAACAAAATCGATAAAAATACTTGTTTTGTTTTGTTTATATTTTCGCTCACATGTCACCAATTTTTCAATTCTATAAGCAACATCTAATCGCATTTTTGTACATTTTATCTTTATATTATGTATAATAGTATTATCCTATAAATATTGATTTTTTTTCTGTATATACATAAATTTATAAATAAACAATTTATATCTTTTTTCTTTTCGTTCCATCTTTTCCCTCATTTAATGCTTTCTCTCACACTACAAAATATAAAAAAAAAAAAAAAAAAAAACAATTACTAAAAATCCTTTATAAATGCCACATCATATATACCTACGTCATGAACCCATCACGTGTGTACAGGTTATACCAGCATTTTTTGACCAGAGTGGTTCGTTAGTGATGGGACCACGAACAACAACACCAATGCGCCTTGTTAGCCCAGCACCAGTGCTAGTACCACCGGGTGCAGCAAGAGCTGGACCACCCCCACCACAGGGTCCACCACAATTATATCCACCACAGCAACAGGCGGCTCAACAGAATCTCTATTCACAACAAAATGGTTCAAATGTTGGAGGTAAGTTTAAAAAAAAAAATATTTTTTTTTTGTTTATATATTTTGTTTGTAAAAAAATAATGGTTTTTTTTAAGTTTTTATTTTGTTTTCTTCGTTAGGATTGATTTTTCATAATAATTAACATACAGTCATGTACAATAATTCATTCTTGTGTATAGGTACATAGATAATATAATATTTATTTGCATGCGAAGCCTTATCGAATAAAGATAATGTATATAAAGAACTAGAATTGATCGATTGTTTAGAAATGATGCACTACGTTTCATAGGCTCCAGTTATAGCTATCATTGAAAACCATCATTGAAAATATTAATTGTCAATTTTGAGAGGTTTCGAAGAAAAAATAAATGATTATTTTGATGCCAAAGTAAAGCTATTTGACTAAATAATTATTTCTAGGTAAAACAAAATTCAATTTTGCACAACTTTTCTTATAAAATTACTTTTAATTTTTCAATGATGAACTACCTTACCAACGATCAATGGAAAATTAAAAGTTACATTGTGGGGAAGATATGGGTCAAATTGAATTTTTTTTTTGAGGAGAAATAATTTTTAAGTCGTAAGCTTTATTTCTGCATTAAAATATTCAATGATTAAACTTTCGAAAGGTCTCAAAATCAACAGCTAACTTTTTCAATGATGGTTTGCCATGATAGCTATAACTGGCCCCTTACTTGCTGTTCCGTTTGTATTTATAAGTACACTGAAAGCAACCCTTTGCGTTTAAAGCTTAAAGTTAATATAATAGTAATTCTTTGTTAACTGATTAATGAAACTAGTTTATTAAACAACGTTAATTAAATCAATGTAATGTTGTCATAAATCAATGTTAAAACTATTAACTATATTAAGCGTTCAATAAATAACATTGGCGCAAAATTTTAAACAGCCTATTATTAAGGATTTAGTATGATACTACTTAACATTTTATTAATTCTTTAACAGTTTACTAAAATTTTCTAAATTTTAAATACTTTTTAACTAGTATCATACTAAACTAATTTCCTTCATAAAATTCAGCTGAACACGTCCAAAAAAGTGACAGCTCGTGCAAAAAATTCACAAACACCCCTGATTTTGACAATTTTAAACGTCAAAGTGTCATATGGATTTAGTACGATACTAAAAAGATAATATAGCCATTCGGTGATTTTAACTTTAGTAAAATGTTAGGAGATAATATGATACTAAACTCGTTTAAAATTAGTAAAATACACTTTTTAACCTAGTAGTATACTAAAAATGATTTAACATCGTACTAAATCAACTAAAATTTTGCGCCATTAATTTTACGTTCAAGGCATTCGTTATTAAATTATATTTTATTCGTTAAGTCCATGAATTTGTTAGTTGAACCAACGAATTTATTCGTTATTATTTAATCATTTTCTTATTATCAGTGAGTTTCGTGCTTGTTCATTGTACTTGATTCTTGCCAAAGAATCTATAAATCTACGTAAGAAAAATTAAATTGCATGGTAACACGCTGTCGAAGAAGTAAAATGATAATTAAAAATAGGCTTTCTAAAATAATTAAGTAAGTTGTAAATATTGTTTGTTTATTTATTATGTGCTTATTGCACACTGTCAGAGGGTTTAGACTACCCTTAAAATTAATGAACACAGTGTAAGCGTTCGAAAAGTAGGGAAAGAGTGTACGTTAGGTGTTTTCTTGCCATTTAAGTTAGCTTAAAAATAATGCAAATTATCCTATGTATAACAGTTGATATATGTAGTTATGTGTGTGTTATAAAATAAGCTTAGTTCATAAGCGGCGATTTTATTTATTGCCGTTAAGCACCGTCCACATTATGTTGCTTTGTGTATATCAATAGTGCTGATGAACAATGTTTAGTTGATGTGGACGTGTAGATCAACAGAGCCGATCAATTTTTCTTGACCCGAACGTAACCCGACTCAAATGGATAGAAATAAACAAAGTTTATCAACACAGTTCGCATTTGTATTGCGCATGCGCTGTCTGCGCGCAATGATGGTATTTTATTTTGTATTTTTATTTGTATTATTTTGTTTTCATTTGCGATCTTATTTTTATTGTTATTTAAAATGAAATGGACGTGGAAAATTGAGTACGTAAATGAGTGTTTCCATGGACACATGACTGTATACCCTTGGTCACGTACACACTAGCATGTCGATCGACAATATAAATTGACAATGTAGATCGGCATAATGTGGACGCTGCTTTAGCTTAACATTCTTCTAAAGTCTACATTAAGTGCACAAAAACACACCTGTTGGCAACACGTGGTTTTGATATTTGTTCTATTCATTTAAAGTTTCCTCGACTAGAGTCAAGAACTGGAACCAATACTAACAAGATTTACCAGTACTATTTTATTCAAGTTTTTTTTTTTTTTTTTTTTTTTTGATGATTTAGTTATCATTTTCCATCCCCGCGAATGCCCGGCTGGGAAAAATCCAAGTTTCTGTCTAGCTTGGGCAGAACCCTAGTAATTTTTCAGTAGAGAAAACTTGTCAGATACTTGGTAAGCCTTGTTGGATTTCAGTACCAAAAATTTAGACAAGGGAAACTTTAAAGCCCTCGTTGAACATGTTTCGGTATACCATCAGAAATGTCTCTTGTACACCAACAAAAAATAAAAAAAATTATAAGCGTTTAAAGCAATTTCAGTATCATAAAACACTTTTTTCTCTTTTTCCCTTACACACTTATACAACCTTTTTTCTTTTTGCATGACGAGACAAGATTATTCATAATCGCCAAGGCCCTTGTTCTAGCCTTTGCTTACCCTTGTTACCCTATGCCAGATTTTATATAAAACTCTCTAGTTCATTGTCGAAAATTTGAATGAAATTTTTCGTTAAGTAAATGTGAAAAAAGAACATTTGTGTATGAATTTTGTTCATAACAATACGAAACTTTTTTATACAAATTTATTATAAGTGCACTTTCATTGAGTCAATAAAATCTTTATAAAGTAACGTATGTTTTTAACAAAGTGTTTCATTAAGCTAAAGAACTTTTCTTTGAATGAATGAAAAATCATCTTATGTAAGGAATTTTATAACTGCACAAATAAAAATAGCGAATTATCTATCTACTGATGTAGGAAAAGTTTTGCATTAATGAAAAAAATTCACTTTTTTAAGATAAATTAAATTTACAAAATAAGAAAGCAATTAGCAATTATATCAGTTTATCTTTGCATTTCAATCACTTTTTTTTTAATATTAAACGAAATCATGTTATCTATCACAAACTTCAAACTAAACATAAAACAATTAAGGGAGAAATCAATCAAGGCTGATGATACTCATAAAATAACAATTAGACACTTAAAATATTGTTAGATAACGAAACAAAAAGTTTTTTATAAATAGTTTGAAATGTTTTTGACATAACTGTTCTTATCTCACGATAACGTTATAACATGATAATTTTCAAAAATACAAATTAGTAAAATAAATTTGGTGAATGAAATATGCTAGTTATTTGCCAGTCGACATCAGAGATAAAAAAAGACTAAATCACATATGATTGCAATTGGAAGGTGTGGTGGTTGAAAGCATTGTTTTTATGCCGCTAGTTTGAAAACAATACGTTGTCAACAGTATTTCGAGACCGACTCGTTACTCGAAAAAAAAAAAAATTAGGAGCTTTCTTTGGGTAGAAAATTTAGAGGATCTATTTAAACACCTATTTCACAAATGTAATATTTTTTTCTAAAGGAAAAAATCAAAGAAAAGTTCAAAAATGATTTTATAAAATTGCCATTGTATAAAAATAAACTAATGATTTATATTTGTATACCTAGCCAAGTTGTTACCCAAAACGACAAGACCCAGCTTGTTTCATTTGGACGTATATTTTACATAACATAAAAACAAACAAAAAGGTCACTTGGGCGTATACGCAACTTTTCCTTCATTTCATTTGAAAACTTAAATTATTATGCACTAATCCGGCAACTATGCCTATGTGCGCAATTACTTAAGTTGTTAGCAATAGTTTACATCCATCATGCAATTATGAGTGAAGAAAGTTTCAAACTTATAAAAAAAAACCTTGCCAATAATAAGGCTTGCAAATCTACATTATAGTTATGGTGCATCCTATGAAGCAATCTATGTATTAATTTTTCTATATGAATCCACTTTTTCGGTTCAGTGATAGCGCATCGACTTATGCACTTTCTTCCATGGTCTCATGCTTATATGATTTTACAACAAGTACGATAATTGCTTTTAGTAGATTACTTAAATAAAGACTGCATGCACATGCACATTATAATACAATTTTGACGAAGGCTCTTCCGTTTTGCTTGGCTGCACGACGCTTTCCCCCACTGAACCCCTCTAATTTGTGTTCACTTGCAAGAATGTTACCAATCGGTTTTGATTTGAATGAAGCGCATTTGATTTTCCGAATAATTTTTATTAAATTTATTTTCATTTCGCAAACAAAAATATTACCCAAAATATTGCAAATCTTTGAAATCTTAATAATAACACAATAGCGCCGGCCGCCGCCGCAAACACGGTGTCGCTTCTTCAATCGATTGTATCACACCTCTGCCTTCGTCAATTGGTATATCGATTGTAATTAATTTGCTTGCATTAACCTTATTTTGATTTATCGCACTTTATTATCTGCATAGAACCGTGTGCGTGTCATCTGTACGATGACTATAAACGATATAAACGCGATTGTAAATTGTGATTGTGCATAATTAATTGAGCATTCTTCGTTGTTGTTGCTTCCTGCTGCTGTTCAGGCTTACATAGCAACATCCCAATCAGGCAGGCCTGATTATTGCCAAATCCCAGCAATAGTGTTGAACAATTCAGTGGCATTCGCTAGTGCCAGTGGCAGTGGGCTGGCTATACAACAATGCAATCGAAATGCATTCCACGGAATCCCTTAATTACAATCAATGCAATGTTGATAATTTAAATTTCATTGCAAACTATAAAATTCTTCGATTGATTGATGAAATAAAAACCGCATGGAATATCAGTAAGCGTTCAAAAATGTCTGGTTGCCGCAATCTAAAAAAAAAAAAAAAACAACAACAGATTTAAAAAAAAAAGAGTATATAGCTGCTGCTCATTTCATTCGGCAAAGGAATGCTAGGTTCGTTTGAATTTCTGGGCCAAAGCTCTGTGTCGGTGGCAAACGAAAGCATTTTATATTTCATGTTGATAAGGGATGTGGTGCTCCAACTCTGCGACCTTTGTGAACAGGGTGTTTTTGAATTGTAAACTCTGAATATTTGAGGATATACATAGTTCATGGGCTTTGTGTAGTACCCCTTCGCGTAATTACAAGTAATATGTGGAACTTTGTTACCGGAGATCTGGCAGGAAATTGAAGGGTTCCTCGATTGCTGTATTATTTAAAACACTCACAAAGGAATGTTCAAGGGAGATTTCATTCATTCATTTATTTCTTCATGCACGCATTTATTAATTCACTCATTCATATATTCATTCATTTATTAATTCATGTATTGATTTATTTATTCATTAATTTATTTTTGCATTCATTCATTCATTTATACATTAATTCATTCACGCATTCATTTTTTCATACATTCATTCATTCATAATTTTTTTCATTCATTCAATTTTTCTGTTATACATTCTAAATATCAAAGTTCATTCAAAAACATCCTTCATTGAGTCATTTATTCATTCATTTATTTATTCATTCATTCATTCATGTATTCATTCATTCCTTCATTCATTGATTCATTCATCCAATAATTTATTAATTAATTTAATTATTCATTCATCCATTTATGAATTCATTCATTCATGCATTTATTCATTAATTCACTCAGTCATATATATTAATTCATTCATTCATTTATTCTTTCATTTTATTCATTTATTTATTCATTCATTTATTCATACACTCTTTAATCCATAAATTCTAAATTGTTCTGTTATTCATTTATAAAAATATCACAGTTTTATTCGAAAACATCCTGTGGGTTTATCCTTTAACATTTAAAATATATTTGCTGTGCACAAGCACATGTAACTTGTTTATTACTGTGCATTTTAAATAATTGATATTTGTACATTGTTCATTGGATAAGCTCATAACATCTGCCTATGCATTGTATATTGCAAATTAATTATTTAACACATTTCGACCGAATTTTCTTTTTTTGTACAAAGAATAACTGCATAAAATAATTGGTTTGTGTAAAATCAAATCAGCACTGAATCGGAATAAATAGCTTAACTCCGTCTTAAATATATTAATATATCCCGAGCAGAAATACAATCTAGTTTTCGACAAGGCACTAGAAAGTTTAAGATAGATCCTTGTAGAGCTGTAAAGTAATTAAATATATTGTGACTTTGATTGTACTTGTACTTAAGCTTAAACTATACAGGTCTGGATCCTTGCAAGGCACTTGCAAGATTTAGCAAAGGCAAGAACACGGACCTTGGCGATTATGGCAACAAAACAAAGCTGGCTTATGTGGGACTTTGTCCAGCGATCTTCTGATTGTCAGTCCAATGTGCTATTCATTAAATTTCACTCGCTATTCAAAAATTCAATGTCGAAAGTTAAAAAGTTTTATTCCATATTGCATAACAAATACATACAGAATAAAACCGGATTTTATGTACTGGCTTTTTAGGTAGAACAACTTAAAACAGGTTTTTCCTCATTGACCAATCCTATACAGATGTCTCACACCCATAGCAAAAAGTGTGATACGAAAAAAGAAGACAAAGGAAAGAGAAAAAAAAAGTGTCGTATGATGCTGAAAAAATTAGCTTATAAAATGTGTGTTTTTCATGTACAAGAGACATTTCTAATGGGGTACATGCCCAACAAGTTTTTACTAGGGACGGCCCCACGAGTGTTTGTAAAGTTTGCCTCGTCTAAACTTTTGGACTGAAATCCAGCAAAGGTTTGCCAAGTATCTGACAAGTTTTCCTTGCCTAGATTTTCCCTACTAAAAACTTTCAAGGGCATTTCCCAAACTAGACAGAAACTTGGCATTTTCCAGCCGGGTAGGAATCAATTCAATTGAATTAAAGAAATAAGATAGTACAATAACTTTGTATGCAGTAAAAAATAAGCAAGAATAATTCGACAGAAAATATTGAATTGTGTAAGAAAAAAAATACGTAATTAGGAAAGGTATGCAAAAACCAACTAAATCAAAGTCTATTTTTTTTTCCTTCAGCAAAAAAAAAACATATTTTTTAAGGCTAGGGGCACATTCAGACGCGTCCGACGCGTGTGACGTGACCTGACGAGTGTCGTACGACACAATTATAGAAACGTGTCATGCCGTTCTCCGCAAATTGATTCACGTGTCGAAATACATTTTAATTGAAGCAAAAGTAGTTATAATTATTGAAACAATCTTCGCAAAGAACAATTAACTTTTAAAAAGGAAACGATTTTTTATTTTCAAAACCATTGTTAATTTATTATATTATTTTTTGACAGAAAAAAAAACACGTGCCGGTCTCGCACGAAAAACTGTGTTTCGATCACTGTGTATCGCGATTTTCGGCAAACGGGCGTCAGGTCATGTCGTGTCGCTCTATCAATATGCGTTGTTCTATTGGTTTGTATTCTTTACAAAAACTCGTGCTGTGCTGTGTAGCGTCACTCGCGCATAACGCGTCTCAATATGCGCCTTGCCAAGCAACGCGAGCACGGGTCGGCTGGTATAAAACATGCATCGGAAAATAAATGCAGTTTGGCTAAAGAATATCAAGATCTTGTAATTTTTGTTTTGATACTTTCTGTTCTTTGTATATTTTTTTGTTAAATAATTACTTCTACACAATCGATCAATTTAGTTTAAATGTAAAATTTAAAATAAAAAAAAATAGAAAACTATTTTATCTTAGAACTTCACTACTCATGAACCATTTTGAAAATGTTTAAACATATTATACCCATTTTGTCCTTAATGTTAATTTTATTCATAAAAATACTTTTATATTTATTATTAAGTTTTTTTGTTGTTTGTTTAATTTGTTTTGTTTTAAATCGTTTTATTATTGAAATAAAATTACATCCAAACGTATATATTTATCATACATTCATTTCATTGTTTTTGTGTTTAACCAATTGAATTAATTTTACTTTTAAGGTGGCGGGTTATTTGCACCCCAAGCATTTAGCGGTGGTCTTGGTACCTTGGGGAGCCCCGCACAGCCTACAGGTATATATTAAACAAAACATCATTTACATTTCATTTATAAAATAAAAAAAAAATATATTGTTTACTTATGTATTTAATTCATCATGATAGTATTATTATTGTCTTCATCTATGCAAAAGCTTAACTTTTTGCTTTTCTTCATATATGCAAAACTGGTACCATTCATGTTTTTCAGCCTCTGAAAATGTATTAATTATCTGTATGCGACTTTTAAAAGTATAAATATTAACTCACATGTTTTTTTTTGTCAAGCAAATATGTATGACACAAGTTAACAAGGATAGAAACAATTTATCAGATAAAGAAGACGATTTATTTATTCTGTCATGTTTTTACCATTCATTGACTTAATTTTTTTAAAGTTGAAAGAATCCCGACTTTTGTATAATGTCCTTTTTTTGCTCATCTCCGACATCCGACAAACCCTCCATTTGCTGTGATGTTAATAATAATTGTAATTGCAAATTTTGTGGCGCGTATGTTGCACTCTATTCAGACGCTTTTACAACTACCAACGCCAAGGTAAAAACACACAAAAAATATATTTTTTTTTCTGTAAATTATGTGGGGGTGGCTTGTACATATATTTGCTCTACGTTTCCTACAAATTTTGTCCGTCCTTCCGCTGACCTGGTTTCTTATTTATTATTCATGTAATCATTACATTAACTTAGTAAAAGTATTTTATATTGTGGTATAAGGACATCCAGAGCGATGTGTCCTCAATAGTCCTTATATTTTTTTGTTTTTATTATTGTTCGTTGTGTAAAGAAATACAAACTCTTCGCGCTCGTTATGTTAAACAAAAGAGTGTTCACTTTATAGCGTCTGAAAGGTTTTTTTTTATTCTTGAACGTCGTCGTCGTCGACGACGTCACTCTGCTCCTTTGATTAAGTCATACAGAAAACTTGAATAATAATGACAGACGCCTCCTTGCCTGTTGGAAAATTCTTTGCTGCGGCATCGACTGAATGAAATTAAGTGTTTCTGATTCTACATTTGCACTTGTGATAAGAGGGGTTGTTGTAGATTTTTCTATAGCTTACTTTGAGATTGTAGAAGGTGTTAGGACAAATTGTTAAGAAAGTACCTACATACCTTTGTACAAAAACGTTTTCTTATGTTCTGTAACTAACTGCGTGCATTTATGATGATTGAATTGGTTATTAACTTTCTCTTTGAAAATAAAGCAAATTATGCCATAAAGATGTTCCTTTAATGTTTGCACACTCGGATGTTATTATCTGCTTTTTAAAGCATTTTCATATGATTGTCAGATCTAACAATATTGTAATGCTCTAAAAGTGAGCCTACAATTTCCAACCCAACTACCTTACAATGATAAATTGATTGCTGACATGATTGGTAGATTTTGTTCTAAAGTCTGACAATTTCATGACAATTTTATGAGTTTGTTGTTTGTAGTAGCCCGTAGCTAATGGTTAGTGCGTTCGACTGTCACGCTGGAGGTCTGGGATCGCTTCCCAGCCTCGTCCACCTAAAAACAAAAAAGTTTTTTTTCAGGGCTACTGCCTCTTGCGAGGAATTGACAAATCCTCTAAGAGTATCACTTGTCACGAATAAGTGCTTCTCGTCTAGCCGTTCGGATTCGGCATAAAATTGTAGGTCCCTTCCATTCCTGTCGAAAGGCGCACACAGGAATGGTTGCGAGTTGTTAGTCACTAGGCCCTGGTTCTTCATGAGCCGTTGTGCCACCCGATTTATTTATTTTGTTATGAATTTGTCCGACTTATGCGTGAAAACAAGTTCATAGAATATTCACAGGTGACAAATTCGTTAAATACAACTATAAAACAGTCATGAAAATTTTGTGAATTCTAATTTTTAGTTAGTGGCATCAATTTTTATTAAATAACCGCATCAAACAAAATTAACAAAAATGCTGCTACGTTGTGATATGGAAAATACATACATAGGCCAAATTCCTAAACGCAACATTTACAAAGCAAACTATGTACATGCAAAGTACACTCCTCGTCAACTGAATACGCACAAACATTTTTTAATATACTTTATCCATTTTTTCCAAACAGTGATGGTTATTATGCCATCTGTTGATGCTAACTATTCCCTTAAGATGTTAAGCAGATAATTCCGAAAGAATTATCCAAAAACAACCGTGAGTTTTTCTTCAACCACTTGCAAAGTGTTTTATATGCAAAGTAGGAGTTTTTTTTTTAGCCAACTGAATAGGTACAACGCCATTTTCTTCGTTGTTTATAAGTTTTTTGGAGTGCTTGACAGTTTAAATTAACGATTTTAGTGTTTTCAGTAAAATTTAATTCTTGATTTCAAATTTTAAGAAAAATGGGTAGATCTACGTGTCTTAACAGTGTTGAAAAAGCTAAAATCGATTTACTTAGAGACCAAGGCCTAACTGGACGTGCAATAGCTGATAAAGTTGGCCGAAGTTTTAATGTAGTTTATTCTTACTTGAAAAATAAAGATGCATACGGCAAAAACATGAAGGGAGGTAAGAAAACAGCAACAACAGCAGCTGAGAGACGAAGAATTTTAAGATGTGCATCAAATTCTTCTGATTCTGTGGCAAAAATAAAACAAAAAGTCGGCGTAAACGCAAGTTGCTCAACAGTATTAAGAGTAATCAACAACTCAAGCCATCTTAAACGAATGAAACTTAAGAAAAAACCACCACTTGACGAGAGAGGGAAAATGTTGCGATTAGATTTTTCAAGACTTCACATGAGTTGGAAAAAAGAATGGTATCACGTGGTTTTTTCAGATGAAAAAAAGTTTAATTTCGATGGTCCTGATGGGTTCAACTTCTATTTTCACGACTTAAGAAAAGAAAAAAGATTTTTAAAGCGCCATCATAGTCGTGAAGGAGGTGTCATGATATGGGGAGCAGTCAGTTATTATGGAACAGTTGCGCTCGAGGTTGTAACATCAAGAATGACAGCAGCTCGGTATAAAGTAATTTTGGAAAGAAATTTTCCTAAATTTTCTAACATCTTTGGACCCATAAACTGGACCTACCAACATGATAATGCGCCTATTCACTCAGCGCGCAAAAACATGGATAGAGGAGCAACAAGTGCAGTTGCTTCAATGGCCGCCGTACTCACCTGATCTAAACATCATAGAAAATGTCTGGGGATGGTTAGTACGCAAAGTTTATGAGGGTGGTCGTCAGTTCGAAGACAAAGAAACCTTTATTTCTGCAATCAAATTAGCGTGGAGCGAAATTTCGTTAAATTACATTAAAAAGCTATACGATTCCATGCCGGATCGAATTTACGAAGTAATCAAAAATAAAGGTGGAAGTACCCACTACTAAACTTAAACAAAAACTTGTTTCATTCCATTCCAATACCAATTTTAATTTTTGTACCTATTCAGTTGACTCAAAAAAAAACTTCTACTTTGCATAAGTTACACTTTGGAAGTGGTTGAAGGAAAAACTCACGGTTGTTTTTGGATAAAACTTTGAAATTCTGTTATTTATATGTTACGAAAATTTTTACCATCAACAGATGGCATAATAACCATCACTGTTTGGAAAAAATGGATAAAATATATTCAAAAATGTTTGTGCGTATTCAGTTGACGAGGAGTGTATATGTGACAAGCAAGTTGAAATGTTAAAAGCATGTTTGCATAGCATGCATATGACGTTTCGGAACGGACATTTGCGTTATTTGTTGATTTTTGCTGGAATTAATTATGGACCTGAAAATAAAAATTATTTTAATAAAGATTTTACTGAGTTGATGTTGCTTTGTTCCATATCTACACTTCATGAAACAAACAAGTCATAGTAGGTACTTCCATCTTGTTGCACCTCCTCCAGTTTCCACATTCCTTTGTTTTATTGTTTTATATGTTAGAAGAAGGTTGCTCCATTTACGAAGCATTTCTTCTTTTGTAAAAGAAAATTGAGGACTGTTTTCTAATATTTCCTTAAGAACTTGACCCCAGACGCTTTTTTAGTCATAAAATAGTTATTTTTTGTCTTTTAGTAAATATAAATTACTTTTCTTCAAAAAACAAATAAATTAAGTGTAGCAAAATTCCAGACACAACTAACGACAAACAAATTCAAATGCAAGTGAAGTGCGTAAGATATTTTTTTACATTTGATCAAATGCTTTTACATTTGCGCAAGTAAAAAAGTCGACTGCGTTTTGGGACAATCTGCTTTGCAGAGATTTTAATGTTTGCATTTAGGAATTATTTGCTTAGCATAATTTGCACAAGTTTTTCGTTTAGGAATTTGCCCATATACTTAAATATACTAAGTATTTTCAGAAAGCCAGGGAATTTTTAAATCTTCAGATGGAAAAAACTTTTGAAGCCACGTTATTTCGAGGTTAACTGACCCATAAACATTTTTCAGATTTGTTGATTTTTCTACACTCCTAGCTCCTAGCTTACCACTGCATATCATTTTTTTTTTGTAGAAAATATAATTTACTCTCATTCTGTAACATTAATTGGGGGGCATTTATTTATTATTAATTGCTCAACTTAAAAACCTCATTTTATTAAAAAATATGGGTCTCGTTTACTGTGTCTCGGTAATTATTTTTTTTTTTTTCAAAAATCTTTGCATTTATTTTGTTTAATATTTAACGAATTCATTTTTTATTAATTTTTTGAGTAAGCCATATTGATGGTAAATTTTCTTCGCTTCAAAAAAGTTGTATCTCGAAATCTTGCTTCGTTTTCGAGTTATACGACAAAAAAAAACTTAAATTTGCACACCCAAATTTTAATAAAACTCCGTCGTTTTCTCATCTTTTAACAAAAAAAAAAAACATGGCCATCAGGTCCTTACTGCCCTGTTTTTATGAAACAATCAAGAGCCTATAAATCAAGTCCTTATGAAACATTTTGCAAATTATTGGATTCCAGTAGTCACTGTAGGATTATTTAATTGTCAGATGACCTACTAAAAACCTGCATAGCCGTTAACCCTTGAAGAAATTGGTTGGCATATTTAAATAGGAAATTAAATTTTCTAAAAAAAGGCCTAAAGATATTAATTAATCACAGTTACCATTTAAAAGCTCAAAAACGTCAATGTTTTGTTAAAAATGCAGGATGATCCTTTTAATTTATTGTGCTATAGCTTTTTTTAGGTCAATGCTCTAATATTTTATTAAAATTTCAACTTGAAATTATTTAAAAGACCAGTTTTTTTTATTTGTATGTACGTGTACATACATAATATATGTAACTACATACCTATATAATTCATTACGTACTTAGCTTTTTTTGTTTGATGCTCGTATTAATTTTTGTTCAAATAGAAAATAAAACACCCACCCACTCTAAAGTCCACCCATGCCATTTTGTGTTTGAAAATTCAAATCCTTTTACAAAAAAAAAAAGTCATCTATCTAATTTCCTTTACCTACTCACCTACTCGTAAAGGTCGCTGTGTTTAAATAAATAGAATTATGTCAAGCTCATTTTTTCCTACGTCAAAACCAAATATGTACATGTACATACGTATACGTAAATGGAGTATGAGTCGCCACAAACGCAATTTTAAATAAATTATTCAAATGTTTATCCTGCTGGAAGCAATATAAAATTGATTACCAAGGACACAAACCATTCAGTTCTCTCTGTTTGACACTTTAACAAGAAAAACATTTTAATAATTTTCAATCAGTATACAAAAAAAAAAAACAAAACACCTCCCCACTCACTGAAGATTGATTAATCATCATCAACTTCAGCATCTGTCGAATTGAAATTCTATTTAAAAAAAAAAATCTCGCACCCATAAAAGCAAATTGTCAACCCCAAAAGGATGGGTGGCTCCTATGGCTTCTTAGACATAACACACACTCACACCATTTTGAAAATTTCCTATTCTCTACAACCACCTTCATCCTTAAAACTGGAAGGAGGTTTTCCAGTTTGTCTCCCTGTCTGGAAGATTGATTGATTGATATAGGCGAACTTCGACAAAGTGCCTCCCACTCTAGGTATAGGAATTTATTATGCAACCTTAATTCAACTTCAATAAAAACATAAAACGTAAACCATCCACGTGACTGATAAAAAATAACAGAACGGTAGGGTGGAAACGCATAACCTAATAAGAGATAATACCACTGATCAATATACATATACATACATCCCTATCCTGTGTCCTGGCGGGGATCGTCTAATTTATTCTAGACAAAAAAAGACTCCTTCCTGTCCTCACTTCTCACTGCTGGATTAAAGTAATTAAATTAATTGCAAAGAAATCAGTGCCAGTGTGCCGATGCCGCCCTGTGTGAAAAGGTGACATTGATTTTAAAACCAAGTCTCTTGTTCAGTAAGTGTGATTATGGAGATGAGCTGATTTTATTTAGAGACATAATGATACAACACAAATTTTTTGGGCAGATAAGAGCAGTGTCAATTATTCTCATAGACTGCTCACACGAAGGCGAATATTGAATACGAAATTATATAATAATAATGCACAAAAGAGGTGTAGAGTTATTTTAAATACCTATTTGAAATGTAATTTTTTTAACGAGATTGACTGTGAATTAAACTGGTTGAAATGATGAAAATCAAATAAAAGTGATTAAAAAATGATTGAGTAACTATCCTTTTTACAAAACTTTGTAGGTAGACACTGCATTTTTATTTAAATGTTATTTTTTCAACTGCACAAAACACCTTTCATTTACTTCGACAAAGAACAAACTGCGATCATCTTTAACTTTGCTTCGGTGCGATTTTAATCGTAAATTTAACAAGTTAATGGGCATAATAAATAAAAGTGTTAAAGATTATCATCAATAATCTATTGTTGGGTTACCAAAAGTCAATAAAATAGAAGATTATTTGCTCTTAACCTCTTTGTTTTCCTCACAATGAAAAAAGGTCTTTTATTTATTAATTCTAAGCACTAAGATACCTACCTACCTATTATAGTTGATCTTAACACCACAATCCAGATGTAGGTACATGAAATATGGAATCTTTTTTAAAAAAACGTTGCCGTAGCGCGTGCTTATTTACTTACATAAACTGCTTCTCACTTGTGTGCTGGCGCCTGGCTTAACATTTAACGTAGGCACCTGACCTGTGAACAATGTCTACCTAACCTACAACATCTTTCACCAAAAGAAAAGAACAAAAAGTGGCCGCAATGCCGCCAAATGGTTCCTGTCTTTATTTTATATCTGTATGCATGTATGTGTCTTTGTTAGATCTCTGTGATGTCGATGCACTAATGACTACAAACTATCGGATTCGTCACTTTAAAAAGCAAACAGTTATTTGTTAAAAATTTTGTGATTGTGCCTTAAGTGGAAATTAGGTAGCTATATTCAGAGAGAACATATATAAAATTACTATTTTGATGAACTGTCTTAATTGTGTCTCTTCCCTAAACTAACAAATTGTTTCAAAGTTGGCTCAAAAGTAAAACGTCATTATTGACATGATGACACGCTGCAGATATCTACAATTATATGTTTTTTCACTTCCTTGTCTGACAATATGACGAAAATGTGTGAAGCATAAAATTTGTGCCCAAACAAAAATCGAATGATTTTTTGGGAATTTTTTCATTTTTGTTTAGGAATAAAAGTTTGGGGGTAATTTTTCATAATGAAATTTCACAAAAAATTCAAAATTAAAATCAAAATCATGAAAAATGCCCCCAATTTACAAGTTTTAAACTCTGTTTTGTTTTTGTTGTTTCCCTTATACATTTTTGGGCCATTTTTCATTTTGTGTTTGACTCCATATTTCATTGAGGCCAAATGTCATGTAGCGATATTCACAGCCTATTCTTTTCGTGTTTTTTATTTGTATACAAATTAATTTTTTTTAGTGGCCAATGGAACACCATATCCAATTGATTTATTTTTTTCATTGTATTCGTATAATTTTATGTATGTGTAATAACTTGAAAAAAAATACTCTTCATCACTTGATGAACTTCCAGAGCTTGATGAATTTTATCAATTATTCATTTTAAACCGCTCCATTTTACATTAGAAATTATTTTCTTGATATTTAATACATAATATTTACAATCAAAATAAATTCAAACAATCGAGAAATACATTTGTATACTGACAGCTTATAATTTTATTGGTATAAGTACTGAGAGGGGGTAAATCTATCGAAAAATGTAGATCAGCAAAATTGATAAAAAAAAAATAAATCAATTTGTTTGCCCAATGGAAAACAAACATTTGGTTTCTTTTACTATTAGAAAACACCTCAGCGGCAAGCAAGGCCTGATACATAATTTTAAAATAAAAGTATTTAATCTGGCCCACCTTTATGTACTTGGAAACTTACACATCAACTGGTCCCTTAAATAGGGACATTTTTGTACACTTTTTGACAAAAAGCAATATGCATCAATGGCACTCTCTTCTTGACTTCAATGAAACTGACATTCTTTGTTTATCTATTTTTGACCAGAAATACTGGCATTGTGTGCGATTATAACATAGTATTATCAAAACATTTATTGTGATTAAAATTAAAAAACAAAAGATCTTTTGATTTGATATATTTTGTTTTTGAATCTGTCAGTTTCGTTCATCAAAGTGAGTGCTGTCACTTTTTCCGTTGACAGATTCCTCTTTTTCGAAAATAATTATTTTTTGCATCTTTTTCTCAAATTAGCATTGTTTGAAAAAGCTACATACCTACCTAGGTACCTGTCACAAAAAAAATTATTAAAATAGTAGGTAGGTTCATGTTATTTGCAACTTCCAATTTACTAATTTTTTTGTTTTTCCGAGGCATTTATAAGTAGGTATGTATTTATTTTTATCATAAACACCGCCCTTGCCCATATAACAAACAATGTGTACTGTGTAGGTATCTACCTACCATCCTTACATAGCAACATTTTTTCATTAAAACATACTAAGAAAGAAATCACGTTCCCAGCCATCAATTCAAAAAAATGTAGACCAACAAATTTATACAGCGAAAACATTTGTATGAATCTGCTTTATTTAACCACTCAATTTGACTGAGTCCGCCTCTAAAATAGACTATCGATGCTTACACAACCAAACAAACAGGAAATCCTGATTAACCCTTCTATATTCGTTTATACTTCCCGATAATAGGTAGGTAGGTAAACTACAAACTACAAAACATTTACCATCACGTCCATCAGGAAAAAAACTGTCTACCTAGCCTCAGCGTTCCACCTACTTACTTGTTGCTTCTAAGAACGGCTTTTCAAAAACAATAATTGTTGCATGTATTTCACGTTTTTAAACAAGCGGAACGACAACTTACAAATATTATTAGGAAAAGGGTAGGTATACCTTTACGCAAAAAATAACTCTTTTTCAACTAAATATACATACCTTTAGTAAATGTGATCCTTTGTTTGTATTTGTGAACACGAGGGTGGGAACATTAGGATGACTTCTTCAACTTCAAAAATATAATACATATACCTTTCGTCACGTGCTGCATTTAAAATTTCATAGATTTACTTTGAATCGCAAACCGATAACAAGTGCATTTAAAAAAGGGCTCTCTCGGTGTTTAGTTTATTTTTTATTATAATTATACCTATTAATTTGAAAATGAACTTGAATGGTACTCAAACAATTTGGAACTGGACACAGTTTGCTTTGCTTCCAGGTTGCTTATTTTCTATATTCCTTAACTCTGAACTTTTTTTTTTTAATTGACCTATACATTAATGTTAATTTTCTTGATACAGGTTTGGCATTAAACACCTCATCGCTGACAACTCGTCGGGACTCCTTTGACCGGAATACATCAGCCTTCAGTCCTTCAATGGATTATAGTACGAGTTCAGTGGCAGCCACAGCAGTCTCCTCATCGGTGGCAGCGGCTGCCGCTGCTGCAGCTGTAGCAAGAAAATGGCCAGTGAGCAGCTATGGAAATTTAGGATCTGTGGGCAATGCTTCAGCCAGTCCCATTGGGGCCCCCATTACACCTCCACCTGAATCTTGCCTGGTCGCAAATCGGGCACCTGGTGCAGAGACCAAATACCGCAATCAAATCTTAGTGGGCATTGCAGGACAAAATATGTTCGGATCGAACAGTTCTTTATTCTCTAAACACTTGGGCATTCCTGGAGCTACAGCTGTTGCTGCTGCGGCCGCCACCAATGCAGCAGCTGCTGCCCGACAGTCCGCTGCTATGGCTGCTGCTTCTGCAGCTGCTGGAGCCGCAGCTGCTGCCGCTGCAGGCGGTGTAAATGGCGAACGTCCACCAGGCCGATCAAGACTACTCGAAGACTTCCGCAATCAACGATATCCAAATCTTCAGTTGCGCGATCTGACAAATCACATCGTTGAGTTCTCCCAAGATCAACATGGATCACGATTTATTCAACAGAAGCTGGAACGTGCTACCGCTGCAGAAAAACAAATGGTTTTCAATGAAATTCTTGGTGCCGCTTATAGCCTTATGACAGACGTATTCGGCAATTATGTAATACAGAAATTCTTCGAGTTTGGCACTCCTGAACAAAAGAACACACTGGGTATGCAAGTGAAAGGGCATGTCCTGCCATTGGCATTGCAAATGTACGGATGTCGAGTGATACAGAAGGCTTTGGAGAGCATAACACCCGAACAACAACAAGAAATCGTACGCGAACTAGATGGACATGTGCTAAAATGTGTAAAAGATCAAAATGGCAATCATGTTGTACAGAAATGCATTGAATGTGTCGAGCCAAGTGCTTTGCAGTTTATCATAAATGCTTTTAAGTCTCAGGTTTATTCACTTAGTACACATCCGTATGGATGTCGGGTGATTCAGCGTATATTGGAGCATTGTACAACAGAACAAACATCACCAATATTAGAGGAGCTACATGAGCATACGGAACAGCTGATACAGGACCAATATGGCAACTATGTCATTCAGCATGTACTTGGTGAGTGTTATTGTTTTTTTTTTTTATATAATTTTGTAAACATAAACCTTTTTTCAAACTGGAGATGTATAGAAAATTGTTCAGTTTATATGTCCGCGACCTTGGAAATATAAACTTCAGCTAAATGTTCACGTTTGAATTCCATTTTGCCATCCTAATATTTCTAGGAATTTAATTTATTTTCTCGTAATTTACAGAACATGGTAAGCCAGAAGACAAATCCATACTCATCAATAGTGTACGTGGCAAAGTTTTGGTTCTATCGCAACATAAATTCGCTTCGAATGTCGTAGAAAAGTGTGTTACGCATGCAACACGCTCCGAGCGAACTGGACTCATCGACGAGGTCTGCACATTCAATGACAAGTAAGTTAAAATTTCTAATGTCTTGCCTAATACATAATTAACGTTTGATTTTCATTTTCATTCAAGCGCTCTGCATGTCATGATGAAAGACCAATATGCGAACTATGTTGTTCAAAAAATGATCGATGTCTCCGAACCAACACAGCTTAAAAAGCTAATGAACAAAATTCGCCCTCACATGGCTGCTCTGCGTAAATACACTTATGGCAAGCACATCAATGCCAAACTGGAGAAATTCTTCATGAAATCGTCGAATCCTATTCAACCGGCTACTGCGGTCGTCACAACATCCACTGCAATTCCCTCAAATGCTATGATCACAGAAAATGGTATCACTCCCATAGCAGTTACAGCCAATTCCTCGGCTGCAGCATCATCGGTGTCTTCTGTGATGTCTTCATCGGCCTCGTCAACTCCATCGTCGGTATCAGTAGTTGTTGCTGGAGTTAACAATGGTGGTGGATTAGGACCAATTGGACCTCCAACTATTGCCACAGCTAATGGTGTCATGTAAAAAACAAAATTAACACACCCAAAACTTTTCTATTAGAATCTTATATATACATAAATATAAAAACTAACAACCACAAACCAACACACACATATTTAAGAATTTTAAGAAAGCGCAAGGAGCATTTTTTTTATTTTTACATCAACGACTATTATAATCATTACTTTTTTGTTTTGTTTGTTTAATTTAAAACTATTTTCATTTTCTTTGTGTAAATTATGTTTAAGTTAAAAATCATGTAGTGAAGAGAGAAAATATGTAAAAAAAAAAAGGATAACCATTATTACACACTTTAACGATATAATTATTATGATTTTTTTTTTTTTTTGTTTTAATTAAATATTTAATCAATATAACTTTTTATGTAAAACAATGTCTGACTATATAAACAAACCCTAGCTAATAAGTTGTATCTTGTCTTGTAACTTAGTTTTAATTTTAGCTTTCAATTTATAGACTTTTTCGTGTACAATTATGTATTTTTAATTTTTTTTTTCGTTTTCTTTTTTATAATACAAAAACAAAACCCACAACATCTTTAACCATACACACATAATATAAAACAAAAATATTTATCAAATGAAAAGTGTTTTTTATTTTAATCTACGTAATATAGTTAAAGAATTTTATTGAATGTGTGTCGTCACCCTCGCCCTCTCTACGCTGCGTGCCTTGTGTGTTCTAAATTTCTTTTTTAAAATAAAAATGAAAAATGTATAAAAATATTAATATTAATATTCTTCACGTACTATGGCTACATAAATTTAGAAAAGTCACACAATTCATTTTTTTAACTTTTTTTCTAAGTGCATGCTGCGAACTGTATAATTTTTGTTAAATAACATGAATTTGATTTTTCTTCTAACAATATACCTTCAATTTTATTGGTGATGAAAAAAAAAATTAAATATTAATAAAATAATTTAAAACAAAAATAAAATTTTATGTAAATTAGTGTAATTTTTGTATAGAAACAAAATATGAAAAAAAATAAAACAAGAAACAAAACTGCCTTTTAAGAAATTAACAATAAATAAGCAAAAAATCTTTGTATAAAAAAACAAATCCTGTAAACTTTTGTAAAAAAAAAAAAAAAAAAAAACAAAGAATAACATTGACAAGAAACGGAAGAGATATATTTTCAATTCCTTAAAGAATTTACTTCTGCAAAACTATTTTTTTTTATTATATGTATATCGACGACGACGATACATTTCTAAGGGCTCATTTTGTTTTCATTATTAAACAAAAATGTAAATGTTTTGTAATATAAAAAAAAACATTGATTTGAATTTGTATTCACTTCTTTCCTGTAGATAAAAAAATATAGTAATATTTTTTTCTTTAAAAATTATTAATGTAAAATTGTACTGTACCTACTTTCTACACCCTTCTTTATTTTATGTAAACAACTTTTTATATAGCAAATACTTTTTATTTTACGATATTTGTTTTTAATAATTTAATTTGTTTAAAATGTAAATTTTACTTTTTAATTTCTATTTTGTAAAGAAACTGTATAAATAATTTTATGTAAATTTTTGTACAGAAAAAAAAAAACACATACCTACACACCAATCATCAAATCATTAAAAAAACACACACAAACTGACACGACGAGTGGTTTGGATAAAGTAATGTACGGAGATGTTGACCAGGAGGGACTAACAATAATTATTGTTTTTAAATATTTTCACAAAAAAACATTTTAACGTAACAAAGACAAGCACAGATCCAATATTGTTAGACTCGCTAAGATTATCAATTCAATAATAAATAAGGAGGATTTTAATTTTCTTTATAAATAAACATACACATATGTATGTATATGTATATGTATACTAAAATTCTCATACTAAATCTGATTCGTTTAAATGACTAGAGTGAGGGAATATATTTATTTTCTTAACACCATTTGACTTTTATAAAAGTTTATCTTTAACCTCGATTCTTTCCCCCTTATCATTTTTATTCTGTCTTTAACTGACATCAAATCTTTGCACAGTAGTTAACTTACGCAGATTTGGATAATTACATTTGGATAATTATTTCTATCAATTCATTGTTCGGAAATTCCCCCATTTGCTGTTTGCATGTAACTGGCGGTATTCATAAGCATTTCCTTTTTCTCAGAAGGTCAGAAAGTGTTTGATATAAAATATATAAGTAGTTCAAGCCTTAGAAGTTTAACTGAATATGTTTATTTTCAGATTTGCTAAGCTGATAGTTGATTTTCAAATTTTTTATTGTTGTTTTGACGATTGCTTTCCATATCTTTGTCTATAGAATTGATAGAGACAGCTATCTTAAAAACGAAAATCAACAAAAATTGATAATCAAATCCGCAGTAAAAAAAAATATCAGTTTGGCTGTCAAAATACTGAGGAACAAAATTTTGGATTCGCTTGCTCAGCTTTTGATGGAGAAAAATATCCGATATCTCATTTTTCTCAACATGCCATATTTAAAATTGTTTTTCTCGACCAATTGGTTTCGTGTTGTTAACATTTAAAGCTAAAACTAGTCGGACGTTTTGGCAGTGGGTATTAAACACCATTGGGACGCAGAACTCTTCCAGTCGACCTTTCAAATATCTCGAATAAATTCTGTTGCATATAACAATGTATCAACAAAATAAGCCGAATAGAAAAACGTTTTCAAATGGCTCATACTATGTATGTGTTTGTTTGGCATAATACAATAATAAAGAAGATTTTGCACCCTACGAAATAGCAGGTCGATACAAAAAAAATTACTAGTTAAGAAATAGACCAGTGATTTCTCTAGTGTTGAAGATGTCAAGTAAACAACAATAACATCGATTTATTTCAATTATTTGGTGCTTAATAAATGATAAATTAATAATCCCAAAATGGATTCAATGTTATATTTAGAATTTAAAATTAGTCAAATGCATGTGACATTTTTAAATCAAGTTAACGTAATATTCAGCCCTATTGTGAGTTCCGCGTGAAAGAAAATTCCGGGTGAAACTCCCAATAGGGCTGATTAGCAATTGTACGTTGAACGAAATCAGTTGCTTCAACATTATAAAACAAAATGAATGAATTACCCTCATCTTTCCATTTGTCAAATTAAGATTTTTTCCAAACCACAATGCCCGACTAATATTGTCAACGAAAAATTGTATTTATATATTATTATATTTTTTTTTACTCTAGAACTAGATTTAAAGACAAAAATTAAACAGCACCTTTCATTCATTAAGCCTTTCCCCCATCAAATCTGCAAATATAAATCTAATCATTCATTTTATATTTTCCCTCCATCAAAAATTGTATAAAATATCGAAGCAGAATATATTTGTTTTCTTCCTAACAAAAAACCAAATACGAATTTAGAAAAAAAAATATTCTTTTAAAAACAATATAACCATCAAAATTAAACATTGTAAATTCCTGTAAAATTTTGTAAAAAAATAAAATAAAAACATGAACGTTGTGATTTTTTGCAACGATAACAACACTTATGACATCTGCTGGATTTTTAATTATTTAAAAAAATGTAAAATCATCACTCTCTATTGAGCCCTTTAATTAACGAAAAATCGTTTTCTTATTTTGCAGAAGTGAATTTCCTTTAAGAAAATCAAATTATATAAAATATTGTTAATTAAAAATAATGAAAATAAAATTGCAAATAAAACTTGTTTGTACATTAAAAAAAATAAAATACAATGATCCGTATTAATTTTAAGTTTATCGAAATAAAACATATGTATATGAATTTTCGTGTGTATTGTATTTTTATTATCTAACGCTGCGTGTAACTACTGATTTTTCATGGTTTTCCATTTATTTTTATTGCTTCTATCAAGCATGCACTGATAATGTAACGAGACGTGGAATTTCTTTTTCAACTACCTAGCTTATAGTTTTATTTTGTTTAATTCAATATAATTATGTAACTTTTATATTTGTTTAAATAGTGTATGTTTATTTTAACTTTTCTGGTTAGTTTTTTTTTTTTTTTGTTTAAGGTATATTTAATTTAAATCTTTCAGCACATTTGTATTAAAGAACATAATTAGGAATTTTAAAATGCATAAAATATTTATCCTGTTTGAAAAGGAAGCATTGTATTTATAATGGTAAATATGAAGGAAGAAAGAAAATGTGCTAAACAAGTTTATATATAGATTCCTTTAATTATTACAGCAACATTAACAAAAAATCAATTTATAATATATATATATATATTAAATATCATTAAACGTTACTAAAAATTATACACACATACATTTATAAAAAAAATATATATAACAATATTACTCTATAGTGTAAAGTCTTATAAATAATTGTAATAAATGTAGATTAAAAAAAAACATGCTAAGAGAAACCCCTTAATAATAGAAACAATTTTTTAAATGGAAAATGCTGATTTTTTAAAAGAAATAATGGCACTTGTTTTAAACTAGCGGTGTCAATTTATTCATTATTAAATATGAACAAACTTTGTTTTCAAAAAAAAAAATATGAGAACATTAAGAAACATATATAAGAAGAATTTAAATGCAGCATAGTTGCGCGTGTAGATTGAAATTTCAAAATTAAATACTATTTATATACCGTGTATTAATTGTAAATGTTTGTATTAAATAAAATAAAATAAATAAAGGGGAGTTACACTCTCCTCAAGATGAACTAAATAAGATTGAAAATAAAATTTGTTTGTATAAAAAAATTAGAACTTAAAAAGTGTATACCCAACCCACTTACTATGGCACGAATTAAAAACAAAATTGAATAATTACAACAATTAAAATCATAAAGATGCAAAAGAAATTAATACATATATTTAGAACACGTTTACACGTTCAACACAAACACACAGACACAAAAGTTGCAAAATACTTTTTATCATCATTATACATCCATTTTATAAATATCTCACAAATATACACATTTTTATACATAATTTAAATAATAAATTAGTTTGTGTTTTTTTTTTTTACTTCGTTTCATTTTTTCGTTTGCAATGAACGTTCATTCGTCGAATAAGGGAACTCAAAAAAAAAACAATAATAAACCTCAGGAGAACAACAAAACCGAGGTGAAAAATGCTTTTTAAATGATGTTATGTTATTCTAATTATTATTTAATTCTGAAATTTTGTTTACTAAGTTTTTATTACAAACGATTACAGATTATTTTATATTATAACTAAGTTTAAGTAATGACAACTTTTACAATTATTTTTATTGTCTATGATTATAATCTTCTATATTATTTTTTTTTTTTAATCTATCGTCTCCTAGTTTTATGATTTATATAAATTAAAATCAATTTAATTAATTAAAAACTATCAAACTGAAAATATATAAAATAAGAAAACAAAAACATTAATTTGAATAAAAACAATTTTAATTAAAATGTAGAAAAATTGAATCTTGTTTTATTTTGTTATCTCTTTGCTTTTATTTTGATTTTTTAGGGAATTACATTATGTTATGAATTTTTTTTTTTTAAAAAAAAATGTCATTTTCATTGTTGGGGTTGTTGATCATTTCTCGAAGAAGAAAACGCTGTATCCAAAAGAATAGATTGAATAATGATTTAAACGCAGCGAATAATTCACCATACGCTTGCAAAGAGGAGTAATGATGAAATCAAGATAAAGGAATATTATTATCTCTGAGTTCAGATCATATCCTCTTTATTTTTGTTTGTAAAAAGATTGCAACGCTTGGATCTATAGCCTGAGGGCTTCGTTTTGTTTTGAGATTATTTCTGAGACATGGATTTTTTTTTTTTTTTTCAATTCAGATGCCAAACTAAAAGAACTGTTCGTTGGAAAAATTGTAATTTTACGTCTTCTGTGTCTGCAAACAAAAGCTCTTAACAAATACAAGATATTGAGAAATAATAAAATAAACATAATGTTTATCGTCACCCTTATACCAGAAGATGAATGTGCCAATTAATTTTGTTTGAGGGGGTTAGTTAATTTGATTTATCTTTCGGTATATTCCATGTCATTTCAGTAAAATAAATAAGCGGATTTGGAAGAAAATATACCCACATTAAGTAGAACATTCAAATATCATATCACAAAATATTCATTTTTGCACATTCTAGTTTCTGGCATGAGAGGTACTATAGATGGAAATAGCTAGTTAACTTTTTTTCCACAACTTCAGTGAAGAGAATTTCAACATTATGCAGGCACATACTTGTATGTTTGACAAAAATGTGGTACAACCTATTGAACGCAAGGTAAAAAATAGACATTTTTTTATAATAAAAATATCCTAGGTGGTCTCAATAAGTGCGTTTCTAAATGCTGAACGCAAAGAAAATAGAGAAGAAGATAATTTTGCAATGTCTTCTCTTGCCTTTCAGATATCATGCTGTGTACCACATTCAGATTTTTGTGTGGCCGGGGATGAGTAACATAACAAAATATAGGAGGTAGGACACGCCTATTGAATTTCACGTTTGTTAACGTTTTGGAAAATACTTAAAGAAATTGGTAGGTAGAGACGAACTTCAGGCGAAAAATTCAAACAAAAAAAAACTTATCACACAGTTTCGGAATACCAAGTACGAATGTCTTTTATTTGCTTTTTCGCGAAATGGTGCCAATGGCGTATGAGAAAAAGCCATTCTTTGAACATTAACACAACAGATCTCAGTCAAGAATTGTAGGCTTAAAATGACTGGGACAATTTTGATGGATTCGGGTACTGGATACAACTGCAAGGATTTAAACATTTTAGTCCAGTTACAAGTTTGCAACCACAAAGTTTTATTATTACTTCTTTGATTGCTTTTATTCCTAATTTGTTTGTTTTAAATCACATTTATTTTTACATCATAAAAAAATAACATTTACATAAACATAGGTACTATGGCATAAATAATAAAATACACAAAATGTATACATACACACATACATAATTGCATACATTTAAATAAAAGTTTCAAAATAACTTAATACCTTCTTCTGTCTTGTAAAAGTTGTAAAGTTTTTCATTTATCTATCTTAACTTTATAATCCAAACAAAATGTTTATAACTGAATTATAATCAAAATAATTATAATAATAAAGAAATAAAAATAAATCTTAAAACAGAATAAGAATTTTTTTTTAACGCAAATGAACATATTTTTTACATGCGAATATTACCCATGTAATTATGTCTTGTGAAATTTACAAGTTTTGTTGTAAAAAAAAAATTAGATTATACAAATGTATATCCAAGAAAAAAATAGAATTTTATTAAATTTACTCACAGAACAGAATTCATTTATTTTTGTATATGCGAAATTTTTGGAAATAAAAGAAAAAAACAAAATAAATACAAATTAAAATCAACTTGAAATCAACTTGAAAAAGAAAAAAAAAAAACACACACTAAATTTACAGTTCTCGATCAAATGTTGAATTTGAAAACAGAAATTGCAAAACAAAAGGATATTTAAATAAGTTTCTCATTATTTTAGAAACGATGAAAATTATTTTTCGACATTATCCCTAAGAAGTAATATTGAACACGTTATATATATTATATCCCGATAAAACAAAACCAAATAAAAATATTTATACACAGCAATTGCTATATATGCATATAGGTAGCATAGCATTATAAATATGAAAAAAAAACTTAAATGTAGATTAAACAAATAAAATAAAACCAATTGTAGATTTTTGTGTAAACTATTGTATCCATATGTAAACATTGTAGAAGTTTTAAACTTAAGAAGAATTTTTGAACAACAACCACAACTCTTTAGTTATTTATTTTTCTAGGTTTATTTTTTTCTTTTTATCTGTTGAAAATAATTCGTAGAGCAAGTTTATTTTCTGTTTAGAAAAATATTTTATCTAAGTTCAGTAGGGAAAACTTTTTACAAAACTTTTTTAAGAGAAACCAAAAACAAAAAGACATAATGTATAAAATGTTTTAATAACCAAATATCTCATAAGGAATAGAAAATAAAAAAGGTAAAAGATTTTAACATTTGTAAGATTTTACAAGGGAAAAAAATATGTTATTAAAGAATTTGTACACAGAAATTTATTCAAGAAATACAATTTGACATACATAGTAGTAATATATAATATGAAATAACAGAAAAACCTAATTATTTACTGTATTTATTAAAAGAATGAAAAGAAAAACACTTCTTAAACATTTCTCAGACGTTGATCTAGTCAGCAAAAATAAATAAATAAAACAAATATAATAAATAAATCGGCCACAAAAAAAAATGTTGGCATAATAGTTAAATTTGCGATTAACACAAAAAAAAACTTTAATTAAAAATAAAAACACTTTTTTAGATGAAGCAAAAGTCGTAATATAAAACTTGAAGAAAATTAAATAGATTTGCGAGTAAATTTTTTATTAGAAAAAAAAAAACGAAAAATAAAATTTTGAGCTTTTTGAGAAAAACAAATTTAAGAACAAAATGTTTAAATTTTGACTTCAAAGTTCATTAACTGTAAATTCAAATCATTTTTATTTACTGAAGTGCATAATATAATGATTTTTTTTTGAAATTCTTTACTATATTTTTAAATTGCGTTTTTTTTTAATTATAATCTTTTTAAAATATATTTACAAAACACTTCTCCTAAATTTTGCATGACAAAGTTTGTGTCTTATATTAATAAAAACAAAAATTAAACATTTAATTAAAGATAAAAATGGATTCTTAAAGAAAATTGAAACATTTTGAGTTAAAAATTATTAAAAAAGAATAAACTAATAAATAATATAATAAATACAATTTACAAAAGATCCTTAAGTAAATAAATGAAATCCAAATAAACATAAACAAATTATTACAAATAAAATCCACGAAAAAAAAATTATTAGAGTTTAATGGTTTGTCTTTAATTATCGCGTAAGAGAAACTAGGATGGATACTTCCCTATGTTCTTATCGACAATCTCGAGGGAAATATTGTTTCCACCGGAATATTTTATTCCACAGTCAGGCGCGAATTCAGGGGGGGTGGGTGCAATTGCCCCTGGGCAATTCTACTTTTCAGGTTTATAACATTTTTTGTATTGTTAAAATTTTATCTGCCTACCTATTCAATCCCTACCTTAAGCTATAAAAACCAACAGGCAAACGCATCACTTTTCGTTTTCATGTCAGGTATGTACAGTACATAGATAGGTTTATCTGGTTTGGTTATAACTATTTTAGTAAAAAACATACTTAAAAAAATATGTACAACCATTTTACCTGCCGCTGTTTTTCCAAATTATCATAAAATCTATGGATTTTTCGGCAAACTTGTTACTGACTTTTATTTTATGTATTGTTACATACATTCAAAAAAATTATTAAAACATGTTGATTACGCAATTTCAAAAAATTAGCATGGGCAGGAAAAATGGAACAGGCTAAAAACTAAATATCTTAAACACAGGTACAAAGGCTGGTATTTCTTCTTAAAATAAAGGCCTAAACGAAGTTTCTATCATTATGACTAACACCGCAATTACCGTAAACATGGGTCAGGGTACACCAAAATAAGACTTTTCTTATATCCCCGATAAATGATATCAAAATTGGAGATAGGCCCTTACTGTAAAACAATTTTTTTCTTTGAATATACCCATTTTTTTTTTTTTATAATTAACATGCACTCATGGGACTATGACTACCCTTTAAATGTTGGTTTAACACAGTGCGAGCATTTAGGAAACAGTAGGAGGATTTAGTAGGAGAAACCGATCGGAGAACCGATACATTCATCTTAAATGTCTGGGCATTGAAATGGGGAGGAAAAACAGAGTCGGTGAAGGAATTCCACATTCGTGTCAGAAAGAATCTCTGTACTTAACTGTACGTCCGAAATTTGGATCAAGGGTATACCGATGCGCTTTCCCAGCGGCGCGAGTATTACGGTGAAATTTTTTTAGTGGGGTAATGCAACTCGCTATTTCACTAGAACATTGTTAAAGAAGTAGCGATAAAACAGAGATAGGCAAGAGACGTTTCGACGATGTTCCAACGAAACAATTGTTTCGGAAATTGCTCTGTCACCTATCAGTCTTAAAGCTATTCTCTGAATTCTGTCCAGTAGGTGCAAATATGTTTTTGATGCACCAGACCAGTTTTTGATAGCCAGATCAGAGGGGGAAAAAAGTTTTTACATAGTCTTAGGAAACCTAAGCATTTGCCAGCATTTTTATTAATATCCAGTATGTGGTCATTCCACAAAAGATGGTCAGTAATACACATACCACGAATTGACAGCTTTTTTGTTTCCACGATGCAAGAACCATCCATGAACAATGGCATTAGGGGAATATTCCGCTTTAAGGATAAACAACAGCTCTGCGTCTTGGAAGCATTAAATTCAACACGATTTTTAATACCCCATCTAACGATGCCATTTACATCGGAATTTAATACATAATGATGTTTTGTCATTTTCACTAAGTCAAAACACTAATCTTAGTGATCCGAGTAATAGAACTCAAGAAATACGGTTTTTAAGCGAACATTAACATTAATTTTTTTCGTTTGAGACTTTGTTTTGTTGTTTTTTCGCGTTTTATAAATCATCAAGAAAGAACGCATAAGGTTTCCTTAAAAAACTTATATCTTGAGTTCTTTAAGTCGGATCACAAGAAATTAACGTGTTTGGACTTAGGGAAAACGACAGAGCATCATAATGTATTTTCAAAAAAATTGATGGAAGTGATATTACCCTTGATCAGAAATTTCGAAAATCTTTATTTTCAACCCCTCATCCCCGCTAAATACTGAACAAAAAACCTGCAAGACTTTTGATTTCGACATCACAAAATATGCAACTTCCAACCTCATACTCAGATTTTGGTTCTACATCCACTCCCAAAATATTTTGTAAGTGCACCACACCAACAACAAGTGGATGAATTTGAGGAACTAGCTTATTCAAGAACTGTTGAAGAATACGAATCCGATGAGGAAAATTATTGGAGAGAAACCAGAATAATCTGCATCTGGCTGCTTTGGCCAAATTATCTTGTTCCAGTTAAGGCAGAAGCTCAAACTTTTTCTTGAATGGTGTGTGGGAATAGGGACAGACGGATACTACAGTCACAAATTAAACAGCTCCATTTCTCGAAGTTCGAAAGTACTTCCCATTTGAGACGCTGCGCTGATGTGGCAATCATGAAAGAGGTAATTGTCTTCTTAAATCGCATCCAAGACGATAAACTGTCCTCATGAGCACCTTGGGGTGTGCACTCACATCTCTTTGTGAACCAGGGTGGTAGATCAATTGAATGTTGAGTTGAAAATTCCTCGTATTCCACGTACTACAGAATATCCTTATATGCACCTCTATTCGACTTTGTCTTAACCGATTTGCGTGAAAGATTTCAACCGGAAACCTTAGATGTCTTTAAACTTACGATTTTCATCACGGAAAATACAGTCAGATATAATACTGATGAGTTTGATACCACCGTTAAGTCCCTATTTTTTTCTTTAGTTCTTGGGGGGTCATGCAAAAAAAAAATAACACAAACTAATATTTTTTAAAAGTCAAGTTCCTTATATTTTTTTTTTTTTTCATATTTTACTGTGCGTAGCTATATAAAATAAAAGCGAAAAAATCATAATTAACTATACTAAAGGGTTTTCCAATAGGGACGGGTTGATTTTGGCAGCTCGTGGCGGCCATATTGTTTCTTTTGCTTTCGGTCAAAATATCGTCTTTTAATCATTCACTACAGACAAATCATCATGGTGAGTTGCAGCGTCGAGCAACACGTGCAAATGATGTTTTAGAGCAGTTAGAAGTTTATCCCAATTTTGGTCGAAAAATCATCTTTAGCGATGAGGCCCATCTTTGGATGAATGGGTACGTGAGTAAGCAAAATTACCGGACTTGGGACGACACTAATTCACGCGAGATTTATGAGGTGCCAATGCATCCAAATAAAGTTACTGTTTTGTGTGGATTTTGGGCTGGATGCCTGGAGGCGTCATCGGTCCGTATTTCTTCGAAAATGATGCTGGCCAGGCCATCACCGTCAACGGCGATCGCCTTTTATTAACAAATTTAAGACGAAAACACTTTTTTGGTATTTGCAAAATTACCTCATTTTCGGTTCCAAAGAAAATTAAAATAAACAACTGAATCGAAAGAACCTTCATTAGCTGGACCAGTGAACACGCTATTCGTTTTTATTCCTGACTGTTACATTTTTTACTTCGGAGGGCCTCAGCAACAGCATACAGCAATCTCCAGTTGCCTGACCAAAGACAATCAGTTAAGCTAGCTGTGAATATACTGAGGAAAAAAATTTTTTGGATTCGCTTGATCATTTGTTTTGAATTTTATTCAGAATTTATTTTAATCCTATCAAAGTTTTTATTTCAGCGAATTGAAGTTGCAGGAAAAATTAGTCAAATATCAAAGGCACTGTGCACTGTTTTCTGTTTCTTAATTTTAGTAAATAGATATAAATATTCACTACTGAAAATGAAAACAATAGCTCTGATTTTCAAAAATGACCATTTGTGTAAATTGCTCTTTTTACAATAGTGGAAAAACCAAAATACATTACTTACTTACTTTACTTTTGATGGCGCTCACAGCCCAGTATGGGCTTCGGCCTCAACTAACAAGCCCCTCCAGCCAGCTCTGTCCCTGGCTAGCCGCTTCCAGTTGCGCACACCGAGTGCTTTGATGTCGTTATTCACTTGATTGCACCACCTGTTACGGGTTCTTCCTCTGCTGCGTACACCATCGGGGTTGGATTCGAAGACTCGTCGGGCAGGTGCGTTGCTTTCCATACGCTCCACGTGCCCCAGCCATCTCAGCCGCTGTATTTTCAGCTTTTTGACCAGGTCAACGTCGCTGTATAGCCCGTATAGCTCGTCGTTGAATCTTCTCCTCCATACTCCTTCGATAAACACTTTAGACCGAAGAAACAGCGGTTGTCAAGAGTAATTCTTCGCTTGATCTCTGCACTGATGTCATTCTGCGATGTAATAGTGGAGCCCAGGTAGACAAAGTCCTTGACAACTTCGAAGTTATATCTGTCCATCGTGATATTTTGCCCGAGTCGACGATGTTGAGATTCCTCTCTCGATGACAGCATATACTTCGCCTTGTCCTCATTAACCGCCAATCCCATTCTAGCCGCCTCCGATTCAATGCTCGCAAATGCCCCTGCCACAGCTCGCTTCGTTCTGCCGACAATGTCTATGTCATTCGCATATGCAAGCATTTGAACGGACTTTTGATAGATTGTACCGCTGGTGTTGACATGTGCGTTGCGTACAATGGCTTCAGGAACGATGTTGAATAGGTTGCATAATAACGCGTCGCCTTGCCTCAATCATTTCTCAACATCAAAGGAATCGGTGGTGTTCTTACCAATTTTGACGGAGCAGCGAGATTTCTCCATCGTCATCCTGCACAGGCGGACGAGTTTGGCAGGGATGCCGAGACTCGACATGGTTTTGTATAATTCATCCCTTTTCACACTATCATACGCGACTTTAAAATCGATAAAAAGGTGGTGTGTACCGATCTGGAATTCCCGGGATTTTTCTAAAATCTGTCGGAGTGTGAACATTTGATCGACGGTTGACTTGCCTGGCCTAAAACCGCACTGATAGGGGCCGATCAGATCGTTGACAAAAGGTTTTAAGCGGTCACACAGGATGGCCGACAAGATTTTATAAGCGACGTTTAGGAGACTAATTCCTCTGTAGTTGGTACATTTCAGAACATCTCCCTTTTTATGGATGGGGCACACTATACCGAGGTTCCATTCATTGGGCATACTTTCCTCCGACAAAATTTTGCAGATGAGCTGGTGTATGCTCCTAGCCAATTCATCTCCCGCTGATTTAAATAGTTCGGCTTGTAAGCTCTCCGCACCAGCAGCCTTGTACAACTTAAGTTTGGATATCGCCAGCCGCACTTCGGTTAGGTCGGGTGGACGGAACTCTTGGCCATCATCGTCTAAGTTGAACGGAGCGTTCTGGCTGTCTTCGCCATTAAGCAGTCTCTCATCTCGGCAGGCTTCCGTTCTAGCCTTGAATCCTTGGGTGAATCGCTTCACCCTCTGATAAAATTTTCGAACATCTCCCCTACCGCTACAACCCTCAATAGACTCTACCGCCCGCTTCTCGTGCTCAATCTTTTTCCTCCTGAGAAGTCGGCGTTCCTCTTTTCGTTTCAGACCGTAGAGCTCCCGGGCCACTCTCTCAGCAGCTCTTGTTCGAGTCTGCAGCATTGCCTGGTAGGCCTCGTCCTTAGCTGCATGCACTAGCGGGCACTCTTCATCGAACCAGGGGTTTTGTTGTATTCGCCTAGTGAAACCCAGCACATCAGAGGCGGCACTTCTGATGGCTTGTTGACAGTGTTCCCAATGGTCCTCTGCGCTTGATGCTGGTGGCAGACCTCCTGAGAGATTAAGAGTTACGTGGTCTGCAAAAGCTCTGGCGGTCTCTTGCGATTTAAGCTTCTCGACATCGAATCTTCTCACAGCATCTGCTCTGCGTTGTCGCGTCATGGATATCCGCATACGTAGTCTAGCTACCACCAGGTAGTGATCCGAGTCAATGTTGGCCCCTCGGAACGTTCGGACGTCCAAGATACTGGAAGCATGTCTCGCGTCTATCGCAACGTGGTCGATTTGGTTGACGGTTAGTTGATCACGCAACCGCCACGTCCCCTTGTGTATATTGAGGTGTGGGAAGTAGGTGCTTGAGATGATGACATTTCGCCCCGCTGCAAAGTCTGCCAGCCTGTGTCCGTTGCCGGAAGTTTCGTCGTGTAGGCTGTGTCCTCCGACTATCGAACCAAAGCCGCCCTCCTTTCCGAATCTTGCGTTGAAGTCACTAAGAATGATCTTCACGTCGTACTTCGGGCACATATCATACTTTGTCTCCAGGAGATCGTAGAATGCTTCTTTGGTTGAGTCCTCTCTCCTTTAATGGGTGCGTGAACACAGATGAGCGAAATGTTCTTAAATTTGCCTTTGATGCGGATTGTAGATTTCGTAGAGTATGATACATCTATGGATAGGTGGCACCTCTTTACTTAATTACTTATGCTGGCGCCACTGTCGCGTAAAGCACGCGTAACGCATGCGTTAACAGTCCTAAGATCCTGGATGCGTAACGCATGCGTTACGCATTCGTTACGCATTCGTTACGCATCCGTTACGCATGCGATACGCATGCGATACGCATCCGTTACGCATGCGTTACGCATCCGTTACGCATGCGAGTATGATACATCTATGGATAGGTGGCACCTCCTTACTTACTTACTTATGCTGGCGCCACTGTCGCGTAAAGCACGTTACGCGTGCGTTACGCATCCGTTACGCATGCGTTACGCATCCGTTACGCATGCGTTACGCATCCGTTACGCGTGCATTACGCATCCGTTACGCATGCCTTACGCATCCGTTACACATCCGTTACGCATGCGTTACGCATCCGTTACGCATGCGTTACGCATCCGTTACGCGTGCGTTACGCATCCGTTACCCGTGCGTTACGCATCCGTTACGCATGCGTTACGGATCCGTTACGCATGCGTTACGCATCCGTTACGCATGCGTTACGCATCCGTTACGCGTGCATTACGCATCGGTTACGCATGCGTTTCGCATCCGTTACGCGTGCATTACGCATCCGTTACGCATGCGTTACGCATCCGTTACGCATGCGTTCCGCATCCCTTACGCATGCGTTACGCATCCGTTACGCATCCGTTACGCATCCGTTACGCATGCGTTACGCATCTGTTACGCATGCGTTACGCATCCGTTACGCGTGAGTTACGCATCCATTACGCGTGCGTTACGCATCCATTACGCATGCGTTACGCATCCGTTACGCATGCGTTACGCATCCGTTACGCATGCGTTACGCATCCGTTACGCATGCGTTACGCATCCGTTACGCATCCGTTAAGCATGCGTTACGCATCCGTTATGCATGCGAGTATGATACATCTATGGATATGTAGCACCTCCTTACTTACTTACTTATGCTGGTGCCACTGTCGCGTAAAGCACGTTACGCGTGCGTTACGCATGCGATACGCATCCGTTACGCATCCGTTACGCATGCGTTACGCATCCGTTACGCATCCGTTACGCAACCGTTTCGCGTGCGTTACGCATCCGTTACGCATGCGTTACGCATCCGTTACGCATTCGTTACGCATGCGTTACGCATCCGTTACGCATGTGTTACGCATCCATTACGCATGCGTTACGCATCCGTTACGCATGCGTTACGCATCCGTTACGCATCCGTTACGCATGCGTTACGCAACCGTTACGCGTGCGTTACGCATCCATTACGCATGCGTTACGCATCCGTTACGCATGCGTTACACATCCGTTACGCATGCGTTACGCATCCGTTATGCATCCGTTACGCATGCGTTACGCATCCGTTACGCATGCGTTACGCATCCGTTACGCATGCGTTACGCATCCGTTACGCGTGCGTTACGCATCCATTATGCATGCGTTACGCATCCGTTACGCATGCGTTACGCATCCCTTACGCATGCGTTACGCATCCGTTACGCATGCGTTACGCATCCGTTATGCATCCGTTACGCATGCGTTACGCATCCGTTACGCATGCGTTACGCATCCGTGTCGCATGCGTTACGCATCCGTTACGCGTGCTTTACGCATCCATTATGCATGCGTTACGCATCCGTTAAGCATGCGTTACGCATCCGTTACGCATGCGAGTATGATACATCTATGGATAGGTAGGACCTCCTTACTTACTTACTTATGCTGGCGCCACTGTCGCGTAAAGCACGTTACGCGTGCGTTACGCATCCGTTACGCATCCGTTACGCATGCGTTACGCATCCGTTACGCATGCGTTACGCATCCGTTACGCATGCGTTACGCATCCATTACGCATGCGTTACGCATCCGTTATGCATCCGTTACGCATGCGTTACGCATCCGTTACGCATGCGTTACGCATCCGTTACGCATGCGTTACGCATCCGTTACGCATGCGTTACGCATCCGTTACGCATGCGTTACGCATCCGTTACGCATCCATTACGCATGCGTTACGCATCCGTTACGCATGCGTTACGCATCCGTTACGCATGCGTTACGCATCGGTTATGCATCCGTTACGCATGCGTTACGCATCCGTTACGCATGCGTTACGCATCCGTTACGCATGCGTTACGCATCCGTTACGCGTGCGTTACGCATCCATTATGCATGCGTTACGCATCCATTACGCATGCGTTACGCATCCGTTACGCATGCGTTACGCATCCGTTACGCGTGCGTTACGCATCCGTTACCCGTGCGTTACGCATCCGTTACGCATGCGTTACGGATACGTTACGCATGCGTTACGCATCCATTACGCATGCGTTACGCATCCGTTACGCGTGCATTACGCATTGGTTACGCATGCGTTTCGCATCCGTTACGCGTGCATTACGCATCCGTTACGCATGCGTTACGCATCCGTTACGCATGCGTTCCGCATCCCTTAAGCATGCGTTACGCATCCGTTACGCATCCGTTACGCATGCGTTACGCACCCGTTACGCATGCGTTACGCATGCGTTACGCATCTGTTGCGCATGCGTTACACATCCGTTACGCGTGAGTTACGCATCCATTACGCGTGCGTTACGCATCCATTACGCATGCGTTACGCATCCGTTACGCATGCGTTACGCATCCGTTACGCATGCGTTACGCATCCGTTACGCATCCGTTAAGCATGCGTTACGCATCCGTTACGCATGCGAGTATGATACATCTATGGATAGGTAGCACCTCCTTACTTACTTACTTATGCTGGCGCCGCTGTCGCGTAAAGCACGTTACGCGTGCGTTACGCATGCGTTACGCATCCGTTACGCATCCGTTACGCATCCGTTACGCATGCGTTACGCATCCGTTACGCATGCGTTACGCATCCGTTACGCATGCGTTACGCATCCGTTACGCATGCGTTACGCATCCATTACGCGTGCGTTACGCATCCATTACGCATGCGTTACGCATCCGTTACGCATGCGTTACGCATCCGTTACGCATGCGTTACGCATCCGTTACGCATCCGTTAAGCATGCGTTACGCATCCGTTACGCATGCGAGTATGATACATCTATGGATAGGTAGCACCTCCTTACTTACTTACTTATGCTGGCGCCGCTGTCGCGTAAAGCACGTTACGCGTGCGTTACGCATGCGTTACGCATCCGTTACGCATCCTTTACGCATCCGTTACGCATGCGTTACGCATCCGTTACGCATGCGTTACGCATCCGTTACGCATGCGTTACGCATCCGTTACGCATCCGTTACGCATGCGTTACGCAACCGTTACGAGTGCGTTACGCATCCGTTACGCATTCGTTACGCATGCGTTACGCATCCGTTACGCATGTGTTACACATCCATTACGCATGCGTTACGCATCCGTTACGCATGCGTTACGCATCCGTTACGCGTGCGTTACGCATCCGTTACGCTTGCGTTACGCATCCGTTACGCATGCGTTACGCATCCGTTATGCATCCGTTACGCGTGCATTACGCATCCGTTACGCATGTGTTACGCATCCGTTACGCGTGCATTACGCATCCGTTACACATGCGTTACGCATCCGTTACACATGCGTTACGCATCCGTTACGCATGCGTTACGCATCCGTTACGCATGCGTTACGCATCCGTTACGCATGCGTTACGCATCCGTTACGCATCCGTTACCCATGCGTTACGCATCCGTTACGCATGCGTTACGCATCCGTTACGCATGCGTTACGCATCCGTTACGCGTGCATTACACATCCGTTACGCATGCGTTACGCATCCGTTACGCATTGCGTTACGCATCCGTTACGCATGCGTTACGCAACCGTTACGCGTGCGTTACGCATCCGTTACGCATGCGTTACGCATCCGTTACGCATGCGTTACGCATCCGTTACACATCTGTTACGCACGCGTTACGCATCCGTTACGCATGCGTTACGCATCCGTTACGCATGCGTTACCATTACGCGTGCGTTACGCATCCATTACGCATGCGTTACGCATCCGTTTCGCATGCGTTACGCATCCGTTACGCATGCGTTACGCATCCGTTACGCGTGCGTTACGCATCCGTTACGCATGTGTTACGCATCCGTTACCCGTGCGTTTTGCATCCGTTACGCATGCGTTACGCATCTGTTACGCATGTGTTACGCATCCGTTACGCATGCGTTACGCATCCGTTACGCGTGCATTACGCATCAGTTACGCATGCGTTACGCATCCGTTACGCATGCGTTACGCATCCATTACGCATCCGTTACGCATCCATTACGCATCCGTTACGCATGCGTTACGCATCCGTTACGCATGCGTTACGCATCCGTTACGCATGCGTTACGCATCCATTACGCGTGCGTTACGCATCCATTACGCATGCGTTACGCATCCGTTACGCATGCGTTACGCATCCGTTACGCATGCGTTACGCATCCGTTACGCATCCGTTAAGCATGCGTTACGCATCCGTTACGCATGCGAGTATGATACATCTATGGATAGGTAGCACCTCCTTACTTACTTACTTATGCTGCCGCCGCTGTCGCGTAAAGCACGTTACGCGTGCGTTACGCATGCGTTACGCATCCGTTACGCATCCTTTACGCATCCGTTACGCATGCGTTACGCATCCGTTACGCATGCGTTACGCATCCGTTACGCATGCGTTACGCATCCGTTACGCATGCGTTACGCATCCGTTACGCATGCGTTACGCATCCGTTACGCATGCGTTACGCATCCGTTACGCATCCGTTACGCATGCGTTACGCAACCGTTACGAGTGCGTTACGCATCCGTTACGCATTCGTTACGCATGCGTTACGCATCCGTTACGCATGTGTTACACATCCATTACGCATGCGTTACGCATCCGTTACGCATGCGTTACGCATCCGTTACGCGTGCGTTACGCATCCGTTACGCTTGCGTTACGCATCCGTTACGCATGCGTTACGCATCCGTTATGCATCCGTTACGCGTGCATTACGCATCCGTTACGCATGTGTTACGCATCCGTTACGCGTGCATTACGCATCCGTTACACATGCGTTACGCATCCGTTACGCATGCGTTACGCATCCGTTACGCATGCGTTACGCATCCGTTACGCATGCGTTACGCATCCGTTACGCATCCGTTACCCATGCGTTACGCATCCGTTACGCATGCGTTACGCATCCGTTACGCATGCGTTACGCATCCGTTACGCGTGCATTACACATCCGTTACGCATGCGTTACGCATCCGTTACGCATGCGTTACGCATCCGTTACGCATGCGTTACGCAACCGTTACGCGTGCGTTACGCATCCGTTACGCATGCGTTACGCATCCGTTACGCATGCGTTACGCATCCGTTACACATCCGTTACGCACGCGTTACGCATCCGTTACGCATGCGTTACGCATCCGTTACGCATGCGTTACCATTACGCGTGCGTTACGCATCCATTACGCATGCGTTACGCATCCGTTTCGCATGCGTTACGCATCCGTTACGCATGCGTTACGCATCCGTTACGCGTGCGTTACGCATCCGTTACGCATGTGTTACGCATCCGTTACCCGTGCGTTTTGCATCCGTTACGCATGCGTTACGCATCTGTTACGCATGTGTTACGCATCCGTTACGCATGCGTTACGCATCCGTTACGCGTGCATTACGCATCAGTTACGCATGCGTTACGCATCCGTTACGCATGCGTTACGCATCCATTACGCATCCGTTACGCATGCGTTACGCATCCGTTACGCATGCGTTGCGCATCCCTTACGCATGCGTTACGCATCCGTTACGCATCCGTTACGCATCCGTTACGCATGCGTTACGCATCCGTTACGCATGCGTTACGCATCCGTTACGCATGCGTTACGCATCCGTTACGCATCCATTACGCATGCGTTACGCATCCGTTACGCATGCGTTACGCATCCGTTACGCATGCGTTACGCATCCGTTACGCATGCGTTACGCATCCGTTACGCATCCGTTAAGCATGCGTTACGCATGCGTTACGCATCCGTTACGCGTGCATTACGCATCCGTTACGCATGCGTTACGCATCCGTTACGCATGCATTACGCATCCGTTACGCATGCGTTACGCATCGGTTACGCATGCGGTACGCATCCCTTACGCATGCGTTACGCATGCGCATGAGGTCAAAGACCTCAAGACCGTTCAGGGTCTCAAGACCTTTCAGGATCTCAGGACCGTTCAAAGACCTCACGACTGTTCAAGACCTCAGGACCGTTCAAGATCTCAAGACCGTTCAGGATCTCAAGACCGTTCAAGATCTCAAGACCGTTCAGGATCTCAAGACCGTTCAAAGACTTCAGGACCGTTCAAGATCTCAGCACCGTTCAATACCTCAGGACCGTTCAAGATTTGAAGACCGTTCAGGATCTCAAGACCGTTCAGGATCTCAAGACCGTGCAGGATCTCAAAACCGTGTAGGATCTCAGGACCGTTCAAAGACCTCAGAACCGTTCAAAATCTCAAGACCGTTCAGGATATCAGGACCGTTCAAAGACCTCAGGACCGTTCAAGATCTTAAGTCCGTTCAGGATCTAAAGACCGTTCAGGATCTCAGGACCGTTCAAAGACCTCAGGACCGTTCAAAGACCTCATGACCGTTCAAGATTTCAGGGCCGTTCAAGATCTCAAGACCGTTCAGGATATCAAGACCGTTCAAGATCTCAAGACCGTTCAGGATCTCAAGACCGTTCTGGATCTCAGAACCATTCACAGACCTCAGGACCGTTCAAGATCTCAAGAACGTTCAGGATATCAAGACCGTTCAGGATCTCAGACCATTGAGGATCTCAAGACCGTACAGGATCTCAAGAACGCACGCGTTACGCATGCGTTACGAATCCGTTACGCATGCGTTACGCATCCGTTACGCATCCGTTACGCATCCGTTACGCATCCGTTACGCATGCGTTACGCATGCGTTACGCATGCGTTAAGCAGGCGTTACGCATCCTTTACGCATGCGTTACGCATCCGTTACGCATGCGTTACGCATCCGTTACGCATGCGTTACGCGTGCGTTACGCATCCGTTACGCATGCGTTACGCATTCGTTACGCATGCGTTACGCATCCGTTACGCGTGCATAACGCATCCATTACGCATGCGTTACGCATCCGTTACGCATGCGTTACGCAACCGTTACGCGTGCATTACGCATCGGTTACGCATGCGTTACGCATCCGTTACGCATGCGTTACGCATCCGTTACGCGTGCATTACGCATCCGTTACGCATGCGTTACGCATCCGTTACGCATTCGTTACGCATGGTTTACGCATCCGTTACGCATGCGTTACGCATCCGTTACGCGTGCGTTGCGCATCCATTACGCGTGCGTTACGCATCCGTTACGCATGCGTTACGCATGCGTTACGCATCCGTTACGCATTCGTTACGCATCCGTTACGCATGCGTTACGCATCCGTTACGCATGCCTTTCGCATCCGTTACGCATCCGTTACGCATGCGTTACGCATCCGTTACGCATGCATTACGCATCCGTTACGCGTGCGTTACGCATCCATTACGCATGCGTTACGCATCCGTTACGCATGCGTTACGTATCCGTTACGCATGCGTTACGCATCCGTTACGCGTGCGTTACGCATCCGTTAAGCATGCGTTACGCATGCGTTACGCATCCGTTACGCATGCGTTACGCATCCGTTACGCATGCGTTACGCGTGCGTTACGCATCCGTTAAGCATGCGTTACGCATGCGTTACGCATGCGTTACGCATCCGTTACGCATCCGTTACGCGTGCATTACGCATCCGTTACGCATGCGTTACGCATCCGTTACGCATGCGTTACGCATGCGCATGAGGTCAAAGACCTTAAGACCGTTCAGGGTCTCAAGACCTTTCAGGATCTCAGGACCGTTCAAAGAACTCACGACCGTTCAAGACCTCAGGACCGTTCAAGATCTCAAGACCGTTCAGGATCTCAAGACCGTTCAAGATCTCAAGACCGTTCAGGATATCAAGACCGTTCAAAGACTTCAGGACCGTTCAAGATCTCAGCACCGTTCAATACCTCAGGACCGTTCAAGATTTGAAGACCGTTCAGGATCTCAAGACCGTTCAGGATCTCAGGACCGTGCAGGATCTCAAAACCGTGTAGGATCTCAGGACCGTTCAAAGACCTCAGAACCGTTCAAAATCTCAAGACCGTTCATGATATCAGGACCGTTCAAAGACCTCAGGACCGTTCAAGATCTTAAGTCCGTTCAGGATCTAAAGACCGTTCAGGATCTCAGGACCGTTCAAAGACCTCAGGACCGTTCAAAGACCTCAGGACCGTTCAAGATTTCAAGGCCGTTCAAGATCTCAAGACCGTTCAGGATATCAAGACCGTTCAAGATCTCAAGACCGTTCAGGATCTCAAGACCGTTCTGGATCTCAGAACCATTCGCAGACCTCAGGACCGTTCAGGATCTCAAGAACGTTCAGGATAGCAAGACCGTTCAGGATCTCAGGCCATTGAGGATCTCAAGACCGTACATGCGTATGCGTAATCAACGCATGCGTAATCAAAATTTCTCTGCAACCAGAGCCCACACAATGCTCTAGTTTTCAGCAATGGATAGCTCTCCAAAAACTGATTAAGCGGTTAGCAAACCGCAAGGCCTTCCGAGCCTTATTTGTGGAACTGTAGACATCCCAAGTCATGCAAACTTTCAAAACTCAAAAAAATCGATTTTAATGGATTTACTTTGAATTAAGATATCTCCGCAACCAGACCTCCTAGAATGTTCTAGTTTTCAGCTATGGATAGCTCTTGAAAAACTAATTAAGCGTTTTGCAAGCGAAAATGACGTCATAGCCTTATTTGCGGAACTGTAGGCATCTTAAGTCATACAAGCCTTCATAACTCAAAAAAATAACTTTGAATGCAAATATCTCGAAAACTAGACCTTATAAAAGGGTTTGCTTTGGATGTGCTGGTTGCATTTGACAAAACCTTTCTATATATGTACGTTTTAATGGGTTCCAGAGACTTTCGTAAAAAAATGCGTTTTTAGTGATAAGGGGGTAGTCCATGCTTTTTTTCGAAAATCGATTGGAAACAAAAAAGTTTTGAACGGCAATGCAAAGGCCTGACCGTTATCTGTTCAACAACGTTAACCGCAACCTCTTACGAGCCTTATTTTGGAAGTTATGGCCATATTAAGATTTTTAGTTTTTGGGTTGAAACAAGAAAGATTAACTTTGAATCAAAATTTCTCTGCAACCAGAGCCCACACAATGCTCTAGTTTTCAGCAATGGATAGCTCTCCAAAAACTGATTAAGCGGTTAGCAAACCGCAAGGCCTTCCGAGCCTTATTTGTGGAACTGTAGACATCCAAAGTCATGCAAACTTTCAAAACTCAAAAAAATCGATTTTAATGGATTTACTTTGAATTAAGATATCTCCGCAACCAGACCTCCTAGAATGTTCTAGTTTTCAGCTATGGATAGCTCTTGAAAAACCAATTAAGCGTTTTGTAAGCAAAAATGACGTCATAGCCTTATTTGCGGAACTGTAGGCATCCAAAGTCATACAAGCCTTCATAACTCAAAAAAATAACTTTGAATGCAAATATCTCGAAAACTAGACCTTATAAAAGGGTTTGCTTTGGATGTGCTGGTTGCATTTGACAAAACCTTTCTATATATGTACGTTTTAATGGGTTCCAGAGACTTTCGTAAAAAAATGCGTTTTTAGTGATAAGGGGGTAGTCCATGCTTTTTTTCGAAAATCGATTGGAAACAAAAAAGTTTTGAACGGCAATGCAAAGGCCTGACCGTTATCTGTTCAACAACGTTAACCGCAACCTCTTACGAGCCTTATTTTGGAAGTTATGGCCATATTAAGATTTTTAGTTTTTGGGTTGAAACAAGAAAGATTAACTTTGAATCAAAATTTCTCTGCAACCAGAGCCCACACAATGCTCTAGTTTTCAGCAATGGATAGCTCTCCAAAAACTGATTAAGCGGTTAGCAAACCGCAAGGCCTTCCGAGCCTTATTTGTGGAACTGTAGACATCCAAAGTCATGCAAACTTTCAAAACTCAAAAAAATCGATTTTAATGGATTTACTTTGAATTAAGATATCTCCGCAACCAGACCTCCTAGAATGTTCTAGTTTTCAGCTATGGATAGCTCTTGAAAAACCAATTAAGCGTTTTGCAAGCGAAAATGACGTCATAGCCTTATTTGCGGAACTGTAGGCATCCAAAGTCATACAAGCCTTCATAACTCAAAAAAATAACTTTGAATGCAAATATCTCGAAAACTAGACCTTATAAAAGGGTTTGCTTTGGATGTGCTGGTTGCATTTGACAAAACCTTTCTATATATGTACGTTTCAATGGGTTCCAGAGACTTTCGTAAAAAATGCGTTTTTAGTGATAAGGGGGTAGTCCATGCTTTTTTTCGAAAATCGATTGGAAAAAAAAAGTTTAGTTTTGAACGGCAATGCAAAGGCCTGACCGTTATCTGTTCAACAACGTTAACCGCAACCTCTTACGAGCCTTATTTTGGAAGTTGTGGCCATATTAAGATTTTTAGTTTTTGGGTTGAAACAAGAAAGATTAACTTTGAATCAAAATTTCTCTGCAACCAGAGCCCACACAATGCTCTAGTTTTCAGCAATGGATAGCTCTCCAAAAACTGATTAAGCGGTTAGCAAACCGCAAGGCCTTCCGAGCCTTATTTGTGGAACTGTAGACATCCAAAGTCATGCAAACTTTCAAAACTCAAAAAAAATCGATTTTAATGGACTTACTTTGAATTAAGATATCTCCGCAACCAGACCTCCTAGAATGTTCTAGTTTTCAGCTATGGATAGCTCTTGAAAAACCAATTAAGCGTTTTGTAAGCAAAAATGACGTCATAGCCTTATTTGCGGAACTGTAGGCATCCAAAGTCATACAAGCCTTCATAACTCAAAAAAATAACTTTGAATGCAAATATCTCGAAAACTAGACCTTATAAAAGGGTTTGCTTTGGATGTGCTGGTTGCATTTGACAAAACCTTTCTATATATGTACGTTTCAATGGGTTCCAGAGACTTTCGTAAAAAATGCGTTTTTAGTGATAAGGGGGTAGTCCATGCTTTTTTTCGAAAATCGATTGGAAAAAAAAAAGTTTAGTTTTGAACGGCAATGCAAAGGCCTGACCGTTATCTGTTCAACAACGTTAACCGCAACCTCTTACGAGCCTTATTTTGGAAGTTGTGGCCATATTAAGATTTTTAGTTTTTGGGTTGAAACAAGAAAGATTAACTTTGAATCAAAATTTCTCTGCAACCAGAGCCCACACAATGCTCTAGTTTTCAGCAATGGATAGCTCTCCAAAAATTGATTAAGCGGTTAGCAAACCGCAAGGCCTTCCGAGCCTTATTTGTGGAACTGTAGACATCCAAAGTCATGCAAACTTTCAAAACTCAAAAAAAATCGATTTTAATGGATTTACTTTGAATTAAGATATCTCCGCAACCAGACCTCCTAGAATGTTCTAGTTTTCAGCTATGGATAGCTCTTGAAAAACCAATTAAGCGTTTTGTAAGCAAAAATGACGTCATAGCCTTATTTGCGGAACTGTAGGCATCCAAAGTCATACAAGCCTTCATAACTCAAAAAAATAACTTTGAATGCAAATATCTCGAAAACTAGACCTTATAATAGGGTTTGCTTTGGATGTGCTGGTTGCATTTGACAAAACCTTTCTATATATGTACGTTTTAATGGGTTCCAGAGACTTTCGTAAAAAAATGCGTTTTTAGTGATAAGGGGGTAGTCCATGCTTTTTTTCGAAAATCGATTGGAAACAAAAAAGTTTTGAACGGCAATGCAAAGGCCTGACCGTTATCTGTTCAACAACGTTAACCCAACCTCTTACGAGCCTTATTTTGGAAGTTATGGCCATATTAAGATTTTTAGTTTTTGGGTTGAAACAAGAAAGATTAACTTTGAATCAAAATTTCTCTGCAACCAGAGCCCACACAATGCTCTAGTTTTCAGCAATGGATAGCTTTCCAAAAACTGATTAAGCGATTAGCAAACCGCAAGGCCTTCCGAGCCTTATTTGTGGAACTGTAGACATCCAAAGTCATGCAAACTTTCAAAACTCAAAAAAATCGATTTTAATGGATTTACTTTGAATTAAGATATCTCCGCAACCAGACCTCCTAGAATGTTCTAGTTTTCAGCTATGGATAGCTCTTGAAAAACCAATTAAGCGTTTTGCAAGCGAAAATGACGTCATAGCCTTATTTGCGGAACTGTAGGCATCCAAAGTCATACAAGCCTTCATAACTCAAAAAAATAACTTTGAATGCAAATATCTCGAAAACTAGACCTTATAAAAGGGTTTGCTTTGGATGTGCTGGTTGCATTTGACAAAACCTTTCTATATATGTACGTTTCAATGGGTTCCAGAGACTTTCGTAAAAAATGCGTTTTTAGTGATAAGGGGGTAGTCCATGCTTTTTTTCGAAAATCGATTGGAAAAAAAAAAGTTTAGTTTTGAACGGCAATGCAAAGGCCTGACCGTTATCTGTTCAACAACGTTAACCGCAACCTCTTACGAGCCTTATTTTGGAAGTTGTGGCCATATTAAGATTTTTAGTTTTTGGGTTGAAACAAGAAAGATTAACTTTGAATCAAAATTTCTCTGCAACCAGAGCCCACACAATGCTCTAGTTTTCAGCAATGGATAGCTCTCCAAAAACTGATTAAGCGGTTAGCAAACCGCAAGGCCTTCCGAGCCTTATTTGTGGAACTGTAGACATCCAAAGTCATGCAAACTTTCAAAACTCAAAAAAAATCGATTTTAATGGATTTACTTTGAATTAAGATATCTCCGCAACCAGACCTCCTAGAATGTTTTAGTTTTCAGCTATGGATAGCTCTTGAAAAACCAATTAAGCGTTTTGTAAGCAAAAATGACGTCATAGCCTTATTTGCGGAACTGTAGGCATCCAAAGTCATACAAGCCTTCATAACTCAAAAAAATAACTTTGAATGCAAATATCTCGAAAACTAGACCTTATAAAAGGGTTTGCTTTGGATGTGCTGGTTGCATTTGACAAAACCTTTCTATATATGTACGTTTTAATGGGTTCCAGAGACTTTCGTAAAAAAATGCGTTTTTAGTGATAAGGGGGTAGTCCATGCTTTTTTTCGAAAATCGATTGGAAACAAAAAAGTTTTGAACGGCAATGCAAAGGCCTGACCGTTATCTGTTCAACAACGTTAACCGCAACCTCTTACGAGCCTTATTTTGGAAGTTATGGCCATATTAAGATTTTTAGTTTTTGGGTTGAAACAAGAAAGATTAACTTTGAATCAAAATTTCTCTGCAACCAGAGCCCACACAATGCTCTGGTTTTCAGCAATGGATAGCTCTCCAAAAACTGATTAAGCGGTTAGCAAACCGCAAGGCCTTCCGAGCCTTATTTGTGGAACTGTAGACATCCAAAGTCATGCAAACTTTCAAAACTCAAAAAAAATCGATTTTAATGGATTTACTTTGAATTAAGATATCTCCGCAACCAGACCTCCTAGAATGTTCTAGTTTTCAGCTATGGATAGCTCTTGAAAAACCAATTAAGCGTTTTGTAAGCAAAAATGACGTCATAGCCTTATTTGCGGAACTGTAGGCATCCAAAGTCATACAAGCCTTCATAACTCAAAAAAATAACTTTGAATGCAAATATCTCGAAAACTAGACCTTATAAAAGGGTTTGCTTTGGATGTGCTGGTTGCATTTGACAAAACCTTTCTATATATGTACGTTTCAATGGGTTCCAGAGACTTTCGTAAAAAATGCGTTTTTAGTGATAAGGGGGTAGTCCATGCTTTTTTTCGAAAATCGATTGGAAAAAAAAAAGTTTTGTTTTGAACGGCAATGCAAAGGCCCGACCGTTATCTGTTCAACAACGTTAACCGCAACCTCTTACGAGCCTTATTTTGGAAGTTGTGGCCATATTAAGATTTTTAGTTTTTGGGTTGAAACAAGAAAGATTAACTTTGAATCAAAATTTCTCTGCAACCAGAGCCCACACAATGCTCTAGTTTTCAGCAATGGATAGCTCTCCAAAAACTGATTAAGCGGTTAGCAAACCGCAAGGCCTTCCGAGCCTTATTTGTGGAACTGTAGACATCCAAAGTCATGCAAACTTTCAAAACTCAAAAAAAATCGATTTTAATGGATTTACTTTGAATTAAGATATCTCCGCAACCAGACCTCCTAGAATGTTCTAGTTTTCAGCTATGGATAGCTCTTGAAGTTTTGGAAGTTATGGCCATATTAAGATTTTTAGTTTTTGGGTTGAAACAAGAAAGATTAACTTTGAATCAAAATTTCTCTGCAACCAGAGCCCACACAATGCTCTAGTTTTCAGCAATGGATAGCTCTCCAAAAACTGATTAAGCGGTTAGCAAACCGCAAGGCCTTCCGAGCCTTATTTGTGGAACTATAGACATCCAAAGTCATGCAAACTTTCAAAACTCAAAAAAATCGATTTTAATGGATTTACTTTGAATTAAGATATCTCCGCAACCAGACCTCCTAGAATGTTCTAGTTTTCAGCTATGGATAGCTCTTGAAAAACCAATTAAGCGTTTTGCAAGCGAAAATGACGTCATAGCCTTATTTGCGGAACTGTAGGCATCCAAAGTCATACAAGCCTTCATAACTCAAAAAAATAACTTTGAATGCAAATATCTCGAAAACTAGACCTTATAAAAGGGTTTGCTTTGGATGTGCTGGTTGCATTTGACAAAACCTTTCTATATATGTACGTTTCAATGGGTTCCAGAGACTTTCGTAAAAAATGCGTTTTTAGTGATAAGGGGGTAGTCCATGCTTTTTTTCGAAAATCGATTGGAAAAAAAAAAGTTTAGTTTTGAACGGCAATGCAAAGGCCTGACCGTTATCTGTTCAACAACGTTAACCGCAACCTCTTACGAGCCTTATTTTGGAAGTTGTGGCCATATTAAGATTTTTAGTTTTTGGGTTGAAACAAGAAAGATTAACTTTGAATCAAAATTTCTCTGCAACCAGAGCCCACACAATGCTCTAGTTTTCAGCAATGGATAGCTCTCCAAAAATTGATTAAGCGGTTAGCAAACCGCAAGGCCTTCCGAGCCTTATTTGTGGAACTGTAGACATCCAAAGTCATGCAAACTTTCAAAACTCAAAAAAAATCGATTTTAATGGATTTACTTTGAATTAAGATATCTCCGCAACCAGACCTCCTAGAATGTTCTAGTTTTCAGCTATGGATAGCTCTTGAAAAACCAATTAAGCGTTTTGTAAGCAAAAATGACGTCATAGCCTTATTTGCGGAACTGTAGGCATCCAAAGTCATACAAGCCTTCATAACTCAAAAAAATAACTTTGAATGCAAATATCTCGAAAACTAGACCTTATAAAAGGGTTTGCTTTGGATGTGCTGGTTGCATTTGACAAAACCTTTCTATATATGTACGTTTTAATGGGTTCCAGAGACTTTCGTAAAAAAATGCGTTTTTAGTGATAAGGGGGTAGTCCATGCTTTTTTTCGAAAATCGATTGGAAACAAAAAAGTTTTGAACGGCAATGCAAAGGCCTGACCGTTATCTGTTCAACAACGTTAACCCAACCTCTTACGAGCCTTATTTTGGAAGTTATGGCCATATTAAGATTTTTAGTTTTTGGGTTGAAACAAGAAAGATTAACTTTGAATCAAAATTTCTCTGCAACCAGAGCCCACACAATGCTCTAGTTTTCAGCAATGGATAGCTTTCCAAAAACTGATTAAGCGATTAGCAAACCGCAAGGCCTTCCGAGCCTTATTTGTGGAACTGTAGACATCCAAAGTCATGCAAACTTTCAAAACTCAAAAAAATCGATTTTAATGGATTTACTTTGAATTAAAATATCTCCGCAACCAGACCTCCTAGAATGTTCTAGTTTTCAGCTATGGATAGCTCTTGAAAAACCAATTAAGCGTTTTGCAAGCGAAAATGACGTCATAGCCTTATTTGCGGAACTGTAGGCATCCAAAGTCATACAAGCCTTCATAACTCAAAAAAATAACTTTGAATGCAAATATCTCGAAAACTAGACCTTATAAAAGGGTTTGCTTTGGATGTGCTGGTTGCATTTGACAAAACCTTTCTATATATGTACGTTTCAATGGGTTCCAGAGACTTTCGTAAAAAATGCGTTTTTAGTGATAAGGGGGTAGTCCATGCTTTTTTTCGAAAATCGATTGGAAAAAAAAAAGTTTAGTTTTGAACGGCAATGCAAAGGCCTGACCGTTATCTGTTCAACAACGTTAACCGCAACCTCTTACGAGCCTTATTTTGGAAGTTGTGGCCATATTAAGATTTTTAGTTTTTGGGTTGAAACAAGAAAGATTAACTTTGAATCAAAATTTCTCTGCAACCAGAGCCCACACAATGCTCTAGTTTTCAGCAATGGATAGCTCTCCAAAAACTGATTAAGCGGTTAGCAAACCGCAAGGCCTTCCGAGCCTTATTTGTGGAACTGTAGACATCCAAAGTCATGCAAACTTTCAAAACTCAAAAAAAATCGATTTTAATGGATTTACTTTGAATTAAGATATCTCCGCAACCAGACCTCCTAGAATGTTTTAGTTTTCAGCTATGGATAGCTCTTGAAAAACCAATTAAGCGTTTTGCAAGCGAAAATGACGTCATAGCCTTATTTGCGGAACTGTAGGCATCCAAAGTCATACAAGCCTTCATAACTCAAAAAAATAACTTTGAATGCAAATATCTCGAAAACTAGACCTTATAAAAGGGTTTGCTTTGGATGTGCTGGTTGCATTTGACAAAACCTTTCTATATTTGTACGTTTCAATGGGTTCCAGAGACTTTCGTAAAAAATGCGTTTTTAGTGATAAGGGGGTAGTCCATGCTTTTTTTCGAAAATCGATTGGAAAAAAAAAAGTTTAGTTTTGAACGGCAATGCAAAGGCCTGACCGTTATCTGTTCAACAACGTTAACCGCAACCTCTTACGAGCCTTATTTTGGAAGTTGTGGCCATATTAAGATTTTTAGTTTTTGGGTTGAAACAAGAAAGATTAACTTTGAATCAAAATTTCTCTGCAACCAGAGCCCACACAATGCTCTAGTTTTCAGCAATGGATAGCTCTCCAAAAACTGATTAAGCGGTTAGCAAACCGCAAGGCCTTCCGAGCCTTATTTGTGGAACTGTAGACATCCAAAGTCATGCAAACTTTCAAAACTCAAAAAAAATCGATTTTAATGGATTTACTTTGAATTAAGATATCTCCGCAACCAGACCTCCTAGAATGTTTTAGTTTTCAGCTATGGATAGCTCTTGAAAAACCAATTAAGCGTTTTGTAAGCAAAAATGACGTCATAGCCTTATTTGCGGAACTGTAGGCATCCAAAGTCATACAAGCCTTCATAACTCAAAAAAATAACTTTGAATGCAAATATCTCGAAAACTAGACCTTATAAAAGGGTTTGCTTTGGATGTGCTGGTTGCATTTGACAAAACCTTTCTATATATGTACGTTTTAATGGGTTCCAGAGACTTTCGTAAAAAAATGCGTTTTTAGTGATAAGGGGGTAGTCCATGCTTTTTTTCGAAAATCGATTGGAAACAAAAAAGTTTTGAACGGCAATGCAAAGGCCTGACCGTTATCTGTTCAACAACGTTAACCGCAACCTCTTACGAGCCTTATTTTGGAAGTTATGGCCATATTAAGATTTTTAGTTTTTGGGTTGAAACAAGAAAGATTAACTTTGAATCAAAATTTCTCTGCAACCAGAGCCCACACAATGCTCTAGTTTTCAGCAATGGATAGCTCTCCAAAAACTGATTAAGCGGTTAGCAAACCGCAAGGCCTTCCGAGCCTTATTTGTGGAACTGTAGACATCCAAAGTCATGCAAACTTTCAAAACTCAAAAAAAATCGATTTTAATGGATTTACTTTGAATTAAGATATCTCCGCAACCAGACCTCCTAGAATGTTCTAGTTTTCAGCTATGGATAGCTCTTGAAAAACCAATTAAGCGTTTTGTAAGCAAAAATGACGTCATAGCCTTATTTGCGGAACTGTAGGCATCCAAAGTCATACAAGCCTTCATAACTCAAAAAAATAACTTTGAATGCAAATATCTCGAAAACTAGACCTTATAAAAGGGTTTGCTTTGGATGTGCTGGTTGCATTTGACAAAACCTTTCTATATATGTACGTTTCAATGGGTTCCAGAGACTTTCGTAAAAAATGCGTTTTTAGTGATAAGGGGGTAGTCCATGCTTTTTTTCGAAAATCGATTGGAAAAAAAAAAGTTTTGTTTTGAACGGCAATGCAAAGGCCTGACCGTTATCTGTTCAACAACGTTAACCGCAACCTCTTACGAGCCTTATTTTGGAAGTTGTGGCCATATTAAGATTTTTAGTTTTTGGGTTGAAACAAGAAAGATTAACTTTGAATCAAAATTTCTCTGCAACCAGAGCCCACACAATGCTCTAGTTTTCAGCAATGGATAGCTCTCCAAAAACTGATTAAGCGGTTAGCAAACCGCAAGGCCTTCCGAGCCTTATTTGTGGAACTGTAGACATCCAAAGTCATGCAAACTTTCAAAACTCAAAAAAAATCGATTTTAATGGATTTACTTTGAATTAAGATATCTCCGCAACCAGACCTCCTAGAATGTTCTAGTTTTCGGCTATGGATAGCTCTTGAAAAACCAATTAAGCGTTTTGTAAGCAAAAATGACGTCATAGCCTTATTTGCGGAACTGTAGGCATCCAAAGTCATACAAGCCTTCATAACTCAAAAAAATAACTTTGAATGCAAATATCTCGAAAACTAGACCTTATAAAAGGGTTTGCTTTGGATGTGCTGGTTGCATTTGACAAAACCTTTCTATATATGTACGTTTTAATGGGTTCCAGAGACTTTCGTAAAAAAATGCGTTTTTAGTGATAAGGGGGTAGTCCATGCTTTTTTTCGAAAATCGATTGGAAACAAAAAAGTTTTGAACGGCAATGCAAAGGCCTGACCGTTATCTGTTCAACAACGTTAACCGCAACCTCTTACGAGCCTTAGCCTTATTTGCGGAACTGTAGGCATCCAAAGTCATACAAGCCTTCATAACTCAAAAAAATAACTTTGAATGCAAATATCTCGAAAACTAGACCTTATAAAAGGGTTTGCTTTGGATGTGCTGGTTGCATTTGACAAAACCTTTCTATATATGTACGTTTTAATGGGTTCCAGAGACTTTCGTAAAAAAATGCGTTTTTAGTGATAAGGGGGTAGTCCATGCTTTTTTTCGAAAATCGATTGGAAACAAAAAAGTTTTGAACGGCAATGCAAAGGCCTGACCGTTATCTGTTCAACAACGTTAACCGCAACCTCTTACGAGCCTTATTTTGGAAGTTATGGCCATATTAAGATTTTTAGTTTTTGGGTTGAAACAAGAAAGATTAACTTTGAATCAAAATTTCTCTGCAACCAGAGCCCACACAATGCTCTAGTTTTCAGCAATGGATAGCTCTCCAAAAACTGATTAAGCGGTTAGCAAACCGCAAGGCCTTCCGAGCCTTATTTGTGGAACTGTAGACATCCAAAGTCATGCAAACTTTCAAAACTCAAAAAAATCGATTTTAATGGATTTACTTTGAATAAAGATATCTCCGCAACCAGACCTCCTAGAATGTTCTAGTTTTCAGCTATGGATAGCTCTTGAAAAACCAATTAAGCGTTTTGCAAGCGAAAATGACGTCATAGCCTTATTTGCGGAACTGTAGGCATCCAAAGTCTTACAAGCCTTCATAACTCAAAAAAATAACTTTGAATGCAAATATCTCGAAAACTAGACCTTATAAAAGGGTTTGCTTTGGATGTGCTGGTTGCATTTGACAAAACCTTTCTATATATGTACGTTTCAATGAGTTCCAGAGACTTTCGTAAAAAATGCGTTTTTAGTGATAAGGGGGTAGTCCATGCTTTTTTTCGAAAATCGATTGGAAAAAAAAAAGTTTAGTTTTGAACGGCAATGCAAAGGCCTGACCGTTATCTGTTCAACAACGTTAACCGCAACCTCTTACGAGCCTTATTTTGGAAGTTGTGGCCATATTAAGATTTTTAGTTTTTGGTTTGAAACAAGAAAGATTAACTTTGAATCAAAATTTCTCTGCAACCAGAGCCCACACAATGCTCTAGTTTTCAGCAATGGATAGCTCTCCAAAAACTGATTAAGCGGTTAGCAAACCGCAAGGCCTTCCGAGCCTTATTTGTGGAACTGTAGACATCCAAAGTCATGCAAACTTTCAAAACTCAAAAAAATCGATTTTAATGGATTTACTTTGAATTAAGATATCTCCGCAACCAGACCTCCTAGAATGTTCTAGTTTTCAGCTATGGATAGCTCTTGAAAACCAATTAAGCGTTTTGTAAGCAAAAATGACGTCATAGCCTTATTTGCGGAACTGTAGGCATCCAAAGTCATACAAGCCTTCATAACTCAAAAAAATAACTTTGAATGCAAATATCTCGAAAACTAGACCTTATAAAAGGGTTTGCTTTGGATGTGCTGGTTGCATTTGACAAAACCTTTCTATATATGTACGTTTCAATGGGTTCCAGAGACTTTCGTAAAAAATGCGTTTTTAGTGATAAGGGGGTAGTCCATGCTTTTTTTCGAAAATCGATTGGAAAAAAAAAAGTTTAGTTTTGAACGGCAATGCAAAGGCCTGACCATTATCTGTTCAACAACGTTAACCGCAACCTCTTACGAGCCTTATTTTGGAAGTTGTGGCCATATTAAGATTTTTAGTTTTTGGGTTGAAACAAGAAAGATTAACTTTGAATCAAAATTTCTCTGCAACCAGAGCCCACACAATGCTCTAGTTTTCAGCAATGGATAGCTCTCCAAAAACTGATTAAGCGGTTAGCAAACCGCAAGGCCTTCCGAGCCTTATTTGTGGAACTGTAGACATCCAAAGTCATGCAAACTTTCAAAACTCAAAAAAAATCGATTTTAATGGATTTACTTTGAATTAAGATATCTCCGCAACCAGACCTCCTAGAATGTTCTAGTTTTCAGCTATGGATAGCTCTTGAAAAACCAATTAAGCGTTTTGTAAGCAAAAATGACGTCATAGCCTTATTTGCGGAACTGTAGGCATCCAAAGTCATACAAGCCTTCATAACTCAAAAAAATAACTTTGAATGCAAATATCTCGAAAACTAGACCTTATAAAAGGGTTTGCTTTGGATGTGCTGGTTGCATTTGACAAAACCTTTCTATATATGTACGTTTTAATGGGTTCCAGAGACTTTCGTAAAAAAATGCGTTTTTAGTGATAAGGGGGTAGTCCATGCTTTTTTTCGAAAATCGATTGGAAACAAAAAAGTTTTGAACGGCAATGCAAAGGCCTGACCGTTATCTGTTCAACAACGTTAACCGCAACCTCTTACGAGCCTTATTTTGGAAGTTATGGCCATATTAAGATTTTTAGTTTTTGGGTTGAAACAAGAAAGATTAACTTTGAATCAAAATTTCTCTGCAACCAGAGCCCACACAATGCTCTAGTTTTCAGCAATGGATAGCTCTCCAAAAACTGATTAAGCGATTAGCAAACCGCAAGGCCTTCCGAGCCTTATTTGTGGAGCTGTAGACATCCAAAGTCATGCAAACTTTCAAAACTCAAAAAAATCGATTTTAATGGATTTACTTTGAATTAAGATATCTCCGCAACCAGACCTCCTAGAATGTTCTAGTTTTCAGCTATGGATAGCTCTTGAAAAACCAATTAAGCATTTTGCAAGCAAAAATGACGTCATAGCCTTATTTGCGGAACTGTAGGCATCCAAAGTCATACAAGCCTTCATAACTCAAAAAAATAACTTTGAATGCAAATATCTCGAAAACTAGACCTTATAAAAGGGTTTGCTTTGGATGTGCTGGTTGCATTTGACAAAACCTTTCTATATATGTACGTTTTAATGGGTTCCAGAGACTTTCGTAAAAAAATGCGTTTTTAGTGATAAGGGGGTAGTCCATGCTTTTTTTCGAAAATCGATTGGAAACAAAAAAGTTTTGAACGGCAATGCAAAGGCCTGACCGTTATCTGTTCAACAACGTTAATCGCAACCTCTTACGAGCCTTATTTTGGAAGTTATGGCCATATTAAGATTTTTAGTTTTTGGGTTGAAACAAGAAAGATTAACTTTGAATCAAAATTTCTCTGCAACCAGAGCCCACACAATGCTCTAGTTTTCAGCAATGGATAGCTCTCCAAAAACTGATTAAGCGATTAGCAAACCGCAAGGCCTTCCGAGCCTTATTTGTGGAACTGTAGACATCCAAAGTCATGCAAACTTTCAAAACTCAAAAAAATCGATTTTAATGGATTTACTTTGAATTAAGATATCTCCGCAACCAGACCTCCTAGAATGTTCTAGTTTTCAGCTATGGATAGCTCTTGAAAAACCAATTAAGAGTTTTGTAAGCAAAAATGACGTCATAGCCTTATTTGCGGAACTGTAGGCATCCAAAGTCATACAAGCCTTCATAACTCAAAAAAATAACTTTGAATGCAAATATCTCGAAAACTAGACCTTATAAAAGGGTTTGCTTTGGATGTGCTGGTTGCATTTGACAAAACCTTTCTATATATGTACGTTTTAATGGGTTCCAGAGACTTTCGTAAAAAAATGCGTTTTTAGTGATAAGGGGGTAGTCCATGCTTTTTTTCGAAAATCGATTGGAAACAAAAAAGTTTTGAACGGCAATGCAAAGGCCTGACCGTTATCTGTTCAACAACGTTAACCGCAACCTCTTACGAGCCTTATTTTGGAAGTTATGGCCATATTAAGATTTTTAGTTTTTGGGTTGAAACAAGAAAGATTAACTTTGAATCAAAATTTCTCTGCAACCAGAGCCCACACAATGCTCTAGTTTTCAGCAATGGATAGCTCTCCAAAAACTGATTAAGCGGTTAGCAAACCGCAAGGCCTTCCGAGCCTTATTTGTGGAACTGTAGACATCCAAAGTCATGCAAACTTTCAAAACTCAAAAAAATCGATTTTAATGGATTTACTTTGAATTAAGATATCTCCGCAACCAGACCTCCTAGAATGTTCTAGTTTTCAGCTATGGATAGCTCTTGAAAAACCAATTAAGCGTTTTGTAAGCAAAAATGACGTCATAGCCTTATTTGCGGAACTGTAGGCATCCAAAGTCATACAAGCCTTCATAACTCAAAAAAATAACTTTGAATGCAAATATCTCGAAAACTAGACCTTATAAAAGGGTTTGCTTTGGATGTGCTGGTTGCATTTGACAAAACCTTTCTATATATGTACGTTTTAATGGGTTCCAGAGACTTTCGTAAAAAAATGCGTTTTTAGTGATAAGGGGGTAGTCCATGCTTTTTTTCGAAAATCGATTGGAAAAAAAAAAGTTTAGTTTTGAACGGCAATGCAAAGGCCTGACCGTTATCTGTTCAACAACGTTAACCGCAACCTCTTACGAGCCTTATTTTGGAAGTTGTGGCCATATTAAGATTTTTAGTTTTTGGGTTGAAACAAGAAAGATTAACTTTGAATCAAAATTTCTCTGCAACCAGAGCCCACACAATCCAAAGTCATGCAAACTTTCAAAACTCAAAAAAATCGATTTTAATGGATTTACTTTGAATAAAGATATCTCCGCAACCAGACCTCCTAGAATGTTCTAGTTTTCAGCTATGGATAGCTCTTGAAAAACCAATTAAGCGTTTTGCAAGCGAAAATGACGTCATAGCCTTATTTGCGGAACTGTAGGCATCCAAAGTCATACAAGCCTTCATAACTCAAAAAAATAACTTTGAATGCAAATATCTCGAAAACTAGACCTTATAAAAGGGTTTGCTTTGGATGTGCTGGTTGCATTTGACAAAACCTTTCTATATATGTACGTTTCAATGGGTTCCAGAGACTTTCGTAAAAAATGCTTTTTTTCGAAAATCGATTGGAAAAAAAAAAGTTTAGTTTTGAACGGCAATGCAAAGGCCTGACCGTTATCTGTTCAACAACGTTAACCGCAACCTCTAACGAGCCTTATTTTGGAAGTTGTGGCCATATTAAGATTTTTAGTTTTTGGGTTGAAACAAGAAAGATTAACTTTGAATCAAAATTTCTCTGCAACCAGAGCCCACACAATGCTCTAGTTTTCAGCAATGGATAGCTCTCCAAAAACTGATTAAGCGGTTAGCAAACCGCAAGGCCTTCCGAGCCTTATTTGTGGAACTGTAGACATCCAAAGTCATGCAAACTTTCAAAACTCAAAAAAAATCGATTTTAATGGACTTACTTTGAATTAAGATATCTCCGCAACCAGACCTCCTAGAATGTTCTAGTTTTCAGCTATGGATAGCTCTTGAAAAACCAATTAAGCGTTTTGTAAGCAAAAATGACGTCATAGCCTTATTTGCGGAACTGTAGGCATCCAAAGTCATACAAGCCTTCATAACTCAAAAAAATAACTTTGAATGCAAATATCTCGAAAACTAGACCTTATAAAAGGGTTTGCTTTGGATGTGCTGGTTGCATTTGACAAAACCTTTCTATATATGTACGTTTCAATGGGTTCCAGAGACTTTCGTAAAAAATGCGTTTTTAGTGATAAGGGGGTAGTCCATGCTTTTTTTCGAAAATCGATTGGAAAAAAAAAAGTTTAGTTTTGAACGGCAATGCAAAGGCCTGACCGTTATCTGTTCAACAACGTTAACCGCAACCTCTTACGAGCCTTATTTTGGAAGTTGTGGCCATATTAAGATTTTTAGTTTTTGGGTTGAAACAAGAAAGATTAACTTTGAATCAAAATTTCTCTGCAACCAGAGCCCACACAATGCTCTAGTTTTCAGCAATGGATAGCTCTCCAAAAATTGATTAAGCGGTTAGCAAACCGCAAGGCCTTCCGAGCCTTATTTGTGGAACTGTAGACATCCAAAGTCATGCAAACTTTCAAAACTCAAAAAAAATCGATTTTAATGGATTTACTTTGAATTAAGATATCTCCGCAACCAGACCTCCTAGAATGTTCTAGTTTTCAGCTATGGATAGCTCTTGAAAAACCAATTAAGCGTTTTGTAAGCAAAAATGACGTCATAGCCTTATTTGCGGAACTGTAGGCATCCAAAGTCATACAAGCCTTCATAACTCAAAAAAATAACTTTGAATGCAAATATCTCGAAAACTAGACCTTATAAAAGGGTTTGCTTTGGATGTGCTGGTTGCATTTGACAAAACCTTTCTATATATGTACGTTTTAATGGGTTCCAGAGACTTTCGTAAAAAAATGCGTTTTTAGTGATAAGGGGGTAGTCCATGCTTTTTTTCGAAAATCGATTGGAAACAAAAAAGTTTTGAACGGCAATGCAAAGGCCTGACCGTTATCTGTTCAACAACGTTAACCCAACCTCTTACGAGCCTTATTTTGGAAGTTATGGCCATATTAAGATTTTTAGTTTTTGGGTTGAAACAAGAAAGATTAACTTTGAATCAAAATTTCTCTGCAACCAGAGCCCACACAATGCTCTAGTTTTCAGCAATGGATAGCTTTCCAAAAACTGATTAAGCGATTAGCAAACCGCAAGGCCTTCCGAGCCTTATTTGTGGAACTGTAGACATCCAAAGTCATGCAAACTTTCAAAACTCAAAAAAATCGATTTTAATGGATTTACTTTGAATTAAGATATCTCCGCAACCAGACCTCCTAGAATGTTCTAGTTTTCAGCTATGGATAGCTCTTGAAAAACCAATTAAGCGTTTTGCAAGCGAAAATGACGTCATAGCCTTATTTGCGGAACTGTAGGCATCCAAAGTCATACAAGCCTTCATAACTCAAAAAAATAACTTTGAATGCAAATATCTCGAAAACTAGACCTTATAAAAGGGTTTGCTTTGGATGTGCTGGTTGCATTTGACAAAACCTTTCTATATATGTACGTTTCAATGGGTTCCAGAGACTTTCGTAAAAAATGCGTTTTTAGTGATAAGGGGGTAGTCCATGCTTTTTTTCGAAAATCGATTGGAAACAAAAAAGTTTTGAACGGCAATGCAAAGGCCTGACCGTTATCTGTTCAACAACGTTAACCGCAACCTCTTACGAGCCTTATTTTGGAAGTTATGGCCATATTAAGATTTTTAGTTTTTGGGTTGAAACAAGAAAGATTAACTTTGAATCAAAATTTCTCTGCAACCAGAGCCCACACAATGCTCTAGTTTTCAGCAATGGATAGCTCTCCAAAAACTGATTAAGCGGTTAGCAAACCGCAAGGCCTTCCGAGCCTTATTTGTGGAACTGTAGACATCCAAAGTCATGCAAACTTTCAAAACTCAAAAAAATCGATTTTAATGGATTTACTTTGAATAAAGATATCTCCGCAACCAGACCTCCTAGAATGTTCTAGTTTTCAGCTATGGATAGCTCTTGAAAAACCAATTAAGCGTTTTGCAAGCGAAAATGACGTCATAGCCTTATTTGCGGAACTGTAGGCATCCAAAGTCATACAAGCCTTCATAACTCAAAAAAATAACTTTGAATGCAAATATCTCGAAAACTAGACCTTATAAAAGGGTTTGCTTTGGATGTGCTGGTTGCATTTGACAAAACCTTTCTATATATGTACGTTTTAATGGGTTCCAGAGACTTTCGTAAAAAAATGCGTTTTTAGTGATAAGGGGGTAGTCCATGCTTTTTTTCGAAAATCGATTGGAAACAAAAAAGTTTTGAACGGCAATGCAAAGGCCTGACCGTTATCTGTTCAACAACGTTAACCGCAACCTCTTACGAGCCTTATTTTGGAAGTTATGGCCATATTAAGATTTTTAGTTTTTGGGTTGAAACAAGAAAGATTAACTTTGAATCAAAATTTCTCTGCAACCAGAGCCCACACAATGCTCTAGTTTTCAGCAATGGATAGCTCTCCAAAAACTGATTAAGCGGTTAGCAAACCGCAAGGCCTTCCGAGCCTTATTTGTGGAACTGTAGACATCCAAAGTCATGCAAACTTTCAAAACTCAAAAAAATCGATTTTAATGGATTTACTTTGAATTAAGATATCTCCGCAACCAGACCTCCTAGAATGTTCTAGTTTTCAGCTATGGATAGCTCTTGAAAAACCAATTAAGCATTTTGCAAGCGAAAATGACGTCATAGCCTTATTTGCGGAACTGTAGGCATCCAAAGTCATACAAGCCTTCATAACTCAAAAAAATAACTTTGAATGCAAATATCTCGAAAACTAGACCTTATAAAAGGGTTTGCTTTGGATGTGCTGGTTGCATTTGACAAAACCTTTCTATATATGTACGTTTTAATGGGTTCCAGAGACTTTCGTAAAAAAATGCGTTTTTAGTGATAAGGGGGTAGTCCATGCTTTTTTTCGAAAATCGATTGGAAACAAAAAAGTTTAGTTTTGAACGGCAATGCAAAGGCCTGACCATTATCTGTTCAACAACGTTAACCGCAACCTCTTACGAGCCTTATTTTGGAAGTTGTGGCCATATTAAGATTTTTAGTTTTTGGGTTGAAACAAGAAAGATTAACTTTGAATCAAAATTTCTCTGCAACCAGAGCCCACACAATGCTCTAGTTTTCAGCAATGGATAGCTCTCCAAAAACTGATTAAGCGGTTAGCAAACCGCAAGGCCTTCCGAGCCTTATTTGTGGAACTGTAGACATCCAAAGTCATGCAAACTTTCAAAACTCAAAAAAATCGATTTTAATGGATTTACTTTGAATTAAGATATCTCCGCAACCAGACCTCCTAGAATGTTCTAGTTTTCAGCTATGGATAGCTCTTGAAAAACCAATTAAGCGTTTTGCAAGCGAAAATGACGTCATAGCCTTATTTGCGGAACTGTAGGCATCCAAAGTCATACAAGCCTTCATAACTCAAAAAAATAACTTTGAATGCAAATATCTCGAAAACTAGACCTTATAAAAGGGTTTGCTTTGGATGTGCTGGTTGCATTTGACAAAACCTTTCTGTATATGTACGTTTCAATGGGTTCCAGAGACTTTCGTAAAAAATGCGTTTTTAGTGATAAGGGGGTAGTCCATGCTTTTTTTCGAAAATCGATTGGAAAAAAAAAAGTTTAGTTTTGAACGGCAATGCAAAGGCCTGACCGTTATCTGTTCAACAACGTTAACCGCAACCTCTTACGAGCCTTATTTTGGAAGTTGTGGCCATATTAAGATTTTTAGTTTTTGGGTTGAAACAAGAAAGATTAACTTTGAATCAAAATTTCTCTGCAACCAGAGCCCACACAATGCTCTAGTTTTCAGCAATGGATAGCTCTCCAAAAACTGATTAAGCGGTTAGCAAACCGCAAGGCCTTCCGAGCCTTATTTGTGGAACTGTAGACATCCAAAGTCATGCAAACTTTCAAAACTCAAAAAAAATCGATTTTAATGGATTTACTTTGAATTAAGATATCTCCGCAACCAGACCTCCTAGAATGTTCTAGTTTTCAGCTATGGATAGCTCTTGAAAAACCAATTAAGCGTTTTGTAAGCAAAAATGACGTCATAGCCTTATTTGCGGAACTGTAGGCATCCAAAGTCATACAAGCCTTCATAACTCAAAAAAATAACTTTGAATGCAAATATCTCGAAAACTAGACCTTATAAAAGGGTTTGCTTTGGATGTGCTGGTTGCATTTGACAAAACCTTTCTATATATGTACGTTTTAATGGGTTCCAGAGACTTTCGTAAAAAAATGCGTTTTTAGTGATAAGGGGGTAGTCCATGCTTTTTTTCGAAAATCGATTGGAAACAAAAAAGTTTTGAACGGCAATGCAAAGGCCTGACCGTTATCTGTTCAACAACGTTAACCGCAACCTCTTACGAGCCTTATTTTGGAAGTTATGGCCATATTAAGATTTTTAGTTTTTGGGTTGAAACAAGAAAGATTAACTTTGAATCAAAATTTCTCTGCAACCAGAGCCCACACAATGCTCTAGTTTTCAGCAATGGATAGCTCTCCAAAAACTGATTAAGCGGTTAGCAAACCGCAAGGCCTTCCGAGCCTTATTTGTGGAACTGTAGACATCCAAAGTCATGCAAACTTTCAAAACTCAAAAAAATCGATTTTAATGGATTTACTTTGAATAAAGATATCTCCGCAACCAGACCTCCTAGAATGTTCTAGTTTTCAGCTATGGATAGCTCTTGAAAAACCAATTAAGCGTTTTGCAAGCGAAAATGACGTCATAGCCTTATTTGCGGAACTGTAGGCATCCAAAGTCTTACAAGCCTTCATAACTCAAAAAAATAACTTTGAATGCAAATATCTCGAAAACTAGACCTTATAAAAGGGTTTGCTTTGGATGTGCTGGTTGCATTTGACAAAACCTTTCTATATATGTACGTTTCAATGAGTTCCAGAGACTTTCGTAAAAAATGCGTTTTTAGTGATAAGGGGGTAGTCCATGCTTTTTTTCGAAAATCGATTGGAAAAAAAAAAGTTTAGTTTTGAACGGCAATGCAAAGGCCTGACCGTTATCTGTTCAACAACGTTAACCGCAACCTCTTACGAGCCTTATTTTGGAAGTTGTGGCCATATTAAGATTTTTAGTTTTTGGTTTGAAACAAGAAAGATTAACTTTGAATCAAAATTTCTCTGCAACCAGAGCCCACACAATGCTCTAGTTTTCAGCAATGGATAGCTCTCCAAAAACTGATTAAGCGGTTAGCAAACCGCAAGGCCTTCCGAGCCTTATTTGTGGAACTGTAGACATCCAAAGTCATGCAAACTTTCAAAACTCAAAAAAATCGATTTTAATGGATTTACTTTGAATTAAGATATCTCCGCAACCAGACCTCCTAGAATGTTCTAGTTTTCAGCTATGGATAGCTCTTGAAAACCAATTAAGCGTTTTGTAAGCAAAAATGACGTCATAGCCTTATTTGCGGAACTGTAGGCATCCAAAGTCATACAAGCCTTCATAACTCAAAAAAATAACTTTGAATGCAAATATCTCGAAAACTAGACCTTATAAAAGGGTTTGCTTTGGATGTGCTGGTTGCATTTGACAAAACCTTTCTATATATGTACGTTTCAATGGGTTCCAGAGACTTTCGTAAAAAATGCGTTTTTAGTGATAAGGGGGTAGTCCATGCTTTTTTTCGAAAATCGATTGGAAAAAAAAAAGTTTAGTTTTGAACGGCAATGCAAAGGCCTGACCATTATCTGTTCAACAACGTTAACCGCAACCTCTTACGAGCCTTATTTTGGAAGTTGTGGCCATATTAAGATTTTTAGTTTTTGGGTTGAAACAAGAAAGATTAACTTTGAATCAAAATTTCTCTGCAACCAGAGCCCACACAATGCTCTAGTTTTCAGCAATGGATAGCTCTCCAAAAACTGATTAAGCGGTTAGCAAACCGCAAGGCCTTCCGAGCCTTATTTGTGGAACTGTAGACATCCAAAGTCATGCAAACTTTCAAAACTCAAAAAAAATCGATTTTAATGGATTTACTTTGAATTAAGATATCTCCGCAACCAGACCTCCTAGAATGTTCTAGTTTTCAGCTATGGATAGCTCTTGAAAAACCAATTAAGCGTTTTGTAAGCAAAAATGACGTCATAGCCTTATTTGCGGAACTGTAGGCATCCAAAGTCATACAAGCCTTCATAACTCAAAAAAATAACTTTGAATGCAAATATCTCGAAAACTAGACCTTATAAAAGGGTTTGCTTTGGATGTGCTGGTTGCATTTGACAAAACCTTTCTATATATGTACGTTTTAATGGGTTCCAGAGACTTTCGTAAAAAAATGCGTTTTTAGTGATAAGGGGGTAGTCCATGCTTTTTTTCGAAAATCGATTGGAAACAAAAAAGTTTTGAACGGCAATGCAAAGGCCTGACCGTTATCTGTTCAACAACGTTAACCGCAACCTCTTACGAGCCTTATTTTGGAAGTTATGGCCATATTAAGATTTTTAGTTTTTGGGTTGAAACAAGAAAGATTAACTTTGAATCAAAATTTCTCTGCAACCAGAGCCCACACAATGCTCTAGTTTTCAGCAATGGATAGCTCTCCAAAAACTGATTAAGCGATTAGCAAACCGCAAGGCCTTCCGAGCCTTATTTGTGGAACTGTAGACATCCAAAGTCATGCAAACTTTCAAAACTCAAAAAAATCGATTTTAATGGATTTACTTTGAATTAAGATATCTCCGCAACCAGACCTCCTAGAATGTTCTAGTTTTCAGCTATGGATAGCTCTTGAAAAACCAATTAAGCGTTTTGTAAGCAAAAATGACGTCATAGCCTTATTTGCGGAACTGTAGGCATCCAAAGTCATACAAGCCTTCATAACTCAAAAAAATAACTTTGAATGCAAATATCTCGAAAACTAGACCTTATAAAAGGGTTTGCTTTGGATGTGCTGGTTGCATTTGACAAAACCTTTCTATATATGTACGTTTTAATGGGTTCCAGAGACTTTCGTAAAAAAATGCGTTTTTAGTGATAAGGGGGTAGTCCATGCTTTTTTTCGAAAATCGATTGGAAACAAAAAAGTTTTGAACGGCAATGCAAAGGCCTGACCGTTATCTGTTCAACAACGTTAACCGCAACCTCTTACGAGCCTTATTTTGGAAGTTATGGCCATATTAAGATTTTTAGTTTTTGGGTTGAAACAAGAAAGATTAACTTTGAATCAAAATTTCTCTGCAACCAGAGCCCACACAATGCTCTAGTTTTCAGCAATGGATAGCTCTCCAAAAACTGATTAAGCGGTTAGCAAACCGCAAGGCCTTCCGAGCCTTATTTGTGGAACTGTAGACATCCAAAGTCATGCAAACTTTCAAAACTCAAAAAAATCGATTTTAATGGATTTACTTTGAATTAAGATATCTCCGCAACCAGACCTCCTAGAATGTTCTAGTTTTCAGCTATGGATAGCTCTTGAAAAACCAATTAAGCGTTTTGTAAGCAAAAATGACGTCATAGCCTTATTTGCGGAACTGTAGGCATCCAAAGTCATACAAGCCTTCATAACTCAAAAAAATAACTTTGAATGCAAATATCTCGAAAACTAGACCTTATAAAAGGGTTTGCTTTGGATGTGCTGGTTGCATTTGACAAAACCTTTCTATATATGTACGTTTTAATGGGTTCCAGAGACTTTCGTAAAAAAATGCGTTTTTAGTGATAAGGGGGTAGTCCATGCTTTTTTTCGAAAATCGATTGGAAAAAAAAAAGTTTAGTTTTGAACGGCAATGCAAAGGCCTGACCGTTATCTATTCAACAACGTTAACCGCAACCTCTTACGAGCCTTATTTTGGAAGTTGTGGCCATATTAAGATTTTTAGTTTTTGGGTTGAAACAAGAAAGATTAACTTTGAATCAAAATTTCTCTGCAACCAGAGCCCACACAATCCAAAGTCATGCAAACTTTCAAAACTCAAAAAAATCGATTTTAATGGATTTACTTTGAATAAAGATATCTCCGCAACCAGACCTCCTAGAATGTTCTAGTTTTCAGCTTTGGATAGCTCTTGAAAAACCAATTAAGCGTTTTGCAAGCGAAAATGACGTCATAGCCTTATTTGCGGAACTGTAGGCATCCAAAGTCATACAAGCCTTCATAACTCAAAAAAATAACTTTGAATGCAAATATCTCGAAAACTAGACCTTATAAAAGGGTTTGCTTTGGATGTGCTGGTTGCATTTGACAAAACCTTTCTATATATGTACGTTTCAATGGGTTCCAGAGACTTTCGTAAAAAATGCTTTTTTTCGAAAATCGATTGGAAAAAAAAAAGTTTAGTTTTGAACGGCAATGCAAAGGCCTGACCGTTATCTGTTCAACAACGTTAACCGCAACCTCTAACGAGCCTTATTTTGGAAGTTGTGGCCATATTAAGATTTTTAGTTTTTGGGTTGAAACAAGAAAGATTAACTTTGAATCAAAATTTCTCTGCAACCAGAGCCCACACAATGCTCTAGTTTTCAGCAATGGATAGCTCTCCAAAAACTGATTAAGCGGTTAGCAAACCGCAAGGCCTTCCGAGCCTTATTTGTGGAACTGTAGACATCCAAAGTCATGCAAACTTTCAAAACTCAAAAAAAATCGATTTTAATGGATTTACTTTGAATTAAGATATCTCCGCAACCAGACCTCCTAGAATGTTCTAGTTTTCAGCTATGGATAGCTCTTGAAAAACCAATTAAGCGTTTTGCAAGCGAAAATGACGTCATAGCCTTATTTGCGGAACTGTAGGCATCCAAAGTCATACAAGCCTTCATAACTCAAAAAAATAACTTTGAATGCAAATATCTCGAAAACTAGACCTTATAAAAGGGTTTGCTTTGGATGTGCTGGTTGCATTTGACAAAACCTTTCTATATATGTACGTTTTAATGGGTTCCAGAGACTTTCGTAAAAAAATGCGTTTTTAGTGATAAGGGGGTAGTCCATGCTTTTTTTCGAAAATCGATTGGAAACAAAAAAGTTTTGAACGGCAATGCAAAGGCCTGACCGTTATCTGTTCAACAACGTTAACCGCAACCTCTTACGAGCCTTATTTTGGAAGTTATGGCCATATTAAGATTTTTAGTTTTTGGGTTGAAACAAGAAAGATTAACTTTGAATCAAAATTTCTCTGCAACCAGAGCCCACACAATGCTCTAGTTTTCAGCAATGGATAGCTCTCCAAAAACTGATTAAGCGGTTAGCAAACCGCAAGGCCTTCCGAGCCTTATTTGTGGAACTGTAGACATCCAAAGTCATGCAAACTTTCAAAACTCAAAAAAATCGATTTTAATGGATTTACTTTGAATTAAGATATCTCCGCAACCAGACCTCCTAGAATGTTCTAGTTTTCAGCTATGGATAGCTCTTGAAAAACCAATTAAGCGTTTTGCAAGCGAAAATGACGTCATAGCCTTATTTGCGGAACTGTAGGCATCCAAAGTCATACAAGCCTTCATAACTCAAAAAAATAACTTTGAATGCAAATATCTCGAAAACTAGACCTTATAAAAGGGTTTGCTTTGGATGTGCTGGTTGCATTTGACAAAACCTTTCTATATATGTACGTTTTAATGGGTTCCAGAGACTTTCGTAAAAAAATGCGTTTTTAGTGATAAGGGGGTAGTCCATGCTTTTTTTCGAAAATCGATTGGAAACAAAAAAGTTTTGAACGGCAATGCAAAGGCCTGACCGTTATCTGTTCAACAACGTTAACCGCAACCTCTTACGAGCCTTATTTTGGAAGTTATGGCCATATTAAGATTTTTAGTTTTTGGGTTGAAACAAGAAAGATTAACTTTGAATCAAAATTTCTCTGCAACCAGAGCCCACACAATGCTCTAGTTTTCAGCAATGGATAGCTCTCCAAAAATTGATTAAGCGGTTAGCAAACCGCAAGGCCTTCCGAGCCTTATTTGTGGAACTGTAGACATCCAAAGTCATGCAAACTTTCAAAACTCAAAAAAATCGATTTTAATGGATTTACTTTGAATTAAGATATCTCCGCAACCAGACCTCCTAGAATGTTCTAGTTTTCAGCTATGGATAGCTCTTGAAAAACCAATTAAGCGTTTTGTAAGCAAAAATGACGTCATAGCCTTATTTGCGGAACTGTAGGCATCCAAAGTCATACAAGCCTTCATAACTCAAAAAAATAACTTTGAATGCAAATATCTCGAAAACTAGACCTTATAAAAGGGTTTGCTTTGGATGTGCTGGTTGCATTTGACAAAACCTTTCTATATATGTACGTTTTAATGGGTTCCAGAGACTTTCGTAAAAAAATGCGTTTTTAGTGATAAGGGGGTAGTCCATGCTTTTTTTCGAAAATCGATTGGAAAAAAAAAAGTTTAGTTTTGAACGGCAATGCAAAGGCCTGACCGTTATCTGTTTAACAACGTTAACCGCAACCTCTTACGAGCCTTATTTTGGAAGTTGTGGCCATATTAAGATTTTTAGTTTTTGGGTTGAAACAAGAAAGATTAACTTTGAATCAAAATTTCTCTGCAACCAGAGCCCACACAATGCTCTAGTTTTCAGCAATGGATAGCTCTCCAAAAACTGATTAAGCGGTTAGCAAACCGCAAGGCCTTCCGAGCCTTATTTGTGGAACTGTAGACATCCAAAGTCATGCAAACTTTCAAAACTCAAAAAAAATCGATTTTAATGGATTTACTTTGAATTAAGATATCTCCGCAACCAGACCTCCTAGAATGTTCTAGTTTTCAGCTATGGATAGCTCTTGAAAAACCAATTAAGCGTTTTGTAAGCAAAAATGACGTCATAGCCTTATTTGCGGAACTGTAGGCATCCAAAGTCATACAAGCCTTCATAACTCAAAAAAATAACTTTGAATGCAAATATCTCGAAAACTAGACCTTATAAAAGGGTTTGCTTTGGATGTGCTGGTTGCATTTGACAAAACCTTTCTATATATGTACGTTTTGATGGGTTCCAGAGACTTTCGTAAAAAAATGCGTTTTTAGTGATAAGGGGGTAGTCCATGCTTTTTTTCGAAAATCGATTGGAAACAAAAAAGTTTTGAACGGCAATGCAAAGGCCTGACCGTTATCTGTTCAACAACGTTAACCGCAACCTCTTACGAGCCTTATTTTGGAAGTTATGGCCATATTAAGATTTTTAGTTTTTGGGTTGAAACAAGAAAGATTAACTTTGAATCAAAATTTCTCTGCAACCAGAGCCCACACAATGCTCTAGTTTTCAGCAATGGATAGCTCTCCAAAAACTGATTAAGCGGTTAGCAAACCGCAAGGCCTTCCGAGCCTTATTTGTGGAACTGTAGACATCCAAAGTCATGCAAACTTTCAAAACTCAAAAAAAATCGATTTTAATGGATTTACTTTGAATTAAGATATCTCCGCAACCAGACCTCCTAGAATGTTCTAGTTTTCAGCTATGGATAGCTCTTGAAAAACCAATTAAGCGTTTTGCAAGCGAAAATGACGTCATAGCCTTATTTGCGGAACTGTAGGCATCCAAAGTCATACAAGCCTTCATAACTCAAAAAAATAACTTTGAATGCAAATATCTCGAAAACTAGACCTTATAAAAGGGTTTGCTTTGGATGTGCTGGTTGCATTTGACAAAACCTTTCTATATATGTACGTTTTAATGGGTTCCAGAGACTTTCGTAAAAAAATGCGTTTTTAGTGATAAGGGGGTAGTCCATGCTTTTTTTCGAAAATCGATTGGAAAAAAAAAAGTTTAGTTTTGAACGGCAATGCAAAGGCCTGACCGTTATCTATTCAACAACGTTAACCGCAACCTCTTACGAGCCTTATTTTGGAAGTTGTGGCCATATTAAGATTTTTAGTTTTTGGGTTGAAACAAGAAAGATTAACTTTGAATCAAAATTTCTCTGCAACCAGAGCCCACACAATCCAAAGTCATGCAAACTTTCAAAACTCAAAAAAATCGATTTTAATGGATTTACTTTGAATAAAGATATCTCCGCAACCAGACCTCCTAGAATGTTCTAGTTTTCAGCTATGGATAGCTCTTGAAAAACCAATTAAGCGTTTTGCAAGCGAAAATGACGTCATAGCCTTATTTGCGGAACTGTAGGCATCCAAAGTCATACAAGCCTTCATAACTCAAAAAAATAACTTTGAATGCAAATATCTCGAAAACTAGACCTTATAAAAGGGTTTGCTTTGGATGTGCTGGTTGCATTTGACAAAACCTTTCTATATATGTACGTTTTAATGGGTTCCAGAGACTTTCGTAAAAAAATGCGTTTTTAGTGATAAGGGGGTAGTCCATGCTTTTTTTCGAAAATCGATTGGAAAAAAAAAAGTTTAGTTTTGAACGGCAATGCAAAGGCCTGACCGTTATCTATTCAACAACGTTAACCGCAACCTCTTACGAGCCTTATTTTGGAAGTTGTGGCCATATTAAGATTTTTAGTTTTTGGGTTGAAACAAGAAAGATTAACTTTGAATCAAAATTTCTCTGCAACCAGAGCCCACACAATCCAAAGTCATGCAAACTTTCAAAACTCAAAAAAATCGATTTTAATGGATTTACTTTGAATAAAGATATCTCCGCAACCAGACCTCCTAGAATGTTCTAGTTTTCAGCTATGGATAGCTCTTGAAAAACCAATTAAGCGTTTTGCAAGCGAAAATGACGTCATAGCCTTATTTGCGGAACTGTAGGCATCCAAAGTCATACAAGCCTTCATAACTCAAAAAAATAACTTTGAATGCAAATATCTCGAAAACTAGACCTTATAAAAGGGTTTGCTTTGGATGTGCTGGTTGCATTTGACAAAACCTTTCTATATATGTACGTTTCAATGGGTTCCAGAGACTTTCGTAAAAAATGCTTTTTTTCGAAAATCGATTGGAAAAAAAAAAGTTTAGTTTTGAACGGCAATGCAAAGGCCTGACCGTTATCTGTTCAACAACGTTAACCGCAACCTCTAACGAGCCTTATTTTGGAAGTTGTGGCCATATTAAGATTTTTAGTTTTTGGGTTGAAACAAGAAAGATTAACTTTGAATCAAAATTTCTCTGCAACCAGAGCCCACACAATGCTCTAGTTTTCAGCAATGGATAGCTCTCCAAAAACTGATTAAGCGGTTAGCAAACCGCAAGGCCTTCCGAGCCTTATTTGTGGAACTGTAGACATCCAAAGTCATGCAAACTTTCAAAACTCAAAAAAAATCGATTTTAATGGATTTACTTTGAATTAAGATATCTCCGCAACCAGACCTCCTAGAATGTTCTAGTTTTCAGCTATGGATAGCTCTTGAAAAACCAATTAAGCGTTTTGCAAGCGAAAATGACGTCATAGCCTTATTTGCGGAACTGTAGGCATCCAAAGTCATACAAGCCTTCATAACTCAAAAAAATAACTTTGAATGCAAATATCTCGAAAACTAGACCTTATAAAAGGGTTTGCTTTGGATGTGCTGGTTGCATTTGACAAAACCTTTCTATATATGTACGTTTTAATGGGTTCCAGAGACTTTCGTAAAAAAATGCGTTTTTAGTGATAAGGGGGTAGTCCATGCTTTTTTTCGAAAATCGATTGGAAACAAAAAAGTTTTGAACGGCAATGCAAAGGCCTGACCGTTATCTGTTCAACAACGTTAACCGCAACCTCTTACGAGCCTTATTTTGGAAGTTATGGCCATATTAAGATTTTTAGTTTTTGGGTTGAAACAAGAAAGATTAACTTTGAATCAAAATTTCTCTGCAACCAGAGCCCACACAATGCTCTAGTTTTCAGCAATGGATAGCTCTCCAAAAACTGATTAAGCGGTTAGCAAACCGCAAGGCCTTCCGAGCCTTATTTGTGGAACTGTAGACATCCAAAGTCATGCAAACTTTCAAAACTCAAAAAAATCGATTTTAATGGATTTACTTTGAATTAAGATATCTCCGCAACCAGACCTCCTAGAATGTTCTAGTTTTCAGCTATGGATAGCTCTTGAAAAACCAATTAAGCGTTTTGCAAGCGAAAATGACGTCATAGCCTTATTTGCGGAACTGTAGGCATCCAAAGTCATACAAGCCTTCATAACTCAAAAAAATAACTTTGAATGCAAATATCTCGAAAACTAGACCTTATAAAAGGGTTTGCTTTGGATGTGCTGGTTGCATTTGACAAAACCTTTCTATATATGTACGTTTTAATGGGTTCCAGAGACTTTCGTAAAAAAATGCGTTTTTAGTGATAAGGGGGTAGTCCATGCTTTTTTTCGAAAATCGATTGGAAACAAAAAAGTTTTGAACGGCAATGCAAAGGCCTGACCGTTATCTGTTCAACAACGTTAACCGCAACCTCTTACGAGCCTTATTTTGGAAGTTATGGCCATATTAAGATTTTTAGTTTTTGGGTTGAAACAAGAAAGATTAACTTTGAATCAAAATTTCTCTGCAACCAGAGCCCACACAATGCTCTAGTTTTCAGCAATGGATAGCTCTCCAAAAACTGATTAAGCGGTTAGCAAACCGCAAGGCCTTCCGAGCCTTATTTGTGGAACTGTAGACATCCAAAGTCATGCAAACTTTCAAAACTCAAAAAAATCGATTTTAATGGATTTACTTTGAATTAAGATATCTCCGCAACCAGACCTCCTAGAATGTTCTAGTTTTCAGCTATGGATAGCTCTTGAAAAACCAATTAAGCGTTTTGCAAGCGAAAATGACGTCATAGCCTTATTTGCGGAACTGTAGGCATCCAAAGTCATACAAGCCTTCATAACTCAAAAAAATAACTTTGAATGCAAATATCTCGAAAACTAGACCTTATAAAAGGGTTTGCTTTGGATGTGCTTGTTGCATTTGACAAAACCTTTCTATATATGTACGTTTTAATGGGTTCCAGAGACTTTCGTAAAAAAATGCGTTTTTAGTGATAAGGGGGTAGTCCATGCTTTTTTTCAAAAATCGATTGGAAAAAAAAAAGTTTAGTTTTGAACGGCAATGCAAAGGCCTGACCGTTATCTGTTTAACAACGTTAACCGCAACCTCTTACGAGCCTTATTTTGGAAGTTGTGGCCATATTAAGATTTTTAGTTTTTGGGTTGAAACAAGAAAGATTAACTTTGAATCAAAATTTCTCTGCAACCAGAGCCCACACAATGCTCTAGTTTTCAGCAATGGATAGCTCTCCAAAAACTGATTAAGCGGTTAGCAAACCGCATGGCCTTCCGAGCCTTATTTGTGGAACTGTAGACATCCAAAGTCATGCAAACTTTCAAAACTCAAAAAAAATCGATTTTAATGGATTTACTTTGAATTAAGATATCTCCGCAACCAGACCTCCTAGAATGTTCTAGTTTTCAGCTATGGATAGCTCTTGAAAAACCAATTAAGCGTTTTGTAAGCAAAAATGACGTCATAGCCTTATTTGCGGAACTGTAGGCATCCAAAGTCATACAAGCCTTCATAACTCAAAAAAATAACTTTGAATGCAAATATCTCGAAAACTAGACCTTATAAAAGGGTTTGCTTTGGATGTGCTGGTTGCATTTGACAAAACCTTTCTATATATGTACGTTTTGATGGGTTCCAGAGACTTTCGTAAAAAAATGCGTTTTTAGTGATAAGGGGGTAGTCCATGCTTTTTTTCGAAAATCGATTGGAAACAAAAAAGTTTTGAACGGCAATGCAAAGGCCTGACCGTTATCTGTTCAACAACGTTAACCGCAACCTCTTACGAGCCTTATTTTGGAAGTTATGGCCATATTAAGATTTTTAGTTTTTGGGTTGAAACAAGAAAGATTAACTTTGAATCAAAATTTCTCTGCAACCAGAGCCCACACAATGCTCTAGTTTTCAGCAATGGATAGCTCTCCAAAAACTGATTAAGCGATTAGCAAACCGCAAGGCCTTCCGAGCCTTATTTGTGGAACTGTAGACATCCAAAGTCATGCAAACTTTCAAAACTCAAAAAAATCGATTTTAATGGATTTACTTTGAATTAAGATATCTCCGCAACCAGACCTCCTAGAATGTTCTAGTTTTCAGCTATGGATAGCTCTTGAAAAACCAATTAAGCGTTTTGCAAGCGAAAATGACGTCATAGCCTTATTTGCGGAACTGTAGGCATCCAAAGTCATACAAGCCTTCATAACTCAAAAAAATAACTTTGAATGCAAATATCTCGAAAACTAGACCTTATAAAAGGGTTTGCTTTGGATGTGCTTGTTGCATTTGACAAAACCTTTCTATATATGTACGTTTTAATGGGTTCCAGAGACTTTCGTAAAAAAATGCGTTTTTAGTGATAAGGGGGTAGTCCATGCTTTTTTTCGAAAATCGATTGGAAAAAAAAAAGTTTAGTTTTGAACGGCAATGCAAAGGCCTGACCGTTATCTGTTCAACAACGTTAACCGCAACCTCTTACGAGCCTTATTTTGGAAGTTGTGGCCATATTAAGATTTTTAGTTTTTGGGTTGAAACAAGAAAGATTAACTTTGAATCAAAATTTCTCTGCAACCAGAGCCCACACAATGCTCTAGTTTTCAGCAATGGATAGCTCTCCAAAAACTGATTAAGCGGTTAGCAAACCGCAAGGCCTTCCGAGCCTTATTTGTGGAACTGTAGACATCCAAAGTCATGCAAACTTTCAAAACTCAAAAAAAATCGATTTTAATGGATTTACTTTGAATTAAGATATCTCCGCAACCAGACCTCCTAGAATGTTCTAGTTTTCAGCTATGGATAGCTCTTGAAAAACCAATTAAGCGTTTTGTAAGCAAAAATGACGTCATAGCCTTATTTGCGGAACTGTAGGCATCCAAAGTCATACAAGCCTTCATAACTCAAAAAAATAACTTTGAATGCAAATATCTCGAAAACTAGACCTTATAAAAGGGTTTGCTTTGGATGTGCTGGTTGCATTTGACAAAACCTTTCTATATATGTACGTTTTAATGGGTTCCAGAGACTTTCGTAAAAAAATGCGTTTTTAGTGATAAGGGGGTAGTCCATGCTTTTTTTCGAAAATCGATTGGAAACAAAAAAGTTTTGAACGGCAATGCAAAGGCCTGACCGTTATCTGTTCAACAACGTTAACCGCAACCTCTTACGAGCCTTATTTTGGAAGTTATGGCCATATTAAGATTTTTAGTTTTTGGGTTGAAACAAGAAAGATTAACTTTGAATCAAAATTTCTCTGCAACCAGAGCCCACACAATGCTCTAGTTTTCAGCAATGGATAGCTCTCCAAAAACTGATTAAGCGATTAGCAAACCGCAAGGCCTTCCGAGCCTTATTTGTGGAACTGTAGACATCCAAAGTCATGCAAACTTTCAAAACTCAAAAAAATCGATTTTAATGGATTTACTTTGAATTAAGATATCTCCGCAACCAGACCTCCTAGAATGTTCTAGTTTTCAGCTATGGATAGCTCTTGAAAAACCAATTAAGCGTTTTGCAAGCGAAAATGACGTCATAGCCTTATTTGCGGAACTGTAGGCATCCAAAGTCATACAAGCCTTCATAACTCAAAAAAATAACTTTGAATGCAAATATCTCGAAAACTAGACCTTATAAAAGGGTTTGCTTTGGATGTGCTGGTTGCATTTGACAAAACCTTTCTATATATGTACGTTTTAATGGGTTCCAGAGACTTTCGTAAAAAAATGCGTTTTTAGTGATAAGGGGGTAGTCCATGCTTTTTTTCGAAAATCGATTGGAAACAAAAAAGTTTTGAACGGCAATGCAAAGGCCTGACCGTTATCTGTTCAACAACGTTAACCGCAACCTCTTACGAGCCTTATTTTGGAAGTTATGGCCATATTAAGATTTTTAGTTTTTGGGTTGAAACAAGAAAGATTAACTTTGAATCAAAATTTCTCTGCAACCAGAGCCCACACAATGCTCTAGTTTTCAGCAATGGATAGCTCTCCAAAAACTGATTAAGCGGTTAGCAAACCGCAAGGCCTTCCGAGCCTTATTTGTGGAACTGTAGACATCCAAAGTCATGCAAACTTTCAAAACTCAAAAAAATCGATTTTAATGGATTTACTTTGAATTAAGATATCTCCGCAACCAGACCTCCTAGAATGTTCTAGTTTTCAGCTATGGATAGCTCTTGAAAAACCAATTAAGCGTTTTGCAAGCGAAAATGACGTCATAGCCTTATTTGCGGAACTGTAGGCATCCAAAGTCATACAAGCCTTCATAACTCAAAAAAATAACTTTGAATGCAAATATCTCGAAAACTAGACCTTATAAAAGGGTTTGCTTTGGATGTGCTGGTTGCATTTGACAAAACCTTTCTATATATGTACGTTTTAATGGGTTCCAGAGACTTTCGTAAAAAAATGCGTTTTTAGTGATAAGGGGGTAGTCCATGCTTTTTTTCGAAAATCGATTGGAAACAAAAAAGTTTTGAACGGCAATGCAAAGGCCTGACCGTTATCTGTTCAACAACGTTAACCGCAACCTCTTACGAGCCTTATTTTGGAAGTTATGGCCATATTAAGATTTTTAGTTTTTGGGTTGAAACAAGAAAGATTAACTTTGAATCAAAATTTCTCTGCAACCAGAGCCCACACAATGCTCTAGTTTTCAGCAATGGATAGCTCTCCAAAAACTGATTAAGCGATTAGCAAACCGCAAGGCCTTCCGAGCCTTATTTGTGGAACTGTAGACATCCAAAGTCATGCAAACTTTCAAAACTCAAAAAAATCGATTTTAATGGATTTACTTTGAATTAAGATATCTCCGCAACCAGACCTCCTAGAATGTTCTAGTTTTCAGCTATGGATAGCTCTTGAAAAACCAATTAAGCGTTTTGCAAGCGAAAATGACGTCATAGCCTTATTTGCGGAACTGTAGGCATCCAAAGTCATACAAGCCTTCATAACTCAAAAAAATAACTTTGAATGCAAATATCTCGAAAACTAGACCTTATAAAAGGGTTTGCTTTGGATGTGCTTGTTGCATTTGACAAAACCTTTCTATATATGTACGTTTTAATGGGTTCCAGAGACTTTCGTAAAAAAATGCGTTTTTAGTGATAAGGGGGTAGTCCATGCTTTTTTTCGAAAATCGATTGGAAAAAAAAAAGTTTAGTTTTGAACGGCAATGCAAAGGCCTGACCGTTATCTGTTCAACAACGTTAACCGCAACCTCTTACGAGCCTTATTTTGGAAGTTGTGGCCATATTAAGATTTTTAGTTTTTGGGTTGAAACAAGAAAGATTAACTTTGAATCAAAATTTCTCTGCAACCAGAGCCCACACAATGCTCTAGTTTTCAGCAATGGATAGCTCTCCAAAAACTGATTAAGCGGTTAGCAAACCGCAAGGCCTTCCGAGCCTTATTTGTGGAACTGTAGACATCCAAAGTCATGCAAACTTTCAAAACTCAAAAAAAATCGATTTTAATGGATTTACTTTGAATTAAGCTATCTCCGCAACCAGACCTCCTAGAATGTTCTAGTTTTCAGCTATGGATAGCTCTTGAAAAACCAATTAAGCGTTTTGTAAGCAAAAATGACGTCATAGCCTTATTTGCGGAACTGTAGGCATCCAAAGTCATACAAGCCTTCATAACTCAAAAAAATAACTTTGAATGCAAATATCTCGAAAACTAGACCTTATAAAAGGGTTTGCTTTGGATGTGCTGGTTGCATTTGACAAAACCTTTCTATATATGTACGTTTTAATGGGTTCCAGAGACTTTCGTAAAAAAATGCGTTTTTAGTGATAAGGGGGTAGTCCATGCTTTTTTTCGAAAATCGATTGGAAACAAAAAAGTTTTGAACGGCAATGCAAAGGCCTGACCGTTATCTGTTCAACAACGTTAACCGCAACCTCTTACGAGCCTTATTTTGGAAGTTGTGGCCATATTAAGATTTTTAGTTTTTGGGTTGAAACAAGAAAGATTAACTTTGAATCAAAATTTCTCTGCAACCAGAGCCCACACAATGCTCTAGTTTTCAGCAATGGATAGCTCTCCAAAAACTGATTAAGCGGTTAGCAAACCGCAAGGCCTTCCGAGCCTTATTTGTGGAACTGTAGACATCCAAAGTCATGCAAACTTTCAAAACTCAAAAAAAATCGATTTTAATGGATTTACTTTGAATTAAGCTATCTCCGCAACCAGACCTCCTAGAATGTTCTAGTTTTCAGCTATGGATAGCTCTTGAAAAACCAATTAAGCGTTTTGTAAGCAAAAATGACGTCATAGCCTTATTTGCGGAACTGTAGGCATCCAAAGTCATACAAGCCTTCATAACTCAAAAAAATAACTTTGAATGCAAATATCTCGAAAACTAGACCTTATAAAAGGGTTTGCTTTGGATGTGCTGGTTGCATTTGACAAAACCTTTCTATATATGTACGTTTTAATGGGTTCCAGAGACTTTCGTAAAAAAATGCGTTTTTAGTGATAAGGGGGTAGTCCATGCTTTTTTTCGAAAATCGATTGGAAACAAAAAAGTTTTGAACGGCAATGCAAAGGCCTGACCGTTATCTGTTCAACAACGTTAACCGCAACCTCTTACGAGCCTTATTTTGGAAGTTATGGCCATATTAAGATTTTTAGTTTTTGGGTTGAAACAAGAAAGATTAACTTTGAATCAAAATTTCTCTGCAACCAGAGCCCACACAATCCAAAGTCATGCAAACTTTCAAAACTCAAAAAAATCGATTTTAATGGATTTACTTTGAATTAAGATATCTCCGCAACCAGACCTCCTAGAATGTTCTAGTTTTCAGCTATGGATAGCTCTTGAAAAACCAATTAAGCGTTTTGCAAGCGAAAATGACGTCATAGCCTTATTTGCGGAACTGTAGGCATCCAAAGTCATACAAGCCTTCATAACTCAAAAAAATAACTTTGAATGCAAATATCTCGAAAACTAGACCTTATAAAAGGGTTTGCTTTGGATGTGCTGGTTGCATTTGACAAAACCTTTCTATATATGTACGTTTTAATGGGTTCCAGAGACTTTCGTAAAAAAATGCGTTTTTAGTGATAAGGGGGTAGTCCATGCTTTTTTTCGAAAATCGATTGGAAAAAAAAAAGTTTAGTTTTGAACGGCAATGCAAAGGCCTGACCGTTATCTGTTCAACAACGTTAACCGCAACCTCTTACGAGCCTTATTTTGGAAGTTGTGGCCATATTAAGATTTTTAGTTTTTGGGTTGAAACAAGAAAGATTAACTTTGAATCAAAATTTTTTCTGCAACCAGAGCCCACACAATGCTCTAGTTTTCAGCAATGGATAGCTCTCCAAAAACTGATTAAGCGGTTAGCAAACCGCAAGGCCTTCCGAGCCTTATTTGTGGAACTGTAGACATCCAAAGTCATGCAAACTTTCAAAACTCAAAAAAAATCGATTTTAATGGATTTACTTTGAATTAAGATATCTCCGCAACCAGACCTCCTAGAATGTTCTAGTTTTCAGCTATGGATAGCTCTTGAAAAACCAATTAAGCGTTTTGTAAGCAAAAATGACGTCATAGCCTTATTTGCGGAACTGTAGGCATCCAAAGTCATACAAGCCTTCATAACTCAAAAAAATAACTTTGAATGCAAATATCTCGAAAACTAGACCTTATAAAAGGGTTTGCTTTGGATGTGCTGGTTGCATTTGACAAAACCTTTCTATATATGTACGTTTTAATGGGTTCCAGAGACTTTCGTAAAAAAATGCGTTTTTAGTGATAAGGGGGTAGTCCATGCTTTTTTTCGAAAATCGATTGGAAACAAAAAAGTTTTGAACGGCAATGCAAAGGCCTGACCGTTATCTGTTCAACAACGTTAACCGCAACCTCTTACGAGCCTTATTTTGGAAGTTATGGCCATATAAAGATTTTTAGTTTTTGGGTTGAAACAAGAAAGATTAACTTTGAATCAAAATTTCTCTGCAACCAGAGCCCACACAATGCTCTAGTTTTCAGCAATGGATAGCTCTCCAAAAACTGATTAAGCGATTAGCAAACCGCAAGGCCTTCCGAGCCTTATTTGTGGAACTGTAGACATCCAAGGTCATGCAAACTTTCAAAACTCAAAAAAATCGATTTTAATGGATTTACTTTGAATTAAGATATCTCCGCAACCAGACCTCCTAGAATGTTCTAGTTTTCAGCTATGGATAGCTCTTGAAAAACCAATGCAAAGGCCTGACCGTTATCTGTTCAACAACGTTAACCGCAACCTCTTACGAGCCTTATTTTGGAAGTTGTGGCCATATTAAGATTTTTAGTTTTTGGGTTGAAACAAGAAAGATTAACTTTGAATCAAAATTTCTCTGCAACCAGAGCCCACACAATGCTCTAGTTTTCAGCAATGGATAGCTCTCCAAAAACTGATTAAGCGGTTACCAAACCGCAAGGCCTTCCGAGCCTTATTTGTGGAACTGTAGACATCCAAAGTCATGCAAGCTTTCAAAACTCAAAAAAATCGATAAAGCAAAATTAAAGTATTTCAAAACAACTTTTTGAAAACGTATACAAGTATTTTTAAAAAATTCGCGCAAATTTTTAAAAAATACTTGTATACGTTTTCAAAAAGTTATTTTGTAAGATTTTAATTTTGTTTTCAAAGATCTCCTTAAAATTTTAAAAATTACATAACATAAAATTTAAAAAATAAAATTAAAGTTTTTCTAAACAAGTTTTTGAAAACGTTACGCATCCGTTACGCATCCATTACGCATGCGTTACGCATCCGTTACGCATGCGTTACGCATCCGTTACGCATGCGTTACGCATCCGTTACGCATGCGTTACGCATCCGTTACGCATGCGTTACGCATCCGTTACGCATGCGTTACGCATCCGTTACGCATGCCTTACGCATCCGTTACGCATGCGTTACGCATCCGTTACGCATGCGTTACGCATCCGTTACGCATGCGTTACGCAACCATTACGCGTGCGTTACGCATCCGTTACGCATCCGTTACGCATCCGTTACCCGCGCGTTACGCATCCGTTACGCGTGCATTACGCATCCATTACGCATGCGTTAAAATTATTATTTCAAATGCTTAGATTACTAAGTTGTAGTATATAGTACTTACTTACTTTACTTTTGATGGCGCTCACAGCCCAGGATGGGCTTCGGCCTCAACTAACAAGCCCTTCCAGCCAGCTCTGTCCCTAGCTAGTCGCTTCCAGTTGCGCACACCGAGTGCTTTGATGTCGTCATTCACTTGATTGCGCCACCTGTTACGGGTTCTTTCTCTGCTGCGTACCCCATCGGGGTTGGATTCGAAGACTCGTCGGGCAGGTGCGTTGCTGTCCATACGCTCCACGTGCCCCAGCCATCTCAGCCGCTGTATTTTCAGCTTTTTGACCAGGTCAAAGTCGCTGTATAGCCCGTATAGCTCGTCGTTGAATCTTCTCCTCCATACTCCTTCGATACACACCTTAGACCGAAGAAACAGCGGTTGGCAAGAGTAATTCTTCGCTTGATCTCTGAACTGACGTCATTCTGCGATGTAAAAGTGGAGCCCAGGTAGACAAAGTCCTTGACAACTTCGAAGTTATATCTGTCCATCGTGATATTTTGCCCGAGTGGACGATGTTGAGATTCCTCTCTCGATGACAGCATATACTTCGCCTTGTCCTCATTAACCGCCAATCCCATTCTAGCCGCCTCCGATTCAATGCTCGCAAATGCCCCTGCCACAGCTCGCTTCGTTCTGCCGACAATGTCTATGTCATTCGCATATGCAAGCATTTGAACGGACTTTTGATAGATTGTACCGCTGGTGTTGACATGTGCGTTGCGTACAATGGCTTCAGGAACGATGTTGAATAGGTTGCATAATAACGCGTCGCCTTGCCTCAATCATTTCCCAACATCAAAGGAATCGGTGGTGTTCTTACCAATTTTGACGGAGCAGCGAGATTTCTCCATCGTCATCCTGCACAGGCGGACGAGTTTGGCAGGGATGCCGAGACTCGACATGGTTTTGTATAATTCATCCCTTTTCACACTATCATACGCGACTTTAAAATCGATAAAAAGGTGGTGTGTACCGATCTGGAATTCCCGGGATTTTTCTAAAATCTGTCGGAGTGTGAACATTTGATCGACGGTTGACTTGCCTGGCCTAAAACCGCACTGATAGGGGCCGATCAGATCGTTGACAAAAGGTTTTAAGCGGTCACACAGGATGGTCGACAAGATTTTATAAGCGACGTTTAGGAGACTAATTCCTCTGTAGTTGGTACATTTCAGAACATCTCCCTTTTTATGGATGGGGCACACTATACCGAGGTTCCATTCATTGGGCATACTTTCCTCCGACAAAATTTTGCAGATGAGCTGGTGTATGCTCCTAGCCAATTCATCTCCCGCTGATTTAAATAGTTCGGCTTGTAAGCTCTCCGCACCAGCAGCCTTGTACAACTTAAGTTTGGATATCGCCAGCCGCACTTCGGTTAGGTCGGGTGGACGGAACTCTTGGCCATCATCGTCTAAGTTGAACGGAGCGTTCTGGCTGTCTTCGCCATTAAGCAGTCTCTCATCTCGGCAGGCTTCCGTTCTAGCCTTGAATCCTTGGGTGGATCGCTTCACCCTCTGATAAAATTTTCGAACATCTCCCCTACCGCTACAACCCTCAATAGACTCAACCGCCCGCTTCTCGTGCTCAATCTTTTTCCTCCTGAGAAGTCGGCGTTCCTCTTTTCGTTTCAGCCCGTAAAGCTCCCGGGCCACTCTCTCAGCAGCTCTTGTTCGAGTCTGCAGCATTGCCTGGTAGGCCTCGTCCTTAGCTGCATGCACTAGCCAGCACTCTTCATCGAACCAGGGGTTTTGTTGTATTCGCCTAGTGAAACCCAGCACATCAGAGGCGGCACTTCTGATGGCTTGTTGACAGTGTTCCCACTGGTCCTCTGCGCTTGATGCTGGTGGCAGACCTCCTGAGAGATTAAGAGTTACGTGGTCTGCAAAAGCTCTGGCGGTCTCTTGCGATTTAAGCTTCTCGACATCGAATCTTTTCACAGCATCTGCTCTGCGTTGTCGCGTCATGGATATCCGCATACGTAGTCTAGCTACCACCAGGTAGTGATCCGAGTCAATGTTGGCCCCTCGAAACGTTCGGACGTCCAAGATACTGGAAGCATGTCTCGCGTCTATCGCAACGTGGTCGATTTGGTTGACGGTTAGTTGATCACGCAACCGCCACGTCCCCTTGTGTATATTGAGGTGTGGGAAGTAGGTGCTTGAGATGATGACATTTCGCCCCGCTGCAAAGTCTGCCAGCCTGTGTCCGTTGCCGGAAGTTTCGTCGTGTTGGCTGTGTCCTCCGACTATCGAACCAAAGCCGCCCTCCTTTCCGAATCTTGCGTTGAAGTCACTAAGAATGATCTTCACGTCGTACTTCGGGCACATATCATACTTTGTCTCCAGGAGATCGTAGAATGCTTCTTTGGTTGAGTCCTCTCTCCTTTAATGGGGGCGTCAGCGAAATGTTCTTATATTTGCCTTTGATGCGGATTGTAGTTTTCCTAGAGTATGATACATCTATGGATAGGTGGCACCTCTTTACTTAATTACTTATGCAGGCGCCACTGTCGCGTAAAGCACGCGTAACGCATGCGTAACGCATGCGTAACGCATGCGTAATGCGAGCGTAACGCGGGCGTAACGCGAGCGTAAAGCAAGCGTAACGCATGCGTAATGCGTGCGTAGAGCGCTACGCATCCGTTACGTATGCGTTACGCATCCGTTACGCATGCGTAACGGATGCGTAAGGCATGGGTATCGTTACGCCTCCGTTACTCATGCGTTACGCATGTGTTACGCATCCGTTACGGATGCGTAACGCATGCGTAATGGATGCGTAACACGTGCGTTCTTGAGATCCTGTACGGTCTTGAGATCCTCAATGGCCTGAGATCCTGAACGGTCTTGATATCCTGAACGTTCTTGAGATCTTGAACGGTCCTGAGGTCTGTGAATGGTTCTGAGATCCAGAACGGTCTTGAGATCCTGAACGGTCTTGAGATCTTGAACGGTCTTGATATCCTGAACGATCTTGAGATCTTGAACGGCCTTGAAATCTTGAACGGTCCTGAGGTCTTTGAACGGTCCTGAGATCCTGAACGGTCTTTAGATCCTGAACGGACTTAAGATCTTGAACGGTCCTGAGGTCTTTGAACGGTCCTGATATCCTGAACGGTCTTGAGATTTTGAACGGTTCTGAGGTCTTTGAACGGTCCTGAGATCCTACACGGTTTTGAGATCCTGCACGGTCTTCAAATCTTGAACGGTCCTGAGGTATTGAACGGTGCTGAGATCTTGAACGGTCCTGAAGTCTTTGAACGGTCTTGAGATCCTGAACGGTCTTGAGATCCTGAACGGTCTTGAGATCTTGAACGGTCCTGAGGTCTTGAACGGTCGTGAGGTCTTTGAACGGTCCTGAGATCCTGAAAGGTCTTGAGACCCTGAACGGTCTTGAGGTCTTTGACCTCATGCGCATGCGTAACGCATGCGTAACGGATGCGTAACGCATGCGTAACGGATGCGTAACGCATGCGTAACGGATGCGTAACGCATGCGTAACGGATGCGTAACGCATGCGTAACGGATGCGTAATGCACGCGTAACGGATGCGAAACGCATGCGTAACGCATGCGTAACGGATGCGTAACGCATGCGTAATGGATGCGTAACGCACGCGTAATGGATGCGTAACGCACGCGTAACGGATGCGTAGCGGATGCGTAACGCATGCGTAACGGATGCGTAACGGATGCGTAACGGATGCGTAACGGATGCGTAACGCATGTGTAAGGGATGCGTAACGGATGCGTAACGGATGCGTAACGCATGCGTAATGGATGCGTAATGCACGCGTAACGGATGCGTAAGGCATGCGTAACGGATGCGTAACGCACGGGTAACGGATGCGTAACGGATGCGTAACGGATGCGTAACGCACGCGTAATGGTTGCGTAACGCATGCGTAACGGATGCGTAACGGATGCGTAACGCATGCGTAACGGATGCGTAACGCATGCGTAACGGATGCGTAACGCATGCGTAACGGATGCGTAACGCATGCGTAACGGATGCGTAACGCATGCGTGACGCATGCGTTACGCATCCGTTACGCATCCGTTATGCATGCGTTACGCATCCGTTACGCATGCGTTACGCATCCGTTACGCATGCGTTACGCATCCGTTACGCATGCGTTACGCATCCGTTACGCAGGCGTTACGCAACCATTACGCGTGCGTTACGCATCCGTTACGCATCCGTTACGCATCCGTTACCCGTGCGTTACGCATCCGTTACGCATGCCTTACGCATCCGTTACGCGTGCATTACGCATCCATTACGCATGCGTTACGCATCCGTTACGCATCCGTTACGCATCCCTTACGCATGCGTTACGCATCCGTTACGCATCCGTTACGCATCCGTTACGCATCCGTTACGCATGCGTTACGCATCCGCTACGCATCCGTTACGCGTGCGTTACGCATCCATTACGCGTGCGTTACGCATCCATTACGCATGCGTTACGCATCCGTTACGCATGCGTTACGCATGCGTTTCGCATCCGTTACGCGTGCATTACGCATCCGTTACGCATGGGTTACGCATCCGTTACGCATGCGTTACGCATCCGTTACGCATGCGTTACGCATCCGTTACGCATGCGTTACGCATCCGTTACGCATGCGTTACGCATCCGTTACGCATGCGTTACGCGTGCGTTACGCATCCGTTACGCATGCGTTACGCATGCGCATGAGGTCAAAGACCTCAAGACCGTTCAGGGTCTCAAGACCTTTCAGGATCTCAGGACCGTTCAAAGACCTCACGACCGTTCAAGACCTCAGGACCGTTCAAGATCTCAAGACCGTTCAGGATCTCAAGACCGTTCAGGATCTCAAGACCGTTCAAAGACTTCAGGACCGTTCAAGATCTCAGCACCGTTCAATACCTCAGGACCGTTCAAGATTTGAAGACCATGCAGGATCTCAAAACCGTGTAGGATCTCAGGACCGTTCAAAGACCTCAGAACCGTTCAAAATCTCAAGACCGTTCAGGATATCAGGACCGTTCAAAGACCTCAGGACCGTTCAAGATCTTAAGTCCGTTCAGGATCTAAAGACCGTTCAGGATCTCAGGACCGTTCAAAGACCTCAGGACCGTTCAAGATTTCAAGGCCGTTCAAGATCTCAAGATCGTTCAGGATATCAAGACCGTTCAAGATCTCAAGACCGTTCAGGATCTCAAGACCGTTCTGGATCTCAGAACCATTCACAGACCACAGGACCGTTCAAGATCTCAAGAACGTTCAGGATATCAAGACCGTTCAGGATCTCAGGCCATTGAGGATCTCAAGACCGTACAGGATCTCAAGAACGCACGCGTTACGCATCCATTACGCATGCGTTACGCATCCGTTACGCATCCGTTACGCATGCGTAACGGATGCGTAACGCACGCGTAACGGATGCGTAACACATGCGTAACGCATGAGTAACGGAGGCGTAACGATACCCATGCCTTACGCATCCGTTACGCATGCGTAACGGATGCGTAACGCATACGTAACGGATGCGTAGCGCTCTACGCACGCATTACGCATGCGTTACGCTTGCTTTACGCTCGCGTTACGCCCGCGTTACGCTCGCATTACGCATGCGTTACGCATGCGTTACGCATGCGTTACGCGTGCTTTACGCGACAGTGGCGCCTGCATAAGTAATTAAGTAAAGAGGTGCCACCTATCCATAGATGTATCATACTCTAGGAAAACTACAATCCGCATCAAAGGCAAATATAAGAACATTTCGCTGACGCCCCCATTAAAGGAGAGAGGACTCAACCAAAGAAGCATTCTACGATCTCCTGGAGACAAAGTATGATATGTGCCCGAAGTACGACGTGAAGATCATTCTTAGTGACTTCAACGCAAGATTCGGAAAGGAGGGCGGCTTTGGTTCGATAGTCGGAGGACACAGCCAACACGACGAAACTTCCGGCAACGGACACAGGCTGGCAGACTTTGCAGCGGGGCGAAATGTCATCATCTCAAGCACCTACTTCCCACACCTCAATATACACAAGGGGACGTGGCGGTTGCGTGATCAACTAACCGTCAACCAAATCGACCACGTTGCGATAGACGCGAGACATGCTTCCAGTATCTTGGACGTCCGAACGTTCCGAGGGGCCAACATTGACTCGGATCACTACCTGGTGGTAGCTAGACTACGTATGCGGATATCCATGACGCGACAACGCAGAGCAGATGCTGTGAAAAGATTCGATGTCGAGAAGCTTAAATCGCAAGAGACCGCCAGAGCTTTTGCAGACCACGTAACTCTTAATCTCTCAGGAGGTCTGCCACCAGCATCAAGCGCAGAGGACCAGTGGGAACACTGTCAACAAGCCATCAGAAGTGCCGCCTCTGATGTGCTGGGTTTCACTAGGCGAATACAACAAAACCCCTGGTTCGATGAAGAGTGCTCGCTAGTGCATGCAGCTAAGGACGAGGCCTACCAGGCAATGCTGCAGACTCGAACAAGAGCTGCTGAGAGAGTGGCCCGGGAGCTTTACGGGCTGAAACGAAAAGAGGAACGCCGACTTCTCAGGAGGAAAAAGATTGAGCACGAGAAGCGGGCGGTTGAGTCTATTGAGGGTTGTAGCGGTAGGGGAGATGTTCGAAAATTTTATCAGAGGGTGAAGCGATCCACCCAAGGATTCAAGGCTAGAACGGAAGCCTGCCGAGATGAGAGACTGCTTAATGGCGAAGACAGCCAGAACGCTCCGTTCAACTTAGACGATGATGGCCAAGAGTTCCGTCCACCCGACCTAACCGAAGTGCGGCTGGCGATATCCAAACTTAAGTTGTACAAGGCTGCTGGTGCGGAGAGCTTACAAGCCGAACTATTTAAATCAGCGGGAGATGAATTGGCTAGGAGCATACACCAGCTCATCTGCAAAATTTTGTCGGAGGAAAGTATGCCCAATGAATGGAACCTCGGTATAGTGTGCCCCATCCATAAAAAGGGAGATGTTCTGAAATGTACCAACTACAGAGGAATTAGTCTCCTAAACGTCGCTTATAAAATCTTGTCGACCATCCTGTGTGACCGCTTAAAACCTTTTGTCAACGATCTGATCGGCCCCTATCAGTGCGGTTTTAGGCCAGGCAAGTCAACCGTCGATCAAATGTTCACACTCCGACAGATTTTAGAAAAATCCCGGGAATTCCAGATCGGTACACACCACCTTTTTATCGATTTTAAAGTCGCGTATGATAGTGTGAAAAGGGATGAATTATACAAAACCATGTCGAGTCTCGGCATCCCTGCCAAACTCGTCCGCCTGTGCAGGATGACGATGGAGAAATCTCGCTGCTCCGTCAAAATTGGTAAGAACACCACCGATTCCTTTGATGTTGGGAAATGATTGAGGCAAGGCGACGCGTTATTATGCAACCTATTCAACATCGTTCCTGAAGCCATTGTACGCAACGCACATGTCAACACCAGCGGTACAATCTATCAAAAGTCCGTTCAAATGCTTGCATATGCGAATGACATAGACATTGTCGGCAGAACGAAGCGAGCTGTGGCAGGGGCATTTGCGAGCATTGAATCGGAGGCGGCTAGAATGGGATTGGCGGTTAATGAGGACAAGGCGAAGTATATGCTGTCATCGAGAGAGGAATCTCAACATCGTCCACTCGGGCAAAATATCACGATGGACAGATATAACTTCGAAGTTGTCAAGGACTTTGTCTACCTGGGCTCCACTATTACATCGCAGAATGACGTCAGTTCAGAGATCAAGCGAAGAATTACTCTTGCCAACCGCTGTTTCTTCGGTCTAAGGTGTGTATCGAAGGAGTATGGAGGAGAAGATTCAACGACGAGCTATACGGGCTATACAGCGACTTTGACCTGGTCAAAAAGCTGAAAATACAGCGGCTGAGATGGCTGGGGCACGTGGAGCGTATGGACAGCAACGCACCTGCCCGACGAGTCTTCGAATCCAACCCCGATGGGGTACGCAGCAGAGAAAGAACCCGTAACAGGTGGCGCAATCAAGTGAATGACGACATCAAAGCACTCGGTGTGCGCAACTGGAAGCGACTAGCTAGGGACAGAGCTGGCTGGAAGGGCTTGTTAGTTGAGGCCGAAGCCCATCCTGGGCTGTGAGCGCCATCAAAAGTAAAGTAAGTAAGTACTATATACTACAACTTAGTAATCTAAGCATTTGAAATAATAATTTTGCATTTTGTTGGTAATCTTTTTTTAAACAGTCGCGATGTAAAAGCTTATCACACCACACACCCTCACCTCCCGCTCTACTATTTCTAAACACAAAACTAACAAATGAAACTAAAATAGTAAATTGATGATCGTTCAAAGTGTGAAGATTAATGATGAAGTGTTGAAAATAAAACTCAATTTATAATTTTATTATTGTAACTTAAAAGTTTATATTTGAGTCCATTTAAGAGCATAATTTAAACTTAAAACTAAATCTTAAAAAAGTAAAAAATATCATATTTACAAAAATAAAATGATAAATTCTGAATACCTCAGTGAAATTTCTAATGTAAAACATTTTTTTTTTAAATATTCCAAAAGTAGAAATGTTTGACAAATGATGCTTATTTAAATAAAAGTTAATGCTGTTCTCACATAATGTATATCTTACATCCTCTATTTATAATACATCTTAAATCTAATCAATATAAAACATCTCTCTGGGGACATGTTTCAAAAGTTGATTGGCCAATTGACCGAATTCATGGGCCAATTTCTTTTGTAACTGAGGTCGCATCGCATCAACAACTAACCTCCCATTATCACGGAGAAACAGGTTGGTTGCTTCGGCTAAAATAAAATAAAATGAAATTTAATTATTACACATCAGTTTGCCATAAAACAGAAACAAATTAAATTTCTCACTTAAGATACGATTGTTATTGAAAGCCCTTGATATACTCATTTCGATATTCTTGACATCAAGTTCAATATTAAGTGCGTCGACATGCAGGTAAGTGCCACCGGGCTTTTCGCTTGTTGAAACTTTTCCAGTCAGCTTGGCAAGGACTCCATCTTTAAATTAAAATAAAAAAACAGAAATATAATTATTTGAGGTTGGTCTATAAAATGTTTATAATATGTAATTATTATAATTATTACCGAAAACAGAATGGAATTCTCCACCTCCTGAAGCTGGAATTATTAGTAGAACTCCAGAGCTCGTATACTTGGCTTCAATTCTCAGTTTTGGCATAGCAATTTTAGCCTCGAATGGTTCACCGTTTTGGCTTAGTTTCATTGACTTTACTTGAAAATCACTGGCACCAAATACTTCCATGTTCTTCAAGGTAATCTTGTACCCCCGTGGACCATCGGTTAATTGCAGAGATAGTGAGTTCATTTTGAATGGTTCCACGGACGGCAGCTATAATTATAGAGATGGAGAAACTATTATTAATCGCGAATTTAATTGAGGCTCTACCTACAATGTAAGCTTTTCTTAAAATGTTTTCTTTGATATTGTAAATTAGTTTCTTTTTGACACTGCCATTACTTACTAAAATTGTTTTTAAAGCCTATGCTGATGCGAAACGAAAAATCCTATACAAAAATGACATGACGAAATCATAATCGAAAAATTTCTATGTGCCTTTCGTTCTGTGGTACGCTGTTCGACCAACAAAATTGATTATTATCCAGATCGCTTTGACAAGTCTCCACTTTATAATTGCCCGGACAATTAATTGTGTGCGGAAAAATGACATTTGGGTTTGTTCGGGTTTTTATTAGTTGTTTTTGTTTCTTTCATTACAGCATGGCTTTTCTTTGATTTTTTCTTTAAATTTTATTTTATTTATTTGCAATTTGTGAAACTCTATATGAATATTTTTCTGCTGTGTTTTCGTAAGCATTTCGTTTATTTTTGCAGACCACAGGAAAATTTCGTTTCGCATCAGCAGCGTACTAGGCTTTAGCAGCGTATGTACTAGCATTGAGTTTATACTTAGGGAGTAAATGGATCCAGTATTGATTATCACTGGTTCTTGTTCTAGGTGCAAATAAGGGCGCCATCTATATTGGTGATATCTTAACTCTGACGTGGTTCCTCTATGTGTATAAACTCAATGGTACTAGGCTTATAGCAGTAATGGCGTAGTAAGCTCTTTGAGATCGGAGGGTAGGATATGTATTGGCCTCTACTACATCTTTACTAGAAGAAGATCGACACCACCCAGCCTTAGATATATCTCTAAATATGAATCACACAAAAAAAAAAAATGTTAAAAAAGTAGCCAAGTTCTTCTACATATACTCGTATACAAAAACCTTTGCGTAACAAGTCAGCCGTAAAATGTAGTGAGATCTAAAAGTTTGCCAAGTCCTTAGTTTATTGATGTAAAATATCAAATATTTTAAGTAGAGTTATATGGAAGTACCTCAAAATTATCAGATAAATCTGTTATTTAATGGTTACTGACTTTAAATGAGTTGGTTTACTTGGAAAGTTTTCTTTTATTACCTTATTAAAAACCAACTCAATTTAAGTCAAGTCAGTAATCATTAAATAACAGATTTCTCTTAAAATTTTGAGGTTCTTCCATATTACTCTACTTAAAATATTTGATATTTAACATCAATAAACTTGGCGTACTTTTACTTTACTTTAAACGGCTGACTTGTTACGCAAAAGTTTTTGTACATAGAAGAACTTGGCTACTTTTTTAACATTTATGTTTTTGGCGTGATTTCAATACTTTTTGCAGGAAAAGTGAGTGGAATAAACGCCCAATAAGAGCTTTACAAGGAAAATTAAGTTTTTAATGTATGCCTTTTGTATGTACAACATGTTATACACCTCTACCAATTTTCATAAGTTAGAACTGCTCCATTGAAATGATAATAGTTAATAAAAAGTAGGTGGATGAAAATTCCCTGCATGACAAATTTCATGATTTCTACTTTTTCTTTGTATACACCTGAAAACTAACCGCTTTACCAAATTTCATAACCCTGCTCAAATCGGAAGTGCTCTCAATATATTTAATATTAATTCTGTGAAAATGTATGGTTGCCACGCCCACTGAATATAAAATCTCAAATTAGTCCTATCGCTCTACCAAATTTCATTATTCTACGACAATCAGAAGTTCTTCAAATAATTGATATCAATTCTGAGAAAATGGGCGGGTACCACACACTTGAATGGATAATTTAAAAATTTCAAATATCTTCTTTGTATTGACCACATGATCAACCAGTCTACCAAATTTTATTATTCTACAACAATCCGAAGTGATCCACATAATTAATAACAATTCTGATCAAATTGGCGGATACCACGTCCCCTGAATGTTAAATATCAAATATTAAAATTTAGCCTTTGTTTGCAGTTCAATCCCTACCGCTCTACCAAATTTCATAATTCTACGACAACCAGTAGTGCTCCATATAATTGCTATCAATTCTGCGAAAATTGGCGAATGCCACGCCCTCTGAATGTAAAATCTCAAATTTTAAAATTTGTCATTTTTTCTTTCCCTTCTAGTTTTACCGTTCTACCAAATCTCATCATTTTACGACAATCAGCAGTGGTCCTCATAATTGATATCAATTCTATTCAAATGGGTGGGTGCCACGCCCCTGAATGTAAAATCTTAAATTTTTGTTTTTTTTCCTTTGTATACACCACAAAGCCTAACGTTGTGCGAAATAACAAGATTCTACGATGTCGGGAAGTGCTCCATAATTTTGATGATCTGTCAGTGAGTGAGTGAGTCAGTCAGTCAGTTACGGTTTTTGCGATTTTTGCAGTCTTATATCTCGGGAACCACTAATGCTAAATGATTGAAATTTGGCGAGTTGCCTAAACATAGCAAATGCTGCGAGTTTGAAGTTTCTGACTTTATTGGTACTAAAAATAAAGGGGTGTCGAAAATAGCCTGAGTTTGATCCTGTAAAAATGGTGTAGTTCACTACAGTGTCCTTCAATATGTGTATTCCTTCTGTTAATTTTAAGAATAAACTTCCATATACATTTTTATTATTTGGTTATATTTTTATATTTTTTTGTACGACAAAACAAAAGTGTTTACCCTTTCAGGAAATTGAGGTCTCGCACTGTTAAAATACATAAACAAAAAACAAATTTAAAATTTTGGTTGCTCGTGTGTCGTATATTTTGACAATGGGACCTTTAAGATCTCATTTAGCTGAATTTAGTTGGGTAGAACTAGGTTCAATAAAAAAAAATTTAAATCCATCAATATAAATCCGTTTTATTGATCGGAAATGAAGGAAATGGCACTTTCAGTCAAACAATATGAAATTGAATGAACCTGTCCAATGATGCATTTACAGTTGAAGCATTGTCAGTCATATACCTAAATGTATATGCTTCTTTTCACAAAATAATGCCAATCTTCAAGATACATAAACTGTATAAAATATCAGAAAAGGATCAAAAGCCTATTTTTGCTTGAGGTTTGAAATAATATGCATAACGTTTTAGAAGGCTACCTAATTAGGTATACGATGTCAGCATAAAAATGGAAAAATTAAACGTTAGTTGCCCTTTACTTGTTTTTGTCGAACCACTTAACAGTGCCCCTCTGACCATTATAGTCCATAGATTGTTTTGTCATAGGCCAAACAAAACAGATTGAAAGATATGTAATTAATTTCATGACTCGAGGTTTTCATCACACATTAATTTCTTTCGTTATTCATAATTAAATGTTTCTTTTTCAATAACACATCATCTAACTATACAAACAAAGTCGTAGCCAGGGGGGATCACAGGAGTCTGATCCCCCCGAAATTTTTCAAAATGTGTTTATTGCTCCTACTTTCCTCTTAAAGAAAGTAAAGACCCATCCTATATTAATGATTGTCATCAAATTCGATGATAAATTGTTATCGACAGCAAAATCTATAAAAAGCTAGATACTTCTTGGCAGCTCGAGAACAACTAAGTTCGGAAAACTTAATTATTTTTTGGCAGTTAATTTGCAAAAAAATTCTTTTATTTTTCAGTTTGAGGGCTTGTTTCACAGTAACACGTAACAGTACTGCCACTTACGTGCGAAATATAGGATTATAGGATACAAAATACCAATTTTCTACTAACTCAGCCTGCGAAAATAACTAAAAAGTATCAATATGCAAAACTTAACTGCAACTTATTCCGGTAGGTGTTCACTGTGAAACTGGCCTTTAATGACCAACCCTTATCCCCAAATGTTTTTATAACCTTATGTTTACAGTGGTGTTATTGCTGAAAGTAATTAATATGTTTTCGAATACGTTGTGTTCTTTGCCTGATTTTACGGTGTTAATTTCGTGGTTTTCGAGACATCCAAACAAAAATTGAAAAAAACGCTCTTTTGCTTATTTGAGGTTCATATTAAATATTTTTTTTTTCAAAAAAGAGGAGTAAAATAATTTTTCTCTACAAATCTCAATTGAAAACAGATTTTTTTCTTTTCGAGAAAAAATTATTTTGTTAGTTGTTTTAGCTAAATAACTCTTCTCAATTTTTCATTATTCTGTTTTGGAATAGGCATAACACACCTAATCAACAACAGTTTGGTTCTTCCCGCATTAGAAAAGTCTTGTGTTTTTAATAGGTGGAGACTCCAGTGACGTCACACAAAGAGTTTCTCATGCCATTACGAGTTTCTTGTGTTCTTGAGTTACAAAAAACGGCTATTTTCATGTTTAGACTGGAATATCTGAATTCAGTGCATCAAAAGCTTTCGGAAAAATAAACACTAGTTAAAAATTTGATTTTGTAAGCAAGCAGTCATAAATCTTGCTTAAAAACAATGGCGCAAAATTTTAAGCACCCTATTGTTGAGGGCTTAACATTTTACTAGTTAATCCCGTATGATACTACATTTTGTTCTCATTTTTAATCCTAAGAATTTATCAATTTACTATCTATTCGAAAATTGTAAACCTTTTGCTAACTAGTAAACTGCATTTGTAGGGTTTGAATTTGATGAACACAATTATTGTTTTTATGTGTTGTAAATTAATTATTATAATATGTTGATGGAAACCCATCATGTGCTTTAAATAAGTATTCAATGTTTATCGAATCGTTTTAACTTCATTATTTCAAAAAAAAAAGAAGAAAAAAACTTGGGTACCAGCAGTAATCGAACCTGGAACCTTCGGGTCCTGGAGTAAAATTCACATATGGATTTAGTACGATACTTAAAAGATAAAATAGCCAGTTGGTGATTTTAACTTTAGTAAAATGTTAGGGAATAGTACGATGCTAAACTCGTTTAAGATTAGCAAAACGCAATTTTTAACCTAGTATCATACTAAAAATGATTTAACAACGTACTAAATCGTCTTAAATTTTGCGCCTTTAACTTTAGTAAAATTTTAGGGGATAGTACGATGCTAAACTCGTTTAAAATTAGCAAAACACAATTTTTAACCTAGTGTCATACTAAAAATGATTTAACAACTAAATCGTCTAAAATTTTGCGCCAATGACTCAAAATTTTAAACAGCCTTTTATTAAGGATTTAGTATGATACTATTTAAGATTTTTCTAATTCTTTAACAGTTTACCAAAATTTTCTAAATTTTAAATACTTTTTATTTAGTATCATACTTATACTACGTTTCCACCAGACACTTAACCGAGATTTAGCAAGATTATCACAAATCTCCTTGAAATATCGAAGATTTACCATACAAATTTTAATCTCCTCAAATGAAGATTTCAAATAAAACTTATTCAAATCTACTTGGAAACATTAGTTTGTCAAATCAAACAAAATTTTTTTTCAGAAAATAATTGTGGAACCGACCCATTTAAACGTCAATTTCGTTTATTGACAGATGGAAATGTAATCAAAAACTTTCTATCTATTTGATCTTTTTATGTAGTGGAAACAAAAAAACAAATCTAGTTACCTAAATCTCGGTTTAGTGGTTGGTGGAGACGTAGTATTAACCAATTTCCTTCGAAAACTTCAGCTGAACACGTCAAAAAAGGGACAGTTGTACAGTACGATACTAAAAGATTAAAAAGCCTTTTGATTATTTTAACTTTGGTAAAATATTAGGAGATAGTACGAAGCTTAACTCGTTTAAAAGTAGCAAAATACAATTTTCAACCTAATATCATACTAAAAATGATTTAACATCGTACTTAATCGACTAAAATTTTGCGCTAATGTTTTTTATGAAGCGTAACTTGCTGATAGCACATACCACCCCCCCCCCCTACGGCATTGTATGCAAATATGTACGTTGTGTTTAAATCGAGTTTGGTTTATAATTCTGTATTTGGCAAGATTCGATATTTCAAAATTCTGTTAACCCAGAAGTCTATAGGAATCCCAAAATGACAAAAAAATCTGCTACTTTTAATTCTGTATTCCGATAAAAAAATGCGCCCGCATTTTTGCATTCTCAAACATTTGATAGAAGCATTCAATAATAAAAGTATAAGTCAAAAATATATTTTCCTATTATCATATGAATTTATTAAAAGAAAAAAATATTTTAAGTGTTTTTATTGTGAATTATGTGATGACTGATTTGAATGCATAACACTGATGGTAATTTGCTAGTAATAAATATGTTAATTAGACAGCAGACACGAGAAACATTAGTTTTGCTATGTCAATTATAGGCATTTTACTATACTATAAAGTTAGGTACAAACAGTGTCATTGTGACGAGTACAATTTGTTACTTTATAGCAATAATCATTAAACAAAAAATGCAATTAAACAGTTAAATGATATGTTTTATGTAAGCACCGGTGATTTCCCGGTTTTGAAAGATAAATTATTACAAAAAAAACACTATTAGAATTTGAACCAACGACGATGAAGAACATTATGTAAGTTATCTGCCCTAGGGAGGTATCCGTGCGTCGGAGCGGAACATTCTCCGCAACGCATAGGTACTCCGTCAGAGAATAAAATTACATTCAAAGTGTCCGATTCGGAAAGGAAAAATGGGCATGACTGTATCGCACAAACTTGAAGTAACTTGAAGTTGACAATGTTCATATGTATTGGTTCCATAACATTACGATATCATTAAAAAGTTTTTAAAAACAAATGACCTCTTACATAAAAATTACTATAAATTTGTTATTTAAATAGCTAAAACAGATAGAGCTAAAAAAGAAGTATGCCATCTGATTTTTTTGATAAATATGAATTTATGAAAAAAAAAAAAAATTTCAAAAATCGTTAGAGCGGTTTTCTTAAAAATTAATTTTGTATGCATACAAATTTTGGAACATTTTTAAAAATAAAATTTACTACGCCAACTTTTAGAATATAAAATACAAATTTACACAAAGTTAAAAAAATATTCGTTGCCTCGTTTTCAAGATATTGAATTTTGAAAACAAAATTCAATATATTTTTAAAAATCCAATTTTTTTTTTTTTTAATTGTATATACGAAATTGTTAAAACTATAAAGGACCGCTTACATAAAAAATTTGGTTGAAATCGGTGTAGCCGTTAACAAGAAATTTGAAAACCACAAAAATCGGTTCTATGACAGGTACCTGCCGTTAATAACCGTTATAAAAAAATTGTTTCTACTAAATTATTAACTATAGCAATTATAGTAGCTCGTAATTTTTTTTTCGAAATCGTTAGAGCCGTTTTTGAAATAAATCAATTTTCTTATACTGGTTGTATGGCAGGTACCGTTATTTGTTGAGCTAAACAAATATTTCAATCTCTCCTCTTCCTTTAGGGAATCCCATAAGAACTTTAAGTCCAAAGTTTGAAGAAAATCGCAGACGGACAGACGGATAGACGGACAGACAGACAGACAGAATTGCGAGACCCACTTTTTTCGCGTTCTCTATCATCTTAATGTTAGGGAAAATTATTATCTCAAGTTTTTTTTTTTTTGCCCGAATCCTAATCTTGCCCTCCTATACTACGTATATCACAAGTAAAAATTCAAAATGCGACGACAAACGCACTGATTTGACATGTGACAGATTTAAGATTCTAATAGAGATTAACAAAAATATACCGACACATCATTATTCTTCCGATATATAGGTACATAGATATTCTCCCGATATTTCTGTATATAAAACATGAGAGGTACTTTAAAGGGATGAATACCATAGTACATAGCAAGTACCTAAGTATGCGAATATGAACGAAATTTGTACGCCGCCGCCGGCTTTAACTAGAAATCAAAATTTGGTGGTATATTGAATCGGTAAATATCGGTAAATATGTTCAAACAGATGTCAGTTGTCAAAAAGAATTCAAAAATAAATAATAAATCCTTGAACTAACATAAAGAAAAACACGAGAGTGAAAATGCAGTAACATCTTCTCTTGAGCTTGTAGTTTCATGGTAGGTACCTTGCATAAGTTTATGAGAGCTTGTATTGTGTAGTGCTTGTTTACTTTTATCCTGGAAACGTAAATTCAAGCAACAAGTACAAACAATTTCTTTCTTTAATTATATTTTGCATTTCTTACATTTTTCTTACAATTCACTGAAAATCGAAAACAATTTCCGCGAACAATTTCTGTCAGGAGGATTTCGAAATAATATTTTAAAATTTTCATCAAAAAACCCATTATATCGCATGTCAACCCAGAATGGCCGGGCTACACCAAAGAATGTCGGAAAAATGTTCTTTACAGCTGTTCGGATGAATACCTCGAAGCAAAAAGCCTCCGATTCGGAGGAAATCGGAGAATTTTCCGTTCCGACGGAAACTGATGACAAAAACAAAGATTCATCTTAAAATGCCCGATCTTGATGCATTAAACTTTTGTTTTAAAGTTTAAAAACAAATAAAATTTTAGAACTTCAAATCTTAACGGAAATGGCTAAATTATGGCTGCTAGAACGAGCATTTTTAAAGTTAATTTATATTTTGGGACATGTAACTATTAGTCTAAGAGCCCACAGCAAATTTTGGGGTGCGAAAGTGAACCAAACAAAATTTATATGAGTCGAAAGATGTATTAAGGCTGATAAAAGAAATGTAAGTTTTGTAGTCCCTGATGCCGGCTGTTAGGTGGGAGGGGAAATTTTCTAAAAAATTGACTTAAAACAGAAAAAAAAAACTATTAAAAAACAATGATAACACGTACAATGCCCCGTTATATTTTCATGAAATTATACAAATTTTCATGAATGTACCATTGTTTTTAAGGTATTATTTTTAAAGCTTACCAGTTTTACTGAAAAACAGTCATCTCTGCATAAAATTGACCATAACTATATGAAAGATGTATTAAGGCTGATAAAAGAAATGTAAGTTTTGTAGTCCCTGATGGCGGCTGTTAGGTGGGAGGGGAAATTTTCTAAAAAATTGACTTAAAACAGAAAAAAAAAACTATTAAAAAACAATGATAACACGTACAATGCCCCGTTATATTTTCATGAAATTATACAAATTTTCATGAATGTACCATTGTTTTTAAGGTATTATTTTTAAAGCTTACCAGTTTTACTGAAAAACAGTCATCTCTGCATAAAATTGACCATAACTTTTTTTAGGATGATTGTATCGCCTTAATTTTGATGTCATTAGATTGAGAATTGAAAAATACCCTAAAATCATGTATCATATGTCCAAATTATATCAATATAATTTTTTAATTTCTATAAGTCATACCTCCCCCTTTCCCCCTCCAAAAAACACCAGTGGGATACAGATATTTTTATGGACTCTTTTGATTCTTTATTTCTATGGTTAATGCGATATTCCCACCAAGTTTCAAAAATGTAAGAATTTTTTTCGGCATGATTTCCTATCTTAACTGGTTGCTGAAATGATAATTTAGCCGGATTTGTCTTATTTTTATGAGAAAGCTGGTTCATTTACTTTTTAATATCTTAAAAAGTAAAAGTCCTAGAATCATCCGGTTTTCAGTTTTTGACTACAAATTGATAAGGGCATTGAATTTTGGAATCAAAATTAGTATTTAATTACGAGAATTTTGCGAAAAAAAAATATTTTTTACGATTTTTAAATTTTTTTTTTTTTTCAAAATTTTGATATTCATTAATATTTCAAAAACTATTCATTGAAAGAACTTTATTTAAAAAGGAAATGAAAGAAGGGACTTCATGAAAATATAACAGGGCATTGTACGTGTTACCGTTGTTTTTTAATAATTTTGTTTTCTGTTTTAAGTCATTTTTTTTAGAAAATTACCCCTCCCACCTAACAGCCGCCACCGAGGACTGCAAGACTTGTATTTCTTTTATCAGCCTTAACACACCTTTCGACTCATATAATTTTTGTTTGGTTCATTTTCGCACCCCAAATCTGCTGTGCGCTCTAGGTCTATATCTTTGATTTTCCAACAAGATTCCACCCTATCCACTCTTCCAGGAGAGTTTTAAAGCTGGATTGAGATGACAAAAATGAAACCTATTCAAATGTCTTAAAAACCGTCGAAAACGTTTGCACCGGTCTATTTCAAAATTTTTTTTTGGACTCAGTTGACAGTTTAAAGGTGACGACGACGTCTTAATAAAAGCTTTCAGGGATTCCTGGGTCAAGATTTGGCTTAATTATTTAAACATTCAGAGAGAGTATATTTGAATTAACTTAAAAGCCCTATAATAGAGCTTTTTCAACAAAATGGCAGTCATACTGATTTGATTAGTAATGAACAAATACATACATATTAAATTAATGTTTAACAACAAAAAACTATAGGTCAACATTTATTTTCGTTTTTTATTTTTTTATAAAATTTTTCAAATCGCCTCAAACAAGCTACGCATTTTTGTATATACCTTTTGTTCAGTTTATTAAAACAACCATCAGGGATTTTCTATGGATTTTCCTCGTGATCCCGTCAGTCGTAAGTACGGCTGGCCACAGGACGAGAAAAGTCTCGGTCTCGGTCTCGCTTGACGGGACTGAGTCGAGACGAGACTGCCTTTTAAGCAACTGAGACGAGACGAGAAATTAACAGAGAGTCTAATATATTAAAAAATCCATTTGCACATATTCAAACTTCAATCGAAAATATTTCGTTCCAATAATCAAAAGGTTGTCCGGAAATCGTATTTTTCGGAGACGAGACCGAGACGAGACTTAGTTATACGAGACCACCACGAGACCAAGACGAGACTGACAATTTTCGATTTTAATGAGACCAAGACGAGATTAACAAAAGTCTCGCAGACTCTCGTCTCGTGGCCAGCTCTAGTCGTAATAAGTAAATGTTTTATCAAAATATGTACTAAATCACAGCTATTAAACTTTTCCAAGCAAAAATATTCCATATATATATTCAATATTCAATATTGACGGACGGGTAGTGCAATTATCAAGGATAACATGTCGATTCGATGATTCAATTTAAATCCATTTTTGTTTCTCCAAATTGATATTAACCAATTCATGCGTCGCGTCGCTTCTATTGAATAAATCATGAAACGGGTTAGCTATTGGAATTATTTTGTAGGAATGTAAGACCAATAAGTGATTGGCTTTCTTTTTTTTTAATTTTAAAAATTTTGACAAATTGACTTTTCACTCAATCACATTTTTAGTACACTAACATTTTGCAATAATTTTTACAAACTAATCATCGTTACCTCTTCAATTATTTTCCTCATGGATAAAGATCTCACAATTAGGTATAATCGAAATTTCTAGTATTCATAACGTACCTAAATCGACCTTTCTTCACATTATGATTATTTCTTTCTTTATAGGGCAAGTTTTGGATTCGTAAGAAAAATCAACTCGAAATATGAATTTTACTTAACGATTTTGCCCTATGGTTATAGAGAATACGGAAAAAATGTGTCCCGCAATTCTCAGTCAGTTTGTCTATTTGTCAGTCTGTCTCGAGCCTTGACCGGCAGCCTAAAGCATTGAAGCGTTTTTCTTAGAAATTACAAATATAATATTCAAAAACTTATTGCATTGGTATACCTACGTAGTGCCAAAGCTTTTACAAAATATATATTATTCGCTTTATCTTAAAAAACCTGCCACCTTTTCCACTTTCCGTCAATCGTGTTATTTTGCTAGTATGCCTCACGGAAATTATGTAACAAGCAAAAAACCAAACAAAAAAAAAAATCGAGAAATACAGTCTCTTGCCCCGGCAAGAAATTTCTATTCACATGTGCGAGCATGGCACACTCACTCAGTCAAGTCAAATCTCTTCAGTGAGTCTCTATTACCATTAATTGCATTCCCCCAGCCTTAATGTTTGCTCAATTTATTCGATTCTGCTATAAGTTGCTTATAATTTATAAACATATCCATTCGTCTAACAATAAGCTGCAAGTTGAAACAGCATTATAATCTACTCATGCTGCCATTGCAACTGTGCGATTTAGCAATTTCTTTTCCAATTCATCGATCGAGCCAGCCATAATGTTACAAGATCGGTGAATGTCATTGAACTATGATGCAATGTTTAAATTGTTTTGTTTTGTCTCCCTTAGTGTAAGTGTTGTCTAAGGACAACTACTGATGTCCTTAAGAACTTACCTCAATTTCAGGAATTCCACTTTTTAAGTACGGCCTCAAGTGCTCCAATGAACCCTTAAAACACGTCACGATGTCTGGGTCAGTTCTTTTACAAGGTTTAATGTATTCAGCTGAAATTGAATAAAAATGCAAAATTAAAACCAACTAGCCAAAAGAGGAAATTCAATAAAATGTAAGACTACCATGCATCATCATGATCATCATCATCATTATTTTACACATTTTGACAGTGGTAAACTATCAGATCAGATCGACCTTAAACTTGAAAATGTGTATAGGAGGCCAGCGATGGAACTTTATTTATTTTTTTTTTTTTTTTTTTTGGGTTAAAGCATTTAAAATTTCTCTTTTTTTAATGGCTTTTTCGAACTTAATGCAAATTGGTGTGGTCTTGACCTTGCGCTTGCATAGGTTAGTAAGCGAATTCAGTCGCCAAAATTACATGAAAACTTGTTTTGATCGAGGGCAGGTAGGTTTGTTTGTATCTTTATTTGTTTTCATTTTCTGCGACAACCGGCATCTGATTAATGATTATTTATACGAAAATCTGTAAGACCTTCTGCTTGCTCCAGAATTATTATTGTTATCTTATTGGTTTTAAATATTTTGGTAAACAGTAGGTATAGACATACATGTATGTATGTTTTTATACATGTATGCTTAATTATATATACAAAACAAATATTTAAAGTGCAGCAGTATTTTGGATAGTTTGAAGGAAAATGGACTTAAATAAATATTTATATTTTACTAGTGGGTCACACTCGCATGTATATATAATTGTACATCCTGTACTTGGTAGATACCTAGTTGTTCTTTTGGTTCAAGGCTTGAAAGTTGTTAAGCATTATAGATTTGAGGTATTGTAGATAGTATTTAAATAAAGTAAAATACGGCATAGGTTATTGTGTATGTTATAAGGACATCAGGTACTTTAAAAGAACTAGTTAAACCCGTCATGGTCTTGTTAAGTTTGGGCAAGGCACTAGTTTTAAGTAGCATGGCTGAGTTTCCAAAAATCGACCATTACAACTGACCACCCAAATCAATGCATGTACGGACGAACTTACGAGTAATTTGTTAATAATGTAGGTAAAGCATTAAAAAGCCGTAATTTTCCCCTCTTAACAACAGAGGTTAATTTCAATTTGTTAGCAAACATTTGGTCTGTTTCCGACCTTTTTCGCACTAATTCTGGCTAAATGTCAAAGCTGGAGAAGTGAGGATGAAATGCTCTCAAAGAGAAGAAAAATTGTAAAAATGCCGGAAACGGTTTGAGCACTTATTTGCACTAATTCGGACTACTTTTTAAACGTCAAAAGAAAATTATTCGACTAGAGTTGCCGAAGATCAGTCATATTCGAAATATTGAGTTTTCAAAAAAAAAAAAAATGATTTTAAATTTCACTTTATGTAATTAAAAAAAATAGTTCTTCAAAAATTAGTACAAGAAAATTAGTCAAAAAACAATAATTTTCTGTAACAAATAATACGACGGCAGAATTTTTGTTTACCTATTAAAAAAGCTAAAGCCCTGTTTTTCGGGACGACATATCCCTGGGGAAGTGGGGTTCGAGAGGTATTTGGCAAAAATGCACAAAAAAGCAACAATGCAATTCCGCATTGGAAGCTGCTGCGCCTACTCAAAAGAAATGTGACATATATCGTTAAAAAGTACTATAACCTGCAATAACATAGACGTCATTACCTTTTCAACGATGTATAACACATAACTGTGGAGTAGGTAGACCACTTCCCATTCTCCTTTGTTTAAAGTAAAATTATCTTTTATTTGTCATCAAAACTTATTTCTGCGTGGACAATATTGATGAAATTATGTAGTTTTTTTTACTTTTTCGCATTTTTCTCATTTCCCAAGAAACTATCGTAAAATTGTTCCTACGATAAAAATTGTAGAACACAAAGTTTAACAAATATTGATATATTTACTTTTGAAGATAATGCGATGTCCCAGTCAAGAGTTAAAGCTTTTGGAAAATTGTCTGATAAACCAATTAAGCCGATATAATGTAGTACAGTAAAGATAGACTTTTTCGTGGAACGAATTGTTGGTAAGCTTATTTCTTTATACATGAAAGAGAGCAATTAGAAAAGATTATATCTCTGGGTATTCGAGACGCCATGACACTGGCGGAATCCGCCATTTTGGAAAATGCTAAACGACGTATATCTCCGAAACTATTGATCTTAGAGAAAAAACTGTAATAAGAAGATGAAGAAATTTAAATATTAAAATATTGAAATTACTTCTGTTTTAAGTGGAGTGAATGAATAAAATTCAATTAAAAAGTACAAGTGACCTCAACTTCAGAAATTATTGTGTTTCGCCCAAGGTATAACAGTGGGCTCTTCAGTCAGTCTGTTATACCCTACTAAGACACAAATTTTGGTCGATGTTTACCGACTCTTATAAAAATCACAGCAAAAAGATACTGTTAACATCGACCAAAATTTGTGTCTTAGTAGGGTATAACAGACTGACTGAAGAACCCACTGTTATACCTTGGGCGAAACACATGAATTTCTGGAGTTGAGGTCACTTGTACTTTTTAATTGAAAAAACTGTAAGGCCAAGGTTGTAGGAAATTAAGCCATCTTTCGTTTATATGTACATTTTTTTCGTGCGGGCAAAATTTTCAAGTTTATGTCGTTTTATTTTTAAATTTTTGCAGTTACACATTTTTGACGTTCCCCCAAAAAAATTACGTGAATTACTATAGAAATAAGAGTTTTGGAACGCTAAATTTTCAACATTTTCATAAACGTTTGAAGATGATGCGATACCGCAGTCAAAAGTTACAGCCGTTTTGGAATTTGTATACATTTTAACGAGAAATTATTATTTTATTTACCCCAGAGTTTTCGTTTAAGCGCAACCAAAATGGCTGAAAATTTTGACTGCGGTACCACATAATCTTAAAAATATATCAAAATGTTAGAAATTTGGTATTTTAAAATTCTTATTTAACAAGTTATTCACGCTTGTTTATTCGGGAACGACAAAAATGTGTAAATGTAAAAAAAAAAAAATAAGTGCCCGCACCGAAAAAAATTTGTATGAACGAAAGATGGTTTAATTGCCTTACAGTTTTTCCTGTAAAATCAATAGTTTCGGAGATACAGGTCATTTCGCATTTTCCAAAATGGAGGATTTCCCCAGTGGTATGGCATGACGTCCCGAAAAATAGGACTTAATCTTTTCTAACAATCCTCTTTTAGGTCTTCTTCTTCATTAACCGGTGATTGGCGTGATCTCGAGGGGGACCACAACTCTCCCACTCACCTGCTTCTAAGGTTACACTTGTGGGGTTCGCCGGGTTGACCTCAAAAAACGTCGCCAACTAAACGCAGGTGTCGTGGCATTTGTTTCATCCAGGAGTTTTTGCGCCTTCCGCGATAGTGTTGGAACGTCTTGTGCTATTGCCTTTTGAACTGGGTTCTCATGGCATCTTTTAGGTATACCTACAAAATTCAGCCGTCCTGTATTTCGTTCCTCAAAAAAATCTATCTTTCCTGTTCTAAATGTAGTTACATACATACATTCAAAAATAAAAATATTTAATATTTTGAAAAAATTTGAAACAAAATAAAATGTGAAAATTGTAAAAAAGTATGGCATGGGTTAATGAACTCGGAAAATTTTTGTTGGTTCAATAATTTTTTCTTTCGGCATAAACTTTCGATTGACGAGGTATGCAAAAAAATGAGTTTGGGAAACAACGGACACCCTAATGTACATATACATTTATGAAGTAGATGTCCTACATACAAAAACAGAATCAAGCAAACATTGAACCCCAAATTAACTGCATATTTTTTTTTATTTCTGCAATTTATTCAGCCTTCGGATAATAATAATTTCAAGAACAATATGCTGTAAATGATATTAACTTGGATCATTAGGATTACACTCCCGGCTTTATACATGAAGCTGCCAGACGCCTTCGTGCTCAGCCTTTCGAAGTTTTAAATTGGTCAAAATAAAAGCTATTAAAATAAGATCTCCCTATCGTGATTTGAATTAATTGACTTTCATAAAATGTCTTCATGGTAACAAGATTTTGAATGGTTTTAAGTGATTTCTTTAATATTTTAATGTATTGTTATTTACATATATGGTGACTGTTTTATGCTACTGTAAATCTTCGAAATAAGGAAATTCTAGAAATAACCGTTCAGATTTTGGATTCAGCGACATTGATAAAAGTTCGAAATGGTTTGCTTTCAAAAATTAATTTTTTTGTAATAGAAGTTCGACCACTTGCTTTCTTCTGTTCTTAAATCAAGTTGATTTCGTAAAATCGTATTATCTAACTAAAACTGCAACAATTTAAACAAAATAAGTTTTAAGTAATTAAGTAAGATTTTTTTTTGTTGTAAAATTTTACGTAGTTATTTGGATTTAAATATTATATGCTTTTATTAATTTAAGTCAAGTTCCAGGATGCTTGCTTTTGAAAATATTTAAAAATAAAGGAACCAACTGTCTCACAAAAAATAAAAAGAATCCGCCTAAATTACCATTTCAGCAATCAGTGGATTATCAATCATCATCAGTTTAAATATTTTGAAAAGTTAAGGTCCTTGAATCGTACGGTTTTCAGTGTTTGACTACAAATTACTACGAGCAATAAATATTCAAAATAATGTGAAATTTAAAAAAATATGATTGTACAAAAAAAATTGTTTGTTTTTGTTTTTTTTTTTTGAGTTGGAGTTTGAAAACTATTTATTCAAAACCTGCTAACTTAATCAACTTGATTAAAAAACAAAACAAAAGAATGGATTTCTAAATTTAAAATAAAGTATAATATTGTAATTGTTGCCGTTGTTTTCTTTTTAATATTAAAATTTTTATTAACTGCCCCCCCCCTTCTGAACGGGGGAAACATAGACCCCTTCCTATATGTTTTTTCTGGTCTAAGCCCAACCCACACGCACTAGGCCTTTCTCACATCTTATGGGAATCACTAGCAGATATTGACACGGTTAAAAATAGGAAGTCCCACAAAGCAACCACACGCAAAATCGCCAAATCCTAAAGTCTACATGTTTTGAAAAATGTCCAAAATTAAAATCTCTAAGCCAAAAATGATTATATTCCAAATCCTCAAAACTAAAAACCCCAAAAAAAAATCCCCAACATCAAAATTTAAAAGGAAGTACAATAAACTTTGATAACAGACCCACTGACAACCATAGGCGCCTGACAGACGACTGAGCATACCCTAAGCGGAGCGACGGAGTCGCGTGAGCGGGACAGAGGACCCGAAAAGGGAGTTAAAATCCTTGAACCCGCGAAGCTGGTCACCCCAAAGTAGTGTTTAGTACAAAAAACTTTGATAACAGATACAGATAACAGTCGCGCCAATATAATTTCTTAGATATACTCTGAATATGGGGATTCTGGTGCTTGGAGATTATGGTTTCAAGGATTTAGTTTTTGTAGATTTTAAAATTGGAGATTTTGGTTTTGGGGATTTTAATTTGGGGATTTTGGTTTGGAGATTATGATTTTTGAACTCTTAAAAATATCATCAAAATTGGTAGATTTTTTTTATATGATTTAGTTTAACAACTTGCCCATTCCCGTGTGTACCTAACCTACAAAACGTGTAAGCAACATTTCGCATTCTATGTAGGTATACCTTGCCTACTATAGTGTTAATGTACAATTGTATATTGGAGGAATGGTTTGTTGTATACGACACACGAGTATATTTTGTCTTCCATGTTTGCCTTGAACTAAATAAAAGTTTTTTATTCTAAAAATAATTAAAAATGCATTATGCATAACCTTACTTAAAGTTAACTTAATGAAGTCTTAGTTCTTGTTTTTTTGTTTGTCTGTTGTTTCTTGCAAGGAAAATATATTACTTGTTCATGGTTTTGGTGGTATTATATGTAGTGAATAAACATATACCTACCTAGACCTACATACGTATGTATATGTTTTATTTGCAATCCTTTAATTAATTTTTTTTATTGTACACGTTCTACTTAGTCAAATAGGTGAATTTACTTGAAGGTCGTTAAGATTTTATTAATACAAGGTAGGGTATAGTAATTAATCGGACAAGAAATAAGTTTTGTATTGTCTAGAATTAGTGGAGTCTCATTTAAACAGTGAAAACTTGGTGAAATGGTGGACAAGTGAACTGAGCTGGAATTATGGTAAGAGGTTGTAAGGGGGAATCTCCAACTTCCATGGCAGGGTGGGATAGGTCTCGCTGGTAACACCTCAGCGCCCTCTGGTGGTAACGTCTGTACGTTTTATTTTTCTCTACGATCAGTTTAAAGTAGGTACATTTAATTCAAATTTTAAATGGCAGGATTTATGTTTTGTGATAGGCGGTGTTGGGTTGTGTGTGGGCAAGATCCATTTGTAATAAGGCTTATGATTGATCTTAGAAAACTCAAAGTCCATATTGTTTATTTGGGTGCATGGGGCTAGCTTGCTAGCTGTTCGCTCGGCTTGAGCTCGTCGAAAATGATTGGGTAAATGTGCACGTGCAGTTTCAATAATTTTATTAATCTTTTGATTAATCAAATCATATCTTCAACAAGAAATGTATATCACATTAAGGACTAGGGCTGTCCACGAGACGAGAAAAGACTGGGTCTCTATCTCGGTCTCGCATGACGAGACCGAGACGAGACCGAGACTGGCTTTTAAACAACTGAGACGAGACTGTATATTTGGACCACAATTTACAAAGAGTCTAATAAATTAAAAAATCCAATTTCAGTTAAATATTTATTTTCTTCTGAATGTATTCAAACTATAGTCGAAAATATTTCTTTCCAATAATCAACAAGTTGGCCGGAAATCGTATTTTTTCGAGACGAGACCGAGACGAGACTTGATTATACGAGACCGAGACGAGACTGAAAATTTTCGATTTTAACGATACCGAGACGAGACTTGCAAAAGTCTCGCAGAGTCTCGTCTCGTGGCCAGCCCTATTTGGGACTGGTCAAGAGATGAGAAAAGTCTCGGTCTTGGTCTCGCATGCCGATAGTAGTGAGACGAAACGTGACTGCCTTTTATGATTCCAAGACCGAGACGAGACTGTATATTTGGACCGTTAAATATTTATTTTTTTCTGCACATTTTCAAACTATATGGGTGACAAATAATATTTTGACGTTTCGAAAATATTTCAACAGGTTGTCCGGAAATCGTTTTTTTCGGAGACGAGACACGAGACGAGATCGGCAAAATTTTTGTAGGTCTTGTCTCAGTCTCGTTAAAATCGAAAATTTTCAGTTGCGTCTCGGTCTCGTGTTGGTCTCGTCTCGTCTCGTTTCGTCTCGGACTCGTCATGAGAACTGTTCCAGAGATTAAATGAACAAAGTTTATCAAAATCATAACAGTCGTTTTCAAGGAAACTTAATGAAACCGAAATCGTTACATGACACCTATACTTTCTAGATGAATTTTGAATTTTTCCTCTAGGGAATTACTTAAAAATGCTTCACCCTAAATTCGAAGCAAACATTTTAACTTTTTAGGTTTTAGCTCGATGTACATCACCATCAAGACCGCACAGACAAGCAGACCGATGGGCGCCTTGTCAAAAATCCTTTTTTTGTACTCTTCCATCATCGGTTATGTCAGTTTTATTAAAACCTCTAAGTTTTTTTTCACACGATACTCTTGTTTTATATAGAAAGTATAAATGGTTCTATCAGAGGAACCGCTCATCACAGTTTTTAATAAGATTACAGGCAGACCGTGACCAACCCGCACTTTTATCGTAATTTGTGTTATAGTTAGGTTACTCAACATTTGTATACAAATATGAGAAATTAACTCCCTGTTCCACATATGTATGTATGTTCTTCTCCTATATTTCGTTGTACCTATTAAAGTATAAATTCTAGCTTATAAATTTGCTACTTATAAATTAAGTTTAAATTATATGATAAGTCAAGGTCGGTCATCGCTTTATTTCGGTCTGTGTTCAATCATTATTATTTAAATAACAAATAGTAAAATACCCCGATTAGGGCTGGCCACGAGGCGAGAAGTCTCGGTCTCGATCTCGGTCTCGCATGACAAGGCCGATACGAGACGAGACGAGACTGGCTTTTAAGCAACCAAGACGAGACCGGGCGAGACTGTATATTTGGACCGAAATTTACAGAGAGTCTAATAAATTAAAAAATCCAATTTCAGTTAAATATTTACATATTTTTTCTGCACGTATTCAAACCATAGTCGAAAATATTTCGTTTCAATAATCAAGAGGTTGTCCGGAAATCGTATTTTTTGGAGACGAGACCGAGACGAGACTTAATTATAGGAGATCAACCCGATACCGAGAGGATTTTAACGAGACCGAGACGAGACTTACAAAAGTCTCGCAGAGTCTTGTCTCGTGGCCAGCCCTAACTCCGATTCAGAATTATCAACATACAAGTTCAATATATCATCGCTCCTCTCACAAAAGCCCATAAAACTCCCCTTTAACGATACCAATAATTGAACAAAACCTAGTAGGTACATATTTGTAAAGGTAGATTCCAGGAAATCGCAATATCAAAACTCCATAAAGGCGTAAAATATTCCTTCAACAAAAATAAATCTAATCAGATACTTGATTGAGTTAAATTTTAACATTAAATAAAAACACATCTTATCTTATAAAAAAGTTACCTATTTGTTAATTGATGCTAAATTCAAATTCAAATATAAACAAAAATGTTTTGCGTTATAAATTACTCGCACACAGTTATACTATAACCAAAACAAAAAAAAAAAAAAAACACACACGCTTAAAAACATCCGCAATCAGTCATTCCACTTCAATTTCATCTTCTATCCCAATCAAATCGACCTTTAAAACTAATAAGCTAAAAAACAAAACTACTTGTCAACTTAAATCTTAATTATGCGCCAACCGTTAATCTATCCAATAGTTTACTCGCACTGATGGCTTTAAAGATGCATGATGGTCAAGTCATTAACAACATCACTCATATAGCTATATTGTTTAATAATGTTTGTCTGGCAGAGTAGGTACACAAAATATTATCTGAATTCTGCAATATCAAAATCAAAAAAAAAAAATGTCAAGGGAACCAAAATTAAAAAAAAAAAAAAAACCTTAAGCATACAAGGGCTAGCATTTTACAATGAAATTTATTTGCGTCTATTTAATGATTAATGGGCATTAATTTTCAAATAAAACAAACTAATTTTATTAATAAACGAACAATTTGAGTATGTGATGTAGTCCTCTTTTTGTATTAATTCCGCAAATTTTCTTTAGTGGACTCCTTATGGCCGGTTTGCATGTAACCATGGTGATGCATGTGTACCAGGGTGCTCCATATAAAGGTCATTGTTTTATTTTGGTTGACTCAATCCTTTAAATTATATATAGAAAAGAAGATTTTCTAACTCTTTGCATCAACGTTAACCCCAGTTCCCAAGACAACAGAAATGTTATAATTGGAAAACATTTGGTATTGTGTTTGGGTTTCAAAATAATTAGTTTCTCTTAAGATTTTGAATTTTTAAACAGGAGTTTCATAACTTTAATTTGTCTAGGGCCAGTTTTTTAGGGCTGGGTTAAAGTTAAACTCACCAAATTTGGTGAGTTAACTCTGTATTAACTCAGCATATGCTTTTGATTTTTCTACATTCATCCTCTACTAATAAACTGCTTTTTGACGTTATTATAGACAAATTTATTTCCAGAGTTAACTAGCCCTGCTTTAACTCACCACTGAAAAACTGGGTCTTAGGGCCAGTTTCACAGTTACTGTAGTGGCACTTAAGTATATAGCAAATATAGGATACAAAATGCCAATTTTCGCAGTGCACACTAACCTGAATAAGTTGCACTTAAGCAAGGTACATATATTAAAGGTAATATCCTTAACGTTTTCATTTTCGTTTAGTTCTGCGCATGTGTCAAAATCAATAGTAAAAAAAAATTAGTCACAACCAATTTGTTTTTGTTTACTTTGTATTGGCACAATGGACAGCCATCTTGAAATGCGCAATATAATACCTTAGATATGTGTACTGTGGCACTTAAGTATCCCTTGTTGGGCACTTAAGTGTCACTAACACAGACTGCGAAAATTACCAAAAAGTACCATTACATAAAACTTAAGTGCAACTTATTCCGGTAAGTGTTCACTGTGAAAATGGCCCTTAGTATTCAAATTTTTAGTTGATCAACCAAGCCATTGACAATTTTTTTATAGCAAAAGCCTGCAATAAAGGATTATTTATATGTTATAGAGATTACATCTACAAAGTTTAATCAAAATTGTAACAGTCATTTTTGATAAAACTTCATAAAACTAAAATCCTTGTATGGCAGACCAACTTTCTAGCTGGAGCTTGAACAAAAACTTGAATTTATCAAGGGAATTACATAAAAGTAATAGCCCGTAGCGTAATGATTAGTGCGATGGACAGTCAAGCTGGAGGTCTGGATTCCCTTCCCAGCCTCGTCCACCAAAAAGGCTACTGCCTCTTGTGAGGAATTGACAAATCCTTCAAGAGTATCACTTGTCGTGAATAAGTGCTTCTCATCTAGCCATTTGGATTCGGCATTAAATTGTAGGTCCCTTCCATTCCTGTCGACACGTGCACACAGGCATGGTTGCAAGTTGATAGTCACTAGGCCCTGGTTCTTCACGTTTTTTTTATAACATCAGAATGCTACACACCAAATTGAAAGCAAATCCGATAATTCACAGACAAACAGACGCACGCAACGTACGTCAGGGCCTGTTAAAGTACAACATTTTGTAATGTCTATTTTTATTTTATTATTCAATCACGAAAATAAAATATTCGTTCATTAAAAATACCATTAAATTAATTAATCAGCCCAGTGATGTAGCGAGATATCCGTCAGTACGGAAAATACTCTGATTTCATGGGAATTGTAGGATTTTTCTTCGATCGGCTATTCGGAAGAATAATGCGAAGCCAAAATCCTTCCATTTTTATGAAATTTTGTTCCGATGTATACCTTGCTAAATATCTGCTAGGCTTAGGGAAGGCCTAATCGTGGAGGCATAGTGAAAAAAAGTAAAGGTTTTTTAATAGGTACAAGCAAAATTAGTTTTCAGTAATTTATTCGCAGAACCACCTCTAAAATGTTCACATTTCACAATCAGCTGAATGGGGAATAGCTGCTCAAATGCGAGTTAAAAAACGTCAACTATTATTCGTCATACATTCAAGCGTGTTTGCTAGTTTTCAAATTAGACACCATTTCTTAAAAAAATATTTTATGTAATCATTCGACAAAACAGAGCTATAAGCTATAACTGATCTTAAAATTAAAAAAAAAAATTATCCAAATCTGCAGCAATTCTTTTTCGCTGTTGCAGTGAATCTTTATTAAATTTATGAAAAAGGAAACTTTCTGTATTAATTCTATGTTTGGTTCCAAGTGTACATGAATCTAAGAAAATTAATGATTGTTTCTTAAGGGTTCTGTTGAAAATAGAGTTCTTATTTTGTTCTTCTCTAATTTTTCTATTTTTTGGATCAAAAACAAAAATCCTTCAACACTTTTTACAAAAAAAAAAACTGGTCGTTTTTGTTTCCGTCAATGACTGAGTCGTTCATTAATGTGTTACGTCTTGCACGTTCAATCGTTTTTTTTTTTGAACGTGTAGTTATTTGTGCAAAAATTCAGATTTACAACAACTGCGGATATAAATTTTAGAACTGTAGAAAATCATATTAAAACAGGCTCTGACGGACTTCATTTTATAGACTTGTCTATCATCGTATCGTTAGTTTTAATTAAAATCACTTCTTCAATTAAAAACACTTTTTTCGCACAAAACCAATACTTGCCCTAGAACAAGTAAAAATTATTTCCAAGACTCCAATAAAATTGATTAACGTTGAAACGCGCCACCATCACCACCGCGAGCAGTTGAAATTATAATATAGAAAATAGACTTTGCTATAGTTTTTACAGTCTATAGAAATTATAACTGCTCGGGGACATGTCTTAACGTTAAGCTTGCTTTTAATATTGCACTGATTGTTGTTTGTTTATAAGCTATAATTAATTATTATGATTACTTAAATGTGGCTCGGTGTTGTCACCCCTATATTAATGAATTCCCTGCCAATTAAATTATTGAGTATGATGGATTTCGGTTTTTTTAACCAAACTCAACGAATGTAAATTCAACTATAGCTTTATTTCTTCATTGTTTAATCTGACTTCAAATAAAGTAATCGCTTTCTCATTTTTTTAAATTCATCATATTTTCCTTATACTTGCATTCTACATTTTATAATGTTTAGGGTAGTTGAAACTTGAAACCCTCTTCTTAAACAAAACGAAAAATGAATTAATACAGCATGGTTTGGTTATATATAGCTTTCCGCGCCCAAGAGCAAGTGCACATGCATCTGATAATGTCGAGTCATGGATTTTTTTGTATTAAATACCCGCATTTCTGACCATAAACGAAATATAATAGAAAATGTATTTTTATCCAGAGTCATTCAGATGGCAACTTATTATCTCGAAACACCGACCCCCATACACATCATAGGTATGTGTAGATTGTGGGGATTTCTTGAGACGACCAAATTTAGCTCCATTGCGTACCGGAAGTTTATTTAATTGCCTCCGATTAAAGGAACACACAAAATATATAAATAAACTATTTCAATTGAAAGCGAAAGTTTAATTCAACACTATATCTATTTATTCAATAAGCATCACCACAAAAATGAAAAATAAAATATCAAACTTACGTATATCGTTATTAGCGGCTAGAATTACTTGGAATATTGTAAGGACAATTATTGAGCTCCACATTTTGAATATTTGCGATATTTGTTTTTTTTTAACAGTAATCTAGCTTCAAATAGTGAAGATGAGATAAATTTATTCGATAACGATGCGCGCACAGAGATCACAAACTTAAAAGTCAATCTAGATGCTGCACCAGTATTTATCTAAAAGATACACTCGTCCAGAGCTAAGACTCTGACCAAAACAGATTATAGAGACATCTTGTTTAGGTATAATAGCTTTATGAGATGAGCTTTTACAAAGATCTCGCATTACAGACTCCATCATCGGTGTGGTTGATGTGTGCTTTTTTGTTTGTCTTTCTAGTTTTATTAAAGCTGGCAGTACCACCGTGGGAATAGGCTGATGGCGAACGTCAAAAAGGTTGCGAAAACTTGATTTAAGTTGTATATGTTATCATGGAAGCGAAATGATTGACCGCAACGCACTACTTGGCTAGCACACCATTTTTGTTGTTCGGTTCGACTGTAAAGATAAATGTACCTACATACATTTTGTCATTTATGACAACATGTTGATGGTGTTTTGTTGTATTGTGATTGAAACTAGAGAGTGCTTATTGTATGCGGAGTTGAGAAAAGAACGTCAGTACTTTAACAATACGGATTGCCTGTTGGCTAAACATCCTGTTTTGACTGTAAAGACAGGTCTCGTTAGTTTCAACAATTTTAACTGCTCTGGTATGGAAATATTTTTATATATATACCTAGAAACATATCTACTTTATTGATGATACTAGAAAATCTTTCATTTTGTACATACTACATACAATACATTTGTATAGACTGCATGTGTTTTATAAATTTATTTCCGAATTTCACAAAAAATGCTGTTAACCTGTTAGAGCAATTATTAGAAATAGTATAAAAGCAACAGGTGTTAGTGTTTGTTGTCGGGCAAACTATATTTAAATAAGTGAAGGATATTGCATGAATTTATTTCAATAGTCCAATCAAAATGGCGTAATATTTTTTGAACGTTAATACAAATTAGGGTAGTTTTGAATTTTTGATAAATTTTGTTTGGGTTGGTACAATGTTGAAAACCAAGTTTTCCTATTCCCTCCCCGCCTCCACTATTTCCTAAACCAGTAGTGTTTCCCAAAGTGTGGCACGCGTACCTATTTCTGAGGGAAGGTACGGTAAGAGATTTGTGGCGGTAGGTGCTGCTTCTGACTGTGGTTAGTCGGTGCAGTATGCAGCTTGCTTGTTTTCAATTATAGAAATTTACCAACATTAAAAATTAACTTCGTAACTTTTTCGTATTACGTTGTGGTTTTTTATGGAGGGTTCTTACTTCACATGAGGTGTGACATAAACTAGAGCGTATAATAGGTTGGATTGAGATAATACAACAAATTGTTAAGGAGGGGATTTATTCCTCCCCACCCCCGATTAGGTAGGTGGGGAAATAATTATGGATTAAAAAACAACAGTAATTCTTACAATAATCATCATAAGTTTTAAATTCATGCATGTTATATTTGTGTTGCTATTTAACCATTAATTAAAAAAAAAAATCTGAAAAAAGAAGTTATAAGCACTCAAAAAATATGTCAAAAATTGTCCAATTCTGCTAACAATTTGCAATCAAATAGTCTATACTAGAGAATTACAAGACGAAATTCGAAAATTCGTTACAAATCAGTCAGTTATTTTTGGCAAGAAACACTACCTATATATGTTAACTAAGTGCAACAAGCAATGTTGGCATCATTGCTGTGGTCAAAGTAGGACACTTAAGTTGGCACTGATTTTTGTCCCTTAACTATGATAAAATATAGGTATTTAACACAAAGCTGTAAAAGTGTAGACTCAAAACGAGATTAAGAATTTACTATTTTTTGAATTGTACTAACTTAAAACTTCCTTTTTTTGAAACAAATTTTAAAGGAAATAAGTTATTTATAGCGGTTATTTTGATGTGGCAAACATTTAACTCTGTATCAGATAAAAGCTTCAAACTAAATTTTCCAAAAAGAAAAAGGAAAACAAATATCTTAAAACCTTTTTGTCGAAAATGAATAAAAAATAGTTTAATAAAACATACATACATTGTTCCGGAAACGGCCCATAATTTTGGCATTTCTTCCTGGATCTTTAAAATAGGAGAGGTCAAAAATGATAGATAATAATACAACTATCAAACTATTAAAATTATTTCATACATTTACATACCGACTTTATATATATATACATATATACTTATAGCAGCTTCTGTATGCAAACAAATTTGAATTGGTTTTTCTACTAATGGACAAGTCGAAAATATGTAAAAAGGGTACTGTTACTATCATTGCAAAATAATATTTTAGCACCTTTAAAAGTAGATTGCACTAAATACTTAAAACTAGGGCAACCAAAAATATGCCCTACAAAATCTGTTTTAAGCGTTTATATAATATACTCCAAGAACACTATAATATGCTCTAAAAAAAAACAATTATATGGCCTAAAAAAACATAATTAGGTTATTCATGCAGCTTCAGATAAGTTTACAATTTGGTTAAATTTATCATTTTTTGGTAAATGAGCTGTCAAATTTTGTATGGGAAATGGTTTACACAATTTGGTTAAAATTATCCAAGGATTTTGATGGGGAAAATTAACCAAATTTATTTTGTTAAACTTATCCAAACGTCATTGTGACTTTTAGAATTACGCGCGTTCATAATAATGAAAGGAACGCGATTAGATTTCAACTTGCGGCTGCCCCAGTAGGTGAGAGATTTAACATCGAGTCTCAGTACCGTAGGAAAAGGAAAGAAGTGCAACGTAGTGTCAGACGTGACAAAAGGAGGCGCATAAATGTCCTCGCAGAACAGGCAGAGGAAGCAGCATCTAGGTTCGACAGTGGTACCGTCTACAAGATAACCAAGGAATTGGTTGGAAACAACAACTCCCGAAAACAACACTTCGTCAAGGATGTAGACGGCACCCTGCTAGTTACGGATGAGGATCAGCTCAGGAGATGGAAGGAACATTTTGCTAGCGTGCTCAACCACATAGGCGATAGCGGAGGTGTTCCAGCCCCTAACCCAAATGAGCAATTTGTAGAATTTAGTTCCCGTATTCGCACCTGCCCTCCCAGTTTAGCCGAGATAACATCAGCAATCAAATCCCTCAAGAACAACAAAGCGGTAGGTTTAGACGGCATTCCCGCTGAGCTCTACCAAGCAGATCCACAACCCTTAATAGCACAGGCATGGGAGAACGAAAGTTTCCCCATTGAATGGAAAAAAGGGATGATCGTCAAACTACCAACAAAGGGAAATCTTATGGATTGCGGAAACTGGAGAGGGATCTGTGTCGTCCCCGCGCTGGCAAAGATAATGGCGAAAATAATCTTGGAACGAATCAAAGAACCTCTCGATTCTACTCTCGACAAAGAGCAAGCGGGATTTCATGCAGGCTCATCCTGCATTGATCACATCAACACCTTGAGGATCATAATAGAACAATGCGTGGAGTTCAGCTCCCCTCTTCATTTGCTCCTCATCGACTTCGAAAAGGCTTTCGATAGTTTAAATCGAGATTTCATTTGGTCAGCTTTACGTAGGAGAGGAGTACCCGAGAAGATTATCGCCATTATAAAGGCTACCTACGAGGGTGCATCGTGTCAAGTCTTACACAAGGGAAAGGTATCAGAGGACTTCGTCAAGGATGTTTGCTATCTCCACTACTTCTCCTAGTGGTTATAGGGGATGTCCTTCATGCAGCTTTAGCCGAGCAAGCGCGTGGAATTCGATGGACGATGTTTTCGTTCCTGCAACATCTTGATTACGCTGACGATATTTGTTTGCTCTCGCACAACATTATGGATCTTCATCATATGGTGACTAATCTGGAATGCGAGGCAAACAAAGTTGGTTTGAGGATCAACGCCGGGAAAACAAAAATCCTCAACATTTCTGAATCTTCTTCTCAAGTTGTCGTTGCGGGACAGCAGTTTGAAGCGGTGGACAACTTCCTGTACCTCGGTATAGTGTTGTCTCAAAAGACGGCGGTGGTACGGATGAAGATGTTTACTGCCGAATCGGCAAAGCTAAAGCTGCTTTCGGCATGCTGTCTAAAGTTTGGAGGAGCAACGTCTACAGTACGAAGACCAAGCTGCGATTGTTCCGGTCGAACGTAGAGTCAGTACTACTATATGGGTGTAGTACATGGAAAGTGACCGCCTCTGTCACAAGGAAGCATCAAACTTTCGAAAATAGATGTCTTCGAAACATCCTAAGGATTTTTTGGCCGAACACCATCTCCAACCAAGAACTCCTTCGGAGAACGGGCCAAAGTCCCATTGACATCGTTATTAGGAAAAGAAAGTGGCAGTGGATTGGTCACATCCTACGTCGTGGTGCAGACTCTATTGCAAGACATGCAGTGGAGTGGTATCCACTAATCCAAGATGGCAGAAGACCTGGAGGCCAGAGAAAATCATGGCGCAGAACAGTCGACAAGGAATCACAAAAGCTCGGTAAAAGTTGGGGAGAGCTAAAAATACATTTCCAGAAACCGAACGAGGCGATAGTTGACGCCCTGTGCCCCTTAGAGGGATCAAGGATCTTAGTAAAAGTAAGTAAGTATAAATATGATTTACATAATATGATATCTCATTCAGAGAACTAAAAAAAAAACTCGGGCCGTGTTCTGTAGCTGTCGAACCGCGATGAGTTGGCGATAAAAGTGACTTAAAACGTTTTTTATGCAAGAAAAAATAATAAGGACGCCTTCTTTTAATCAATAATTAGGAAAGCAACTTTTCGTAAACTATTAAGGTAGAATTATAAAGGTTCTCTCCAACCAATCGTTGACGACGACGAAACTACATCAACATCGACGACGAAACTACAACAACATCGGGGGCGCGAATCAAGAAACCGACATTATGGGCGCACTTGGTATATGATTTTTTTGTATTCGCTCATTTTCGTCCAACCACTACCGTAAGCCTACGACTATTGTAGTTCCATCGTGTATATCTTACAATTATCGTTGCGAGACATTCGGCTCCGATTTCGCATTGGTTCGGGAGAGGTTCTTCATTGCAAAACAACTTCTAATAACACGTCTAATGTTTCACACACCAAATCTGTCAAATAAACGAACAGCTAATTAATTACACAGCATTTAACCAAATTAATTAAAAGGTCGTTCATGCAAACTTTTGTGTAAACTTATCATTTTACAAAATTTGTAAACTTACGACGTTGCATGAATGCTCTTAATATGTATCCTCTAAAAAAATGGAATGAAAAGGACAAGGTCAACACAGAAAATTCGGATTTATTTAATAAAAACATAATCAGCCTTATCGGGAATAAAATCTCCCCCGGATTTTTTCCCCCGTATGAGACTCTCCAATCATAAAAAATGTTCGAAAAATGGGAAAAAACTCCCATGAAAAAATTAGATATCGTAAATCTATTTTCCGGGGGAAAATTAATGATGTTTCCCTGGAAAAACCTCACCTCAATTTAGTTGGAGAATTTTAAAAAAAGAAGCATATTTCTAACTATTTTTGAAGGTTTTATAATTTTTTATTTGCTCTAAAGGACAAGTTTCGTACATTACGTTTATTGAGAAGTCCATGGGTATTGGTATTTGTGGCTGTACGTCAACTCTACAATAAGCTAGAGCCGTGGTTCCCAAACTGTGTTCCGCGGAACCCTGGGGTTCCGTGGACGAGTTTGCAGGTTTCCGCGACTTTCTCGAAGTACAAACACTAAAAACACAATAATATTTTTTTTTTAGAACCGTGAAATCGGGGACTTTGTCGCAGTTTGCCTATAGATTTTTTTACAAAGTAAAGATTTTTTGCAGAAGTATCGTAAATTTTTGTTGGCTAGTTTAATTATTAAAATCTAAAATTGGGTGGCCAAAGTCACCATCCAGTTTCGAGTGACTTTGGCTTTCAATCAATGATCCGCTACTAATTGGTTGCAGACACATTTTCTTATACTGAAGATTTTTTGTTTATTTTTTAGGGCTTCCTTTATTTTTTATTTTTTTATAAATTGATTGTTAATTTAAGTTTTCATATCACCGGGAGAATATTAGGAGGATCAATCTTTCTCTGCTCTTTTGCAGCTTTATTAGAAGACTTGTACTTTTAAGCTTGGTACGTCTTTAAGATAAGTTTTCTTTTAATTTTGATATACATTTTTCATAATTTGTGGCCAAAGTAACTCAAAATGCAGGCCAATGTCACCCCATCAAATTATTTGGCTGTAAAACCTATTTCCGCAACATATTGAAACCTTTTAACATTTGTTTGTGTTTTTTAAAGTTTTTTAATAAAAATTATTTAGTTTTGAAATAATTTTTTTAATTTATCCTAATTTTCATCATTTTTAATTTATTAAATTATACATTTTTAAAAAGAAACCTTAAAGATTAGGAAAGTCTTTTACATAAAAAAAAAAAAAATCGAAAAAATGTTCATTCATTGGCCAAATTCACCCCACCCACCGGCGAATTTGTACCCATTTAAACAATATGTAATCGCAAACATGTTTGACTTTTACATTTTTTGTATCGAAATGTGAGCTTCTCATAATAAATAAAAAGCAAACAAAAATGAAACAACAACAATCTTTTTTTAGCCGAACTACCCGAATGTGGAATGCCTTACCCGGCTCTATTTTTCCCTTCCATTTCGATATTCAAAGGTTCAAAACCAATAAAAAAATCACTTTCCCAATTAAATAACGAGCCAGACTATCATGGCGTTCCGAAATATATTTGGACCTTTCACCCTCATAAAGTAACACAGTTTTCCACAGAGAGAAAACAAATATATTACAACAACAAAATAGACAAAAATGCTTTTTTTTTAAACTTTGGACTATTTTTACGCGTTTCCATTACACGAAAATTAAATTTATGATGCAAAATAGGTCTTTATCCCCACAAATAGTTCAAATATTTAATTTTATTTCAGAAAATAATTTACAAACTTTGACAGATAAATAATTTTAGAATATAAATTCTCTCAGAGTATTTTGAAACTGATTCGAAGTAATTCCCGGGGGAGATTGACGATAGGAGAATTCGACTCCTGGGAAAAATGAAAATCCGGCGGAGAACAATCTCCCCCGGAATTGCCGATAAGGCTGAATAAAAGCTTTAAAAGAAAACTGCAAAGAAATATAACGATTTTTAAATATTTTAAATTTTGATTGCATTGCAATAATTAACGAACACTTCTATTAAATATAAGAACAGAAAACATTGTCTATTCGATCGAAATAAATGTTTGTGCAACGAAAACTGTATTCAACGTCCTGTGCGTATTTAAATGCTAAAATTTCAGCAAATAATTGGGTGTGTATATCTGTATACATGTATGTACATATGTACGGTACATAGGTACATGCCTAAACATTTTTATTTACTTTGAGGCACGCATTAAATGATATTTCGAATATGCACTTTTATCTTTTATTTATATCCAAAAATATGCCCTACCAAATGTGGCTTAAGAGAACGGGTTCTTCATAACTTCATAAAACGGATTTCTATCAAGGGCTTGTCTTTATAGTTGCGCTTCACTTTATTGCCCTACTTATAAACAGGGCAAGTTTTTCTATGTTAAAACCTATTTTTTTGATAAACAAAGAAGAAAACAATTAAACTAGTTTTTCGAATCAGTAAATTTCCTTAGAAATGGCATTCAATCATTAGCGCATACTTTTGCATATTTTTTACTATAAATACATAAAAATGCATTTTTCGGTTTATTGGACAATGGACATATTTTTAAAACAAATGCATACTTTTAGTGAATATTTTCGAAATATTCGAAAGATTTAAAAAATTATATACAGGGTGTCCCATTAACAATGGTCCAAACTGAAATTGGTGATAGGCCAGGTGATGAACTATCAGAATTTGGTAACTTTTCCATAGCGAATCAAAGCGGTTCTCGAGTAACATTAAAAAATTCACTTTTAGTTTCACTAACTTTACTGAGTAAAATATTTTAATTGGCATCAACATTTGCCTACAAATAATAAGTTAGTATTGAACTTTGCCAAAATTAATTTTTGACCTCAATCTTCAATAAAACATTTTTGTTTAAATATTTCGGTAAAATTAGAATTTCACTTCAAATATAACTCCGAAAGAGCTGAATTTTGGTGGAGATCTTCGGTTTGATGTCTTACGCATTTCTTAACTGGATATAAATCCAGTATATTTGAAAATTTTTCGCAAACCATCAGGTTTTTTAAGAAGTGTCTTTGGAATACATGTAGCTTATAAAATTCTACAGAAAAAAGTTTAACTCCTTTTTTTCGTTGAAGCAAGAGATTTTGAGAAAACGGGGACAAAATGTGTTTTTATACTTTGATGTGGTATTTTCCACACCATTGCATTTGCGCACATTTGTCTCAAAATTTATTGGTCTAACGGAAAAATGTATCCTAATGGTTTTTTTTAGAATGCTGTAAGCTACAAGTTTTCCAAAGACACTTCTTAAAAAACCTGATGGTTTTCGAAAATTTTTCAAAAATACTGGATTTTTACGCTTTCACCACAGAAAATAGTAGGTCCTTGTCCAAATTAAAGGTATTTATTTAAGACATCAACACGAAGATCTACACCAAAATTCAGCTCTTTCGGAGTTATATTTGAAGTGAAATTCTAATTTTATCGAAATATTTGAACAATAATGTTTTATTTTTGTTTGATTTTGAACCTGTTTGATTGGGTTCAAACGGTTATAACTGTCTATTTAAACATAGCTTTGGCAAGTTTAATACCTTTTTTGAAACTACAGAAAAATAGGCAATTTTTGAAATATAAACCCTTTATTGAGCCATACGAATTTTATTCAGGGGGCTCATCAGAAGATTGAGGTCAAAAATTAATTTTGGCAAAGTTCAATATTAACTAATGATTTGTAGGCAAATGGTGATGCCAATTAAAAATATTTTACTCAGTAAAGTTAGTGAAACTATAAGTGAATTTTTTAATGCAAAATTTGTAAAAAACAAAAATCAATTATAGACAGGGTGAGCAAAAAACTGGTTCAAAGTTAGATTTTTTTCAAATTTCAAAAAAATAGCCGTTACTCGAGAACCGCTATGACTTGGTATGGAAAAGTTACCAAATTCTGAAAGGCCATGGCCTGGCCTTTCACCAGTTTTGGTTTGGACCATTGTTAATGGGACACCCTGTATATAAATATTTACTTTTGCTAAATTTTCGATAGACGTGTTTTTTAGTGCCCTCTATGTTAGCTTAAAAAAAAAATTTCATGTAAAATACAACAACAAATATGTACTTCGCGGCGATAAACATCTCTGCTTAAGAATTAAGCTAAAATAAAAACAGTGCTTCCATACACTATTTTCTACGTTTATCCGATGAATTCTCAACAAATGTCAAAAATTCATCCAAAAATTCATTAATTTGGCGGATGGATCTTGAAGCACGAGTCGAATGATCGAGAAAAGGATGGCAGAAAAAAAGGCAAAAATCAAACATTTTTGTATGTTACTTTCTAATAAATAAAAGCAAGACCTGGTCCAGGGAGGAGACGTTTCTGTTAATTCATCAAAATTTTAACGAAATTTAATTTAAAGTTTTTTTGTTGACAAACATTTGACAGCCAAAATGTCAGAAAATTTAATTTTTGTATCAGTGCTGCCAAATTCTTTTCTGACGCAATGATGAGCGTTTTTTTGTGCCATTATTTCTTAAGCTAACATAGAGGGCACAAAAAAACACGCCTGATTTCAACTTCTATAGAAAAGCCAACTTGGCAGCACTTAACACAATTAAATCAATTAATTTTAAAAAATAAATAAATTCATTGCTTCATTTTTAATTTTTTTGTCTAAAGCATTTCCTGAAAAGAATCCTAAATTTGAGGTGGAGCTAAAAGTTTTAGGGGGTAATTGGGGCAAAATGCACTCTTTTCTAAGTTACTCGAAAACTATAGGTTCTTTTGAAAAAAATTCTACGCAAAAAAAGATAGTCAAATATAATTATATATAATTATATAATATAATCTCTTTGTTTAAGTTTATACTAAAGTTTATTTTAATTAATTTAACTTATTTATTCATTAAAAAAAATGTGATGCTGAAATATAGATATATGTATGTACATGTACATACATATCTAAAAAATAAATTGATTTTACTCAAAATGATTTATTTTTGTTAAAATTGATTTAAAAGAGTAAATAAAACTGAAACTTAAAACAACGCAAATATGTTTTATTTTTTTTTTTCCCCAATTTATAAGGATTTCGTTTGATTTGGCTATATATTAAATAATTTTTCAAAGGCGACTTTTTTTCTCGGGACCCCTATTTTTGCGACTTTTTCAAATATCTCAGCGGCAACACTGTACTGCACCTAAATGCTTTCGACCGTTTTTCTCCATAAATGCTGCTGAATTTTTTTATATTTAAAATTTGACTTATAACTAGTTAGATACGATGATATTATACATTTATTGGCACATAGGGGGCCTAATCTTATACTTTGTCTTAATTTTAAAGGATTATAAAACATAAAATACATGTCAAAAATTTATTTCTAGAATTCGGTTCACTTTATTGTCCTCGGGGTGTTCCGTCCCGGTTGTCAAGTTGTGGTTTAGGTGAGGGGATTGGTTGGCATTTAGCCTCGGTGATATGCTGACCCTGTGTCAGCGTAGAACGAAACTGTTTGCTCGTTGTCCGTGATGATGTTGTCCAGGATGTCCATCGTACTGAGATATCTTCGATCGGGATGTCGTTGCTGAGTGGCCATTCTTCTCATCAGTTAATTTATGGGTGACTGTTGATGAGTCCTACTAGCTTCTTCGCTTGAAGCAGTAGGTAACTATCCAGGGGGATGATGTTCGCCTCTGTGTAAAGACGCTCGTTGCTGTGATGTCTCATTCGCTGCCGGTCGAAATGTAGTCCGGTACAAATTCTTAGTAGCTTTCTTTCCAACATTTGAAGTTCCTTCATGGCCGTCTTCGAGATGGAGATCCAGACTGGAAAGGAATGGCTGATTACGGGCCGCAGGGGATTCTTGTAGGTACATTAGAAGCTTCGTCTTCTGGCTTAGTCCGTTTCTGCGTCTCATCAATGGGTGGAGTCGGTGGAAGGTCCAGTTGGTTTTTTTGAGCACGTTTCGTGAGTGTGGGTTGAACCTTAACAACTCGTTGAAGTGGATGCCTAGGTACTTCACGTTCTTTTTGGCTGCTGTATTGTAGATCCATCCGGAATTTTTAGAACCAGATATCTGCAGTTGGCTGCGCTGCAACTACCTCTACTGGGTCTCCTGAAGCACACAAGTTTCGATTTGGAGGTGTTTATCCGGATTCCCCATTTCCTGTAGAAGGCGTAGAGTCTGTTGACGTGGTGCTCAACTTTGCGTAAAGATACCAGAGGAGACATCGAGGTAGCATACGTAAGACAGTCATCATCATCAGCATACAGGAGATTTTCACATCCAGATGGCACAGGCTGGTCAGATGTCATCAGGCTGTAGAGGAAGGGGCCGAGTCCGTTTCTGCGTCTCATCAATGGATGGAGTCGGTGGAAGGCCCAGTTGGTTTTTTTTTGAGCACGTTTCGTGAGTGTGGGTTGAACCTTAACAACTCGTTAAAGTGGATGTCTAGGTACTTCACGTTCTTTTTGGCTGCTGTATTGTAGATCCATCCGGAAGTTTCAGAACCAGACTTCTGCAGTTTGCTGCACTGCAACTACCTCTACTGGGTCTCCTGAAGCACACAAGCTCCGATTTGGAGGTGTTTATCCGGATTCCCCATTTCCTGTAGAAGGCGTAGAGTCTGTTGACGTGGTGCTCAACTTTGCGTAAAGATACCAGAGGAGACATCGAGGTAGCATACGTAAGAGAGTCATCATCATCAGCATACAGGAGATTTTCACATCCAGATGGCACAGGCTGGTCAGATGACATTAGGCTGTAGAGGAAGGGGCCGAGCTACTAGCCTTGGGTAACTCCGGCTTTGATGTTCTTCACTTGTGATTTGCAGTTGTCCATTTGTACGTAGAATTTTCTGGAAGAAGGAAAAGAAAAAGAATGTTTATTAGTGACGGGGGTAAATGTTATACGCGAAGATTATGGATAAGGGCTTCAATTTATACGCTGTCGAATGCTTTCAACTACGGTGACACGATGGTTGTTGAGCGCTATGGTGATGTCATGCTGGTACTTCAGGAGTGGATGCAAAGTGGAGAGCTTTTCCCTTAAGCCAAACTGCTTGTCCGTGTTTTTTCCATAAATCGTACGAAATAAAGTGTTAGAATCTTTTGTGTACCTATAGAATTTTATGAACTACGCCCTTTTTCAAAAGAACCTATAGTTTTCGAGTATTTTAGAAAAAAAATTTACCCCCTTTACCCCCTCCCCCCCCCCCCTAAATCTTTAAGCTCTAGCTGAAATTTATGGTACTTTTCAGGAAATGTTAAGGACAACAAAAAATCAAGCTCTCCACCCCAAAACTCAGCTTTGTCGTTTTTCGAAGTGAATATCTTATTTTCCTGGAATATCTATCAATTATTAGTTTTAAATCAAAAAACAGTTTTTTAAACCTAACACGGAAATGAATTTGAGCCTATTTAAAAAATATTTGCAAAAAAAAAAGATCCCAGCTAAATCCTGTTTTTATTTATTGTTTGTGTGTAGCTATACAATATTCTAAATATGGGTTACCAAGTCAACCAAAACTACGAAAATGAACGAGAAATAATATTGTTTTTGTTTAATATAATAAACATGTTTTGTATGCAAATAAATTAGTAAAGTTAATCGGGTGACACATGCATACAATATAAATAAGCCACGAATATTTAACAGTTTAAACGTGATGTGAAAAATTATAATTTAACATCGCAGAGCTTAAATAAATATAGTTGATAATTTGACTTAAAAAATCATTAACATACTTATCTACATAAATGATGCGAATAATGGCAAAAGATCACAAATAATTATTTTTCATCAAAGATTATTGCAACGGGTATCGAATCATCATAAGTGCTTGCTGTTTAGTCAGGAGCACAACCATCAGTGAAAGTCAAATAACCACTGTGCCAGTGCCTTAAGAGAGTTCAGTAGGATGAGTTGGTGAGGTATGTTATTAATATGTGGGTAATAATAATAATGTTTTAGATAAATTTAATTAACATTTAGCTTTTAGAGCTAAACATTGCAGAGTAGACCAAGAACCCCTTATATAATTTAATCGTAATACTCGCGCTTCTAGGAATGTCCATCAGTTTACCCTTGAGCCGGATTCGGATGTACTGTTAAGTACAGAGATTATTTCTTTAGTCGCACTACACGAATGTGGAATGCTCTACCTAGCTCAATTTTCTTCTCCCATTGTGATCTACAGACGTTCAAAACCAATGCGCATCGGTATCTCCTTTTAAATCCCCTCCAACCTACCAAATCGCTCGTGCTGTGTACATCACTTTATGGGTAGTCATAACCCCTTTAGCGAGCGCTAAATATAAAAACAAATTTATTTTCTTCATTTCACAATCAGCCCGTTTGTGAGTTTCACCCGGAAAACATTTCGCCGAAAATGTTTTGTTCGCCCGGATTTTTAAAAGCTATTGCGAGCTTCACCCTCTATCTTACAACAAGTGTGGCCTCGTTCGCCACCAAAAATTAAATGGAAATCTTGCTGTAAATGACATGACATATTTCACACGAAAAAAATGCTGTAAATAGTGCCAATAAAGGAATTTTTACGAACAGGGAATATTTTTCGCCCGAAACTCACAATAAGGGAAGAGTGAAATTTAATTTTTCCGGGCGAATTTTCATTCGCACGGAACTCACAATGGGGCTGATTATAAAAAAAAAATTAAGTATTCAAGATTTCGAAAATTTCCAGTTGAATAAATTCTGGCATGCATAAGGTCTTTGAACTGCCATGCCATGGCAGGGAAATAAGTCCCCAGGAACTTCACACTCCATACACCCCGCACTGCACATTTCAGAATCTGCTATTAACACCTTGCACGCTAATTTTCGCATTCCACCATTTCAAAATCTTCCTAGCAATCCGGCTCAATATGCATTTCGCACATCAGTCGAAACTAGGGAGCAGGCCTGCCAGAAACAATGTTTTAACATTATTTTCATGTTTTTTGGACCCAAAAAATGTTTAAATGTTTTCGAGTCAAAAATAATGTTTTTTTTTTTCAATTTCAAATAAAATATTATTATTTCTCACATGTAATCGCTTTCTAAAAAACATGTATAACTTACCCTACAACCTAGAAACCACGAAGTCGACTGTATTAATTTAAAATAAACATAGCTAAAATGGCGCTTCGACTCAAAAGCACAACTACATTTCTGTTTCTGTAATTAAACTTCTTGTCTGTGAATAGATGTGAATTCACAATACAAAATTTCCTGAAGAAAGGAACACATACATACATCCTTTTATTACATGCTATGATATTAAGGTTTTACAGAACTTATTGACAGGTACTACACGAATATATACAACAAAGAGTTTAAATAAAAAATTAACACCCGTATTTATAAAGAAAAAATAGCTATTTGAGCTCCCGTGTTTAGGAAAACTACACCATGGAATATGAATTTTCCGGACTCAAACTTAAGGCAATTGCTTACTGCTCCATTTGAGTCCGGAACATTCTTATTCCATGGTATAGTTTTCCTAAGCACGGGAGCTGAAATAACTATTTTTTCTTTATATATAAGGGGGTAAGTATTTATTTCTAAAGAAGTTTTTGTAAACTTAAAATTTCAAAAATGTATATAAATACCTATTATTTTTGATTTTAATGCGCTAATTAGTACCTAGCTACCTGCATTTGTGAGTATATTTAATATTTTTAGTATAATAATTTATTTTAATGTTATTCCTTCAACTTTTGTAATATTAATTTTTTTAATTTTACTTGTCACTATAGCCGAGATGTGGTTTCAAACTTTTTTTTAAGATCTCCTTTTTTCTGTTTTTCCTATTTTCCAACTAAAAAAATTAATAATGTTTTTTTTTTAAATTTCTTAGGCTTGTTTCACACACATTCGGTTTCATTCGGTTCGGTCTCTATTCGGTTTGTATTCGGCTGTGCCTGACATGTGTGAAACGATAAAACGGCAAAAATAAAAACCTAATAGAAACCGTAGAGCACCGTTTTATCGTTTCACACATATCAGGCACAGCCGAATACAAACCGAATAGAGACCGAACCGAATGCAACCGAATGTGTGTGCAACGAGCTTTAGTGGCAGCACTGCTAGGGAGTGCGTTGCGAAAGTGTTAAATTCGGAGTATGAAGTGTGGATTACGAAATTGTGTGCGACCGACGTGTCGCGTGTGAAGAAGGTGCATTGTAATTATTTGTATGCAGGATTCATACCCTAACATTTCTTTAGAGAATGCTTTTGCGAAGCCATCGAGAACATAGTTGCAGTAAGAATAACAAACAAAAAATTAAAAGAATTGCAATATTAATGTTTTGCCCAAAAGAGCATCCATTTCTGGGTTGTGAAAATAACAAAATTCACTCGTAAATTCTATAACATTTTTATATACAAATCTCAAACAAATAAAATATTCCTTATAGAGAACATTCTGTAAGCAATAAAAAGCGCCTGCGGTGGTGGCGCGGCGATAAAACTTTGACGATAGCTCATTTTTACAACACAATATAATTACCCGTCCCGACCATTATAGAAGCTATTAAGCTTCTATTTTTGTTTTGTTAAAAGATTTACAAAAACGCAGGAAGAAACTTTTGAATGAAATGAACAATGATTATTTCTCTTGTCAACATTTAAAATACGTGCGCTGAGAATCAATTAACACTGACAAAAAAAAAAAAAAAACAATAAAAATCATAACAATACAAAATTATTCATTCTTTTGTACACTGCAACAATATGCAATGGAAACAATAATCGTTTATGCATGCATATATGTATGTACCTACGTCTTCGAAACACGTATCTGGAGTTTAAGGTCAATGCTCATACATCACCACTAAAGGCAATTATTAGGAGCAAAGAAGAGTTCTCATTCCAGATGCTAACCATGATCACTACAAGAAAAAAAAAAAAACAATTCTAACGACTTTTGTTCATAAATTATTATAATAAACATTAGGTGGCATTAAGAAATAAAAAGCTTAAAAATATATCTAGATACAAGTACAAAAAGAAATATTAAAATGCACGACTGTGTTGTATGTGCTTGCTTTTAGGGATAATTGTTTTAGTTGTTAAATACGTGGGGGAATAAAATATTTTGTTAATCGCATCGAATCTGTCCAGCGTAAATTCGTGCGATTTGAATTAAGACATTCGAATTGGAATGATCCGAATCACCTTCTCCTTATAGCAATGGCCTTCTTCTTTTAAATATAACATCCCTGAAATAACCGATGTTATGTTTTAACACCAACTCCTGGTTGGTTGCATTGATTCACCGGTTCTTTAAGACAAAATTCATTTGATCGTTAGAAGTCATAGTTCTCGGAACTCTGATATTTTTCATCTCGACTTCCATCGTACCAATTATGGTCTCAATGAGCCACTGACTCGTATTAAAAATTGTTTTTGACTTGAGTTACTCAAAGCTTAAGGCTTAACTACATAGACTTACTTTTGTCCAAAAGTACAAAAGTGAGAAATTAAAATGTTCACTAAGGAAACCTGCTTGCAAAAATACATACGAAAATTGTTCTGAAAGATAAATTAAGCCACCATACACAATTTTCTATCGTTTTTTTTGCAAGCAGGGTGTCTTTAGCATAGATATTTATTTCTCACTGTTGTACTTTTGTACAAAAGCAGATCTATGTAGCTAAGCCCTTACATTTAAGCACAAGCTGTATGGGCGTCCTTGATATTCGCCAGCATCAATGTGTCCATATTATTTGTTTCGTTATGCTTCGTAAAAGTGTTACCACGCTTTATTTATTTGTTTATTTAATGTTTAACTTGTAATTATTAATAAGTATTTTTTATTATGATCTATTTTATCTTTAGTAGTGTGTTAGGCTTTATGTATTTTTTTACTAACAACTTACACCACGCTAAATGATGACTGTGACAAGTTGCTATTTTTTAGTTACTGAAGTTGAAAAAACCTGATGAGAAACGAAATATGTAATGTTACAAATGCTTGCAATAAGCAGTACTGATAGCGTGTTAAACATTTTTTTTATTTTAAAACAATTTACTAAAAATGTTTGTAGAGTACATATACTACACCCATAAAGCAAATAAAGCTGGAAAAACTATTTGTTTGTTTTCATAAGAATATCTGAAGGTTAGTTTTTTATTTGAACTCAAAAAATTATTAAACCAATTAGGTACATTATAGTTATAACTATTGTATGTATAAGTACATACATAAAAATAATGAATATTACAGCAGCTTTGTTTTCAAAAAAAATTATAGTCAAACTATTATTAAGTTTGTCTCAAAATTTTAAACAGCCTAATATTAAGGTTTTAGTATGATACCTACTACTAATAGTCTATTGAATAGACATTTAAGTAAGGAACAATCGCGTTCACGGCTTTTTATTATTGAATATGTTTGTGCGGAACTAAAGCTTACTTAAAACACAAAATTCGCTTAAATTCATCCATGTGTTTCTGAGAGAATGGTCAAAATGGTCATTTTTCAATATTGACGGTATAACTCTAAAACTGAGCCGCCGAATTTGTGAATTAAACTTAAGAAACTTTTTGTAGGAAATAAGATTTTCTAACAAAATTGGTAATTTAAAAAAATTTATAAAAAAATTTAAGCAGGGATTTTATTTTTTTTGAAACTAAATTGCTAATAACCTTTTTTGGAGCAAAGGTTGGTGCGAGATATATCAGAATGAAACAAAGAAGATTCTCAAGCCTTTAATATGACGGGTCAAACAAATTTTTTGGATGTAAATTGGAGAAAATATGTATATCCTTTTTTTATACTTTTTTGCAGTTTTTTTTCTTAAGCATTTTTTTTATTTTCAATTCATTGGTACTGTATGGCAAGTTTCCCATTCTGGAAATAATTTTAAGTAGAGATTTTGATGAAATATTTCATTACGATAATCGAGAACTCGAAAATAGTGAGTCCCGCAGTTTTATCTGTCCATCTGTCAATTTTTAACACCTAGGCCTACAGATTAAACGAATGGATGGATTTCTATAAAACTTAGTACTTTCTGTTTTTTAAGGTTTATTTTATATGTTTAACTGAAATGTTTGCTTTTGGACCAAAATTAGTGGTAGCTTGCATAGAACCATTTTTTGGATTTTCGTCTTTCGAGTTATCCCCGTTACCGAACTGAATGAAATTTTATTGCAAGTAAGTTTTTTATCAGCCTTAGTAATATTGCATACAAAATACTAGTCCAATGTTGTGACCTTCACATCTACAGCTATGACCATTGTCCTGATAGTCTTGAATTTGAGCATTTTTCTCTTCGGTTAGAACACTTCCTTTTGACAAAATTGTTAAATTCACGAGAAAATGTCTTTACCTAACTGTTGATTATTTTATTTTTTTTAACGATTTTCTGAGCTACTAGGTTATTTTTCAAGTTGTATTTAAACAAATGAAACAAAAAATAAGGTTGATTTTCTGACTAAAATTGTTTAAAGAGCGATAAGACTAACAATTTTTTAGGAGGATTCAAAATTCTTCCTGGATCTTAATCCCCATATAACACTTAATAAATTCTTTAATTAGATTTGTCGTAATTATAAAAGGTTATAGAGAAATCATTAAAAGTTTATTGAACAAAATCTGTATTTAAACGAGTGAATTGGAATGTATTAGTTTCGAATACAAAAAAAAGAATCTTTGGTTTTAATACAAACAAACTTTACAATGATGGAGAATTTCCAAAAAGTGATTTTCGTCAAGATGTCCGTCGGCAGCGGCGGGCGTCCTGATGTGCATACACTGAGCTAGAATCTAAGCAGTTCAACAGATTGCCTTTTATAATTTTTAAATTTGGTGTGAAGCATTTTTATGGTTTTTTTGTGTCTAGCTCATCTAAAACGGATTGCTGCCCCTGCCATACAACTATTTCGGCTTTATCAAGTTTTCTCGAAAACGGCTATGACGATTTTAATTCAACTTTGTATTTGTAATCATTAAAAGAAATTTTACTAATACTGCATACCAGATACTCTTTTATCAAATTATTCTTAGAATAAAATTAAAGTTATGTAGATTTTTCAGAAAATTGTCTTCTTTTTTTTGGCATATTCCCGGATGTCTCATTAATGGTTGGATTGGTTTTGTTACAATTTTTCTTTCCGGTGCTTTAAGTAAGTCAAATAATTTTGCATTTAAAATTTCAATACCCGTGTTTTATTGGAAAAGCTATCAATAGTAGTATTCCATAGTTGCTATCCATAGTATGATTTTACATGAATAACAAATACAACATCGGCAGTATGAATACTGCCGATAAAAGTTAAAGTAGAATCATACTGCCGATAGTTTTCCATGTCTCGAATGGATTTTTGGTGATTTCATTCTCAAATGTTGGTTACTATTAGTTTTTTCGTGAAGTTAATTTTGACTGCTTCTGATTCTCACAAATATATTTTTTTTTAATATTCTGACAGGTGTTCTTTCAGTTAAACCAATTTTGAAATACAAAAACCAGGCTACTGCGGATGCGTTTTTTTTTGGTAATTTTCTACTGTACTATTTATAGAGTGCCAAAAAAAACACGGGTATTGAATAATTTTGTATACGAAATGTAATTATATTTACGGAGATCCGACAACATCAGGCAAAAATCTTACTGGTTTTAGCGAACCATTTTGCTGGCGAGACGATGGAGTGTGGGCGTCATTCTCTTGAAAAGTAAGATGTGAAATAGATAAGATTTAGGTTATATAGGATAAGATGGGGGTTATATTTTACTTACTAGGTTAGAATTAGGATAGTGTTAGGGTTAAGTTATTTTATTTCCGTCTTACTGCTAAATAGAGTAACATCTTCACCATCCGTTCTTTCGCCAGTGTAGTGCGAAAGGTATGTGAGTGTGTCTTTTCATCTGTCTTCCCTTTTCCTTTTGAGTCCGACCAATGTCCGTCTGAGTTTTAATTGATCCAGCTGGAAAAATGCCCAGTTTCTGTCTAGTTTCGACATGGCACTAGTCAGTTTTCTTTAGGGAAAATCTAGACGAGGAAAACTTGCCAAATATACGTCAAGCCCTTGCAAGTTTTGAGTAAGTACAATTTAGACAAGGAAAATGTTTCATACTCTCGTGAGGTTCTCGCTAGTAAGAACTTGTTGGACGTTTTTGGCATCCTATCAGACTAAGCACTATCGTTATTGATACATATGCAAAATTTTAACTAAAAAATTGAATCGATGAAAATACAAATTTTAACTTTTATTATAATTGATCAGTTTTGGTTTAAAAAAAAAAGTTAAAAATTTTACGCTCTTGCAAATCCTACCAAGATAATCATATAGGTATTTAATTTCGAAAATCTCTATTTTCAACCACCCAACCCCGCCAAAAGATTTTTGAACTTTTCATTAAAATTAATCAAAAATTATAATTTACTGTCTTAAACAATATTTACTTAATACCATATGGTTCATCTCAAGTGGTTCATAGCCGGTTGTTTTTGTGGTGGAATGTAGTTTAGATTAAGCGCATTTTTGTACACGATACTAAATCAAATAATATGATTTTACAAAAATGCCCAGTATCATACTAAATTTGCTTTAATATCGTATTAAATTTATAAAAATTTGCGCTATTATTTTTATTATTCAGGTTTTTATTTTTGATTTGATTTATTTTACTATCGGATCACAACCGATACTAAAATACCCTTTTCTATGATTCTAGCAAAAATATGAACAAATCTAGTTTTTGCTGGCCCGGGGCTTAAAGTGGTTTTTCTGACGAGGGAAAAGGGTTCATAATCGACAAGGCCCTAGTTTTGGCCATTACTCAGCCATGCTAGGGCCTTGCCAGAATCTATTTAAAACTCTCTAGTGCCAGGTCGAAAACTAGAATGTTTTTCTGCGCAGATAGTTTATTAGCTTTCTCCTACCTTTTTTTTCTTTGGCATGTAACAAAAATGAATTTTGAGCACAGTTTTTTAGTGAAGGATAAGAACCTCCCCGTCTGACGAGCTTAGTCGAGCCAGAGACAAGCATGCCTCCGTCCAAGAATCAAAGCACCAGAATCACCCCTGTGGTCAAAAAAAAGCTCATTTCAATGTCAAAAAAAAAAAAAAAATAATAATAAAAGCGAAGCACCATTGTATATAAATATCTATAGTACTATCAAAAAACCAAAACGACGGTGGCGGTGCCACTGGCCTGGGAGGGCATTTGCTCTGTAGATAATGTAGAGTTAAAAACACATTGAAAATCTCATTAAATCTCTCTAGCGATAATCACTCCACCTAAAGGCCTAGACTATCGTCCCGAAATTCGACTCATTAATAGTACTATAGGTTTTATATACAATGGAAGCACGTTTCAAAATTTTCCATACAGTAAATATGTAAAGGGTCCGCCAAATAACTTTTTTTTTTTTTGAAAATGCATCATCAACATCAAGCGTAGCTTCGGCTGTGTGGCACGTAGCGCCGTTCTGTTAAAACTAAATGTTGCCAATTTCCTCCTCTTCAATTTTTGTGAACAAAAATTCGTTCAACATGGCCCGATAACGATCGCCATTGACTGTAACGGCCACTCCTTGCTCAGTTGGGTGTATCGGCTTTTCAATGTGTGCGTGCGGGTTTTCTGTGCCCCAAATGCGACAATTTAGCTTGTTTACATACCCGCCAAGATCAAAATGAGCTTCATCTGAAAAGATGATTTTTTTTGGCAAAATCGGCAAAGTAATGTCGCAATATTTCCCAGCGTTGTTGAAGCGTATGCACAACCATATTCGTTCAGCGGAAGGATAAAACTAATTATCTGTCAAATCAGACATGAGGTAAGTGTTACCATTCACGAAATAAGGACTAGTTGAAAAATAAAAAATGGTCCAATTCTACTATAAATGTGGACTGATTCAAATCGGTCTGATAGGTTCAGCATGAGAGATAATGTTAAAAAAGTGCAACGCGAAATTTTTTTTTGGTCGCTTTTTTTTGCCAACTCCCATAGTTTAGGACAAAAAAAATACTCGTACGTTGGTACACTTGGACATTATCGTCTTTTTCTTGGAGAATTATAAAACATAAAAAATCAACAAAACAAAGTCCCCGAAAAAAATCGATTAAGCTAATATCTTGAGTTCTATTGGTCGGATTGCCAAAATTATGACGTTTTCACTTAAAGAAAATGACAGAGCATCACGGCGTATATTTTTTAAATTTATTGAAGTAGTAATACCTCTGAAAAAATAAATTAGAAAATCGCTGTTTTCAAACCCCCACTCCCGCCAAAGGTTGAAAAAGAAACCGGACAGACGATTGTTTTCGATGCCACGATAAATGCATCTACAAACCCTTTTACTCATATTTTGGTTATCAATCCAATCCCAAAATTCGTTATGGGCTCTTGATCTTTATTGTTAAGGTTTTGTCTTCTTTAAAACAAAAAATTAAAAAATCAATCGATTTGAATTGAGGAGTTTTTGATAAAAAAAAATTAAAAAAAGTGCGTATACGCCCAAGTGTACCACTATAATTTTTTTTTTAGGAATAAGACTAAGCTATATTTACGATATTATTGTTTCGACCAACTTAACATGAATCATAAAATTACAACAGATATTTCCTTTACGGTGAATATAATCATTGGTTTGCTTTCTTTTAACACTGAGGGCCAGTATGGTGATTCAGCTTCGGTAGATTGTTTCAATTATATGGGCTGGAATATTTTTTTTTGGTTTTTTTGTTCACAATGATGCTCTATAAGGAACTATACATAAACATATAGATAAATGCTCCCATGTCAGACCAATGATAAAATAAAATAAACCATTAATAATCTCTTAACATTATTAACGAGTATACAATGACCGTTGGAGGTTTTTAAATTTATAATGACCTTACAAACTATGCAACTTTTTTACAAATACACTTAAGTAGCTACTCAAAATAATCCTAAAAATATGCAAATATTTGAACAACTCATCGTCATTATTCAACTTCACCTTGTATTAAGTTTATTGACCAACACTCTTTTCTTTATTTGATCGCTTTCTTTGTTGATTAATGATTATTATCTTTTGTTCACCAAAAAATAGGAGCCGAACAAAAGGTGACACTTCTTCTGAATCATCTTTAAGCTAGGTAAACATGGTCAATAAGGTGATAAATGCATTTAAAAAAGTTATGCATGTATTTATGCTTTGTGTCAAACCTGGATCTGGATTGAATAAAAATAATAAAAGTTTATTATTCAGAACAACAAGGCAGGTATGTACATATGTAGTTTATATTTATATTCAATGCACATAAGAAATATTTTGAATTGAAGGTGGGGGATTGCAAATTTAAGAACACTGTGTTTTACGTCAACCTAACCTCAACTTTTCATTATGTTCACAGGGAGAGCCATCACCTCCGGGTTGCCAATCAACATAGAATTCTACCATTTATCCCACCACTCCCCAAGCCCCGGACCAAACACACACACTTCACATCCAAGTTAAGTGAGGGCTATGTATAATATAGAACTTGGGCCAGATTAACCATCATCATGTTCTCAGAAAACTACTTTAGAAAGAGGGACAAACCTCTCGCACAAATGGTTTAGAATTCAGATTCAGAATACTTCTTAAGTTAACTCATACCAATCTGTTCTGTTTTTTTTTTTTTTTAATTTTACACCGGTGCGGTGCACAGGTTCTTCTTTAACCTGTGTGTATAGGTAAATCGGTCGCTTTTCCTGTCGTGCTGCATTAATCGTTTTATTTTATATTCACGTGCAGAACAGAAGAATACGTAGGTATAATGAAAGAAATGAGAACTCCAACCAGAAACGCCACACAAAGGTACATTAATAACGCAATGCCTTTTGGCCACTTGCCTTTGGTCTTCCATTGTGTTATGGAGTATCTACTTGAAGTTGTCATCACGTTCTTTTAGCTTAAAACGGTACCCCAAAGACGCATTTCAGTTCATTTGTGACCTAGACCTCGTGAAAGTTGCCCACCAAATAAATCGTCCGCTATATCGACTGTGGATCTTCTATCAGCTTCGAACGTCTTCAATCTAGTTTCATATGCGTGACACGATTTTAAGTGTTTACTGTGACGTACATCCATTAATATAGAAGATACTTAAAACGTCGAAAACGAACCAGAGGACTCAAAAGCATACAACACTCTTTGTACCATTTGCATTTCTTTCGTTTCCGTTCACGGTATCAGGTGATAGGAGTTGGTGTTGATGGTCGATACTTAGCCCGAGTTAATAGATTTCATTTTGCAAAATATTAATCGGTATTTTAAGTCTTTAAGCGACTTTGAAAGCAATAGTGTGTGTCTGAATAAAAAATAGAAAATAAAAGAAATAAATTCTTACTTTCGCTGCCGGAAGAGTGTTAATTTTTTAGAGAGTGAAACGTATTTGTCAAAAAAAAAAAAACAATTTTAGTCAGAATTTTTTATTTGAATAAATCTGCAAATATGAATACACTTATTGTGGTTTTCATCTCGTTTATTTGTGGAACTTTGGCACAGCAACGTAAGTACCTTAATATTATTATTTTTAAAATAGTCTATTGAATAAATAGATACATATATAGTATATATAATTAAATTACTATTATCCGAACTGATTAACTGACAGTTTTTCTGTTACGCTTTATGGTGTGGGGCTAAATGTGTGACAGCGAATTAAACTAAAATAAATTAAATCAATGTACATAGGTAATTAAGAAACTTTCATTAGGGGCCAGTTATAGCTATCATTGAATAACCATCATTGAAAAAGTTAACTGTTAATTTTGAGACCTTTCGAAAGTTTAACCATTGAATATTTTAATGCAGAAATATAGCTTACGACTTTAAAATTATTTCTCCTTTAAAAAAAAATCATTTTGACCCATATCTTCCCCATAACGTAACTTTTAATTTTTCAATGATGAACTATCTTACCAATGATTATTGAAAAAATTAAAAGTTGCGTTATGGGGAAGATATGGGTCAAAATGAATTTTTTGTTTGAGGAGAAATAATTTTGAAGTCGTAAGCTATATTTCTGCATTAAAATAATCAATGATTAAACTTTTGAAGGGTCTCAAAATCAACAGCTAACTTTTTCAATGATGGTTTTCAATGATAGCTATAACTGGCCCCTTAGAAAATTAAATTTAGTGTGTGTTTTTGATTTTCGAAAATTTCGACTTAGTAACGAAGATGAAGACTTAATAAAATTGATTTTGTTTAAGTGGAAATAATTGTTATTTGTTATTATTTTTCAAAAATATATTAAAATGTAGCTATAACAAGAATTATGAAGAATTCAATTTTCAACCTCTTGTGTTGGACCATTTTTTGATACACATCGTTAAATTTCAAAATTTATCTTTCAAAAAATTTAAAAGATTTTTTTCAAGTTCATGCATTTTTTGCCAAATTAGGAATTTTTTAGTTTTCGACGGGCCGCTAGAGAGTTTTAAATAGACTCTAATAAGGGGCTAGTAAAAGCTACCAAAGGCTAAAACAAATGCCTAGGCTGTTATTTATTTACTTAATGCGTTAAAGACTTACGTTAAAGTTTACAATATTTTCTTAGATATGTACATTTATACTATGTTATACTTCTATTGAAAAAGGTAATTTTAAATTTAATACTTTTAAAATTGTCATTAACTGAAAAAATCATGAAGTAATATTTATTAAACACTGAAATCAATTGATTTAAGAGGGACTATTCAGACCATAGTTCGTTCTACTGAATATTGGACACAAAGGTATTTGTCTTCTTATGCTATTCTGGCTAAAATTAAAATTTAAGCGACCCAAAGCTGATGGTGATACAATCGAACCATTAATTAATTTAATAATAAAAAACAGCTGTAAGTAATCTCTATGCTTCGAGAGGAGTGGAAGATTGAATAGCCTAAGTCTTTGAACATAGGGGGGTAGTGACACTCTGGGGGACCAAGGGAGAAAGCGAAGACAAAAATGCATAAATCTTCTCTAAATACCTTCCATTCTATTAATTTGAATTGAATAGTATGGTGAATATACAACACATCCGTATTCAAGGACAAGCTTAACGAACGATATAAAAAGAAGTTTCAAGACGTATGGATCGTGGAAATCGCGGGAGAATCTTTTAATGAATCCCAGAGTTCTATTGGCCTTTTTTAAAATGAAATCATAGTGGTCAGTGAACACAAGTTTTGGGTCGAGGATAATCCCCAAGTCAGAAAAAAACAGATGGTTTAGTTAAAGGACTTGTGTCAAACATGAAGTCATACGTAATTATTATCTTTTTGCGTGTAAAACGCATTGTTTTACATTTGTCTATATTTAAAAATAAGATCCATTCCCTAAAATTATTTATTATTATTAGAGGATATTTTTTTGAGAGGATAATTTTTAATGATTAAGGTCACATCATTTATGTGTAAAGTGAATAACAAAAGACCTAAATGGCTTTCTTGTGGAACACCAGAATTTACATAAAATTGTTGGGAAGCCTCATTACGGAAAATAACAGCATAACTTCTATTAGCTAAGTAAGAAGCGTTCAACATTAAAAAACGTTCACTGAAACCAAAGGCCTTTATTTTATTAAGGAGAGTTTTGTGACATAATTTGTCAAAAGCCTTGCTAAAGTCAGTAAACAGACAGTCCGCTTATGAAACCTTTTGCCTCGTCAGGCAAAACAAAACACAAAAGTTGGCTTATATGGGACTTGATCTCGCGATCTTCTGCTTGTCAGTACAATGCGCTACCCACTGGACTAACTTTCTATACAAAAATGAAATGTCAAAAGTGAATAAGTTTCTTACTCTAATGTTTCATATCATATTGCATAACAAATACATTCAGAATATAGAGGGCAAATTGAAATTTTGCTTTAGTTTAAAAAATAACGGAACCTGTCAATACAACCAATATACAAAAAAATTGATTTTTTTTTCAAAAACGGCTCTTAACGAATTTGAAAAACTTATAACGACATGGCTTATAACGTCGAGTTGCTTTTAACGACCACTTTTCCTTTATTTGGTTGGTTTTCATACAATTCGTATTAGTTTATCGTCGGTCGGTTATAACATCGTAAAATCTTCGTCTATAACGACTGGTTGCATATAACGACGAATTTCAGACAAAAAATCCTTTAGTTCCGACGCGACGCTTGCAACGAAGAATGAAGGAAAATGCAAACAAAAAGTTAGTCACTGAGAATTTAAACTTGAACGTGTTCGAATATACACAAATTCCTTTTTTTCGGGAATGAATTTAACTAGGTTCTTTATTATTCTATTCCGAAAACTTAAAAGGGCATACCGAAATGTCTATTGTTTTTTTTTTGTCGATCATTTTTGTGGTAAGTTGGTTACAACGGCCACCGGCTATTGCGACCCCTGGCGGTTGCTATAAGCCGACTCGACTGTACTATAATTACCATAATAAATATTTTGGTAAACAAAAATATTTATTACGGTTATTAACGGTAGTTATAGAACCGATTTTTTGGTTTTCAAGTTTCTCGTTGTCTGTCCGTTTTCCATTAACCGTTCACACCGATTTCAACAAATTTTTTTATGTAAGAGGTCCCTTACAATTTAAGAAAAAATATCGTTTTTTTTTGAAAATTCATTATCTGGAAAACTGGTAACTGAATTTTTTAAATTTTGTATACACATTTGTATAAAAAATTAGTTTTTAAGAAAACCATCATAAATTCATATTTAACAAACAAATCAAATGGCATACTTTTTTTTGAGCTCTACCTGTTTTAGCTTTTAAAATAAAAAATTTATAGTAATTTATAGTAATAAAGTAGATAGTAGTTTATAGAAATAATTTATATTTAAACTTGTTTATTACAACTCTATAAATGATAGCATAATGTTATTGAACCAATACATAATGGACATTGTCAACTTCAAGTTACATTAAAGTTGTTGGCTACGAGAGCAAGTTTGTGCGATCCAGTTGTGCCAATTTTTTTCTTTTTGACATTCAATGTATTACCCATAGATAAAACCTGGTATAGAGATGACATGTACAAAGTTTTATCACAATTTCGTTGAGCAGAATTTTGAGAAAACTTGACAAACCCAAAATTGTTGTATGGAAGCTACCGGTTCTAGATAAGCTGAAACAAAAATTAAATTTTGCTTTTCCTAAGAATAACTAACAAATGCTTCACACTAAATATGTTGCAAAGCCTTCAAACCGTTAAGGCTCTAGCTGTGATGTACATATATCAGGAAGCACAGTCACAGACGCACATATAAACAGACCGACAGACGTACTTTTGAAAATGGGTTAGGTACGTATGAGTAGTAGCCCGTAGAGCCGTGTGAAGTGGGACCCCCGAAGTCAAAATTTTTGGGTGGGGTATATCAGAATCGTTTGTCCAACTAAAAAAATCGTTTGTCCACCCTAAGGAAAAAAGTTATTAAGCTTTTCTTTTTTATAGCAACTCCCCAAAGTCAAAAAACTCATCTACTGCCCCCAATAGATGACTAAGGAAGATGAGACTAAGTGCGTTCGTTTGTCCACCTTAAGATTATTCACCAAAAATAATCGTTTTTCCACCCTTAGTTCAAAAGTTATGCAACATTACTTTTTTATAGCAACCCCAAAAAAATAAAATTTTTTTTTATCAAAATCGTTTTAATCCCAATCGTTTGTCCAGAAAAAAAAAAAAAAAATTTCAGAACTTCGTTCAAAAGTTATTCAACATTTCGTTATTGATTTTGGGGGTTTTGCTATAGAATCGAAATGTTGAATAACTTTTGAACGAAGGCATTTTTTTTTTTTTTTTTGCTGGATGTTAAATAACTTTTGAATTAAGGTTGGAAATACGATAATTTTTTATGGATAGTCTTAAACAGCTGGTGGACAAACGAATGAACTTAGTTTCATTCGCGTGAGTTATTTGGGGTGTTGGTCAAGCTTTTTGTCTTTGGGAGTTTTGCTATAAAAACGAAATGTTGAATAACTTTTGAACGAAGGTTAGAAAAACGATTATTTTTGGTGAATAATCTTAAACAGCCGGTGGACAAACGAACGCACTTAGTCTCATCTTCGTAAGTCATCTATTGGGGGCAGTAGATGAGTTTTTTTTATTTTGGGGAGTTGCTATAAAAAAGAAAAGCTTAATAACTTTTTTCCTGAGAGTGGATAAACGACTTGTTTTGTTGGACAAACGTGGACAAACGATGGACAAACGATTCTGATAAACACCACCCAAAAATTTTGACTTCGGGGTTCTCTTTTAACTGGTTAGTGCGATGGACTGTCACGCTGGAGGTCTCTGGGTTCACTTCCCAGCCTCGTCCACCTTAAAAATAAAAAGTTTCTTTTTCGGGGCTACTGCCTCTTGCGAGGAATTGACAAATCCTCCAAGAGTATCACTTGTCATGAATAATTGCTTCTCGTCTAGCCGTTCGGATTCGTCATAAAATTGTAGGTCCCTGCCATTCCTGTCGACACGCGCACACAGGAATGGTTGCGAGTTGTTAGTCTGGTTATTCACGAGCCGTTGCGCCACCCAATTTATTTATTTTTTTAGGAACGAATGACCGAAAAATAAAGGTCGACTGCTCAAAATGTCGACTTTTATCGACTTTTTTGAAATGCCGTTAATTTTTTGGTCGACTAAAAAACTTTCGATGTTATGAAATCTCGACTTGACAAAATGTCGTCTGCGTTGGAAAAAGTCGAGCAAAATATCGCCAAGTAAGGGGCCAGTTATAGCTATCATTGGAAACCGTCATTGAAAAAGTTAGCTGTTTATTTTGAGACCCTTGGAAAGTTTAATCATTGAATATTTTAATGCAGAAATATAGCTTACGACTTCAAAATTATTTCTCCTCCAAAAAAAAAATCATTTTGACCCATATCTTCCCCATAACGTAACTTTTAATTTTTTCAATGATCATTGGTAAGGTAGTTCATCATTGAAAAATTAAAAGTCATTTTATGAGAAAAGTTGTGCCAAATTGAATTTCGTTTTACCTAGAAATAAATATTAAGTCAATTAGCTTTACTTTGGCATCAAAATAGTCACTTGTTTTTTCTTCAAAATCCCTAAAAATTGACAATTAATATTTTCAATGTTGGTTTTCAATGATAGCTATAACTCGGACCAAAGGCAAATTCCTAGTCTCTGATTGGCCAGCTGTCGAAAAATTGCCTTCAAATGCAGGCAATTCTTACTGGAAAGTGACTGGAAAGTTATCCAAAAAATATCTGCCTTTATTTCAAATCAAGTGCGTTCTTGTCAAAATTGACAGTTGTAAAAATTAAAAATCAGTTAAAATTGTTATAAATTGTTTGTGCAGTGGCGTTAAATAAATTGGAAATGAAATTTTCCATACATTTACGAAGGAATATGGTATCAGTGTCGAGGACTTGGGGTAAAGTATTGAAGAAAAGTTATAAGTTTGGCATAGTGAAATTACGAAAACAAAGTTAGTTATTTTGAGGCAGATTACCGTTCAATGGATATAGTTGACTAAATATGAAGTCCCTTAAGTCCCCTGAACCTACCCAATAATTAAATTAATCAGTCAAAAAAATACATGCCTGTTTTGATAATTTTTGAGGTCCCAAATATGTTTGGTAAATTTATTTATTTTTTGACGAATAATCAACTTTGGAGGTCTAGGCTTTTGGCAGATTTAAACCGTTTCATTACTTAAAACAATACAATTTTAAGCTGACATTTTGCAAATAATTTTTTAATTGCTTGAATTTATTTCGATTGTGAAAATTATGTTCAAAATTTTCAAAAAAATCATTTTAAGAACAAATAAAAAAAGAGCAGTTTAAAATAAATTGGTAAATTCATCAATCTCATTTTTCTCTTCTGAAAATACATCAAGTGATGAAGAGTTTTTTTTTAAGTTATTATGACACATATATAAAATTACCAGAATACATTAAGAAAAATATAATAATTTGAAATGATGCTCGATTAGCTACAAAAAAAAATTATTTCTGGATTAAATCTGGATGTATCAATATAATTATATTTTTATAGATGCCCACTGCAAAATACATAATGTTAATATAATATAATTTATGCAGATGAATAATTTTGAGTATTCAGTTGTCAAAGTTTTTAAAATTTCTATTGTTTTCTTAGCAAAAATGTACGAGGTATACTTGCCCGCATTATTAACAAATATATAATAATTCTTTCTTAATGTTCATTGCCATTTTAAAATTAAATATCTATTACTTTCCATTTGGATAAATTCTTTAATTTTTCTATTTTCAGCTTATTACCTGCAGCAATGTCCAAGAAATGAAGATGTTGTTAACGAATGTTTACGAGATAGTGGAAACAGATTAGTGAACTATTTACGACAAGGTGTTCCAGAACTGGACATGTATGAGGTAAAGTTCAAAAAAACAAAATAATATATTCTCGTTGTTTATTTCACATTTTCACTTATAATATTCATGAATTAATTAATGAAATTTAGGTAAACAAATAAAGTAGCAAAACAAAACTCATCGCAAATTCAGACAAACGAATGAACATAATGTGTGTACTTAAAGAGCAAACGATTAAATTTCATACAAACGCGCATAGGGTTAATGGATAAAATTGACCCAGAAAAAACAAAAATAAAAATTCCAGGAAGTTTTTATTATGGAATACAGAATCCGGTTCAGTTTCTTTTATGGAATACCTACATTAAAGTGCATATCAGGTTTTTTTTTTTCAATTGATATTTTGTAATGTTAGAGGTTCAATAAACTTTTAAAAGTTATAACGGCCCATACTTCATATCTACATGTACATAAAGGTATCAACGGTATTGCGCAGTTAAATTATAAAATGTCCCATTAAGAAGCTATTGGAAAGGTTCTGAAAAAAGAAATTGTTTAGTTTCTGATGTTTTCACCCAGCTCTGGAAGACAATAGGACACATTATTTTTATGAACACGAGTTTATTAGGTTACCTTATGCATCAGTGTTCGTTCTTTCTCGAATATTTCTTTAGGAATTTGGGTAACGAGTTAAGATTCAATATCGGAAAGGAGAATGCCCAAAAAAATGTATGTGTGAAAAAACCAGAGTCGATAAAAGATAATAATATACCTAAGGGATATTCACAAAAATAGTATACCAGCTAAAAGGTCAGTAAAAATGGTCAGAAATTTGTAGCTAAGGTTTTTCAAGGTCACCCGCTAGTGTTAGCTCCTCCTCATTTATGAGATTTTCGCAAAAAAGTCTAAACGATTTCAAAGGCCACCAAATCTTAATAAAAGGTCAGCTAGTTTCAATAATTGGTCAGCCACAGTTTTTTTTAAGTTTTGTTCTTGGTCACAATATAACACTTTTGGCACTTACGGAATTAAAAAAAAAAGTAAGTATGCCATGTAATTGGTCAAAAAATGTCAGCAGTAATTGGTCGTAGTGAGGATATTCAAAAAATAAAACACATTATCTAATAGATTAAGAGCCCACAGCAATTTTTGGGTGTGAACGATAGCAAAAATTCCTTTTGTTTTAAGATAGGTCCATACTGTTCACATGCAAATATGAAAGTCTGGCATGTCAGAAATGGGGCCTTTGTATGCAAATATGCAATACTGCATTTAAAATGCAGTTCATTACAAATGCAGTGAAGGAACTTCAAAACTATATTTAATAAAAGAGCTGAGTGCCCTAGACATGGCTATAGCGTCCAAAATATTTTCCGAAGATCCAAATGGCTGCAAGATGCACCCAAAGCTTCAATCTTTGAGTGCGTCTTGCAGACATTTGGACCCAAAGAAAAAGTCTTAAACCACATATTCATATCTAGGGCGCTCAGCTCTTTAATTACAAAAAAAATGCATTTTCAATGCAGCATTAAGTACAAAGGCCCCTACCCCGACATGCCACACTTTCATGTTTGCATATGAATAGCATGGACCTATCTTACAACAAAAGGAATTTTTGCTATCGTTCGCACCCAAAAGTTGCTGTGGGCTCTCGGTCAATGATAGTAAAATAAATCCAGACAAAAGGTAAACTAATTCGAGTATTTGTTCAGCCATAGTGTTCTTTTTTATGAAATTTTAATGTTTTTTATTTGTTTTCAAGGCCGTATAAGACTGTTAGTACCTTATTCAAGGAGCTTTTAAAGAAAAAAAATTGTATCATCTGAAAGGCTATTAAACCAACATAAATGGTCAGCTAGTTTCAGAAATTAGACAGTCATTATTTTTTGGAATACATTTTTAAAGTTTTTTTTTTTCAAGTCCGTATAAGATCAAAAAAACTTCAAAAAATTTTTTTTGAAAACTCAATATTTGTATTTTGAAAACAAAATGGAAACTTGGCATAAAGTAGTTTATGATTATCTCCTAGATCTAGAATATTTGAAAAAATCATGTTTCAAAATTAAAAAAATAACGTTACATTTCTGAGAAAACTATTATTTTTCTCGAAAATAGTTCCAGGAATTTTGACAAAAAGATTTATGTATTTGTTTGCGTTCTTATTAACACCACTTTTCATATTTTCGACTTTCTCAGTATTGGACAAACCGATTCAAATATTTGTGTGCAGATGCACCTTAAAAGTTTAAATAATATTGCATATCGAAATAAAAAAAAAAATCCGATTTTCAAAAAAAAAAAAGATATGCGATGGATGGAAATGGAACCTTCTCCGTTGTTCCTGCTTGTGGTTATAAGCAGCTTTTGATAATTTATATTCAATATCAAGATCATGAAGGTGTCTTATAATAAAACTCCAATTAAAAGTTTATTTTGTTACTCGGGATTTGAAGTAGATACACAAACATAAAGTATACAAAAATTGATAGACGATTTTGTGATGCGTGATCGCCGCGGTGGTGCGGTGGCGAGGTGGCGTGGTGGTGCGGTGGCGCGGCTAGCACGACCGCGCCACAGCGCCACCTCGCCACTGCGCCACCCTACCGCCGCGCCACTGCACCACCACGCCACCGGGCCACCGCGCCACCGCACAGCCACGCCACCGCACCACCGCGCCATCGCGCCACCGCACCACCGCACCACCGCGGCGATCACGCATCACAAAATCGTCTATCAATTTTTGTATACTTTATGTTTGTGTATCTACTTCAAATCCCGAGTAACAAAATCTACTTTTAATTGGAGTTTTATTATAAGACACCTTCATGATCTTGATATTGAATATAAATTATCAAAAGCTGCTTATAACCACAAGCAGGAACAATGGAGAAGGTTCCATTTCCATCCATCGCATATCTTCTATTGTCATTTGTGGAGAAGTGATAATGAGTTTTACAATTGTTGTCGACACGAACAGAGTATATGAGAATTTTTTTTTCAATTATTGTTCCCGCATAAAACTGTCATAATGTTCATTTTAAGTTTGGACATTCTGTCGGTTTTCTTTTTTTTTTAAACAGATATAATGTCCATTTGAACATTATGTCTCTTTCAAATGGACTTTAAGTCTGCTTTCAACGAAAATAATGTCCAAATGGACATTATGTCATTCTTAATTAGACAATATGTCCAAATGAACATTTTGTCTTTTTTAAACGGACATAATGTCCAAACGGACAGTATGTCTTTCTCAAACGGACATAAGGTCTATTTGCACTTTGCCCTGGTCATAATGTCCATGGACCTAATGACCGTTCTTGGATTGGACGTTATGTCTAGACACAATGTCCATGGACCTTATGTCCGTTTGTGCAGACTTAAGGTCCATGGACATTATGTCTTTGGGCACTATGTCATCCCACCACTCATCTATCAATAGGAATAAAAGCAATTAAAAAATAATTCTATATGTTTGAACATATTTTTACAATCCATTAATTAACATTACGTCCAAAAACCTCAATGCCTAGTTACATTACAGCTGTTATCTACAAGAGCAGGTTCGTGCTATCCAGTCGTGCGTTTTATTGGCCGCGGTCGGATATGTAACCGATTTTTTCAAAGTTGTTATAATGCCTAAGAAAAAAAAACAGCTGATGAGCCAAACAGCTGATGTCAAAACGAAATCTAAAGCTATCCCAAAAATGTTCGGATCTGTTTGAATTGTACTAACATCTGACATCTCATCTGTTCATTTTCTTGGTTTTGCTCGGTTTGGTTACGTATCCGGTTTTGGTCGTTCTAAAACATATCAGATTCTAACGTATCTCAGATACGTATCTGCTTACCACCCGAACGTGCTCATTCTCATTTTTTTAGAAAAGTTTGGGGTACATATAAACACCTGATTTATTGAAGTCTTACAATTTTAACAGTTTGAAAATAGCAACCATTAGGCTAGGCGCATATTGAAACGCGTTTGGCGCGAGTGACGCGACACAGCACAGCACGAGTTTTTATGAACAATATAAATTAATAGAACAACGCATATTGATAAAGAGCGGCACGTTATGACCTGACGCGCCTTTTCCGAAAATCACGTGACACAGTAATTGAAACACAGTTTTCCTTGCGAGACCGGCCCGTGTTTGTTTTTTTTCCGTCAAAAATTATAAAGAATAAACTGTCGTTGGTTTTGAAAATAATTATTGTTATTATTGTTTTATTACTGAATCTCATTTACTTATAATTTCTTCATTTTTTTTTTACAGATTGAACCAGTGATCATTGATGAAATTGGAATTGTTTTAGGCAGTGGTCCTGATGGCTACCGTGCTGTTTTCCGTAATATAGAGGCATATGGAGTTAGTAACATAACAGTTACAAATGTAAGGTGAGTTGCACCAAAAGGTATACAACCTTTTTAGATGTTTTAATTCGAATAAGGTAATAAAACTGCCTAGTTCATAGAGAAAAAGAATCAAAACTATGATTTTTAAGGAAATATGAAACCTAAACACTCCGTATTAATGGATTGTTGTCAAGAACTTTTTTCTTGTAATTTAATAACCATTAACATTATGTTAGATTTTTCATTGTGCATAGAAATTAAGGTGTCGGCCCATTAACAGCGGAAATAGATTCCACATCTCATTCGGTAATTTTTTCCTTGCTTCAATTAACACGTCATTACTTTTTTTCACGACTGTAGGATGATGTCGGTGCAGGTGAGAATATATTTCACCTTAAATTTTGTGGAATTGTTTATCACCTGAAACTGCGCGAATTTTTAATACTTTTTGCATAATACAACGTTGCTCCACTTAGGGTATGATCAGTTGCCAGGCAGGCAGGTTTATTTTTATTAAACAGTACCTTGGGTGGCCCGCTTCGCAGGTTCAAGGATTTTAACTCCCTTTTCGGGTCCTTTGTCCCGCTCATGCGAGTCGGTCGCTCCGCTTAGGGTATGCTCAGTCGCCAGGCAGGCGCCTATGTTGTCAGTTGGTGTGCTTTCGGTTTATTTGTATTAAACATTACCTTGGGTGGCCCGCTTTGCGGGTTCAAGGATTTTAACTTCCTTTTCGGGTCCTCTGTCCCGCTCACGCGACTCTGTCGCTCCGCTTAGGGTATGCTCAGTCGCCTGGCAGGCGCTTATGTTGTCAGTTGGTGTGCTTCAGTTGAAAGTTAAAAGCAAACGAACTGACATTATAGGCAACTGCCTGTCGACTGAGCATACCCTAAGCGGAGCGACGGAGTCACGTGAGCGGGACAGAGGACCCGAAAAGGGAGTTAAATTCCTTGAACCCCCGAAGCGGGCCACCCAAGGTAACTATATATATTTAAAGAACAAGATTTTGAATCGCGCGTTTTTAAAAATATTTTTTGCGTTATGCTCCTATTTTCAAAATCTCAAACCTTATAACTGATTTAAAAATATTTAATACTAGGTGTGCAGTTCTTAGTTTTTGAGAACAAAAACACTATTCAAAAGTCATAGGAAAAGGAGTGTAATTATTTCTCACACTAAGTGGGCAGAAACTCCACCTTCCAAAGTGAAATTCATTCTCAGTAAAAAGTGTAATAAATTCTCTCTCTCAGCAGGAATCAATTCCACTTTGAAAAGTGTAGCAGAATCCCACTAAGAGTGAAATAAATGCTCATGTGGAGCAGATTCCCGTGAAATTCTTTCCTGGCACCCATGATGACGTTTCCTTTTTCCAATTTTTCTGAAATGTTCTAATAACACCATCGATAGATATGAACAAACTTTTATTTTTTTGATAAATTAAAACGTGTCAATTAACGTTTTGTAGTAACTTTTTCAAGAACATGCATATTGTACATCTGCACATCCGACTGTCAATTTCATGGCATAAAAGAATAAAGTACGCCTACGGCTAATTTACGGCTAAGCCCCTGAACAACCGCTGGCTGCACGAATAACATTAATTTTATTATTAAACAAGAAGCTTTTCGGTGCACAGTGTGATAAGTTGTATATTGATGTTGCCTACTAAAACAATCTTGAATAGATACTAACATGTGTGCCGCTCCTGTTAAATCTTGATCTTGTCATAAACAATACAAATACTCGTAGATTTGCATTCAAACGGGGCCAAATACTGATCATGACCATGGCTATATAGTTGTTAAAAGAAAAAAAAAAAAAAAGCAATGCGTGTTGTAAATATTATGCCTCATGTCAAGATTTATTTGGCCACTGAAGATGTTAGTTAATTGAAATTCTTCAAACTATTTAATTTACAGGGTGTTCAACATCTCGAATTTGTTGAGCAAACATCTCATGACATTATCTCTGTTAAGCTAATCCCAGACTAAGGTCCAGTTTATTGACAATTCAATATCTTTAGTCAAAGAATAGACATTGACAGTTATTTACATTAATAAAAATAAATAAATAAATTGGGTGGCGCAACGGCTCCTGAAGAACCACGGCTTAGTGACTAACAACTCGCAACCATTCCCGTGTGCGCGTGTCGACAGGAATGGAAGAGACCTTACAATGCTACAATTTTATGCCAAATCCGAACGGCTTGACGAGAAGCACTTTTTCATGACAAGTGATACTCTTGGAGGATTTGCAATTCCTCGCAAGAGGCAGGAGCCCTGAAAAAAACTTTTTAGTCTTAAGGTGGACGAGGGTGGGAAGTGAACCCAGACCTCCAGCGTAACAGTCCAACGCACTAACCATTACGCTACGGGCTACTACTTGCTTACATTAATAGTTTGATAATATTTTTATATCGTTAAAGAGGAAACAAGCTAAATTAAAAACTTTGAAAATTTTATTTGATAGAATTCAAAAGAGAGCTCTTAAAATGATTGGTGAAAGAACTATAACAGAAACTTTTACATCTCTGGAGCACCGTCGAAATGTTTCTTGCCTTTCGTTATTTTACCGTTATTTAAACAAACAGTGCTCTAGTGATATAGCCAGTTGCATTCCTCCCTTAATCAATTCAACCGTAATACTCGTGCTTGTAGGAACGCCCATCAGTTTACACTTGAGCCCAACTTTGGACGTTTGGAAAGTACAGAGATTCTTTCTTCAGTCGCACTACACGAATGTGGAATGCTCTATCCAGCTCAATTTTCTGTTTTCTCCTCCCATTGTGATCTGCAGACATTTAAAACCAATGTGCATCGGTTTCTCCTTTTAAACCCCCTCCAACGTACCTAATCGCTCGTGCTGTGTTTATCACTTTAAGGGTAGTCACAACCCCTTTAGCGCGCATCGAATATAAAAAAAAAAAAAAAAAAAAAAAAAAAGATTTAAGCGCGCTTATAAGCCACTACTGTACACTCAGCTGATTTAGAAATAAGTGTTATTTTTGCGAATAAATTACTGCAAACTGATTAATGTATTGAAACAGAGAACTGGCAGCGTCCCCGTTGTTTTGATATGTGTATATCAACAGTGCTCATCAACTATGTTCAGTTGTTCTTGACGTGTAGATCAACAGAGTCGATCAGTTTTTGTTGACACCAACGTAATCCGATTCAAATGGATATAAATCAACAATGTTGATCAACACAACTGTCATTTTTATTGTGCATGCACTGTCTGCGTCTGTTTTTGTTTTCGTTTGTGGTCTTATTTCTATTGATATCATTGAGCTTGAGAGATGCCCAACATCGCAGCAACAAAACAATCTAATTTGTATAGACGTTGCATGCAGATGGGTTTTTGTGCCTTCATTGGCAGGCACTTGACAAACGTCACACGACAGTATGCACTTCAACACGTACACACTAGCATGTTAGTCGACAATGTACAACAACAATGTTGATTGACATAATGTGGACGCTGCTTTACGTTTTGTTTTCTAAAATGTAACCGTGAAGAGGTTACCGAAATTAAGTAAATTTTTTATTTTTTAATTCAACACTCTTATCAATTTTTAGTCTTGCATTGGAACCGAGATGGTTCTAAGACGTTTACCTTTTTAAATTATTAAAAAATGAAGACACTAAATTCTCAGTAAAAACAAGAAAAAAAAAACAAAGCTATGATGATAAATCAACCGGTTGCCGAAATGATTATTTATTCGACTTCTTCTATGTCTTTATTCATTTCAATTATTTTTGAATATTTTGAAAAGTAAAATTGCTAAAACCATCCGGTTTTCAGTGTTTGACATAAATAAGTGGTAAGAGCAAAATTTTCAAAAAAAAAAAAGTTTGAAATTCATTGCTTTTTTGCCAACATTTTTTACCGAATAACTCAATTACTATAGGTTGTTTTGAAAAAAGTTGTAGATTCACATTGTAGCTCATGTAATTCTACATACACATACAAGATTATAACACTTTTTTCGTACAACTGATAGGTTTGGAGAAAAACTGTCGAAATCATATGAGTTCGGTTCATTAAGCCAAAAAATCTAATATGGGAGGGGTATTTACTATATTTTTAGATGGGGAATTTTTGTTTGGGGGTTATGTTTGGAAAAATATATATAAAAGTTTTAAGAGTGGTACACGAAGGGAAATGCCGCCATCTTGAAAAATTTGATTTTTCTTAATTTGTTTAATACCTAACTCCCGAGAAGTTTATTTTATCTCGAAATGATCTGGAAGCTACTTCTAGATAGTAGAATTATCTACAAAATGACATTAACGACTTCTATAAGTCAATTCGTTTTTAAGTTATAGCGGTCTTTGAAAGTGCGTATTGAAAGTGCACCAACAACATGACGAAAAGTACAACTATTGAACTAGACAACAAACTTACTTCAAACGTCAGTCTTATGCCGTGACCATAAAGAGCGTGATTTCTTCGGAATGTCGGGAAGTAGAAATAAATAAACATATTTCTAATTCGATGCAGGAAATTCTCCCCTTCTGATCTGGCTGTGATATACAAAGCCTTTATTTAGCCAAAACTTGAGTATAACTCCCATATTTGAGCAGGTGCTCCAATAAGCCACTTGAGTATATTGTATAGAATTCAAAAGAGAGCTCTTAAAATGATAGGTGTAAGAACTATAACGGAAACATTCTCATCTCTTGAGCACCGTCGAAATGTTTCATGCCTTTCGTTGTTTTACCGTTCTTTCCACAAACAGCGCTCTATTGAAATAGCCGGTTGCATTCCTCCCCTTAAATAATTCAACCGTAATACTCGCGCTTCTAGCAATGCCCATCAGTTTACCCTTGAGCCCAACTTTGAACGTAATGGTTAAGTACAGAGATTCTTTCTTTAGTCGCACTACTCGAATGTGGAATGCTCAACCCAGCTCAATTTTGCCCTCCCATTGTCATCTCCAGGTCGTAGCCCGTAGAGTAATGGTTAATGCGTTCGACTGTCACGCTGGAGGTCTGGGTTCTCTTCCCAGCCTCGTCCACCTAAAAACAAAAGTTTTGTTCAGGGCTACTGCCTCTTGCGAGGAATTGACAAATCCTCCAAGAGTATCACTTGTCACGAATAAGTGCTTCTCGTCTAGCCGTTCGGATTCGGCATAAAGTTGTAGGTCCCTTCCATTCCTGTTGACAGGCGCACACAGGAATGGTTGCGAGTTGTTAGTCACTAGGCCCTGGTTCTTCACGAGCCGTTGTGCCACCCAATTTATTTATTATTTATTTTTTATTGTCATCTACAGACATTCAAACCCAACCTACTAAATCGCGCGTCCTGTGTAAATCATCTTAAGGGTAGTCACAACCCCTTTTGCACGCGCTAAATATAAAAAAAAAAAAAAATACGTGGTAAGTTGTATTCTTAGACACCCTGTACCTGTACCAGTATGCATACCAAATATATGCCCATTGACATGAGGTATTTCTTTTTATATTAGGTATAGTAAATAACTATTGGTACCTATAATGTTCTTTCAAACTCAGCATCTCACGTTAAACTATTTAGGTATGTACGTGTTGACATTAAAATAACCGTTCAAAATACCACAATTATTATTTTAACACCCACCTTTGACATCCCTACCTGTCGCTACTCAATTAAATGAATCAATCTATGTAATTAGTGGTAACCAACTTGTCACATAACAATACTCTAATTCTCCACGAAATGATTGCCTAGTCGTGAAAAGATGTTGAATTCCGAATCTCGAATATAACTTAAGTACTTTAAATAGTATACTTTGTAACAAAAGACTGCTAGTAATAATTTATTATTATCTATGTATGTGTAGGTACTTGAGGACAGTATTTAAATTTTATTTCATTTGGCATTTTCAGATCAGATATCGAGACCATGCAATTCCAATTGACATGTGAGATTCCACGGATCAAAGTCAAAGCTCAATACCGCTCAACAGGTGTTTTGATTTTGGTGAAGGCATCCGGTGCTGGCCAATACTGGGGAGAATACGGTTTGTTTCTTCTTTTTTTTCTTAGCTTTCAATTATAACGTCCGGTTTTTATATTTGTTTTATTTTTTTTTTCACTACAGAGGGTGTCAAGGCGAAGATTTACTTCAAAGCAATTCCAAAAGTTGGTGAAAATGGAAAAACTTATCTCACTGTCGATTCAGTCAAAATGGATTTCAATGTTAAATCAATTCAAATGGGTGTTGATAATATTGCCAATGGAAATACTGTTATACGTAAGTAAATTTTAAATGCTCGGTTTTAGAGAACATATGTGTTAAATACAATTTAAATTTACAGAAGCCGCTTTGAATTTGTTTATCAACTCAAACGCACAAGAATTGCTGAAAGAAATGAAACCATCTTTGCGATCTAAGTTAACCATGGTCATACGAAGTTTTATGGATCGACTTTTTATAAGAATTCCTTTGGAAGATTGGTTGGCTTCAGTTTAATTAAAGTTAGATTTAAGTTTATTTAAATAAGTGTATTTATAGTAAATAAGTATACATTGCATTTGGGTATTTATTGACTTTTTAATAAGTAGTAGTAGATACATAAATTATTATCTTAAAAATTATTGTGTGGTATTTAAATGAGTGTTTAAGAAAGTCTTTGTATGTATTAAAGTCAAATTAAATAATTACTTTATTAAATTAAATTATTAAATTATATTAACAGTCTCATGACTTATGATTTTATGTATGTAGAAATACTTTAATGAATGGCATTTCAAGTGTTTTTTTTTTCTAGATGTTTATTTATAAAAATTCTTGAAATAACGCACTTCATTATAATCTTTTATATAGTCATTAGCTGCATTGTATTATCCCCAGGTCTAGTCTGGAATTGATCATGATAATTGAAAAAAAAAAATCACAATGGGGCATATTCATAGTCGCAGATAGACCCAGGTTTAAGTAAACTACAGTTTAAGACAATTTTGGCTCAATGAATACAGACCGATTTTAATTATAAATTGTTGGTTTTATATTTTTATAAGATAATTAACTTGGTATCTTACACAAATAGCTTCAAATATTTTGAAATGATAACCTTAAAAAATAGAATCAACTTCCGAAAATTCAACCAAAGCTATGTTTAACTTAGACCCAGGTCTAAAATGACTATGAATATGCCCCAATGCCAACATTATTTTGTATTTATCTCTTTCTAACTTATTATCATGCCATCTGCTCGTCAGAATAAAAAATAATTTTTTAGAAGGATTTGCAAAAGATGTGTGTAAGAATGGATTTAAAAATCCGAATCCATCCCGCGCAGAAAAACAATCTAGTTTTCAACAAGGCACTAAAGAGTTTTAAACAGATTTTGGCAAGGGTCTAGCAAGAATTTGCAAAGGCTAAAACAAGAGCCTTGGTGATTATGAACAATTCTACCTCTTTAGGCTCATATGGGACTTGTTCACGCGATATTCTGCTTGTTATCAGTCCAATTCGCGACCCCCTTGGCTAACTCGCTATACAATAATTCAAAGTCGAAAGTGAACAAATTTCATACTCTAATGTTTCAAATACATAGAGATGTCACACAGCAACAGTAAAAAATGTGATAAGAAAAAGAAGACAAAGGAAAGAGACAAAGAAAGGACAAAGAAAAAGTGTCGCATGATACTGAAATTGCATGGTGCATACAAAATGTTTGTTTTTAATGTACAAGAGACATTCCTGAAAGGTTACCCAAACATGTCCAACAAGTTTTTACTAGGGAGGGCCTCACGAGTGCTTGAAAAGTTTCCCTCATTTAATTTGTTTGTTCCGAAATCCAGCAAAGAGCTTTCCATTTTTGCCAAGTATCTAATAAGTTTTCATCGTATAGATTTTCCCTACTGAAAACTTACTAGGCCCTTGCTCAAACTAGACAGCAACTTGGCATTTTCCAGCCGGGATAAGCAAACCTGGATCTTGAATTCTTGTAAAACATATATTTACGTATGCAAATCCAATCCGAATCGGATCTGGGAGCAAATAAAATGCAGCTATACTAGTTAGGTAGGGGCTTGTTTGAAAAAAATGACTTAAAATGAAAAAAAAAATATTTAAAAACAACAATTACAATAAAGTGCTATACTGGCTTTGAAAGCCAGAAATCTGTTCTTTTATCCTAAAGTTAAATTGAATTCTTCATGCCAATCGCTTACGAAAATATTTGCATGCCAACTCAAAAGTTTGATAAAAAATGAAAAAAAAAAAGTTTAGACCAATTTTTATTCAAAATTGTGAAATAAAGTGCTGAACTGGCGTCTAGGGGTCAATGCTTTTATTAATTCTGAATCGAACTCAAAAAAACCAAATGGTGCTATGTCTTCAAGTTTTTTTAAGAAAATTGAAAATTACTAAAAGTAGGTAAGTACTTTTTCAGGAGATCTTTTTTTTTTTGATCGCTTACATAAATAGAGTATAGAGTATGCTAGCACCCAACATTCTGGCGTGGCGTATAAACAGTTTGGCGCCCAAGTTTTTTGAATGTAAATTATTTTTGTAAAAACTTGGGGTTCTTTCCTCAATATTGGGAGATTTTTCCAAACCATATTTCAACGGAATTTATTGTAAATAGTTTTCTTTAACAATAGCATCATGGGTGGCTCGTTTCGCGGGTTCAAGGATTTGAATTCCCTTTTTGGGTTCTCTGTCCCGCTCACGCGACTCTGTCGCGCCGCTTAGGGTATGCTTAGTTGCCAGGCAGGCGCCTATGTTGTCAGTTGGTGTGCTTTCAGTTTATTTGTAATTAACAGTACCTTGGGTTGCCCACTCTTTTAACTCCCTTTTTGGGGCCTCTGTCCTAAAAAATTTTGAGTTTTAAAGTATTTTTTTCAAAAAAATATTAACAAAAATAACTTGTTTGAAACAAATAATAAAATAACAAGTTTCTGGCTTTCAGAAAACCTATAATTTTAGCATTGTTAGTGTTGTTGCCGTTGTTTTTATTTGTTTTTTTTTTATCATTTTAAGTCATTTTGTAGAAAATTGCCCCTAAAGGAATTTTCAATTTTCTCAAAAACTAGAAGACATAATACCATTCGGTTCTTGTGTTCAATTCAGAATTGGTATAAGTATTGATAACTAAGCTAATTTAGGACTTCGTTTCACAATTTAAACTAAACTTATTTTTTATCAAAATTTTGAGTTTGCATCCAAATTTTTCGAAAACTATTAACATGAATGATTTAATTTTAATTCAGGATTAAAGAAAATATTTCTGGCTTTCAAAACCGGTAAAGTACTCCATTGTTAGTATTGCCGTTCTTTTTTTTATATTTTGTTTTCCATTTTAAGTATTTTTTTTTTCTTAAATGCCCCTACCTCCTAAACGGGTTGAGATAGACCCCCCCCCCTACAGTAAAAAATGCTTGTTTTTGACCCTTTTACAAAAAAACGTTATCAATTTTTGGCGCCAAAGGTATCGTACTCTCCCCGCCTTGAATGTTGTGTATAAATATTCCGGCTTATTTTTGTTTAACTATGGCAAGTTTATTTACAAAAGTACGAAACATCAATTCTGCATAATGGTAACGGTTGAAACTTTCTAGGTATAGGTCCGTTAGTTAGGTGAACAGTGAAGCCCTTTTATTATACCTACTTATACACAATTTTTTATTCAGAAATGTGCTCAAAATTTACATATGTACACACATAAGTGATCATTAAATTTTGCGTGCGAATTTTTTTTTCGAATGCAAATAGCACCCCATGTCTTTTGCATCACCAACCACAAAATTGTATCTAAGTGTCATCAGATTGTCAGTCATGCGACTTGATATTTTTCACGAACTAACCTTTTTTAAGTAGGTATACAGGTACAACAAAATTACATACCTCAATTTGAATGATCATCTAGCATTTAATGCCTGTAATTTAAAACGCCTTATGTCATTGCCTCGTTAGTGAGGAGAAAAATGTATTGTTATTGCATCGAAAGTAACATCTTTTTCATTTATTGGAGAAACAATAAATAAACTTGCGTGCTTAATTTGAAAATTCTCTGTCGTGGACTTCTGGACACGTTGCATTGTTAGCTTATAGTTTTGATTTCCCTCATTAGAAGTAAAGATTTGCAAATAGCAAATGACACTGTGTGCCAAAAGACTAGAAGTAATGATTCATATTTAAAAATTAAACTTGATCTCTCTAGCATAGTAACACTATTGTATATGAGTCGTTTTTATTTTCGCTGGATTTGTACGGCTGGTGGCGCATGTGTTTGCAACATGTTCTATGATTTTGACAGCGTAGACATTAATTTTTAGAAAGAGTAAGTCTTGTAAGATTGTAAGGGAGTAAGGGAGTTAGATCTCGACCTTCAAATTTGTTTCCTCAACAAAAAGTGTTGAGAGAAGTTGGTGGATTTCGACACTACGTGACTCAGTAGTCGGCGCTTCTCATGATATTACTATAGTTTTCATATACAATGGTATAACTCATGACTCAGGACTATACGGATCCAAAAGTGACTTCTACTTGATCCGAAAGTACTTCGTTTACATGGAGGCTCCAAGTCTGATTCAATTCCATATAGACCTGAATCGGATTCAAACAGGATTTCTCGATCCGATTCCACTTTACAAGCTGAATCAAATCGAGAAATACAAGACGACCTGGATTGAAAAATTAAAGAATCGAGTTTTAAGTGTGTGTATTTCAATTTGCTTTGTTTTGTTTTGTTTTGTTTTATTTTGTTGTTTTTTTGTTCTCTCGTAGTAACCATGTTCATAAACTAAATTCAGCACGCACACAGTAAAGTTAAAGTGTCACTTCAATTGTACTTCGATTCTATTTAAATTCGATTCAGTAAGGTCGTATACCTAGATCGAAATATAAATCCGATTCGATTGGATCGTCGAATCCTGTCATGTAAACTGAGTAATAATAACAAAAAGCAAACCGTGAGAGGTCTGGGTTCACTTCTCAGCCTCGTCCACCTAAAAAAAAGAATAAAAAAAAGTTTTTTTTTCAGGGATACTGCCTCCTGCGAGGAATTGACAAATCCTCCAAGGGTATCACTTGTCATGAATAATTGCTTCTCGTCTGGCCGTTCGGATTCGGCATAAAATTGTAGGTCCCTTCTATTTTTTTTTTTTTTTTTATTTTTTAAATAAAGCGCGCACTAAAGGGGTTCTTACTACCCTTAAAATGTTTAAACACAGTGCGACCGTATGAAAATAGGAAAGGATTTAAGAGGAGATGCCGGTGCACATCGGTTTTGAACCTTTGAATATCAAAATGGCAGGGAAAGATAGTGCCGGGTAAAGCATTCCACATTCTTGAAGTGCGACTAAAGAAAGAATCTCTATACTTAACAGTACGTCCGAAGTTGGGCTCAAGGGTTAACTGATGTGCATTCATAAAATACGAGTATTACGGTTGAATTGTTCTAGGGGAGGAATGCAACTGGCTATTTCACTAAAATAACGAAAGACATGAAACATTGCGTCGGTGTTCGAGAGGTGCAAATGCTTCCGTTATATTTCTATCACCTTTCATTTTCATAGCTCTTCTTTGAATTCTATCCAATAGACTCAAGTGAGTTATTGGACCACCTGCCCAAACATGAGAATTGTACTCGAGTTTTGGACGAATAAAGGCTTTATAGATAACAGCCAAATCAGAAGGGGTGAAAAATTTCTTGCATCGCTGAACAAAACTTAAACATTTAGCAGCATTTTCGGCAACATCAAATATGTGATCGTTCCACAGAAGGTGGTCTGTGATACACATACCGAGGACTGAAAGCTTTTCGGTTTCCTCAATGGGCGAACCACTCATGGATAGTGGCATGAGGGGTGGGTTTCGTTTTGACGACACTAGACAGCATTGAGTTTTTGAAGCATTAACTTCTACGCGAATTTTGATTCCCCTTTGGACAATGCTGTCGAGATCAGAATTTAATGAGCTTATCATACGCTGCCGTTCAAGTTCCACATCCGAAGGACATGGATGAGAATCTGTAAACGAATATGAGAAGCTGAGGGTACTGTCGTCAGCGAAACAGTTTAATGGATTAGAAGTTTCAGACAAAAGATCATTTATAAAAATAAGGAAGAGATTCGGAGACAAAACGGAGCCCTGGGGCACACCAGCATTTATTTTGTGGATTTCAGACTTGAACCCGTCCAATACAACTTGTATTGAACGGTCCGAAAGGTAATTTCTAATCCAACGAAGAAGAGATTCATCGAAACCAAATGCACGCATTTTCGATAAGAGAGCTTGATGCCAAACTCTATCAAACGCTTTTGAAATATCAAGTGCAATAATCTTACTTTCTCCAAAACGATGTAAAGATTTGTTCCACTGTTAGGTGAGATATACCATCAGATCACCAGTGGACCTATTGCTACGAAAGCCGTACTGCCGGTCATTAAGAAGCCTTCGTTCTTCGAGATATTTCTTGAGCTGAAAATTGATCAGGGTTTCCATGACCTTGGAAAGAAGGGACGTAAGTGCAATTGGACGATAGTTTGAGGGTGAAGAGATACGCCTTTTTTAGGGACAGGCTGGACAAATGCTGTTTTCCATCCACTCGGAAAGAGACCAGTAGAGTAGGACAGATGGAAAAGCTTACGCAGTGGTTTTGCCAGCGTTGAAGAACACCTCTTCAGAACAATGGGAGGGATACTATCCGGGCCAGCGGATTTGTGAATGTCGAGATCTTTTAGAACTCTAGCAACTGCACGAGTGCGGAAGAAGATTTGCCCCATAAAATCGTTTATGTTCTCAATTACAGGCGGAGTTCTATCACTTACTGGCAGCGTCGAATTAACAGCAAACTGTGCTGCGAGCAAATTGGCTTTGTCTTGCGAGCTGACAGCAGGTGTGTCGATGAAGACGAGCATTGGAACCGCAGACGAAGAAGTGTTTCGAATGTTTTTTGCAAATGACCAAAAATTTTTACTACTATTGGGACATTGTAGTATTTTTTGCCTTAATTTTTGGTCATGCCAAAAATTTGGTTCTTCTAATATGACCGTTACAGGTCTTTCTGGCGACAAGCGTACACTGGAATGGTTGGTTGGTGGAGTTGTTAGTCACTAGACCCTGGTTCTTCACGAGTTGTTGCGCCACCCAATTTATTTATTTAAACCAAGAGTAATATCACTGTTAAATTTTGGAAAACACATTCCGATTTTTACTTCTACCTCTCGTTCGGTCGAAGCGATAAGATATTCTTAACGTATAACTTTGATAGAATTTTGGCGACTAAATTTATTATTTGATAATTTTATATTCGATCAAATCCTGCCGTTTATATTGTCGTTCAAACAACAATATTTTTCTCATTATAAACATATCACGCAGCTAAAAAAACAACAGTTTTCATTAAAAAAATTGACACAATGAAATCATAACAAATTTTGTTCTCGTTTTGTTCAGCAGTACGCAGTTCTATAGCTAAAATGGAAAATCGTAGTAAGTTACTAGAGTCAATTTTTCCGCGCACATTTTATTGTCCGTAACATTATTACTGGTGAAAATTTAAAGCTTTTAGTTTTTGTTGTTTGGTGTTAATGAAACAAAATGGACAAATATTATAATTATAATTTCAAATTCAATTTTTTAAAGAAGAAATAAGTAGACGGACTTTCAATTTTGTGTGATGAAAGCGGAAAACCCAGTATTTTTGAAATTTCTCCAAAACCATCAGGTTTTTTAAGAAGTGTCTTTAGAAAACTTGTAGCGTATATAATTCTACAGAAAAAAGATTAAGTCCCTAATCCAGAAAACGACAAATTGTGTTTTTACTTTAATGTGATATTTTCCACATATGTAGTTGTATTTGACTCAAAATCTTTTGGGTTAACGAAAAAAAGTATCCTTATCTTTTATGTTTAATGTTAAAAGCTGCAAGTTTTCCAAAGACACTTCTTGAAAAACCTGATGGTTTTCGAGAAATTTCAAAAATACTGGATTTTAACGCTTTCATCACACAAAATCGAAAGTCCTCGTCAAAATTTAAGGTGCCTTTTTAAAAAATGCGTAAGAGATCAAAATGGAGCTCTCCACCAAAATCCAGCTTTTTCGGGGTTATATTTGAAGTGAAATTATAATTATATCGAAATACTTGAACAATATTTTTTTATTTTTGTTTTTATTGCGTTCAAAAGGTTATAACTTTCTATCTATGCACAGCTTTATCAAGTTTAATACCTTTTTAAAAAAGCCAGAAAAATAGACAATTTCTGAACGATTAAACCTGTATTAAGTCATACGAATTTTGTTCAGGGGGCTCTTCAAAAGATTAAAGTCAAAAATTAAGTTTGGCAAAGTTCAAGATTAACTAATGAATTGTAGGCAAACGGTGATGCCAATGGAAAATATTTTACTCAGTAAACTTAGTAAAACTATTAAGGAATGTTTTAATTGTAAAAAACAAAAATCAATTATGGACATGGTGAGCAAAACACTGATTCAAAGGAAGGTTTTTTCAAATTTCAAAAAAAACCGTTACTCGAGAACCGCTATGATTCGGTGTGGAAAATCTACCAAATTCTGATAGGTCATCACCAGGCCTTTTACTAGTTTCAGTTTGGACCATTGTTAATGGGACACCCTGTGTATATCAATACCATCTATGTATGTATATGTTATATTGTGCAATTTTAAGAATTTTAAAACCACCCTTTGAACAGATTAAAATCAAAACGTAGCCAATACCATTTTTCAAAAATATATTAATTCGAAAAATTCTTACACTCGAAATCTTTTCAAAACCAAAATTTGCCATCAAACACTTAATTTGTCTTTTTATATTCTTTGCATCCATGTATTTTTTTTTTTTTTTCTTAAATGAAACTTTCCTGATTTATGGTATTTTTTTGCAAATAGTCTGTTTTGAAATAATTAGCTTCAATAATTAATACCTCTATAGCGAGAGGAGTTAGAAAAAAGATAAGTAAGATTCATACAATTTTATAAGCTATTCCAAAAAACAAATCAAAACTGTACTACAATAAATAGCTAAAATGGGTTTCAAGGGAACCAATTGGATAAAGTTACTAGTGTGGGTCGCACCCAGCCTCTTTTTTTTATTTTGAGCACTAATCGAGTAGCAGCCAATGGTTACTTTCAGGAAACATAAGGGACTTCATTCTTCACATCCAGTCAACTGAATCCTTTGAACGCGAATTTGACTCATTATGTCAAACATAGAACTCTACTTCAATTATTTACATCAAGTTGGTTAAGAAAGCCCCTTACTATTCGATATTCACTTGAGAATCCTCGACAATACACGAAATTCTGTAAAATAAAAATGTACGGAAAATTTCAATTTCTATTTACTTCAACGTGATCGCTCAAATAGGGTACGTTCATATGACTTAGGGGACTTGCAAGTTAGGCAAATTTCTAGTCTGTAAATGAAATAAGGCACCAACTTGTTTTGACTTTTTTTTTGAAAAATGAAATAAAACCCCAATTTTTCTTTTTCATATTGAACTTTATTTTAGAAAATGAAATAACACCCCAGATCTGTCTTTCACAAAAAAATTAGTGAAAATTCGCTAATCAGGGACCCAGTGCTGGCAAAGTACCGCAAACTGTTATACAAATATCTACTTGAATTGTATCGCCCAATTTTTTGCAGCTATTCTGTTACTTACTAATGCTTTTCTTTCAATGTAAAGACAGTGCTGCAAACCATCAAGTATTTGTGTAAGTTTGTTGCTATCTAATATACAAACTTAGCCACCATCATGACTACTTTTGTCTCACCTCGTCTCGTCACCTTGCTATAAACACTCGATATATTCACATCTATTATAATTGATATTAATTCTAAATATTAATATTTTATTATTTTATATTATTTTTCAATTGTTGTTAAATAGTCTCATAAGTTGGATCATAGATCCCAAAGCCGACATAATTGCTGATTTAGGTAATTAATATTATTATTGTTATAATTTGATAATGTTTTAATTTGTTAATTTGTTTTATTTCATTATGATTAATTATAGTTCTTTTCTACATCAACTTGTGTCTTAATCCATATTATTGGAATAATTCCTATCCAATCGTCAAAGTTTCAAGTTAAACAGTTGAAACTTCCATTTTTGTTTAACAGTTTGCAGAACTTTATCAGCTCTGGGTCCCCGATAAGCGTATTTTCACTAATTTGTTTGTGAAAGAAAATGTTATTTAGCATTTTTATGTAAATTATGAAAAATGAAATAAAGTCCAAAAAAATTAGTCAAAATAAGGTACACATTTCGGAAAAAATCGGAGAAAGCTGAATTTTGGTATACACGTTCTGTAAACCTTCCTTAATAAGCCCAGAAAGCTCCGCTAGTTAGTTTTTTTTTTTTTTCGATAGTGTGAACTGCCAAAAAAAAAACAGTTTTTTGCATATATCTTTAAAACTGTAAGCTTAATCGAAAAATTATAATTGCAAAATGTGTACATTATAAACCTTTATATAAGCATGCATTAACAGTTTTTTTCTAGAAGCCATAATTTTTACCATATCATTATTTAAAAAAAATCAGCAAAAGTCGAAAATACTGGTTTTTGGCTCTTTTCTCTTAAATGACGAATTTTTCGGAAAATATTTTATACTTATCTTGTAGATTTTAATATTCCCTAGAGAAAATGTTATGACACTGTTTTGCATATAACATATCAGTTGCAAGATATTGCGACTTCAAAAATGGTCAAATTTCGAACATTTTTGAATAAAAAAAAATTATATTGTTTAAAATGACGTTATAAATATTATATAATTAAAACTACATACATTCACCTTACCTTTGTGATATTTATGTTTGTATGATGTATGTATTTTTAGTCATATAATTTTTATAACGTAATTATAAACAATATATTTTTTTTGTTCTTCTTTTTATTCAAAAATTTTCGAAATTTGACCATTTTTTATGTCGCAATATCTTGCAACTGATGTCTTAGGAAATATTAAAAACTACAAGATAAGCATAAAATAGTTTCCGAAAAATTCGTCATTTAAGAGAAAAGAGCCAAAAACCAGTAATTTCGACTTTTGGTGATTTGTTTAAAATAATGATATCGTAAAAATGATGGCTTCTAGAAAAATATTGTTAATGCATGCTTATATAAAGGTTCATAATGTACACATTTTGAAAATATAATTTTTCGATTAAACTTACAGTTTTAAAGATAAATGCAAAAACCTGTTTTTTTTTGGCAGTTCACACTATCGAAAAATAGAAAAAAAAAACAAATTTTTTAACGCTTAATAACTCAGAAACCGTTATAGCTATAAGTAAAGTTGTACAGACTTTTTTACTTTAAATTTTGTGCTCTTTAATTTTGAACTTAAGTTTCTTGGACGAAAAACCGTTAGAAATAAAGATATACTGACTTTTTGGTTAAAAACGATTTTTTTCGTCTTTTTACCGTTATACAAAAGCTAGCACCCAACATATCTTGGCGGAACTTTCTGGACTTATTTAAGAAGGTTCACAGAACGTGTATACCAAAATTCAGCTTTCTCCGATTTTTTCCGAAGTAAAAGTCTAATTTTCCTGGACTAATAAGGTCCCAAATTGTTTTTAAAATAAAATGAAATTAAGTCCCAAAACTAGTGTTGGGGTCTTATTTCATTGGGGCCTTTTTTGTGGGCCCTTATTTCATTTTTCTTGTGTGCCTTATTTCTTGGCGCCTAATTACGCGGAGCTGAAAAATTGCCTTCAAATGAAGGGAACTTTTATTGGAAAGTTACTGGAAAGTTAGTCAAGAAATATCTGCCTTAATTTTAAATCAAGTCTTTTCTGGTCAAAATTGTCAGCTTTCAAATTAAAAATTAGTTAAACTTTTTGTTTTTGCGGCCGCGTTGAAGTAAATTGAAATCGAAATTTTCACTACGACGGAATTTTCTATCCATGTCGAGGATTTTCTTTTTCTTTTCTTAAAGACTACTTGAGGTTAAGTATTCAAGAAAAGTTCTAAGTTTGTTGTAATGCCATCTCGAAAAAAAATAATTATTTTGAGGCAAATTTTCGTTTAATAGATGTAGTTGGCTGCATATGGAGTCCTTATGTCTCCTTAACGTTCCCATAGTTTATTAAAACTGATTTATAATTTCAACTGAACTGATTTATAATTTCATATCTGACAATTTACACAAGAACACACTTGATTTCAAATTAAGGTATATGCAGGTATTTTTTAACTAACTTTCCAGTCACTTTGCAATAAAAATTCCCTTCATTTGAAGGCAACTTTTTGAAAGAAAAAAAACTTGCCGCATTGTCAAGTCCCCTTAGTTAAAAGAAAAAAATATTTAATGATGAAAATTTCAATTTCCTTTCTTTAAAAAAAATTGACATCGAGACTTTGCTCAACAAAAATACCAATAAAAGCTAAACAAAACTATTTTTGCGTAACAAACTAGCATTTAAAAAGATACCGTTAAGGACATCAAGAGAATTCTTATTTTTGAATTTTCAGATTTATTTTAGATATTATGTAGGTACATCAGTGTTGGCGGCCTAAACGATATTTTTTTAAATTTTAAAATGCATACATTTTGTTTGGGAAATCCAGGCGCGAACGCAGGGGGGTGTTGGAAAAAAGTATGATTCTGTTTCACAGCTTTTGATACTACATTGTTGTAGTACAACTTACTGTAATTTTTTGTTACATTTTCACAATAAAAATATTTGCTGTGATTGCTGTAACAGAATAAAATTGCTGCATTTAAAAGAAAATATACGAATGTAAGTATTTTTTTTTGTATTTAAACATAAGAAATTCAAAAAATGTATGATTTATCTTTTGATTTTTTGTATAGTCAGTGAAAATTGACTCGTTGTAAATACACTTTCGGTCTTCTTTCAATTCTTATGTTGAATTCAAAATCTTCGTCGAAAATATTTATATCGAAATCCATTTTTGATTTGCTTTTTTTTATTGTGTCTCTTCAAAGTTCAAATATCTCACTTCTAAAAAAAAAAAATTATAAATGGCCTCGTTCACTTTGCACTGAGATATGTTATCTCGAACAATTCAACGTAAAATGTGAATTTGAAGTCAGCTGGTGTTGACATTTCTCTTCAGACGTTCTAAATATATATTTTGCCTTCTTTGAACTCTTAAAGCAAGACCGCACTCAACTTCAGCGGAACTACACTTCACGTATCTTCAGAATAGATATTTATTTCTCACTTTTGTTCTTTTGTACAAAAGTAGGCCTATGTAGTTAAGCCTTTATTTTGAATTATTAATTTTCTTTCGTTATTTTGACGTTCATGGATTATGGGGTTATTTTGTGATAAAACAAAAAGTTTTTTAATCACTTCATTCTCAGAGACCCTGTTTAGATTGGGAAGATTGTGCACGGACTTACGCCAGTTTGTAGGAAAGAGACGTGCGGAGTAAGTGGTATCGTGAGGCATGTAGAAAATATAAACACCGGACTCACGAGTCTGCTTTGTTGTTCTTTCAATATGGAAGTTGTTGTTGTTTCAATGCATTTTGAGGCACCTCACAGTTTGTAATGTAAACACGGTGGTACTCACCAGTCCGTACTCAATCTTCCCAATCTAAACAGGGTCAAATATACTCGTATATAAATTATAATCAATTACGAAAAACTATTATCCAATTCAATCATTTGTATCCAAATCGTATCTTGCTAACTTATGGTGGATTTACATGTATTTGCGTCTGTATAATGCAGAAAGTAGAGCAGGACAGATGCATACAAAAAATCCGAGCGAGTGAAAGCGAACCATTAAGAACATGAACATGTTCTTCTTCATTTCACCATTATGGCACTTTCCTATCATGCAGAAACAAAGTTCTTCTGCATGTTGATCTTTTCTCTCTATCTAACAAATATACATTTTGTATTTGGCATCCCTTTTTTGTGTAGAAAGTAGTTGTATGATGTAGTTGATGTAACTGATGTAGTAGCGCTGAAATAGGCCCCTGTTGAGGTTGAGAAGTGCGTCAAATTGCTTGTTCTGAGGATTTCTTATTTAGTAGGTCAAAAAGTAAATTTGATGTTAGAAGCCCTTAGAATAAGAAATTAAATCAAAAATACACTCTTTAGGCGGTACAGAGTACAGGATACAACTTAATTTAATTTGGGGTGCATTAACTTGGCATAGTATGGTCGATAAGTTAAAAAAAAATGCTCAAATTGACCAGAAAGTTTATAAAAACATTGAGGAACATGTTATGGAGTCTTATTCATTTGAAATCATGCCCATAAAATTTGTTTTAAGGACGAAAATAATCCAAAAAGTCCTCAACGGATTGCTAAGAAGGTGTTTGCGTAATCAAGAAGTCATTTTACCCGTCCTAGATGAGCTAAAACAAAAAAATGAAATTCTCATCTAAGGAATCGCATACAAATGCTTCAAACCAAATAGTTAGTTAATCCGTCTTAATTTTAAGGATCTAGCTCAATGTCGTATATAAGAATAACGCACATCGAATTTTGTTTTCACACAAAACCAGCCCTAGGTACTATTACAGACCAAGTACAAAATCAACACAAAACCAGCCCTAGGTACTATTACAGACCAAGTACAAAATCAACAGACAACAAAATAAATTATTTTATTTGACTCTACCCTTTGAAAATATTGAAAACCGAGATCACTCTTTAAATCAAGATGCCGGAAACCCCACAAGAGGTTGTTGATTATCGCAAACATGAATGAGATTTCAATTGAAAATCTTCATTTCCAATTTTACAGCAGATAGGATATTTAGTTTGTTCAACTGAGAAGATTTTTAGGTACTTATTATTACTTATTACTATGTACAATAAATGACTCAGTTTCACTGTAACAGAAGTTTCACTTAAATGCATAGTGTAGATACTTAAGTTACTACTAAGGTCCATTTTTGTATTGGTCACGGGCAATATCCTGAAAATGTCGCACTTAGGTAGGTAAATCCCGTGTTGGACACTTACCTGTTACTCACTGTGAAAATATGCCCAATTTGTATTTTCTTTTGTCTCTGCGGAATAATTAGCTTTGTTGAGTTGTATATGTTTTCTTTCAGACCGACGGATGTCGCCGACGAGACGCCGACGAACGCGACGACGTTGGAGACGGTATTTTAACCTCAGTGTATATTTATTTAAATAATTTCAGGTCTGCTTCTAGAAGTTAGAACTTACGCATTCTTTAATTAATAGCTTCGGGTGAATCTAATTTGGATATGCTATTAATGTATGTACTATAATTCCATGTGTCATTTAAGCGCTTCATTAAACCCTGCCGCAACCTTGGTTTTTATTATGAACCTAAGAATATATTTATATTACAAAAATAACTTGCTGATTGTGCTGAAATTATCTTCAAACCCCGATTATGGCATTTCCTTGCCTAAATTGTTTATTGTATAATTTTTGTTGTTTTTTGTTTTGTTTGTATTTTGACAGCCGTCTAATTGCAATAATAACAATGTCGCCTGCCAAGAGATTCTTAGTGAATTGCTCATTTGGAACAACATAAAAACAATGGATGGTTAAAAAAAACATGCAATCCATACAAATTGCTTGATAAAAATTGACTATTGGCTATGATCACATTGCATGAATCGCGAGTATCAATTTACGAATAAATACATATAAACAATTTATTAGGAAAGTATACCTACATATACCTACACATTTAGGTTCACAATACTTACATACCTTCCAAAAACAGTGATCTCAACTTTTCTTGAAATAGTTTCATATTTTTTAGGCTAAGGGCGCGTTTATTTTGAAGCTGCGATAAGAGCGACGATCGATGTTCGACTCTCTGCTTTAAGGCTAAGCGCGTATAATGCAACTTTTAGTCAAGAAACAGTTTGGTTTCTTATTGGATTGATACAAAACCGTTTGTGTTTTGACACAAAATAAACGCCGATCACCCCAAATCAGTTTTTCAGTTAGTGTCGTTTCGGATGAGCATTTCACACAATCTTAAACTAAACTATACTAAATTTCATAAACTAAACTATACAATTTCATAATGCAAATACATATTATATTTATCAAATTTTATGACTACATTGAATCGATAAGTGGATTGTCCCTCAGGACACAAACAAAATGAAATGGCTTACTATAGCGAGTCCTTATCAAGATTTTCAGCCAAGATCTCTGATAAAAAAAATGATTTCTGGTATAAAACTTTTTTTTTAATATAAAAATATTCATAACTTTTTTATTTATTGAAATACAGAAAAAAGTTCTACGACAAAATTCTTCGAAATTGTAAGCCCAACAAACTTGTAGTAGAAAGTTTTTAAAATTTTTGATTAAAAATTGCCTAAACTTAGAAAAATACTTAATTGTTTTTTGGTTTTTGTCGGCCTGTAAATTTTTAAATAAATAACGAAAAAATGTTAAACATAAATAATGGGAAATTTTATTTTAGGCATTGTTTGAAGGACTTATGAACCGAGAGATTTAGTAAAAAGTAAAATCCAAGATGGCGGCAAAACGGTAAATGTTGCGAATGCGAAATATGAGATTTATCATCTTCGATCAACTCTCTATCGAACAAAAAAAAAATGGCGTTGTTACAAACTGCTGGGCCCCCCATATAAAATTTTATAATTGCACTGGACTTAATATATTTCAATTTAAATTTAGATTACATTAAATAATATTTGTTCAAAAATTCACATAACAGATAGCATTCGTGTTCTGTGGCTCAAACAGTTCAGAGAATATTTTAAGAAATAAATTTAAAAGTGAATTTTCAAATTCTTAAAAAAACTCTAGTTAATCAAGTGATACGGAGTGTTTATTTTAATTTCATGTCTTCATTAGAAAAACATCAATTCTAGAAATAAAATTAATAAATAAAATTAAAAGCTTAAGTTGAATGAGCTAACACCTCCAACTCTTCGGCATTTTATTCACAGAATATAAAAAAAAAAAATGTAAAATAGCTGACTCAGGAAATATCGCTACTCATTTATAATGAAATTAATAAAATAATAGGCTGCAGTGCATGATAATAGCGCTATATTGCAGATATGTGAGGTAAGTAGGTACATCTATACGTACATAACAATACACTCATTGTGTGTGCAAATACACGCGTCTATAAAGAGAAACACCTGCTGGCAGCGTGTGGTCATTAAAAATAGTGTAGTAAGTACTTCTTACTCCATGATTTTTTGTGCTTTATGATCTCGCACTTCGCAGTTTATAGAGATTCTTTATAAAACCTGATGAAAAAAGCTCAGATACATTTAGTTCTAATAAATGTGAAGATTTGTTAAGTCTGCTTAGAGCTCTAGAAGTGTGATATTTTCTTTATTAATTCTTGATATTGGAATATTCCTTTTGTCCTTTTTCCGGTTAAGGATAAACATCAATAATTGGATATTAACTTGTTTGTGGATTATTATCGATTAACCATATATTTTTGGATTAAACTTTGTGTCCTTTTTCAAGTAAGAAAATATTTGTGAAAAGTAAAGCTAAGTTTACCATAAGAACATAAAAACAATTTTAGAGTGAACAACGAAAATTATGTACTAAATTTAGCAAAATAAATCCATTTCCTACAATTGTAAATTGAAATAAATTTAATCAGTGAATGTAAAATATTTTGAGAATTTCAACCTTAAGTTATATGCATATCAAAAAAAAAAAAAATACTAATAAACTTTACAATCATAAATCGGGATTTTTCGGCCACTTTCTTCCACTTTCTTGAATGTAAAATATTTTGAGAATTTCAACCTTAAGTTATATGCATATCAAAAAAAAAAAAATACTAATAAACCTTACAATCATAAATCGGGATTTTTCGGCCACTTTCTTCCTTATGAAAATAAAATGCTATTTTATATTTTTTTTTTAAATACATTTTGTTGGATTTTACCCAATTCATTCAGTGGTATTTTATTTAAATGCTGCCTTATAAATAATGTTGATGTCCTGTTTAAATTTTAATTAATTAACCGAACTCATAGTAACCTGAATTCTCTTTATACCATAATTAATGTAAAACTTATTTTTAAATTGACCACAGTGCCTCCAATCGGTCAATTGTTTGACTTACACGATATGAACAAACCATACGTGCAGAAACAAAATTTTATTAAAATTTGTTAACAATTGAGTTAAATAAAAAAGTGCGCATACGCCCAAGTGAACCACTTTTTTATCTTTGTTGTTCCTCTTGGGCAAATCCGTTCATTAACCTTTTTTAACCCAGATTCAATGAAAAGTTTTAATTTTTGACACCGAAGTAATATTAAGTGTGAATTATGTTTATCATAGTCATATTTCGATCCTTAATTTATGTATTTGATAATTCAAATACCGCGTTACTTATCAAGTTAAGACACGAAGCAAACATTTTTATTGAATAATTTTGATCTATTAGATTTAGAATTTGTCGACCATCCAATTTGTCAAATTTCCAAACATCCAATATTTCCTTAAAAAAATTTAAAGTATTTTTTGTCATTTGACCAAGTTTGAATATTGTTCACCGTCTTTTTACCTTTTGTCAAAATTCTAAGTAAAACCGCATACAGATTCGCTGTGTATTTGAAGTTTTAACTTTGTTATATAATAATCACGCACTAAAGGGGTTTTGACTATACTCATAAAATGACTAAACACAGTGTATGCAACAGTACTGGCAAGGTGGCACGTAATAATGTTAAATGATTTCAATACATTTTTATTTGAATCTACTATGATCATATAAAAACTAATTTAGAAAAAATTCAAAACAAGCAACATCCTAATGTGTATGTATTAAACTAAGAACGGGGAGAGTACGATAACTTAGGCGCCAAGAATTGATAACTGTTTTGTATAGAACAGTTCAACACAAGCATTTTTTAATATAGAAGGGGGGTCTATCTCCCCCCGTTTGGGCGGAAGGGGCAATTTTATAAAAAGGTACTAAAAATGAAAACAAAATATTTAAAAATAACGGTAATACTTACAATTAAGTTGTATACCTTGTTCCAAAGCCAATACTTTTAACTATTAGCTGGGTTTTAAATTAAGTGAAATCCATGCACAGTTTCGAAAAAAACGGGTTTTAAACTCAAAATTTGGGGAAAAAAAAGATAAGAAAAAAGTTTTAAGTATAATTTTTCAAAACAGTAAAATTATATATTATTTTTTTTCTGAAATACGTTGCTCTAATTAATTCTTCATTAAAAAGTGAAAACTAAATGATTTTATGTCTTCTAGTTTTTGACAAAATTAAAAATTACCAAACCTACTTTTTATTAGATTTTTATTTTTTAATTATTTTTCTTTGTGGATTATGAAAAAATAGTTCTTTTTATAATAGGTATAGTACAGTAAGTTATATAATCTTTTTTCGTTGGTCGAAACTAAATTCTCAAATGATCAAAAAATGGAAAAAAATTCCTAAGTTAAGGATAAAGCCGTGGATGTTTAGCCGCCATTGTTAAAAAAAAACACTTTATTCTCTTGTTACACATAATGTGCATGCGGGACAAATTGTAAAGCTTGTGCGTTTTTTTTTTCTATGATCTATTATGTACAGTCCATAACACTTGAATGGTCTCACACAAGATTTAAATTGTGTTCTGTACATTTAATTTTCAATATTTTTAAACTTAGCTAGTTATTCAAATTGGACGAGTAATGTGATTGCTTGGAGGTTTTTGTATGGAAAATTTGTAATCCATAAGAAACTGTGCATATACCCAAACTTGCAGCTAACCCAAATCCTATACTGGGCCAAGCAGGGGGGTTGTAGGGAGGCAGCATGCCCTCCCCTCCCTATCATACTGTTTATGCACTAGGAATGTGATTGCTTGGAGGTTTTTGTATGAAAAATTTGTAATCCATAAGAAACAGTGCATATACGCAAACTTAAATCTCAAACCCACTCCAAATCCTATACTGGGCCAAGCAGGGGGGCACCATGCCCCCACTTCCCTATCATACTGTTTTTGCACTAGGACAACGAAAATACAAAAAATTGGAAAAATTAATACAGCGCTGTCTAAAAAAGTAAGACCAAGTAAATTTACTGAAACTAAAAGAATTAAAAAAAAGAAGGTTTGGTCATTTTCAATTTTCTCAAAAACTAGAAGATATAAAAACATCTAGTTTTCATTTTTAAATGAAGAATTAATAAGAGCATCGAATTCCAGAAAAAAAAAATAATATATAATTTTACTGTTTTGAAAAATTTCAATTTAATTTCAACTTATTTTAATTTTAATTCAATTTTCAATTTATTTAATTACTAATGTACTTAGTCTTTTATAGTACCTTATAGATCAAGAGCCCACAGCAGATTTGGGGTACGAAAATGAACCAAAAAAAATTATATGAGTCCAAAGGTGTGTTAAGGCTAATAAAAGAAATGCAAGTCTTGCAGTCCCTGGTGGCGGCTGTTAGGTGGGAGGGGCAATTTTCTAAAAAATTGAGTTAAAACGGAAAACAAATTATCCCCAATTATTAAGTCCCTTCTTTCATTTACTTTTTAAATAAATTTCTTTCAATGAATAGTTTTTGAAATATTAATGTTTGAACTCAAAATATTGAAAAAAAAAAAATTAAAAAAATGGTAAAAAATATTTTTTTCGCAAAATTTCACCTAATTAAGTACTATTTTTTTTTGTTTCCAAAATTCAATGCCCTTGTCAATTTGTAGTCAAAAACTGAAAACCGGATGGTTCTAGGACTTTTACTTTTTGATGAACCAGCTTTTTCATAAAAATAAGACAAATCCGGCTAAATTATCAGTTCAGCAACCAGTTAAAATAGGAAAAATATGCGGAAAAAAATTCTTACATTTTTGAAACTTGGTGGGAATGTCGGATCAACCATAAGAATAAAGAATCAAAAGAATCCATAAAAATATCTGCATCCCACGGGTGTTTTTTGGAGGGGGAAAGGGGGAGGTATGACTTATCGAAATTAAAAAACATAATGATACATGATTTTAGGGTATTTTTCAGTTCTTAATCTGATGACATCAAAATTAAGGCGATAAAATAATCCTGAAAAAAGTTATGGTCTATTTTATCCAGAGATGACTGCTTTTCAGGAAAACTGGGAAACTATTAAAAAATACCTTGAAAAGAATGGTACATTGATGAAAATTTGTATAAATATTCAATTTGCCATTTGAGAAACGAAAAATTTTTAATAAATTTCTTCCCATTCCTGGGAAGGCCATTCTTGGCCTTTCATAAAAATAAAACAGGGCATCGTACATGTTACCGTTGTTTTTTAATAATTTGTTTTCTGTTCTAAGTCATTTTCTTAGAAAATTGCCCTCCCACCTTACAGCCGCCACCAGGGACTACAAGACTTGCATTTTTTTTATTATCTTTAGCACACCTTTCGACTCATATAATTTTTTTTTTGGTTCACTTTTGCACCCCAAAATTTGCTGTGGGCTCTTAGACTATAAACAATACGGATAATACATACTTTTTTGTTATAAAATACCTAAAAATAAAATATTTACAAATTCTTATACATACTTTCATATATACCTATATACTTTTTTTTGTTTTTTTTTTCTTTTTTTTTTTTCTTTTTTTTTTTTTTTCTTTATACTTATTCAATATTACCTACTTATTTAAAAATTAAATTAATTTAATAACCTATTCAAAATTATGAATTTTGACATCATTTCTAGCAAAAATGAGAAGAGATTGCAATCTTAAAGTTTGTCACTCCAATAATTCTTTTTATTGTAACTTACACTTAAAACTTTTGTTTATGATTTTTTTTTCTGAAATTTTGAGTTTAAAGTCCGTTTTTTTCGAAACTGTGCATAGATTTGATTTGATTTAAAAACTAGCTAATAGTACAAAGTATTGGCTTTAAAATAAAACTTAATTGTAAGTATTACCGTTATTTTTTAATATTTTTTTTCATTTTTAGTACCTTTTTTATAAAATTGCCCCTCCCGCCCAAACGGGGGGAGTTAGACCCCGCTCCATAGTAAAAAAATGTTTATATTAGGCTGTTCTACAAAAAATCGTTATTATTTCTTGGCGCCTAAGTTATCGTACTCATGCCCTAGGAACTATACACGAAATATTATTTTAGTCAAAACCAGCACCTATGATTTTGATAAAAAATGTAATGCACGACTGAGTCGAGAAACTTTTTGATCTAATTGAGTTTTTCTTTTATTTTATTTTTTTCGAACAAAAAAATTATTGATATAAATTTGAAATCCAATATTTGTTCACTAACTAAGAAGTACCAAATCAACGAAGCTAATCATTTTGAGAATATCCCAAAATAATTAAAAACGCGGCAATTCGCTTTTTGTTTCTTTTTTTTTTTTTAATTATTTTTTATATGTTCGATTATTTTCTTTAAACCAAAATTTAAAGGAGGATTTTTCTTAGAACCAAAAATATCAAATATAGAAATTTCGAAAACCGTTAGGAATATTATTTTTCTCGAAAACGGCTTCAATTATTTTATTTATCTTTAACTATCTATCTACTTTTAAGGAAAGAAAACTAGTTAAGTTATAGATTGTTATTAATAGTTCCTCAATCAATAGTTCTTCTAATCATTTTTCGAATCTTTGGTTGAACCCATTGAAATTATTTATTGTTATACAAAAGATTTTAAAAACATTAAATAATATTGTACATCAAAATTTTGTATATAATATTCAAGATTTAACATATCTGCATGTTAAAAATTAATTTCAACTTTTTTTCGTAATACAAAATTATTTGTTTGAAAACCCGCTTCAACGATTTTCAAAATTTCGTTTGCATAAATTCATATTTGTTAGAGCTCAAATAACTACAGCTCAGAAATTTAAGCAAAAGTATAGTATATACATATGAGGTCATGAGTGCAATAGTGGCCTAACTGCATTTTTCATTATTTTCAGTAGAACAAAAACAAGAAACAGGTTATTTTAAAACACTTGTAGTTTTAAAACAAAGATACATAACTTTGATTTTATTTTTGCAATATGCTCAAAAAATAACAGGGTTTTGATTTTGGATTCATAATCCTACCAAGTAGCGTTATAAATAACTGATTTTAAAGTCAAATAGGCCACTATTGCACAGAGGAAAAAATGTAGATAGGCAAAACTGCAGTTAGGCCACTATTGCACTCACGGCCTGATATATACATAGGTACAATTTTTGAAATCTTACTTCAGCCAATCATATGTTCAATAAGATGAATGTATTCACACTTAGATACGTCCCTACCACCTGGAGAAAGGTTAAAGTGGTCTTTATTCCAAAAGCTGGAAAACCGACACACTGGACTGCAAAAGATTACAGACCGATCAGCCTCTCCTCGTTCCTCCTCAAGACGCTGCAGAGAATCATTGATCTGCATGTTAGAGACCTTCTCAACCCAAACAATCTGTGCAACTTCCAACACGCTAACCTTAAAGGTAAGTCAGTGGAGACTGCGTTGCACGAGGTCGTCTCGCAATTTGAGAAAAGTCTCGAGTACAAAGAACTTACTTTGGCGGCATTTTTGGACATCGAAGGAGCGTTCAACAACGTAAAAACAGAGTCCATTAAATCTGCCTGGAAAAAGTTGGAGTTGAACCTGCCATTGTGGACTGGATTTATACCATGCTCAATGGTAGAATCATTAGCTCGCAACTTGGAGATATTATGGTCGAGAAAACAGTCACAAGAAGCACAACACAGGGAGGGGTAATCTCACCTCTCCTCTGGGTCCTCGTTGTAAACAAAATTCTAACAAGACTTAGGAATCAGGAAATTAAAATTGTAGCCTTTGCAGACGACATAGTAATTTTGATACCGGGTAAGTACCTTACCACCATCAAAGATATTATTGAATCTGCACTTCAAGAACTAAATTCTTGGGTAGCACAAAACGGTCTGGGAGTTAACCCTACAAAAACTGAACTAGTTCTGTTTACCAAGAAAAGGAAACTAGAGGATTCTACCCCTCCCAAGCTTAATGGAATTCCACTGAAACTTTCCAAAGAAGCTAAATATTTTGGAGTAATCCTTGATTCCAAGCTAACATGAAAACGTAACACAGAGGAAAGAATGAAAAGAGCACTCTGTGCGTTCCACACATGCAAGAAAACCTTTGGTATGCGTTGGGGTATGCAACCACAAGTCATACAGTGGATGTACACCGAAATTGTTCGTCCCATTCTTACCTATGGTTCGATCGTGTGGTGGAAGGCAGTACAAAAAGTTAGCTATCTCAAAAACCTGAACAAGGTACAGAGATAAGCTTGTATAGAAATAACGGGGGTACAGAGTTCTACGCCACAAGCAGGGCTGGAAATTATTCTAAATCTTCCAGCACTGGACGAGTACATAAGATGCACAGCAGCCAAAAGTGCACTTCGACTTAAAGAGATGAGCTCTTGGAAGCACAGCGCCTATGGTCATGGATCTATCTTGCAAAGGTATGACACAGTGGCCGAACTTGATATGACGACTGACTACGTACCACCGATAATAGATTTTAAAATACACTTCTCCATTTTAATTCCCGAAAGACATGGATGGGAACCTAACTCACTAATCAGTGAACAAGGCATCCCGTTCTACACTGATTGGTCAAAAATGGAAGAAGGAACAGGGGCAGGGGTGTTCTGTGAACCTCTCAATATTAGAGAATCATATAAGCTCCCAGATGAGTGTAGTGTCTTTCAAGCTGAGATTTGCGCTATTGAAAAGGCGGCAGAAATGGTACACAAGAAAAAACTGAGCTCGTCAGAGATCACATTTTTTTTGGACAGCCAAGCTGCTTTCAAAGTATTAGGCAGTGAGAGACTATAAGATCCAAGACAGTGGCAAGATACCTAGGCGTACTGGAGAAAATTTGTTACTCCAACCAAGTTAAACTCTGCTGGGTTCCTGGACATAGCAATATAGAAGGGAATGATATAGCAGATGAACTGGCAATGAAAGGGTCATTAGCAAATAGAAACAATAGTAGCCAATTATTAACGGGCCTGAAATCCCGATCGGCGTCATTTAAAGGAAACTGGACCTAGTAACGAAAGAGCAAATCAATAACTCCTGGATTTCCAGGAACGATTGCGTTATCTCTAGAAGTTTATGGCCTAGAATTAAGGAAAAGGAAACTCAGTATATTTTATCGCTGAGTAAAAAGAAAATAAAAATCTTGATAGGGGTACTAAAGGGTCATTGCGCCATTGGCACAATGGCCACCAGAATAGGCGCCTTCGCACTCAATTTCTATAAGAGCTGTCAGGATGTTGAGGAAACTGAAACCATTAAGCACCTGCTCTATGATAGTCTAAACCTCCAAACAAATAGCCTCCGGTACTTCGGAAACAGGTTTGTTGGAGAACTGGACGACCTAGCGCAGGTCTCAATGGCAAATATGAGAACATTTATAGAAAAAACAGGCTGGTTCACAAATGAACCACTCTATTTGAACCATTAGTTAGGAACAGCTCTCTTTTAATTTATAAGGGGATCACAATGGACCAATAGGCCCCCGTGTACGCAACAGCCTAGGCTGGACACACCCCTCCTAACATAACCTAACCTAAGATGAAGTACGTGTGGCTTAGTCGTGCATTTGTATTGTATTGCAGTATATAACATTTCTCGATGATGACAAAAAACATTGTCGAACTATACTGTCTACGTCTATAGCTACGTTCTGGTTGGTTTCTACAAGATCAGTTGTGCAATTTATTTATTATGTTGTCAAGGAAACCTTACAAAAGAGGAAAATCTTTCCTTTTACTTCTGAACTGTTTTTGCAAACAAAATAAGGCGGAGATATATGTAGTCAAATCAATAAGGAATAAGCATAAGCGCAAAACTAACATAAACAATACAAACAATTTATTATCAAAGTACCTCTTTGCCACCCAGAAAAAAATGACAAACTATGATCATTTATTTTAAGTTTGTTCATTTCGATCCATAAAAGATAAAAGTTGACTTGATAAAGATAATAAATAATTAATATTCCGTATTCGAACAATTCTAAATCGTTCCATGTAAGAACACTCAACAAAGTTTTATTCAATGTTTGAATGCAAATTAACTTATTATTTATTGTTTATAATTTTTGTTTGTTAGTTGTAGGTAGTACTAGGAACTTCAATGGCGGCAGGTCAAGTTAATAAGATGAATATTTTGAAATACCTACCTATGCATGTACGATTTAGGTATAGTTATGTAGATTTGTATAGAAACAAACAAATTATTTATGATTTAATTCTGATAAAGATTTAACAATATTGGTGGTGCATGCCAATTAGGAATTAAAAGTCATACATACTTACATTACTTACTTCAGATTTATGTAGGGGAGAGGAGGCACCTTAGGACAATTTACAAAAATCGCTCTTGATCCCTTAAAAAGCGGAGAAAAATAAATTATTTCAAAACATAATATCAAATCAAAAATTAATAAAATGTAGGACTGAGTTTTATATGTTATTCCATATTCAACGCTTGAGTTTCATAGCCCTGTTCTAATTTTCGGTCGAATTTCATATTCAATTTCGGTTTATACTTTTCCTTGTTCAAATTCGGTTTTATAGGTTTGGAAATCGTTTAGGTTTTATCTGTCGAACTGAGAACCAGAATATTTTTACTGATTTCTATGAAAACTGATTTCGCAAAATGAAATAAATAAACAATTAACCGAATTTAAACGAGCAAAACAAAAACGACTTTTTCTGACTTATGCCTAAAACAGATGTGCAGCTTTAGCGAAATTAAATTACACAGGTTCTTATGGGAGCAGATTCACTCAAAGTCTGCATGCAGCGCAGCGCTGCACGATGTCTCTATTGCCTAAAACAGATGTGCAGCTTTTTCCATGCAGCGAAATTAAATTACACAGGTTCTTATGGGAGCCGATTCACTCAAAGTCTGCATGCAGCGCAGCGCTGCATGATGTCTCTATTTCTAAATTTGCTGCCTAGTTTCATTGCAGCCACAACTGAAAAACAAAATTTCTAAATAATTGCTATTTGGCATTACTCATATTGACATCACCTGCCATTCTTTCACAAAAATTTGTTTGTGTTGGTGATTTTTGTTTAAGAATCCATGAAGCCGGCGTTGCCACCCTACCATCGTCCAACGAAGAAAATCTCATTCCAACACTATTGTGTGACTTCGGCAACGCTGTGCTTTCATGTATTTGTTTGACATAACTATGCATCATGAATGTCAGAAACTATGCACATGTGTTTCGTGTGCAGCTCTGCATGCAGAGATGCGTGCAGACTCGCTGCACATCTGTTTTAGCCATATTTCTAAATTTGCTGCCTAGTTTCATTGCAGCCACAACTGAAAAACGAAAATTTCTAAATAATTGCTATTTGGCATTACTCATATTGACATCACCTGCCATTCTTTCAAAAAATTTGTTTGTGTTGGTGATTTTTGTTTAAGAATCCATGAAGCCGGCGTTGCCACCCTTCCATCGTCCAACGAAGAAAATCTTATTCCAACACTATTGTGGGACATCGGCAACGCTGTGCTTTCATATATTTGTTTGACATAAATATGCATCATGAATGTCAGAAACTATGCACATGTGTTTCCTGTGCAGCTCTGCATGCAGAGATGCGTGCAGGCTCGCTGCACATCTGTTTTAGCCATCACTCAAAGTCTGCATGCAGCGCAGCGCTGCGCGATGTCTCTATTTCTAAATTTGCTGCCTAGTTTCATTGCAGCCACAACTGAAAAACGAAAATTTCTAAATAATTGCTATTTGGCATTACTCATATTGACATCACCTGCCATTCTTTCAAAAAATTTGTTTGTGTTGGTGATTTTTGTTTAAGAATCCATGAAGCCGGCGTTGCCACCCTTCCATCGTCCAACGAAGACAATCTCATTCCAACACTATTGTGTGACATCGGCAACGCTGTGCTTTCATGTATTTGTTTGACATAAATATGCATCATGAATGTCAGAAACTATGCACATGTGTTTCCTGTGCAGCTCTGCATGCAGAGATGCGTGCAGACTCGCTGCACATCTGTTTTAGCCATTAAAAAAAGAAAACGTAAACAAATCCAGATTTAAAAAAAAAAAAATATTCTGCCTTTCCTCTTTTTCTAACTTTGAAGTGGGAATGTGATAAAGCAGAGAGAAGTAAAAAAAAAAAAATTCGGAAGAGTCAGTCCAATGTGAACACCGTCACAACACATTAAACAAAAATCTCCCAAATTTGTTTTATGCAAAACAAGTTCCATGGCTTGGAGCAAATCGAGTTCATTAGGAGTGGTTTCTTTATTTTTTTTATAATGTCTGACAATTCTTTTACACAAATTACCGAAATAGATTGTTCAAAGTGATAAAAAAGATGCAGATTAGGACGGGTCCAAAAGTGCACTGTCCAAAAGTGCCCCGAGGGAGACAAAAAAAATAAAAAGCTCATATTTCTTTAAAAACAATGTGAATTGTTAAGATTTTGTTTGAATAACATCACAACACAAATAAACATTATATTAAAACACTTCTAACTTGTAAATTGAGCATAATTTTAGAATAATATACTTACGTCTGGGAATACAAAAATTAACAACGGTCGTCTGGAATGGAAACACACTTTTATTTTTTTAATTTTTATTTAATGTGGATTTCCTTTCAACAAAAAAATCAAATCTGTGAAGGGAAAATTTGATTTGTTTAGAAGAAAAGATCAAATTTTCTAAACAAATCAAATCTTTAATTTTAGAAAGATTTACACCGACTTGCACACACACTAGGAAGATTTGACATTTCTCTGGCTATTGATTACGTTTGGCTTTTCAGTCAATTTGTCCAATTAAATTATTTCCGTGGTGTAAAAGTATAAAGTTCAGGTTCTTCAGTAAATAAAATAAAATAAATTAAATAAAATTTACTATATGTAGATAAAATTACAATTTTCCATTTTCAAAAAAAAAAAAATTAGAATTGTGCGTTCGGGCCTGTCAAATTGCACACACATACAATCACAGAAAAAAAATTATTTTGTTTTCGAGTTCCTTACAACAAAAAAAAAGATTGATCTCCAATAGTTGAAAAGAAATCGACATAAGTTGGTATCGTTTCAATATCCATCAGATGTTTGTTTAAAGTGGAGTTGCCACTGTAAAATTTTATTAAAGTAGGGAAAAGTTTTTATTTTACTACTTTATTTTGAAGTTGTCCTAGGCGGCCCCCCTCCACTACTTTAATTTTAGTTTTGTGTTGTTCTTAAACTCGATTTTCGTAGGTACGTATTTCAGCAAGGGTCTAAAATATGTTTTACGATCCTCCACAATGCTAAAATTGACAATTTAATAACTAAGTATTCTTGGTTAGGTACTTATGCCGTTTTCCATTGGTTTCACTCAAGGTTCCACTCATTCTGAAATCTAATGGAACGGAACAGTTTGTAATGCTTCTGCTCAATTTTGACATTTTATATTTGTATTGGTGAATCGGCAAAAGATATAGTGGTAGAGATGAGCGATATTGAAAAATCATCAAACCAAACTCGATGTCAAAAATTATCGAATCAGAACATCGTTTTTTTTTTTAACATCGATGTCAGTGACATTGTTTTATGCAAAAAAAAAGAAGAAATTTTTCGTTTCACCCCAGATATTAAAAAAAAATATTTCTTACCACTAATCTTTTTTTCGTTCAAAAGAACTGTATACTAGGCTTAAAAATGCAATACATTATAATTTCAAAATACATTCATTGTTTTGAAAATTATAACCATGTTCTTAAACGTTATTTTCTTCCATAACATCGATGAGTTCAAAATATCAAGATACAGGCCAAATTTTCTATACAAAAATAGATCGAACAAGTTGCCATGATTTCTTCTTTTTCGCCGATTTTAATGTTTGAAAATCGATCTTAAATTATTTAGCATATATGAACATCTAACAAGTCGTATGTACAAAAAATCATGTTTAAACGGTGCCTTAGCTTTCTGAACATCGATGATTTTAATGCTTGAACATCGATCTTAAGTTATTATGCATCAATGAATATCTAACAAGTCGTAGGTAAAAAAATCTTTTGTAAACTCTGTCTATCCTTTCTGAACATCGATGATTTTAATGTTGGAACATCGATATTAAATTATTTAGCATAAATGAACATCTAAAAATTCGCTTATACAAAAAAATCATGTGTAATTGGTGCCTTAGCTTTCTGAACATTAATGATTTTAATACTTCAAAAGCATAGACATAGTAATCAAAAGCATTGAAAGCTAAAATAAATTTTTCCTCCAACATCGATGTTTTGCCAACATGGATGAAAATCTTATCAATTTTTGTTTATCCCCCTTCAAGCAAGCGAGCTCGTTTTCGGTCCGCAAACGTATCAAACAACGTATGGACGACTTCGCATTCGGATCCAAATACGGATCGAAAAACTGCGTTTTGCGGCTCAAATTAGTATGGAAATTAGAATCACCACGGAGCCATTATGTGAATGTATTGTGAGAGAGATTTTTTCATTTCACCATACTCAGAGAACCGAAATCAAATGGAATCTAAAACGGTTCCAAAAAAAATGAATGAATTGAGGCATCCCCAACCCAAATGTATTAAAAAAACCTTCCCATCCAGTTCAGTTTCTCCATTGCCTACAAAAATAAAACAAAAAGAATTTTTTCATTTCAAGAGTTTTTTTTATTTATCATTCATAAAAGTTTTTCTAAAGACTATTTCGCACTAATAACCATGACATATTTCCACAAATATAAATTTACATTTAATAAATAGAAACAAGAAAAAAAGAGATAAAAAAGCAACCGTCTTCGCCATGCTACCTACAAAACTGAACTAAAAAAAAGTGGTGGAAATTAAGGCAAAATGACTGTATACTTCGCCTATACTCTCTCTATTTCTCGGTGCTTAAAAAGAATACTCTCGATTCTCGTTCTTTTTACATGCGTACACAGAAAATTTGTTATTGTGTGCGAGACACTCATTTTTTTTGGAGTCCCAAGTGAACCGAGAAATTGGGTCCGTGATTTTGCTTGAAGGGCCCTCACAATTTGCTGTCAAAACGCTTGAGTGAGTTTTTTTTTACATTGGATTTTAAATGTATTAGTGCTTCTGGAGTGGATTCTGATTTTAAATCAAGAATCAAATTTCTCTTCTCAGAATCGTCATAAGCGTACTTTTTGTGCCAATGGCATGGTTTCAAAAGACTACCGGACGGTTCTGGACGCTTCATGACGTCCAAAGGAAAACGGCATTAGACTTATGCTGCATTTACACGAATGGCATAATGCCATTATATCTGTCAAATTATAGCCATTTTTCTTTACATCGTGTAAACGTTTTAAATACTGGCAATATTTCTGCCAAAAAAAATGGCAGAGAGAATTTGGCATTAAAATGCTGCCAATAATATGGCTATGTGTTAACACTTTATTGACGCGATTTTCAAAATTATGCCATTCTAGAATAAGAATGAACTTGCTTCTTGAACTTCTTTTATGGAATGTTGCCAGTATTTTGAAATCTGCCATTATTTGAACTCGTGTAAATGCATGTCATAAAAAAATTATTTCTGCCATTATTTTACCATTTTTTTTGGCAGAAATATTGGCAACTTTGCCATTCGTGTATATCCGGCATTACTTGCATAAACATTAGGGTGTCCGTTGTTTCCCAAACTCATTTTTTTGTATAACACACCCCGTCGATCGAAAGTTTATGCCGAAAGAAAAATGCATTAACCAACAATTTTTTTTTTTTCCGATTTTTTTTACGTTGCTGATGCGAACCGTCTCCATCAAGACAACGAATACGAAAATACAGCGGAGAAATATTCATCGAGATTTTCACAAATTGCAAGAATTTTTTTTAAATCAATGTTCAAGGAAAGCCATGGCCCATGGACATGGTTATGGTGTAATGAAAGAATCAATAAATGAGAACCAGCGATGGCACTTTGCTGCCATTGCAGTAGATCTACTGCACTTTTTGCAAAAAAATAAATCTACTGCCACTAAATCCAATCTACTGCACTTTTTTCTTTGATAACCTTCTCTTGAACAGCTGAAAGAAAAACCATGCATACAAATAACCACTGTACCTGTAAAGAAGGAAGGCATCCTTTTCTATGGTCTAGAATGTGATTTGAGCGCGAATAAATTGATACATTGATAAATTGGCATAATTTCTCTCTTTGAAACTATATTCTTCCAAAGGCTTTTTGGTGACCTGATACCTGAATTAGAATCTGAGGTCAGAATTTCTCCATGATATCAGGGTTTTCGTAAGTCCCGTTAGAATATAGAACAGAAAAATGTTTTATCTTTGAAGCTATCGCGAGGTAATTTTTTTTTTTAATTTGTTTTTAAAGATTCCTGAAATCTACCAATCTTTGTCTTAAAAATTCTGTGTAAATAATTCTAATAACCTTTTTAACTCTTCGAGATATCTTTAGTTTATTGTAGCATAATAATTATGGAAGTTTTAATAACCAACTGAAGACTTTGGGGAGTAAAAAGACATATTTTAAAGGTTTAAACTGATATTTTTACAAAATTACTTTCAGGAATCCCAAAAATGTTGTTGAAAATAATTAACTAGGAAATATCTACTGCGGAAACATCCAATATACTGTATTTTTTTAAAAATTTACTGCACTTCTCTTTGTTTGAATTGGCAACACTGATGAGAACACGAAAAAACCAGACAAAACCCTAATTTCATTTTCCGCATACAATTATGTCGTTTTCGATTGGATTTCGGAACAGTACTACTCCTTTTTGATTCCAATTCGGCTTTTCGCGAATTTATCTCTGTCTTTTCTCTTTCTAATTTTGACATTTCATTACAAAAAAATTAAAGAAAAAAAAATCTAAATCAAGGGATCAGCGTTACCAGAATGTTAAAAAAATTAACAAAAGTGTTAAGGCTCTCCCAAACCAATGCGAAGCAATCGTTGCGGCGAAGAAACATTCGTCAGTCAAAATTAGTTCATGTTTCTCCGCCTCGTTGGTGTGAGCACTCTCATATATCAACATGTACATAAATAAATTTTTACATGCGAATGTTTCTTCGCCGCAACGAATGTTTCGCATTGGTTTGGGAGAGCCTTTAAGGCTCTCCCAAACCAATGCGGAACATTCGTTGCGGCGAAAAAACATTCGCATGTCAAAATTTATTTACATGGTGATATCTGAAAGTGCCCACACCAACGCGGCGGAGAAACATATGAAATAATTTTGAGTGACGAATGTTTTTTCGCCGCAACGAATGTTTCGCATTGGTTTGGGAGAGCCTTTACACTATTTTTAAATTTTATTTCGTTGTAACAATAGGGGTATTCACGATCTGGTGCAACGAGCCTAGTAAAAGTGCGAAATTTTATTTTTTTTAAGTAGATCGTGAACGCACTTTTCTTATCTTCTTGCAACACTAAAGCAAATGTCAAAATTAGTTTGACATTTGTTTTTGTTTCGAACATATCTGAAAATTTCAATTTGTATTAATTTAAATTTTGTTCATAAAAAGATGCAAAAAAAACGGAAAAGAAAATATTACCAAATCTTAATTATCGTCCGAATTTTAAATGGAAAATAATAGTAAAAGATGATGACGACGTCACATCAATACAATCAAGATAGCAAATTGGATGTATCCAATGAACATACCTTTGTTTCTGTTTAAAGTAATCAAGAATGAGTGAGCTGTCAAAAACACAATTTACAAATTTTACAATGTTGTATTTTTCTGTTGCAATAGGTTTCGGGTATTGCTAAAGTGCGAAACTGTTGTAAGATTGCACCTTGTATTTTTTGTTGTTGTAGTGTTGTAAGATTTTACACTTTTGCACTTTTAGAATGATACTAGGCCAGTTGCATCGGATCGTGAATACCCCTAATGTTACTTTTTTAACTTTAGTTTTTAAGTGACGAACACTTCTTGCTTAGTCTTATTTATGCAAAATTATGAGCGATAAAGTTGGAGCTTTATGATATGGGTTACAAGATTTCTGCTCGATTGCACTCAGCCAGTGTGATCAAGTTCAGCTAAGCCAATGTCAGCTCAAAGCAGGAACAAATGTGTGGAATCGTAGTTCAAACTCACTTCAACACCAGGCATAAACATAGTTTCTACCAATAATAGGCGTGTTTTATTGAGTTCCTAATGTGAGCATTAAGAAATGTTTCACATTAGGCAAAATTTGTACACACAAAAGCAACAACAAGTTAACACAACATTGAATCTTGAGAACTCTAATGTGAACATTAACTTTCCAATGATTTCCAAGGAAATGTTCGTTGAGTATGGTAGTTTTGAGCAGGTTTTGAAAACAAAATTTTTATACGAAGATTTAAAACTGTACAACAAATTATTTCATGAAAAAATAACAAAATACATTTTCGATGTCATATACTCCGTTTACATGACAGGATTCGACGATCGAATCGAATTGGATTGATATTTCGATCTAGGTATACGACCTCACTGAATCGAATTCAAACAGAATCAAAGTAAACTTGAAGTGACATATTACTTTACTGTGTGCGTGCGGAAATAAGTTTATGACTACGAGAGAAAAAAAAAACAACAAAACAAAACAAAGCAAATTGAAATGCACACACTTAAGGTTAGACCGCACACAACTGCAGCGGAACTACACTTCACGACGCGGCAAAACATTATTTGTATGAAATTGTATGAGCTTTATCGCACTAAACAGCAACTGAACTTAATATAATTTCATACAAATTATTGTGAATCGCAGTTCCGCTGCAGTGCAGTTCCGCCTAGTGCGGTCTAACCTTTAAAACTCGATTCTTTAATTTTTCAATCCAGGTCTACTTGTATTTTTCGATTCCATTCAGCTCTCATAGTGAAATCGGATCGAGAAATCCTGTTTGAATCCGATCCAGTTCTATATGGAATTGAATCCGACTTCAAGTCTGATTCAATTCTCCATGTAAACGAGGTAATAGATACAATTTTTGTATTAAAAATTATTCTCCCCAATTGCTTAGAAATTATTTGACGACATTCTTACAGCATAAAAGAAGCATTGGTTTATAACCATTTTTAATGAACACATCCCTTTAGGCTATTGGCATTGAAATATTGCACTTTTCGAACAGCTTGAAGAAATTATTATTTCTTTGTGGAAAATAGCCAGTTCTCTATTAATTTATACAAAATAGTATTATAATAGATAAATTTACTTAAATTGATTATATTTAATTCTTTTCTGAGATGGCGTCCATTTTGTTTGAGAAAAAAAAACACGTCTTAATGACTTTTTATGTAAACATAACAGCAAGTTGTGCCAACATTCAAAATTCCTTAATGTGACTGGAAAGTCAGGGTTGTTTTCCTGAACCAGTTCCTAATGTTCACATTAGGGAGCTCAACAAAACACACCTAATGTGAAATAAAACCCACAGATAAGAAAATTGTTGGCCAGTTGTACATGAATAAAAATAAAAAACAACAATATATTTTATGGCAAAAAGTGTAACAAAAATGAAAAAACGTAAAATTAAGGGTATTCAGGCAACGAGATAATTTTCCGATTTGCAGAAAATTCTAGCTTTCCGCAAAATGAACATCCCTTAAAAAAAATTTCGTAAGTGGGAAATCACCAAAATTAAACGTCACATTTGACTTATCGCATTGTATCAGGTTAATTTTAAAGCTTTCCGCTTCAAATTTGTGAGATAAAATTCTATGTTTTGCAGAATATTTTTCCCATACAAATTTTGACAGTTCATTTCTACCGATATACAATTCTATGGTTTATAAGCTTTCTGTGGGTTTTCCGCGTTTGCATTAATTTAAGAAAAGTGTTATACTTTTGTTACTTTCTGGTAACGCTGTTTGTTACCCATGATTTAGAGCTGTTTTTTAGCTCCGTTTGCCACTGACGTTTGTGCGATAATCCGAATAAAATTATTTTCTATTACCCCGTTTACAAGCAGTATAGAAAGCTCGAGTTGGATTAGGGTCGGATTTTAGACCCAAGTTTTACGTCACGTGAGTTGGTCCCGGTCTATATTGAACGATTTTTCCAGTGCCGATCTTTTGTTCGTAGGTGAAGGGAGTGAAAAGTGAGGGGTAGGGATCAAATCGTTTGTACCACAAAACTCAGACGATTTTTCCAGTCTGTTTATGTTCTCTTTCGCCCTCTTTCCAGTTTTTTGTGTGTGTTCGGTGTCAGTGTGCCATTGGGTTGATGGTGTGAGTGAATATCAGTGCAAAATGAAGAGCACAGAAATAAAAAAATGAAGAAGACAAAGAAAAAATCTCATGGAAAAAATCGTTCTGTGTGTACATTTCACACGATTTCTGGAAAAATCTTCGTGGAAATATCGGGCAATGTAGATCGGGACTTGGGAGCCCCATTTGAAGCTGAGTTGATATGGTGTTGAGATAACAGTTGAAGGAATGGCTTCAATATATTCATTTCACACAAAACCAGTTACAATTTAATAGATTTTAGTACATAATTAGCATAGCTATCAACACAAATAAATAATTTTACTCGCACATGTGCCAAAACACTGTTTTAAACACTTCCTTCAGGCCTACTCTTCGACCCAGGTTTTTTATCAATAATTTTGACTCGACTCGCCGCTCCTGAAGTGGAAACGAGTTGGTTGAAGCTCATTTCAACTCAACGCAGGTATACAAAGGGGCCAAGCGAGCTTGAGCTCGCTCGAATATCGCACATAAACGGGGTATATGACGGTGTTCACACTGGGCGTAAATTGTCTGATAATTATGTATATGTACAGTTCAGTCGAGTAAAATTAATTTGACAAATTAAGGCTTAACTACATAGGCCTACTTTTGTACAAAAGTGAGAAATAAATATCCTTCTTGCGAATAAAGACCGCTTTCACACAAGGAAACTGAGTTGCCAGAAACTAGCTAGTTTGTAGGCGAGAAGGGTGTGAGGGGAGATTTTGTGTCTTCCTTTTACGCCCTTCTCGCCTACCAACTTAAAATCGCCGGCATCTCAGTTTCCTTGTGTGAAAGGAGTCTAAACAATGGAAAATTGTGCATGGCCGTTTAATTTATGTGTCAGAACAATTTTCGTATGTTTTTTTGCAAGAATGTTTGGTTAGCTAGCATTTTAATTTCTCACTTTTGTACAAAATTAAGGCTATGTAGTTAAGGCTTAATCCGATGAAAGGGTTTATATGTCTAGAGTTCCGGGCCTACTCCTTTATTAATTTCGGAAAAGATAAAATCCTCCAAAAAAATCTCCCCTCTCACCCTTCTCGCGAACAAACCAGCTAGTTTCTGGCAACTCAGTTTCCTTGTGTGAAAGCGGTCAAGTAATCATCAATTTCGCTAGCCAAACAGTGCAGGGTACCACAGGACGAAATTTTTCATTTAAAATTATTTCGTCATGACATTTTTGTATGGGATTTTTCATTTCGTAGCGAAATTGATGATTTAACCAGATTTTTTAGAGAAATCAGTTTATTTTTAATTTGGATTTGATTTAAAATCAATTTTGCAGATCGTAATTTATTGTCAAACTTATCCCTTGCTGTATTTATACCAATACAATTTATCGCTTTCAGTTTGCAAATGTGATTGTTTGAATTTATTTCAATTGTGAAAACATGAAGGAAATTAGTTCTAATATTTAATGGAAGCATTTTAAAATGAATTTATAAATTCATCAAGATTTTTTTAAAGTTATGACATAAAATTTCACGAATACCGTTAACAAAAATAAATCAAAATGGTTTCCCTTCCCACGAAAAAAAATTAATTTTTGGATTTTAATCTGAATTTACCAATGGAAAACACCATTAGATGCCTGAACCATTATTGAGCCTGATTTCGTTCGATTCGTCTTTCTGACATTCATGGAATGTTGTTGTATATATGGGTTGTTTTCAGAGAAAATAATCAGTATAGTAATAATTAAAAATGTTTCTTGCAACCCTATTCTGCCGTTGGCGTTGTGGGGCTCATAGGTCACAATTTTTTGTCAGTTTATTTTTGTGAGGTTTCTTATCTGTATAGGTACATAGCGTTTGGGTATCTGTATAGGTGAATCATCAAATAGAAATCCTATCTTTTTGCGCCAATGGAATGGTTTAAGAATATTTCCGGACGCTTCCGGACGTCCAAAGGAAAACGGCATTTGCTTTTTTTCGATTTTTGTTCGTTTATTTTTATTCTTTGTTTGCAAATTCTGAATCTCTCCGTGAATATTTCTGTGCTGTGTTTTCGTAAGCATTTCGTTGTCATGTTGGATGTCAGCGGAAACATTTGTTTCGCATTATTAGGGTTAGGCTATTTTATTGGTCTTTTAACATTATGCACTTACATTGAACCCTTTTAAAATTAAATTAATTTTTTATTTGGAAATTTAATTCACAATGTCCAAATTTAACACTTTTCGTGATTTTGAAACTCCATCAAAGTTAATCCATATAGGCAGGGGTATAATTTTAGGGTAGTGCGCTAAAAACGCACGCATGTATTTAAATAAATAAATAAATAAATTGGGTGGCGCAACGGCTCGTGAAGAACCAGGTTCTAATGATAGTGACTAACAAATCGCAACCATTCCTGTGTGCTCGTGTTGACAGGAAAGGAATGGAAGGGACCTTGAATTTTATGCCGAGTCCGAACAGCTAGACGAGAAGCACTCTTATTCATGCCAAGTAACCGAGAACCTAGACCTCCAGCGTGACTCCAACGCACTGTATATATATGCATGTAAGGTCACTCAAAACGTGTCACCAAAAAAGGGCATTCATGGAGGGAGGTGCAATTTTCTTGGAAAAAATTACTTCAAACTGAGAAAAAAATTATTTAAAAATAAAGGCAACGCTTAGGTAGGTATGTCCCGGTCTACATTGAACGATTTTTTCAGTGCCGATCTTTTGTTCGTAGGTGAAGGGAGTGAAAAGTGAGGGATAGGGATCAAATCGTTTGTACCACAAAACTCGAACGATTTTTCCAGTCTGTTTATGTTCTCTCTCGTCTTCTTACCATTTTTTTGTGTGGGTTCGGTGTCAGTGTGCCTTTCGTTTGATTGTGTGAGTGCATCTCAATGAAACATGAAGAGCCCATCAATACAAAAATGAAGAAGACAAGGAAAAAATCTTATGGAAAAAATCGTTCTGTGTGTACATTTCACACGATTTCTGGAAAAATCTTCGTGGAAAAATCGGGCAATGTAGATCGGGACTATGTTGATGTTCAATATGATGCCGTGCTATATGGTGGATTTACATGTATCTTCATTTGGTTTCTGCACAAAAAAAGGGATGCCAAATACAAACAGCCGTATCTATAAGTTTATCTTAAAATGCATTTTAGAAGTTATTTAGTTAAGCTTGCTTAAATATTAAAGTTGCCTTTAAATGACGTTACTTAAATTTGTATCTATAATCAATATTCTATGCATACTTAACTAAACAAGCGTAATGTAACGTAACGCAAGAAAATTGACAAATCTTCTACAAATTTCTAGTACATTTTTTACTCTCAGGCTATTTCTGTCAAGTTGCAACAAAAAAAAAAGCATACACGAAAGAGCGCATACATAATCAAACAGAAAGAGAAGTATCTGGGTATATGTATGCAGGTATGCTGTATGCATAGTCAATCACAGGAGACAGAAGAAATGAAACCAGATAAAGATTCCATTTTGGGATTTTTTGTTGTTGTTGTGTGTTCACAAATCTCTTTCCTTTCCATTGATGGTGGGAACATAATCCAATGAATTTCAGCAATTTGTTTTATTTAAAAGAATGCAGATTATTTTTAATATTATTTCCATTAAAAAAACAAACAAGTCAGCCTGCACGCACATTGCATACATAAAATATCTCCTTACTGAACGAACGCAATATTTTTTTTAATAAAAAAAAAAAAACAGTTCTGTGTCAAAATATATTTAAATTGGCTGTAAGTATCCCTTAAACGCGGTGGATGACGTTTAAGTTAAGAGGTGTTTAAGTTACGTTGCTTAAATGTGGAAATTGATTATAGATATCGATTTCACACTTAAGGTTAGACCGCACACAACGGCAGCGGAACTACACTTCACGACGCGGCAAAACATTATTTGTATGAAATTGTATGAGTTATATCGCACTAAGCGGCAACTGAACTTCATACAATTTCATACAAATTATTTTGAATCGCAGTTCCGCTGCAGTGCAGTTCCGCCTAGTGCGGTCTAACCTTTAAGTGATGTTTAGAGGTAGTTTAGAGTTAAGAAGCCTTTAAAATTTCTTTATAGATTCGGCTGAAAATGTATATTTGTTAGATAGAGAGAAAAGATCAAAATGCAGAAGAACTTCGTTTCTGCATTATAGGAAAGTCCCATAATCCAGAAATGAAGACGAACATGTTCATCTTCTTGATGGTTCTCTTTCACTCGCTCGGATTTTTTGTATACATCTGTCCTGCTCTACTTTTCTGCATTTTGCAGATGAAGATACATGTAAATCCACCAATACCCTTTTATCAAGCCAAAAATTCAGGCTTAAGTTTTATTTTCAAAACATTTTTGTTTTATGTCGTTTTCGATTGGATTTTGGAACAGTACTTGTACTACTCCTTTTTGATTTCAATCGAAATATTTTCTGTTGTCTTTTGCGGAATATTTTGTGTGTGTTAGGCTAGCTAAATTAATTTGACAATTAATTCAACGAAGGAGTTTGAATGGATGAACTTATGTGTGTTTATAAGTTCTGAAACATAAAAACACTCCAAAAACATTACTCTGTACAGCCAATAAAACTTTGAACAAATCTGTCAAACACCCAAAAGTGACAGCTAGCACTTTGTGGGGACTGTCAATATTGCATAGGAATATTTTGGAATATCCCCACAAAGTAATGAACAAACCCTTGTAAATAAACGAGAGAGCGATACATATTGCTATTTGGTCCCGATCTACATTGAACGATTTTTCCAGTGCCGATTTTTTGTTTTTGTTGTAATTATGTGAGATTGCGAGGTCGCAACCGAGCCGACCTGTTCCATGACGATTGTACCTTTCAGTCTCACACGATTACAACAACATCAACGAAAAATCTGCACTGAAAAAATCGGTTAATGTAGGTCGGGACTTGGTAAAGAGCTCTATAGGCAATATGTATTGCTTTCTCGTTTATTCACAAGCATTTATTCATCACTTTGTGGGAATATTCCAGGATAAACTTATGCAATTCACAATAGACACCAAGTGCTAGCTATCACTTTTGAGTAGGGCTAGCCACGAGACGAGACTCGGCGAGTCTTTTGTAAGACTCGTCTTGATCTCGTTGAAATTGAAAATATCAGTCTGGTCTCGGTCTCATGTCGGTCTCGTACAATTATTAATTCGAATGTGAACCACCGTCTATAGTTTGAAAGTGGGCAGAAGAAAAAATTTATTTAAATTAAATTCGATTTTTCAATTGATTACCATTTTTAAATTGATTACCATTTTTAAAATGCCTTTTTTTCTGCCGAGGCAACCAAGACTCGGTAAATTTCAGTCCGAATATACAGTCTCGTCTCGGTCTCGGATGCTTTAAAGGCAGACTCCTCTAGAGACCTAGACTTTTCTCTTCTCGTGGCCAGCCCTACTTTTGAGAATCTGACAGATTTGTAAAGAGCTCTGTCGGAGTCTTTAGGAGTAATATGAGTCAAAAAGGAGTAACCTCGAACCTCCAATCGAAAACGACGAATATTCAAAACTGAAAATTATTTTTTCAAAAACTTTTCAGTAAAACAGTAACCCCCGTATTTATAAAGAAAAAACAGTTATTTAAAACCCCGTGTTTAGGAAAAACTACATCATGGAATAAGAATTTTTCGAATTCAAATTAAAGGTAAGACCGCACACAACTGCAGTGGAACTACACTTCACGACGCGGCAAAACATTCTTTGTATGAAACTGTATGAGCTATATCGCACTAAGCGGCAACTGAATTTCATAAAATTTCATACAAATTATTGTGAATCGCAGTTCCGCTGCAGTGCAGTTCCGCCTAGTGCGGTCTAACCTTAAAGGCTATTACTAACTGCTTCATTTGAGCCCGAAAAATTCTTATTCCATGATCCATGGTGTACTTTTTCTAAACACGGTAGTTGAAATAACTATTTTTTTTTTTATAATTACGGGGATAATACTGTATCAAGATACATAATATATGTGTACTGTGAAACTGTGTTGCTATTACTATTAACAGGAATACAGTATTCTAGTTCTAAAACAAATGTCAATTTTATTGACTAGCGTTATTAATAAAATAATATGTTTGTTCCTTTACTTTAAATTTATGTGATTTTATGTGCATTTTGGTCCCAAGTTCTGTCAATTTAATTTTTTTTATATGAATTTGGCAGAAATTGGGAGTAAAAATCACAGATAATCACAAAAACTCAAAGTAATGGTGGATTTACATGTATCTGCATTTGGTTTCTGCACAAAGGAAGGGATGTCAAATACAAAATGTATATTTGTTAGATAGAGAGAAAAGATCAGAATGCAGAAGAACTTCGTTTCTGCATAATAGGAAAGTGCCATAATGCAGAAATGAAGACGAACATGTTCATCTTCTTGATGGTTCTCTTTCACTCGCTCGGATTTTTTGTATACATCTGTCCTGCTCTAATCTTCTGCATTATAAAGATGAAGATACATGTAAATCCACCATTGTAATTAATTTCTTTATTTATTTTTGTATTGCAGATCAACTCAAAAATGGCATGCAAGCAATTCTTAGCGATTGTATTATTTGTGGCGTTTTTTGACAGTTACTTGGCGGAGTCACCAAAGATTCGTAAGCTTTCTTTTTTCGGTATAAGGTATAAATAATGCTTTCTTTTTCTTAAGCTGATTACATTCACATCTGTCATCGAAATGATCCCCAACTAAACGAATGTATTCGAAACACTGTTCACGAGTTGAGACCGTATTTAGGCGATGGCATTAAAGAACTTAATGTTCCACCCTTAGAACCTCTTTATATAGGTGATCTTAACATTTTGGATGGTGGACGCGGAGGATTTACTGTTAAGACTAAAAATCTGAACATTTATGGTGCTGCTAACTTTGAAATCAAAAAGTTGAAGTAAGAAGCCAAATATAATCTACTATTTATGTTTAAGCATTTATTTATTTGGAATTTTAGTGCTTTAGATCAAGGAAGACATATTGATTTTGAGATGATTCTACCAAGACTCCATGGAGAAGGTACCTATGACGTAAGTGGACAGCTTTTGGCACTACCTCTTAAAGGAAACGGAAGATTTAGCGGAAATTTCAGTAAGTTCTTAATCCCTTACACCCCGACTCCACAGGCCATGAACGATGTCCATAATCCAATCAACAATCTAATCCACAATCTGATTTGTATGGATATGTCACTGCTTGGACATGGACTTTTGCGACTCCATTTGATTTTTTTTAGACATGTACGATAGTCCGGCCATCGTTCATGGCCTATGGAGGCGGCATGTTATATCTTGATACTTAAATTCATAAGCAATTACTTTGATTTGTAGCTAACTTCACTGCATTTGTGAAATTACAATTTGAAATCAAAACTGATAGTAACGATGTGGAACGTGTTGGCATTAAATCTTTAGAAGTAAAAATTAAAATGGGAAAAGGACGAATTCGTTTGTATAATTTGTTCAATGGTGACAAGACACTCGGTGATATCATCAACGAAACGATTAATCAGAACTTTGAGACATTCACTATGGAATTAATTCCACCAATTGAACGGGCCTTAGAGAAGAAATTCCTGTCGATAGCTGGTAAAATAATGGAAACATTTACGTACGACGAACTGTTTCCAGTGTAAATAAAAAATAAAACTTTAGCATATTCTCAGGATGTGATAGCTTTTTACATTTTAAGTCAGTTTCTTTTTTATTTTTTTTTTTAAGTTTTATTACATGATTTAATTAATTGATTTTTTAATTTGTGTTTTATTGAGAGTATTTTGTATGTCCCCTTTTACACAAGGAAACTGAGTTGCCGGCAACTGGGAGTTTGTTGGGGAGAAGGGCAAGAAGTATATCTCCCCGGTCAACGTTTGAGGAGATTTTTGTCACATTTCTTCTCACACTGTCCGTAATGTACGTTCAGCCAATAGACTTTATATGACGGTGTTCACATTAGACATGACTCTTCCGACTATTTTTGACTTCTCTCCCTCCCACTTCATGGTTAGAAAGAGCAAAAATAAGTAAATTTTTAAAATATTTAAATATTTGTGGATTTTGTTTTGACGTTTTCTTTTGAAAATTTGGAGGAGTCAGTCCAATGTGAAAACCGTCTATGGAAACAAACAAAAATCTCTGGAAATGTTGTTTCTTTGTGTGAAAGGTACAAGGAAAGGTTAAAGGAAAACGTCTACAAAATCTCTAGCAAGTGGCAAGGGTTTGTAAAATAAAGTGCAGGCACCTTCACATACTGGCGGTGTACAGAGGGCTTAAGGTGACAGCAATATAAGCTGATCTTTCTTTTGTTCCTTTCAGATAATGTTGACAGTCTTTGCAATAAGTAATTTAAATACTTGTCGAGATTGTTTGTTTACAAGCCTAGAAAGGCTCTCCCAACGACAGGTAATACCACACCAGGCGGAACTCCACTTCAAGCTTTAATGGAACTGCATCCCAACCGCAACAGAACTTCAAGAAACTTCAAAATATTTAGGCATATTCTGCCATATCTGTTATTCTGCTATGAATCTTCTGTTATGATGCATTACAGATCTCCACCATAAAAGATTCTTATAATTGGTATTCAGGAGTTCGATCTTTTATAAAAGTCTGTTATGGAACTTCGAAAAAGAAACATTTATACGAACAGACCTTAATGGTGGATTTACATGTATCTTCATCTGCAAAATGCAGAAAAGTAGAGCAGGACAGATGTATACAAAAAATCCGAGCGAGTGAAAGAGAACCATCATGAAGATGAACATGTTCGTCTTCATTTCTGCATTATGGGACTTTCATATAATGCAGAAACGAAGCTCTTCTGCATTTTGATCTTTTCTCTCTATCTAACAAATATACATTTTGTATTTGGCATCCCCTTTTGTGTGCAGAAACCAAATGCAGATACATGTAAATCCACCATAAATCTGCTATCAGCTGTAGTAAACAAAAAAAAATCGACACTGACGAGTGACCAACATAATTAACCCCTGGACCCATGTCCTGTAACTTAAAACTAGTCGAGATTCGAGGAACGGTAAGAATTAGGACGAAACTCATTTTATCGCATCATCGGGTTTCTGTGTTTGTGTTTTGTTTCGCGTATATAAATTATTGTTATATTTTATTTGTCTATACAGTTCGAGAAGGTTAGACCGCACACAACTGCAGCGGAACTACACTTCACGACACGGGAAAATATTATTTGTATGAAATTGTATGAGCTATATCGCACTAAGCGGCAACTGAACTCCATAAAATTTCATACAAATTATTGTGAATCGCAGTTCCGCTACAGTGCAGTTCCGCCTAGTGCGGTCTAACCTTAAAATTAAAAAATGTAGTGTTTTAAGGCCCTCCCAAACCAATGCGGAACATTGGTTGCGGCGAAGAAACATTCGCATGTCAAAATTTATTTGCATTGTGATATATGAGAACGCCCACACCAACGCGGCGGAGAAACATATGAATTAATTTTGACTGACGAATTTTTATTCATCACCGCAACGAATGTTTCGCATTGGTTTGGGAGAGACTTTTTTCTTTGCTCCAGGCAGCTAGGTTTCATAAGATCGGTTAATCCATCGAATTCTGTTCGACTCTTTGGCGAATCGGAAAAGAATTTTATCACAAATTTGAAGCGAAAAGTGTAGAAAAAAAAAACCCTTAGAAACTTTTTGACGTTTAATTTGACATTTGACTTAACTTAGCTGTTTGTTTCTATCGTTTACGCAAACATTTCTGATGGGGTGTTCATGTAACCTTTTGCGTAAAATTATAAGGGTATTCATGTAACGAGATAATTTTTCGCTTTGTAGAAGAATATAATGCGAAGATGATACAAAGGAAGAAAATTTATCCCTTGAAAGACGGCAATATAAAATGTTTCCCCGTGTTGGTATCTATAAATAGGACGGCCATGATTTCGTTCTGGCCTGTCAAAAGCAACGACAATTATGTTTTTTCTTATTTAATAAAGGATTCATTAAAAAAAAACAGGTTCTCGTCCGATCACCGAAATCAAGCATATTCGGAAGCGGTTAGTACTTAGATGGGGGACCGCATGAGCATTGATTTTATTTTATTGGTATTCTTTTGACTCCGCGCTTCAGATGGAATAAAAAATCCATTCCATTTATTCGGAAAAAATAAAAACTCGACAATAATGGTTTCTCTCGATTTTTTTATTGAATAAGGAAACATAAAATTCTTATTCCAAATATTTTGAATATTTAAAGTGAATAAAGAAACATATTCACACTCAAATGCAAAATTATTCTAATGCAACCCAAAAGTTGAAAATGACGTCTTGTGTGTCATGCTTGACAGATGAGAATGACGATCGACTAGAAGTCTACTAGAAGTATACTAGGTTCATGACTGCCACTATCAAAATGCAATTACCGCGTTCAAGATCGTATCCAAAGCGATTTGGACAGATTTGAAAAAAGCTATTGCAACAACAAATCAAGGTATCTGAACATTTTTTGATAGGTTGTCACCGTCTCGGATAGGTTTCTTAACGCGAGAAATGTCAATGGATAATGTATGTTTAAAGAAATCCATTTAATGCAATTGACACAGCAAAACCCTTCAATTTTATTCACCCCTATAAAAACGGATCAAATTTAACCAACATTTTAACGCAATTGACATACGACATCAATTTTTACCCCGTTTACAAGAAGTATTCGAGCGAGCTTCAAGCTCGCGAAGCTATGTGATGTATGTACTAATTTTAACTGTTTTTGTGTGAAATAAATATGTTGTTGCCATTCCTTCAAATTTAATCTCAACATCATATCAACTCAACTTTAAATGGGGCTGTCAACTCACGGGGCAAAACACCTGGGTCGAAAATCCCACCCTAATCCAACTCGAGCTCTCAATTCTGTTTGTAATAGCCCTTCCACACTTCCACCCACTTTGTATTAATACAATCATGTCAAATTGATAGTGGGAAAAAATTCCACGCGACTTCCAAATTTGTGGGAAAGAAGTGGCTTTTCATATTTTGCTTCCACACTTGCTTGTATTAATACATTACCATAACCTAAAAAAAAGTGTGATAGAATGTGGGATAGAATTAGAACCATTCCTAAAATTATTCATGTATTAACACATGTCAAATCGTGTGGGATAGAATGTCGGGTTGTGTAGGCTGGGCTGCCATATTTTGTTTCCACACTATTCTACATGATTTGTTTCCCACTTTTTTGACATGTATTAATACACAGTGGGCTAGTGTGGAAGGCCTTTAAACGGGGTATTTGTGGGAAATAATGCTGCATTTACACCTACATCGTGTAAACGCTCTAAATACTGGCAATATTTTTGCCAAAATAAAATGGCAAAGATAATTTGGCATAAAATGCTGCCATTAATATGACTATGTGTAAACACTTTACTGACGCCATTTTCCGAAATTATGCCATTCTAGATAAGAATAAACTTGCTCATTCTTTTATGGCATGTTGCCAGTATTTTGAAATCTGCCATTATTTGAACTCGTGTAAATGCATGTCATACAAAAATTATTTCTGCCATTATTTTACCATTTTTTTGGCAGAAATATTGGCGTCTTTGCCATTTGTGTAAATCCGGCATATGTCAAATAGGACATTATTCTCAAAAACAGTTTCGCGGCCCATGTGGCTTCTATATTACAGATAAATCTACTAAAATGCACAATAATCTAGTATGATTTTTGTCAGATATGTCACTGCTGTCATATGTCAGTCTTATCAGTTGTTTTCTTTTTTTCTTTGTCGTGGGTGAAGGTTGTGCGAAAATAATTTCGTCGTTTGTTGCGAAAACAAATCAAAATTATAATATTTCGTTGCATCTTTATACTAATAGTTCTTTTTACAATTCTATATTTGAATTATTAACCAATCACAACCATGTATAGTTACAAGGAAACTCAAACAAATTGGAAGTTCATAAAAGAACTTGGGTCAGGTGCATTTGGAGATGTTTCTCTATGGACGAACACCGAAACTGGAGAGTCAGTAGGTACATACAAAATAAACAAATAAAATATTTATATTTATTGTCATTAATTTGAGTATCTACCCTTTTTGAGCAACCGGAAATTGATTCTTAGAATTGCAATATCTGTATTTACATTAAAAGAAAAAAGTTAGACGATCCGCTTATCTTTTAGCAATCGCTATTTGATTACAATCCAATTTGATTACGATTTTTTAGAATTGCAATTTACAATACATAGTACATACTAAGTTATTAAGTACATATTCATATCCACACCATTATTCATACATTGTTGTTTAAATCTTTAATCTTATTTACGTATTGGCACATCTTTTAGCTACGATTGAATTTCTGTGATAAATTATTATTTATATTAAATAACCGACTGATGATTTGTTCAAGAAACAAGTTTTTCTTCTAAATCAACGCTACTCATGCGTCTGCACTTTATCGAGATAGGTAGGCATCACAAAAGATATAAATAAATAATTATAATTCACCAACATTGCTCGAGATAAAAAAAAAACAGTTTTTGTTGGAATGTAGGGTCAACTTTCTGTTTTCTTAATTTGTGTCGGTAGGTACCTACATTTTAATAATTTATTGTTTCCTTGGTTTCAAGGGTACCTTCTTGCATTTTGTCGATCTGTACTCATAATATGAATTTTAAGTATGCACATAAAGTATGCAATCAAGGGCGGATCCCGATTTTCAGCCAGGGGGGGGGGGGAGGGGGCATAGGACAGATATATAGATAGGTACATACCTATTTACAATAACAATAAAGCATAGCACTGAGAAAATTACTCTAATTTAAGGCTCTCCCAAACCAATGCGAAACATTCGTTGCGGCGAAAAAACATTCGTCACTCAAAATTATTTCATATGTTTCTCCGCCGCGTTGGTGTGGGCACTCTCAGATATCACCATGTAAATAAATTTTGACATGCGAATGTTTTTTCGCCGCAACGAATGTTCCGCATTGGTTTGGGAGAGCCTTTATTTTATTTTAGTTAAACCTACTGTTAAAAAATTGCAGGTACATACATAAGTATGGAAGAGTTCCGAAATGCATCAGATGCGCATTTGATGCAAAATTGCAAAATCATAAGTTCCAAATCTCAAACGTGAAAATGTTTACAAAGCGAGAGGAGCATGTTTGCGTAGCAGATGCGCATCAATAGAATATTACTGCCGCATCAAAACTTTTTGGAACTCAGCCTATATCTTTGGCTTTTAAGCGTTTAATCTCTACGTTAATATGTCTTTAAAGAAGGAATAAAGAAATCATATGGGAACATTTTTGCAAGTTACTTGGAAAAATTTAATTTATTCAACAAATTTAAGTGACGGAAGGACATAAAAATGCCTGCCGGCAAACCTCAGCAGTTAAATTGTAATAATTTTCTCTTTTGCTTTTGCATCATCCTTTTTTGGTCAAAAACAAACAAAAAACTGCTATGATACCATGTAGTTTCAAGCCTCTTAAAGTCATAAATATATTATACAAATATTATTACTATTTGTTGACGACGGAAGTCGAGCAGACGATTGAATAAGTAAAATTCACTTCAATAATGTGAATATAAACTTTTATTGAAGAAAATAAATAAATTAGAACCAATACAAGAAAATTAATAAGAAAAATAATTTACCTAAAAATTAAAAAAGTCTTCCTTTTCGACTTGTTTTCAGCTTCGAATCAACAATAATAAAAAATAATTTAAAGTGAAAAATAATGAAAACTACTTAAAGCTACAAAAGAGTATTTGATTTAAATACATTTAAACTGGCTGAATTATTCACTGTCAGCAACATTTCTCCCCCCCGGTGAAACACCAGATTCATCTGCTGGTTCATCATAATTAAACTTGCTGATATGAAGTACTGCCAGTTTAACTACTGGTCTCTCATACACTCCATGAGCTGTTTTTACTACCGCTCTTCTAACTTGCCCATCTTTTGCCATTATTGTTCTTATCACAACACCTTTTATCCAGGAACCTCTAGGTAGACTTTTATCTACTATAAGAACGATGTCATTCTCTTCTATGTTTTTAACATCTTTAAACCACTTAGTTCTGAGTGTAAGAGTTGGAAGGTATTCTCTTATCCATCTCTTCCAAAATAAATTGGCGATTTGTTTACTTATTCTCCAGCTTTTTCGGAGCATGAGATCCTTGTCACAAAAATTTCCCGGTAGTTTGTTGCCATTTGAAGAACCAATCAAAAAATGATTTGGTGTTAGAGCCTCTGCTTCTTCAGGATCCACTGAAACATGAGTCAGTGGACGAGAGTTTAATATGCCTTCAACTTCAATAAGCGATGCCATAAGTGACTCATCGTTCAAACGTTGGTTTTATGTGACTTCCGTCAGGACGTTTTTGACAGACCTCACAAATCGCTCCCGGCAATCTCCCATGTGTGGCGCAGCAGGTGGATTAAAAAACCATTTCGTTTCAGCACTTATGAATTTACTCTTTATAATCTCCTTGTTCATCTTACTAAAAGATTCTCGCAATTCCTTCTCTGCACCTTTGAAATTGGTTCCGTTATCAGAGTAAATCTCTTTTGGTGTTCCCCTTGACATTAAATTTCGAATACATGAGTCTGTAGTCAAACTATGCACCAACTCAATATGTACAGCTCTTATAGTTAAGCAGGTGAACAAGACACCCCAGCGCTTCTCAGTCTTTCTTCCGGAATGAACTAAAATCGGCCCAAAGTAATCTACCCCAGAATATGTGAATGGTCTAACAAAGGCTGCAAGTCTCGCTTCTGGTAACGGAGACATCTTCGGACACGAAGGTACTGCACTCCTCATGATACATACTGGACATTTCACACGTACTGATCTGACTAGTGACCTCAAGCTTGGTATCTAAAAACGCTGACGGACCTTATTGACAATTGTCTCTTGGCATTGATGGTAGAAACGTTGGTGATAATCGTCGACGATCAGGAAACTCATCGGGTGATTCTTTGCTAATATCACTGGACGTCTAGTATCTTCTGTAACGAAAAATGCTCTATCGATTCTGCCATTAACCCTCAAAATCCCACAGTCATCTATGTATGGTGAACATTTATAAAGGTGACTTGCTTTGGGCAGACACTTAAAGTTCATCAACATCGTCAGCTCATCTGCAAAACTGTCATTTTGGGCCAATCTTATTAGTGCTTTTTCAGCTTCATGTAACTCCTCCGATGAAAATACACCCACTCTTTTTGGCAGATTGAGTCGTTTAGGTTTGATAATGTTAATATAGCGAAAACAATAAGCCATTGATCGAAGCAAACGTCTCCATTCGGAAAACCTATCAAATTGCACTAATTGATCTTCAAAAGCCTTACCAGGTTGCAAAACATACTGTGGTCGCAGTTCTAGAAGGTCAACTTCCTCGTTTGTCATAGAAGGCCAATGTTCTTTATTCTCATACAGAAAAGACGGTCCTTTGAACCATCTGCAACTTTTATCTAAATTGGGCTGTTTGCTCCACTTTGTTGCGTCATCTGCGACGTTCATTCTTGTCGGGACCCATCTCCAGTCTTTCAGTTTCGTCAGTTCGAGAATCTCCCCAACTCGAAGTATCACAAATTGTTTTAGTTTCTTTGGATCTGCCTTCAGCCAGGAAAAAACATTCCGGGAATCAGTCCACAAAAACGTTTGTGAGACATTTATGTTATGGCTTCTTACAATGCTCTGTGCAAATCTGGAACCAATCAGAGCTGCTTGTAATTCTTAGCGAGGTATTGACAACGGTTTAAGTGGTGCTACTTAAGTCTTTGAAGCCACTATAACACAATCCAATGAAGTTCCATTATCTAGCCTGAGATATGCGACTGTTACCATTGCATCCTCACTGGCATCTACGAATACGGTAACTGGACAATAAAATCGTTATATCCGCCTAGAGAATAACACCTTTGAATCATCACATTTTCAACTTGTGGCAAAAGTAAACGCCATTGTTCCCAAGTGACTTGCAGATTTTTGGGAATTACCTCATCCCACCCAATTGCCAGCTTCCATACATCTTTAAGTATTACTTTCAATTTAACCAGGTAACACGACAGAAATCAGAGAGGGTCAAAAACATACATCAACACCCTCAATAGTTCGCGTTTGGTTGGCATCCTTACTCCATTCAAGACATCAACATGTCCCTTATTTAACTTCAGTGAGAACGTAAACACGTCTTCTGATGTATCCCACCATAGTCCTAGCGCCTTTGTTGTTGAACTCGTTTCATCAAGATGGTCTTGAAAAGATTTTCCCATGCTATTGTCCGATTGTTTCAAAGCTTGAAGAACTTCAGCTGAGTTAGAAACCCAGTTCCTTATGTTGAACCCACCTCTGGCGTATATCTGCTTTCCCTCGCTAGCTATTTGGATTGCCTTCTCAACTGTGTCAACACTGTACAGCATGTCATCTACGTAATGGTGTTTAATAATGAAATTGGCATTGGCTTTCGCATACTGTTTCGTATTTTTGTTCTTTACGTGCTGCGCAATACTTGGAGAGCATCGTAATCCAAATGGCAGGATCAACATCTTGAAAATTTCAGGAGCATTATTAACGTTATCAAAATTCCACAGGAATCTGAGTCAATCTTGATCTTCTTCTCGTATTTTTACCTGAAGAAACATCTCATCAATGTCTCCAGCGATGGCAATCTTTTTCAAGCGAAGAGCATGTAGCACATCCGTTAAAACCGTCAACTCGTCTGGTCCCTTCAGCAACATCTCGTTCAGAAAGGTGGCTTCAGTGCAGGCAGCTCCATCCAATACCATCCGAACTTTCCCTGGCTTGTTGCGGTTCTTAACCACCAAAGCTGGCAAGTACCAAACCCTTGGACTATGCTCCTTCAACTCTGCTGAACTGAGCTTCTTGGCATATCTTTTGGAGATCAAGTTATTAACTTGCTTGTTGACAGTTTCGAGCAAATTGTTATCGGCTGTGATCTTTTTCTCTAGGCATTTATGTCTTTTGAGGGCCATATGGTAGCTATTTGGAAGAACAAACTCGTCGTAATGCCACAACAATCCAGTCTTGAATGCATTTTCTTGTTTTTGCACCGTCTCTTCCAAGATTTGTTCAGCACGTATTTCATCAGAAGATTTCATGAAAGCTTTCTCCACCCCATAGTCTTCCAAGACATAATGTTGCCTCACCATCTCATGAAGATCCTTGTTACAATCACATGCATGATAAACTCCATACTCGCTACTCTCTTCGTTGTTATTGCCTGTAACACACCACCCGAGTCGAGTCTTGAAAGCAACAGGTTCATCGCAGGATCCTTCTCGTAACTTCTGGGCCAGCAACAGCTTTTGATTGTTTATACCAATTAATATTTCGCTTATTGGAATTCCTCTAAGGTGCGTATACTTCTTCGCTAACGAGACTTGATTGATTGACTGAGAGGACAGTGATAACTTCTTGACACAATGGCTTAGATATCCCATCCAGTTCCAATCTATCCGCAACCTCCTCCTCTATTAAGGTAAGAGAAGACCCATTATCTATAAAGGCAAATGTCTCCACAGATTTTCCTTTGCCATGCAAAACGACTGGAATAATGCTAAAAAGCATTGGTTGATTGATGTTCATAGCATCCACCTGGCTGATTCGAGTCAATTCAGAGTCCATGCATGAGCTGATGATGTTTTGATTCGCATCCGTTTACTCCACAGATAGCTGGCCTACGGCATTTGAATCTTCTTGGATGCGCTAAACAACACTCGCAGATACTTCGGCCACTCACCAGATCCCATCTTTTCTTGACGGATAGTTCACAAAATCGATTACACTTAATAAGTTTATGATCTTTCCCGCAGAGATAGCAACCACTAGTCTTATTTTGTGAAGTATCTTTTGGTATGGATTGATTTTCTGAGTGTGCATGCAAATGAGACTGTCGCTTTTCAACTTTTGTATCTGCAACTGCACATGGCGTAACTTTACATGCTGCCTGTGCCATGCTATAAAGCCAATCACTAAAGGTCGTCAAAGTCTCAGTGCCATCAATTGTCATCGCCCAATTTAGCTTTAATGGTGCCGGAAGCTTTTCAACCAGTTCTATTGCCCAAATAATGGGTTAAACCAGATGCCTCCATCATGCAATGCACACTACGAACAGATAGAGCGAAAGTTATAAGTGTATCTAAGCGCTCTGCCTTCGGATTTTGTTCCATCTCAATTTTTTTCTGGATTTTGTCAACTATGTACTCTGGCTGTCCATAGAGCATACAAAGAGTCTCAATAACCTCTGGAACATTGGAAGGCATCATGAGACGAGTGCCAACAGCTTCAAGTGCTCGTCGCCTCAAGGCCCTTTGTAATCGAGACAAATTCTCTTGGTTTGAAAATCCACAGAGCTTAGTATCATTCTCAAAGGAACTGATAAAAAGTGGCCATTCTTCAGGCCGACCGTAGAACGTAGGAAGATCCTTCGCCATCACTTGACGTGCTGCAATTTGTCGTTGATCAACCAAATCTGATTGTACATCAAAAGCAGAAGTTGTTGGCTTCCATCGCAAATTCTTTTCTTCTGGGAAATCTTCAGGTTTGTTGGTAGTCGCAAACGCAGCTTTAGATCTCTCTACCCCGACTTTAGTTTGACTTAATCGCAAACTAATGTTGTCGTTCAGGTCGTCTTCTGCTTCAGCCTCCAATGCCATTAACTCAAACTTTCTTTTGACAAACTCTTTTTCCTTCTTTTCGCGCTCTTGGAGGAATTTGTCTTCAATTTTCCTTTGTTCCTCCAAACGAAGCAACTCCAATTTAAATCCTCGACGACTTCGGCTTGAGGATGCAATTGATTTATCATCAATTCTTGATCGGTTAGAACGTGCATCATTTAATTTCGTTCCAGTTGTCTTCTTCGTTAGTACATTCGCTAAGTCTCCTACAGCCTGCGCCACTGTCTTGTCGCTTCCTACCGATGATTTATTGACACACATTTTGCCTAAAAGTAAACAAGAGATAAATACAAACTTTCATCGTTCTTAGGTAGATAGATACCAAACTTTGCTATCTCAAAAATTTTACAAATCACGTTACCAGTTCTTGAACTCAATTAATGATTTAACAAAAATGACCTACCCCCTTGGATCCGCGCTTGTTATAAATTATGTACCTACTTAAATTTCGTTTTATATTCACAAAAATGCTATTAAGCAAAATAGCATTACAATTTGTGCAACAAGGCCGTAGCCAGACAAATATTTCGAGGGGGGGGGGGGGGTACGATTTAAAAAAAAAAATATTATTTTAAATATGAATCTTGATTCTTGAATTAGGCTTCTTTAAAAACATTGGCGCAAAATTTTAGTCGATTTAGGACGATGTTAAATCATTTTTAGTATTATGCATGGCGCAAAATTTTAAACAACTTATTGATAAGTGCTTAACATTTTACTAATAAGCAATTTCCTAAGTATTGAGCAATTTACTATCTATTCCAAAATTTTAAACCTTTTGCTAACTAGTAAATTGATAATTAAGCAGATAACAGAACATTTGTAGGGTTTGTATTTGATGAACACAATTATTGTTTTTATGCGTTGTAAATTAATTATGTGTTAATGGAAACCCATCATGTGCTGTAAATAAGTATTCGATGTTTATATTTGTATCATTTTTTATTAAAAAAAAAGAAAAAAGAAAAAAAGTTGGGTACCAGCAGGACTCGAACCTGGAAACTTTGGATCCATTATATACCTGGAGTAAAATTCTCCATTCTCCAGTCATATATGACCCCTTTCATACAACAGACCCCTGTGATCCCTCCTGGCCTACGGCCTTGTGTGTATCTCTTTGATAAGCAATCTAATGTTTTTCTGCCATATTAAGGAAATTATAGTATAGATTAAATCACACAACTGAATAAATTAAATTGCATAAATGAGTTGCGCGACTAGCATTTAAGTTCTCTTTAAATGGCTAAGAATTCTGGATACAAAATAAGAGGAACTTTTTTGAAAGCAATCATATTACTTCAACTTTAGGCCTGTTCCTTTCGTTTTAGTATAAGGTCGAAAATAAACAGCATATTCTGTTTTTATGGGCAATTTTGAGAACTCAATTACAAAATAATCAAATAAAACACAATTTAATCCTCAATTTAATTTAAATTGAATAAATTAAATAAATTGAGATGAATGATATTGTTCAATTTGATGACAAAAAATATTCAAAATTTGGCAATTTCGTTAAGTGGGAAAATAGAATAAGATTATTTTTGAGAAGTTGCTAAAAAAAAACAATAGTTTTTTTTAAAGGCAAAAGTCAAACCTTACTAGGCAGTCATCGAGTTACCCAGCGATGAGCTTCGATCGGTTGTCATCGCTTGTCGGTATCCTTGCTAAAATGTGTGTCCTAAAACATTTGCGCGACTGTGCGCCGCACAGTGGTGCGTTGGTGGAAAAAAAATACCAAAAATGAAATTTGTTATATGAAGTTTTTTCGTTTATATTTGTATAGATATTAACTGTTCTATGTTGAAATTTTTGTCAAGGAGTAAGCGAGATATAGCGCTCTTAAGTAACCCTTTCTTTTAGTTTTGAAATTCATGCATTTTCTTGCAATAAATGTTTGGCATGAAAAGTCGGGTTTTTTTAACTGTTTGTTAAAACTGAATTTCTTTAATAAATAAAATGATAATTAAGCTTCCAAAATAAAAAAAAAAAGTTTTTTTTTTGGTTAGGGCCGAGTGCACTAGAATTTACAGCTACAGTATTCGGCTTACTATTGTTGAAAGAATTGTATCTGTCCTGATCCGATCTTGGACGTAATGTACAAATTTGTTTTACAGAATCAGATTTAAAAAACCATGGTTTCGACTTGGGTAATGTTACAAAAGTTATACTTTCTTGCGTAATAATAATTGGATCAAGACCAACCAGGGTTTTTTTTTAGTACAAATATAAACCTTTCTTTAAAATATAAAATAAAATTAATGCCTAGACTGAGCTCTGAGATATTCAATTTTTAGCTCAATCCCTTTTTCTTGCCTACATATTTTTCCAATTTCTATCTTATTTTATTAGAAATATGTCATAATAATATACTGTTTTATGGTGTTATTTAAAAAAAATGTTAGTACCTACAAAATTGCGTACCTTAATATTTTAGTCCAATTGTTTTTATCAGGCGAACAGGTAGGAACAGGTAAAATTAAAAAAGGACACTTTTTACCTGTACACAAGTTTTTTTTTTTCAAAAACCCGTTCCGTTTTTTCTCCAAATTAAAATAAACAATATTTAATTTGTTGACATTAGATTTATTGGCCCAAAATTGTAGTCACCCCCTATTAACTAGGTTAAGTACATATGTACTAGGTAAAACCATTTTAATTTTAAAAGCAGGTACTAATTTTGTATCAAATTATAAACATTTTTTAACCTATCTACAACTAGTGTAACCCTTTAGTCCTATCCCCAGTTAATTTTTGTCGAACAGACCGAAAAATGAACAGTTTGGGAAAGCAAATACAGTTTGAGGAGTATATTTTTTTAAAAATAAACGAAAGAAGACAGCAAACAGGCCGGGAAAACTGTAATTGTAAACAAAAGAAGACCATACAGAGTGATCTTTTGACATCAGCATCGAGAGTTAAATTTTTCTTTTAGCAATTTTTAGATTTCAGAAATCACTTGAAGACATTTTAGAATGCCATGCGACTAACATATATGTAATTTGGCTCAACTGAACCCCATTTTAAAAGATAAAAGGTACTTTCCTCGGTATTAAATTTATAACAAGCCGCTAACGATAAAGTGGCCTTTATTACGACTATAATTGTCAAAATACTAATTTTTATTTTAGTATCTATTAAAATAATTTTAAAGTGTACTCTATGTGACTATAATTTTGTGCCATGCTTTTTATGACTAATAACCTGATGATATGATCCGATCCATTTATAACTCAACTACGAGCCAAAGAAAAAAACATCTTCCTTTAAGTGAAGAAGCTCTTGAATTAATTGAGTATTTTATTATGTATTTGTACTAATTTATTTATTTATTTTCTACATTTGATATATGCTAGTACTATTATGGATGTATTTAATTATTTAGCTTAAAGGTTAGACCGCACACAACTGCAGCGGAACTACTCTTCACGACTCGGCAAAACATTATTTGTATGAAACTGTATGAGCTATATCGCACTAAGCGGCAACTGAACTTCATTAAATTTCATACAAATTATTTTGAATCGCAGTTCCGCTGCAGTGCAGTTCCGCCTAGTGCGGTCCAACCTTAAAAAAAAAAAACAATTAAAAAAAATATTTTTTTTTCATAAAAGTCAATAAACCCTACAATCCTGAAAAATGTCAATAACTTTTTTTCATTTGAATTTTTTTTAATCAAATTTTGTCGAAATGTGTTGTAGCGCAATCTTAACATACAATTTCATTGCTCTCCGTTTCATAGTTCAAACAATAATTTAGTTTGCCGAACTTAAAGCAGTATCTTTGTATGTACCTTTGTTAATAGATTTTGTGTAAAATAATTTAATGTCATCGAACTTGATGACAAGCAAGCCTTGACTACGGACGACCTGACCAAATTTTGTAGAAATATGTGTTAGCGCCAGTGATGGTACATGAAAACAAAATAAATCCCTACGGTATCCACAAAAAATCCCTACTTTGTGAATTTTATCCTTACACCTATAAAATCCAAAAAATAATACACTTAAGGAAAGAAAAATAAGATATTTGTTAAATGATTTTATTTAAAGGGAATTTTGCAGTTTATAATAATATAGTTAAAATAAATAAAGAGAAGCTTCAAAAAATTGCAAAAATTAAAATAAATGCAAAATAAAACAAACTTTTACCCTTTTATGATCAATTTATAATAATTTTTTCAAACAGCGGCGTATATTCTGCTTCTTTCTGGAAAATGTACAAACGTGCTTGTTTTGAGCCGCTTTTCGGCTGTTTGCTTTGTTTTTTTTTTTTCTCACACAGTTTGTTTTATAAGCTCACGATAGAAAGAGACATTTATATTATTGAACTGATTGACAGCGAATTTGACAGAAGAGAGTAGAAGCAAAAAGTTATACTTCATTAAATATGTGTGGTAATATGTTTAGAAAGAAAGGTATTTTGGGATATAATTATAATATTGCAGGATGTGTGGTAAGATTAAAAAAGAAATACAAATTATTTATAATAAAATTTTAAAAATCCCTACGCTTTCATATAAACCTCTGATATATGCAAAATCTGTCCTTTTTCCCCTACGTGTACCATCGGTGCCGTGACATAATGCCAAGTGTCATAAGGCCAAATTTCCGAGTTTGGCCTTATGACTCTTTATGAAAGTGACATAGGGCCAAGTTTTAAGAGTTGGCTTTATGTCGCTTTGTAAAGCGTCATAAGACCAATTTGTCACTTTGAACTGTTTCAAAAAAAAGGAATTCATTATTTTAAAACCTCCTTAAAAACAAATAAGAAAATTTTGTAAGTGTGTTTTTATAAATAAATATAATCGTAAGTACTAAGTTTTTAAATGGTTTATTATCGATTTTTTTATTTAAATTCATCTTGATATAAACTTTTAATCCACTAAATCGTAAAATTTTAGAAATTAAAAAAATAATAATATAATAATTTTTTTAATTTCTAAAATTTTACATACCAAGTAATAGTATGTCTTTAAATATATAAAAAATGTTGTTGCAATTAGATATTTTATCTTTGTTTTATAAAACTAAAATTACTTATACTCCACGCAACTATAAGTAGGTACGAACCAAGTTTAAAAATAAAATTAGTAATGAAAGGAACAAGGATCAAAAATATAATCATGAGCTGTTTGAAGCCGCACGATAGCACAACACTGAAAGTTCCGTCCAAAAGAAAATTACTGTGGAATTTCGCAATTTCAGAAGCAATGGTCAGAGATATAAAAACTGAATAGCTAAAGTCTTTTTCTAAAACCTTTCTCCTATAAAACAGCTCACTTATATAACGCGACATCCCAAATGTTTGCATTACAGTTTTGGTTTTAAAAGTTTCCGAAACCTATTTTGCAGTATTCGAAATGATCCGTTACAAATGCACATGAGCTGTCTTCGAATTTTATCAAACTGAACCTATGATTAAAATAAATAGTCAATTTATTTTGAAAATTATGTACGGTGTGTTTGAAACCGGTTTTGGAAAAAAAAAATAAATATTACATTTGGCCTTATGTCTAAAATAAAATTGGCCTTATGACGCTTTACAAAGCGACATAAAGCCAACTCTTAAAAATTAGCCTTATGTCACTTTTGTAAAGCGTCTTATGGCCAAACACAGAAATTTGGCTTTATGACGCTTGGTCTTATGTCATGGCACCGTACCATCACTAGTTAGCGCAATCCAAACATGTGTGCAAAATTTCATTATTCTCCGTTTGATAATTCAGAGTTTATAGATTTTTTACCGCTCTCCCATACAAAGCGCACCACTGTACGTCGTAGTTGTACCAACACCCTATCGCGCGATCACAAACGCGGTTTTTTGAAATTTAAGATTTCTTTACGGAGTTCTTACCAAAATGAGAATGTTTGCAACAAAAACCATACAGCCAACAAAAAAATTGTAGGAAATTTTAAAAACGTTGAACTGAAAATATTAAAATGCGCAAATACAGAAACACTAGTGAAAATATTTCCAACTTATGTAGGTAGGTATGTACTGTACGTACCTACTTAAAGACTAAGAGCCCACAGCAGATTTTGGGCCGCGAAAGTGAACCAACAAAAATTATATGAGTCAAAAGAAATGCAATTCTTGCTGTCCCTGGTGGCGGTTGTTAGGCGGGAGTGCGAATTTTCTAAAAAATTGACTTAAACCAGAAAACAAATTAATAAAAAAACAAGGGTAACATGTACAATGCCTTGTTATATTTTAATGAAAGGCTAGAAATTCCTTCTTTTATTTCCTTTTTAAATAAAGTCCTTTTAATGAATAGTTTTTGAAATATTCATGTTTGAACTCAAAATAAAAAAAAAAAATAAAAAAAAGGTTACAAATATTTTGTTTGCATGCAAAATTTCACGTAATTAAGTACTATTTCTGTTTTCAAAATTCAACGCCCTTATTAATTAAAAAAGTAAAACACTAAAAACCGGATGGCTCTAGAACTTTTACTTTTCAAGATATTAAAAAATAAATGAACCAGCTTTCTCATAAAACTAAGACAAATCCGGCTAAATTATCATTTCAGCAACCAGTTTATAGTACAGGTAAAATAGGACATGCATGCGGAAACAATTCTTACATTTTTGAAACTGGGTGAGAACGTCGGATTAACCATAAGAATAAAGAACCAAAAGAGTCCATAAAAATATCTGTGTCCCACGGGTGTTTTTTGGGTGGGGAAAGGGGGAGGTATGAACTTATCGAAATTTAAAAAAAATATATTGATACAATTTGGACATATGATACATGATTTTAGGGTATTTTTGAATTCTGAATCCAATGACATCAAAATTAAGGCAATAGAATAATGCTAAAAAAAGTTATTGTCCATCTTATCCAGAGATGACTGTGTTTTAGTAAAACTGGTAAAATATTAAAAAAAAATTACTTAAAATAATAGTACATTTATGAAAATTTGTATAAATATTCAATTTGACATGAGAATAAAGGATCAAAAGAGTCCATCAAAATATCTGTGTTGAAAGGGTGGCTTTCTTAAGGGAAGAAGAAGGTATGGGATTTTGATCATAACACCTATCCCAAGAATGGGAAGAAATTTATTTAAAATGTTTCATTTGTCTAATGCTAAATTGAATATTTATACAAATTTTCATCAATGTACCATTCTTTTCAGTGTATTTTTTTTAATATTTTGCCTTCTTCTTCGCTCAAAATAGAAGTGCACACAAAAATGGCATCATACCACTTACCCCACGTACAATAGTTATGATAAAATATTCAGTCTATAATCGGAAATTTTTATCGCCGCTAACTAAGCGGATATCGGAATTGTTGTTGTATTTTTATATTACATAAATGGGCATTATTTTTAAGCAGATATGTCGCGGATATGGAACTTATAAATCAAGGGGCACGTTAGTGCCCAGCACTACACACTTTTTACATGATTAATCTCAGCGATTTTTGACCCCCTCTAACTTCAATGCCAATTAAGTCGGAAATTTCAAATTCGCAGTATCTGCTAAGCTCATAAATCACAGACGCCTCGCAAAAATCTCAATAACCGTAAATGACTACCTGACTGACTCACTGACAGATTATAAACATTAGGAAGCACTTTCCGACATAATAGAATCTTTTAATTTCGCACAACGGACAAAATTGAAAATTTAAGATATTCCATTCAGGAAGCGTGGTGCCCGCCCATTTTCATAGAATTGATATAAGTTATTTGGAGCGCTTCTCTTTTTGCAGAATGATGAACTTTGGTAAAGCAATAGCACTTGGCATATAAGAAAGGGGAAAATTAAAAATTTGAGATTATACGTTCGGTGCGCGTGGCAACTATTTTGCAGAATTAATATTAAATATATAGACAGCACTTCCGATTGGTGAAGAACTATGAAATTTGGTAGAAAGGTTGGTTTTCAGAAATTTAAAAATGACTGCCTCAAAATTATCAGAGAAAAAGTAATTTTCTTTTTAACAATATACAAATTTCAACAACAACTAAAAATCGAACCATTAAGGTTTTCGAAAATCTGGAATTCGCGATTTTTTTTCTTATAACAAAATAACAAGGGCACCAATGGGAAGTTACCAGGGTGGGTCATACTCAACCTCTATTTTTAATATCTTCTGTTTAATTCCTTCTCTTAAATTTACATATGTTCATTTTTTGAGCAGAGTAATTAAAAACATGTTTGAAACATTTTACTTCCAAGATTTTTGTCTTACATTGGAATCGGTTGTCCAAACATTGACTAAAGTCACATTTTATATAGGCAATTCATATCTCTAACTATTTAAAACAACTTAGATATTGTCAAACGAGTACTAGATAACCGTTTTAAATCTAATAAATATGACCGAAGATATAAAAAACCTAAATAATAATTACTAATATAAACTGAGAAATTATTTTGGACCTGTAGTGTCCTTATGACATTGCGTGATAAAATAATACTACATACAAAGTATTTAATAAGTGATTCAAAAGTTTATTATAATTTAGAGCTTAAAAAGAGAACAGTTGCAATACGATAAGGTTTAGCGCAAGAATGTGCAAGTGAATAAATAGTAATGCCAACCTACGCACAATTACCAACCTTTTAACATAAATAATATGAGGGGTAGTTAACACTACTTTAATATAAACAATATAAGTTGTAGTTAACACTATACTACCCTTACAAAGCCGGGGTGAGCCAGCTTCTTCTTCTTCTTCTTCTTCTTCTTCTTCATTTAACCGGCGATTGTCATGATCTTGAGGGGTACCACAACTCTCCCACTCAACTGCTTCACCTAGAGTTCCACTTGTGGGGTTCGCCGGGTTGACCTCAGAAAACGTCGATAGGTCTCCCGGTTTTGGAATGTTTCATGTCTGAGGCCAACTAAATGCAGGTGTCGTTGCATTTGTTTCATTCAGTTCGATGTCGTTATCACAAGATCCTTAGATATTGATTATTGATCCACGATATTTAAACTTTTCGCGCTTGGGAAGCACTGTTCCATTCAAATAGATGTCCGGAATAGGCCTGTGTGGATCAGAAAATAGACAGCATAGGTATTCGGTCTTTTTTGCTTTAAAGTTTAAGCCTCAAGGGCAAATATGGATGACCCAGCGGTTCAGTTTACTGACATTTTTATTCTAAAATTCAAGTTTTCAGTCCGGAAATGCTAGAGCCGGCTTAATACAACTAATTGTATTGGTGCTTAAATATTTATTTTCTACAGGGGTTATCATTACCCGACTTTGCCTGATGGTTTATTCTTCATGTCGGATCTGCTTCTGTTTTTGTAGCTCTTTTCTTTGTTGCTTCCCCCTCATAAGCTAAAACTTCATCATTCAGCTATAACGATCCTTATAAAAAACGACCCTATGATTGTGACTAACACAGCAAAGCATTTAAAAATTCTAACAATTTAACCAACACTCAGGTGTTAACTTTTGTTCTATTTAATTTTAGCTATTAAAAGATGTTCAGTTGACATAAACAAATTGGCTCTGGATGAGCAATACAAGCTGAAAACTCGATGGCAGCAAGAATCTGACTGGATGAATGATATTAACATTGAAAATATTGTTCGTGCCTGCCCCGAACTATGTTCAAATTTAGTTGCCGAACAAAATAAAAGAACAAAATTGCCAGTAATCGCAATGGAGTACTGTGATGGTGGTAATTTACGTACAAAATTACATCAAATCGAAAATATCAATGGATTTAGCGAGTATGATGTTCGACAAGTTCTAGGTGCGCTGCGAAAAGCGGTGTATCATTTGCATGATCGATATAAAATTACTCATCGCGATATTAAACCTGATAATATTGTTATCAAATATAGTGCTGATGGAGTACCAATATACAAGGTAAGTGGTAAACTCGATTTTATACTACTACAAAAATGGTCCTTAAAATTTATATCAAATTACCAGTTGACAGATATGGGATATGCACGATTACTTGACAGCGCTACGATTATAGGAAGTATGGTTGGATCGAGAAATTACTTTGCTCCAGAAATTGTAGAATCTGCCGAATATAAAAATAGTGTGGACTATTGGTCAATGGGAATTGTTGCATTTGAGATCATTTGCGGTGTATATCCTTTTCTGCAAGATGGCTCTGTTTATGAGGTCCTTATGAGTATCAAACATAAACCTCCCGGTTGTATAGCTATTACCAAGTCAAACAATGACCAGATTTGTCATCACACTCAACTATTTCCTGAAAATAGGCTAAGCAAAGCATTCTGTAGGTTAATCGAACCTTGGCTACAGCTTGCTTTAGAAGCTGACGGTCGCAAGCGTGGCTATGAAGCACTTGATGAGGTACAAAAGCGCAAGCCCACACTAACGTTTTACACAAAACTAGACGATGCACTGAATGTGAAAATTCTTACAGTTTTTTGGTTGAACCGTTGTAAATTCTTAAGCTATGTTATCGATCAAAAAACAACAATGGACAATCTATGTAGTGCTATGGAAAATGATACTGGAATAGTTCGCAACAAGTTCTATTTTGTAGTTCCTGCAGGACACTCTCTAGAGCATTTGACACAAAAAACACAACCGCTGCACTTGTATGAAGAAAAATTCTACATCGACGACAAGCCTATGTTATATTTGGTTGATTTCGAGACCAATGGTCTGAGTAATCCAGAAGATCCTACGATATCTGAACCGATACGTCTTACATTTGGCTTATGTGAGAAAATTCATCCCAGAAGTCTGAAACAATGCCTACTCAATACATTGTTTTTACAATTCTACGAATTAAGAAGAATTGGCGAATGTGTGAATGGTATATATGAATTTTCAATGAACTTGGAGTCTGAAATTATGAAACAGGGAGATAGTGTGTGTAAGTTTCAGGAAAAAATCATACATTTAAATGGACAAGCAACCCATTTTCAAGATATGGTGGTTTCGGGAAGCCTTTTGCTCCAGGAAAAGCAGGTAAGTCAGTATTAGTCTTTTTTATCAGGACATTAAAAACTCTGTTTCAGCTAGCCAACACATTTGAAATTTTAGACAGCGAATGTGAGATGATCGCACAAAAATTAAAAAACCTCAATTCTGAGTACTCAAATGCTCACTTTCGTCTCAAATCAATTTTAAATCGAACACGTGATTTCATGAATAAATCACCTTTGAATACTTATCAAAACGATGTTGATCTTCATGTGTAAGTTTGTTTTATAAAAAAAAAATATAGTTTAGTTATTTCATTCCAAATTTTCATACATACATTTTTATTTTAGAAAAGAATTTCAAAATGTATTCGAAGAAGTTCGCAATAAAACTCGATTTGTCAGCCCAGAAGAAATTCGATCTGATGTTTCTAATTTTCTTAAAGTCCGCAAAGATTTCTTTGACAATACAAACAAATATTTGCGAAAGAATGTCAATGGCAAAAGCAAACAAATCGAATCAATTTTAGAAATTTATCTCGAATTTCAAACCATAATTAGAACTATTTTTGAAAATCAATCGTTGTGGAATGATTATAAAACTAAGATGACCGAAAAAACTAAAGATTTTCTTTTGAATTTCGGAGAACAGTTTTATAACCAGGGAAGGAATAATAAATCTTCCGTTGATCAAATAAGTGAAAATATGGATACACTCGATATAGATAGTGAAGAATGTTTAACTAGTTTGGTTCAGACAAATGATGACAGCGTATTGGAGTTACCAACAGATGGTTTGATCAAGGACACAAAGCTTTTAACACAAGCGTGAGTATACAATTTTATTTTTATCTCCACCTATCATGAAATTATTATTATTTTTTTAACTGATAACCATGGTAAATAAAAATTTACATTTTTTTGTAACAAAAATAAGTGTTAGTCGTTTCTGTTAGTGAACAAAATTCTACAAAACAAAAATAACTTAAAAAAAGAAATCAGACAGACAATTTGTTTTGTGACTCAAAATTTTAGTTTCTGATATTTACCAAAAATATTACTTCAAACAAACTTATAAGTCCAGATTTTCCAGCTTCACTACCTAGTTTTTCCATTCACTACCGATTTACTTTATTTTTGTTATAGTGAAAAAAGTTCTTACTTTTCCGCCCTCGCAGTCCGCGGTTTTAATTGTATTTTTGTTTCTGGTGTATAATGGAGTCAGTTTTACCGCAGGTTTAATTTTTAATGAGTCCTGGAAGCTGAAAAAATGAGTAATTTTGAAAAATAAAAAATCTGTTCAATGTGTATTATAAGCAGGGAAAGGATTTTGCTGACCTAAAAAAATCAAAAAAGGCAAACAAAAAATATTAAGCAGGCAAAAAAAAGGCATTTATTAAAAAGAGAGAATAAAAACATAACTAAACGTCTAATTATAAAAGCATTGAACTACCAACAGCTTTTTGAAGATTTCAGGTAACAGCCTTCTACGATCGGCTCTTAGAAGCGTCTAAAACGAGCTAAAGTACCTTTGTACTTGAGCAAAAACGAGTGGCGCCCATTTTAAAGTCTCTACTCTCTACATCATTCACTTCAACGTTTTCGGAAAGTGTGGACTTGACGTCGCCATTTATTACAGCATTTGCACAACAGTTTTAAGTCCACGATTTACATTAAAAGGAGTAGTGAACTTTTTCAACACCGCATTTGCAATTATTGGCCCTTTCGATTTTTTCAAGTTTTCATTGATATTTGCAGTGCTAGGAAATGCACGATCATTCATATAGAGAAATGCAAAAATCTAGTTTTTATGAATAAAAAAAGGAAAAGAAATTTTATTGAGAAAAGATCATAGTAACTCTATCTACAGTCTACACTACCTGCTTTCTTTTTCTTGTATGTTGAGGGCAAGCAAATTTGTTTTCTGTGCGCTTAAGATTGTGTTAGTATCATGTTTTTAAGTGAAATAATCTCAACTGGAAAAACTACATGCAGTTTGTATTTGTAGAATTTTTTTTTGAAGATTTTTTCGTTTAATTTTGATAAAAAAAAAAGTCAAAATTGACAAAAAAGACACTAACGGGTAAAAAAGGCAAAAAAAAGCAAAATAAAATACATATATTTTGAATCAGGAGGACATGAATCGTGTTTGTATAAGGTCGATACTTTCTTACGATCATGCAAAAAAAATAGGCAAAGTTAGCAAAATCCTTTCCCTGATTATAAGTCTTTTCTAATTTTTTAATAATAAAAATAAATACTTTGAACTCATAAAAAAATATAAAATTCATAAATATCATTAAATTCATAAATATCATTAAGTTTTGTTCAGCAAAATTAAATAAAAGCGCTTGAACTTGAAAATTGACTCAACCGTATTATACAAAGTGTTTATTTGTACTCTTAAAAAAATGAGTCAAATCTTAAAAAGACAAGTCTCTGAGCCAAGTTAAAAAAAATGAGAATGGTGTATCCAAGTTTTATCTCAAATATTTTTTTTTTTTAATTTATACAACGCCCCTTCACCCTTTTCATGCATAAATCTTTATTCAATATGTTGTGGCAAATACGTACGAATTCATAGCCTTTGTTATCTCCCTGACTTTAAATGGTCGGGTGCACCATTTGTACACTTAAGGAATGTATTCGTCATATGTTGTTGTTTTGAACGTCCGAAAGTTCATCGCTTTCTGGCACGGTCTGTTTTGAATTCAGCAGATGTTTAATGATGATATTTCCTTCCTGTATACAGCTTTCAACTCATCTTTGATTTGCGTAGGCGTAATGAAAGCTGGGTACTCGATTTTTTTTCAGTTTTCACAAAAACACATACATATATCGACTCACTCAAACCAATGTTAAAAAACAACTTCTCGTCCAAAATTGCTGCGCAAACACATTCATTAGCTTTTATTGACGAGAGATGCCATCTTCGTGTTGAGGTCAGAAATAGACCACCCTCGTATATCAAGCAGTAGTAACCAATCTCGTTTTTGTATACTATTGGAAGAATAAAGTTGAACATTTTTTTGCCGTGTTCCCACCTTTAAGAAAGCTTAATTCAGTAGACCATATATGAAACCATACATTTTCTAAAAATTAATCCTGCATTTCGTAATAATTTGCCCTTGAGAAAAAAGTTGATGGTCATTGTGAACACAACTCTGGAAAAGCAAATTCGTTGATATCATTGTGGAGTCAAAACATAGCTTTGCTTTTGGGGCTTTATATTATTTCTTCGATAGCGTAAGACAATAGACATACAGTTTTTTTTAACAACACGTCTAGTTCTTTTTAAACTTTAAAATGTGTTGGTATTCCAGATGGCTCCAATAAACTTAAACGATCTTTTATGTAATTAAGAGCTTAGTTCGTATTTCATCATTTCACCTTATATTTTCAGCTGGATTTAGTATTTGGTGGTTGAATTGATAATTTTAAAGAGTCAAGATTAAAAAAATGTTGAAAGTTTTTAAAATTTGGAAATAATGGACTTGATTATGCGGTTTGTTCCCCAATGGATCAGCACTTTCTTTTTGTATTAAACATCGTGCACGTCAAATAAATTTGCTATATCACTTTGGAATTCGAAGAGAACTTTTTGGAGTTTTGATTTATTAGTTTTGCTTAGCCGTAGAAATTTGTTGACTATGAAATTGAAAATGCGTTAGAAAAGTTTGTTGTTAATCTCACTTTTCAAAATATTTTTTTTTTTCACGAAATCGTTGGTTCCGTGATCCGTAATATACAAATTCAAAAAAATCATTATTGTTAGGATGTCAGTTTTCTAAAGATGTGATTTGTATACGACTGCTGACTCCCCGAATCTGAGTGATGTAAAAGATACTCGTATGTATGCCGAATGTGAAGAAGAGTGGACAATATATAGGGATTCTCCTTACAGTTTGCTATAAATAGCCTTTAAACCTCTCAAACTCGGGATTAAATAAAGTCTGATTTTTTTTTTATTTTTTGCCCTATAAAACATCCTAATGTGAGATATTCGCAATTGGTCGAAAAGAAAAGAAAAAAAAGAAATATCTAATATTTTTATTTTTTGTAAAAGATGAAACATTATTTTTCGAAATATGTAATTCTGAAATATGAATGCCACAAGAAAGCTATCTTAAAAAAATCGATTTTTGCAATTTTGATTTATCCTTTCGATTGGTCTTAATTTTAAGAGATGTCTATTATTAATCAAAAAAAAAACATAACTTTATCTAAAATGACCCATCTTTGGAAGTATTTTAAATCATTTACGGTAGGTGCATATTACCAATAGCAAAGTATCAATTGTGCTCATTTAATAAAAAAGATCAATTTTAATGTTTCTTCAATCAGAAATAAATCAAAAATATTAAGCCAAAAGTATTCATCTGCATTTCCATTGTTTGAAACATCAAACTGTTGATGCAGGACAGACCGCCATTTCTCTCCATTTTCCTCAATCTTACCATCACATATTTAAATAAATAAAAATAATTAAAAGAAAAAAAGAATGGAACTCTAAACTGTTATTTAAATTTGAATTTTTTCTTAGAGGAGTTATATATTTTATATTTTTTTTGAATCTATTTTTATAAATTTAATAGTTAATTAAAATATGAGTGTCACCTAGCCAAACATATTTGAAAGTGCTTGTTTGGCACTAAAGTGCCTGTTTCTCAATCGCAGATTGTGGTACTCTTTTTTGAAGTCCCAACCATCGTAATGTCAAGTTTGATTCATCTCTCCAGTAGCTATCTTTTTTTTAAAGACTACAAAATTTACTTTCGACCGTCAAAAATCATCTGACATTTTGTTCAAGCATAAAAACATATAACTTAAAATATATCCTAAGAAAATTTAATTGATTAATTTTCTTAAATTCTTAGAAATGCTCTAATGGTTACTTTTCAACTGTGGAACCCTGCTACGCTGTTATTATTTTATTGTATTAACTAAACCCAATTAAAGTAAAAATACAATTGTTTAAAGCCTTGTATTTAGTAGGTTGATCAAAGCTCTTAGATAAAAGTGTCTTTAATAAATGTATTATAGTATACGAGTACAATAGCCCTTATCTTGCGTCTTAATATTAAAACAAAATATTTAAAACTTTAACAATACATTAATACAAAAAAGTGATCAAATAATATTTTCTTCTTTTCAGGTTAAGTTCTCTTTGGAGTGCATAACTCAACTCTTATCAAATCTCAATTTCTGGTCACACACAAAACACAAAGCATTCATTTATGTTATTGTGTATGTGTATCCTCGTTGTACATACAAATTTTATTTTTTACTTTAAACAATTCTAAAATAAGTTTATTATTATTAGTCACTCAACTTGTTGACAAAACTGCAACTAAGTAAATTTAAATTGCCGCACACCTGTTAGCTGTGTTGTTCTAGTTTATTTATGTATGCATTCTCCGAAATCAGCAAAAAAATATTTGAATAAAACTGAATGGTCAAAAGTTTTCTTTCAATTGAAAACCTATGACAATACAGACAGTTCACAGCGTTAAGTTATTCATTAAACATGATGCCTCCCCAACCACTCAAATCATATACATTTAGCATATTAGTATGCTGCATTTTCACAGGACTTTTTGCTGCTTTATTGCGTGAGTAAAAATAGTAATAAATTGTGGATTACAATTATTAAATAGAATTTTTTTAAATATCTTCAGCTGCAAATTTTCGCATCTGCCGTCGATCAGATCCCAATTTGAATGAATGTATTAAGCACTGCGTTGAGGATTTGCGAGCAAGAATGCCAATTGGTATTCCACAGCTTCATATACCACCGCTTGAGCCTCTACTCGTCCCAGAAGTCAAACTCGATCAGGATTCTGGAGCTATTTACCTGCATTCGACGTACAGAGACATTGAAGTACGCGGACTATCTGAATTTGATATTGAAAATGTATTCGCGAATATAAACAACAATACGCTAAAAATGCAGTTGCATTTTCCCAACATAAACATGAAAGCAAATTATTCCCTTAGGGGAAAAATTATGATGATGCCACTTTTAGGCGAAGGCATTTGCATGGCGAATTTAAGTATGTTTTAATTTTTGTTTTGTTCAAAAAGTGGAAATATGTAGTTTACTGTTGTTTATTTTATGTTTTCAGCTGACGTGAAGGTTCTTGCAAATGTCTCAGGCAATCGTTACTTTAAAAACGGTAGTGAACACTTAAGAATTGATGATGTTAAAATTAAATACAGCATTGGAGACACGAAAGTGCGCTTGGATAATCTCTTTAATGGAGATAATGCCTTGGGCGAGAAAATGAATGCATTTTTAAATGAGAATTGGCGATCCGTATCCGAAGAAGTCCGGCCAATTATGGAGGATGCAATGGCTGAGGTATTGCGACAAACAACTGAGAAACTATTCCAAATTTATACTTACGATCAGTTGTTGCCAGAATAGAACTTTAGTAAATTACCTTTTATTTACTAAATTTATTTACAAATTATTAACATATTTTCTTTTCTGTAACATTAATTTATAATTTTTGTAAAAGTCCATTTTACTTAATTGCTAAGGTTTTTTTTTTAATTTCAAACAAGCAATCAAGATTTATTTAATCACTTCAAATTTTATTTCTATTCACTTAATAAAGTACAGATGAAAAGTGATGAGAAACTCTGTCCCAATATTCCTATAGTGACACTTCTAATATTTTGTCATTTTATAGTTTATGTCTTATTTTTGTCCGATCATGTGTTGAACAGAAACAAAGATATTGTCATGATTTTTTTTAAGTTTGGTGGCATCAGAGTTTTGTTCAGCGAGTCACAGATAACAGACTACATGCTTTGGAGCCATTTTCTAACATAAAAATCTCTCTGAGCCATATCGATTTTTTGCAAATGCGAATTTCCAATTTTCGTTTAAGTTCAAATTTAGTTGTTATTTCTTATTGGTTTATTTTGTTTTTTTTTTTATCAAATTGGAAATAATCACCCTTATTACGGTTGTCGTTTCACTCAAACGACAGTAAAACCAGATGTCCCTGGAGGCGGCAACTGATGTTTAATTACAAAAAATTTCGGCATGATGATGACATAGTTGGAGATTGGAGAGAATGTCGTAGATTTGGGTTTATTTAAACACCAACTGTCGCCTCTAGAGCCTTGTCGTTTTAGTGAAACGACAATCGTAATAGGGGTGAATAATACTCTTCTGAATGTTGAGTCAGGAAGTTGGAAGCTCTTGCACCATAAATCAGCTACTATTGTAGCTGATTCATGGTGCAAGAGTAAACTGAGTTCATAGATTATAAGCATTTTCGCAAAAAAATTTACGATTTTCATTCAAATAGATGGATTTTAGATATTTGATATGCATATGCATACTGAGCGTTCTAAGTTCGTTTTCTTGGAATTAAATTATTTTCACGAACTATTTATATAGCAATATTTTATCGGCTCGTTAAGAGTATGTACTTCCCATAGGACCCATTTTATTAGGGCCTTACTTTAATTTCATGGAATTCAATTGATTGCTCTCATTAAATTCTGTATTAGTTTAAACACAAAATAAAAGCTGCATTTAGTTTTCCCCTAGATCCTGTTCGCATTGCATTTGCATTCGAAAATACATTAATTTTAAAAACAACGTAGTATCAGGCTTTGCTTTTGGATTTGGATTTTCAAACCCATTCTTATCACACACCCTTAGATCTTCCTTATAAAAAATAGTTTTTACTCTGATGAGTAGATAAGTAGCACAAGGAAAAAAGAGGACAGTATACGACACTGTAAATGAAACGCTTCTCTTTGCTTCAGAAAAGTATCTGATTATATTTTATTTTTGCTTTCCTGTTTATAAAAAAAACTATGTAGGTACATACATACACAGGTTACCCTGTGAAGGTCTTTCAAGTGCTGTGATTACAAATCTTAATTTTTCTCAATTTTTTTTTGAACCTTGAATACCCTGCTAACAATTGCATTCTAAAAATTAAACACACCTACATCAGTTTTAAAGAAAATATCACTTTTTGGCCCAACTAAGTACTCAACATTTTTACATGACCCTAATTCAATGAAAAAAAAAGTGTACTACGAAATTTTGGCAAGTTACTGGAAAAGTTGACTTGTTCAATTCTCATTTCAAAATGGTACAACATTTTTGAGAATATTCCATAAATAACGGAAACAAAAATGTTTTTCTCAGCATTTCACTCCAGTTTTCTATGTTCCATTTTTTTACTGTTCCAACTCATCAATTACTGAAGCATTTTGCATCCTTAAAAAAAATAAAAGTTTGTAGCTGGAGGTTTGACATTACATTACTGATATAGCTTTACATAACCACTCGTACGTAAAAAATTCCAGTTTTCACATGTTTCAACTTTTACTGATGGTTTTTACTGATCGCTATAACCGGCCTCTTACTGTAATTTCCGATTTCAATTGTTGGTAATTTGACAGTGTTACACCTTAATCTCTAGCTGTACACTCTGCTTTTAAAGAAAGAATACCTTGTGATTATCTTCTTCCTTTTGTTACCGTATTCTAGGTGTATTACTGCTTTTTTGAATGTTTTAAACAGCCATCGGTTTTCCTGGTTCAATTCTAAGACCGCTTTCACACAAGGAAAGTGAGTTGCCAGAAACTAGCAAGTTTGTTTGCGAGAAGGGTGAGAGGGGAGATTTGTTTTCTTCCTATTACGCCCTTCTCGCCTACAAACTTCTAGTTGCCGGCAACTCAGTTTCCTTGTGTGAAAGCGCTCTAACCAGAAGGGGTTCGATTTTGTTTCCTCATACTCGCAGTTAACGTGGGTTATTTTTATGAGCGCTAAAAGTTCGTCACTTTTATCGAATGCTGGTTTGCATGGTGACTTTTCTTTATCTTTCCAGCGATTCCAAAAGCCTCGTTGTAGCTTATGTATCAGTCGAATTACTTTAATAGTTGCAGTTTGCAGCTCATCCACCGGTATTTCCTTTTTGATGTCTTTATGTTGTAACAAGCGGGTGATTATTAAGTGTTGAGTTGGCTGCTCTTCAATTGGCAGCTGTTTACCTCTTTTAATTATTCTTAGGATGAATACCATAACTGTTTGCAATTTAAGCCAACTTGTATATCGATCTTTAAGAGCTACAGCAAACTCATGTCGGTTTGATTTTATCAGCCACTTAGCTAATGCTGTTTTCACATTTTCGTATCGTTCCGTTGGCCATTTGTGATTTGGCGATTGCAGCCATTCATTTTCTTCTGAGCATTTAATAGCTATATTTCTAGCAGTGTTCGCGCAGCTAAAAATGGTGCTGAAGCAGTTCCATACTTCACAGTGGATAATTTGTATTCATCTATTTTGATTGTTGGGTTATCTTGTCATGAAATGCGAAATGCGATGGTATATCCTGTCCTTATCAGCTATTTGCCAATACATTTTTCCAACATCTGCTGTCAACACAATTTTCCAATCTCGCCAATTTAATATAATAGGCGTGTTTTATTGCAAAAGATATCCATAGTACAGTACGATTTTACATGCATTACAAATACAATATCGCTAGTAGCTCTACAGCCGATAAGAAGCTAAAGTAGAATCCTACTGTGGATAGATTTTTGGCGCTTATTCGAGCCTCTATTCTACTTTAGAGTCTTATTGGCTGTAGAGCTACTAAAAAAAATAAAATAAATCGGGTGGCACAACGAGGGCCTAGTGACTAACAACTCGCAACCATTCCTGTGTGCGCCTGTCGACAGGAATGGAAGGGACCTACAATTTTATGCCGAATCCGAACGGCTAGACGAGAAGCACTTATTCGTAACAAGTGATACTCTTGGAGGATTTGTCAATTCCTCGCAAAAGGCAGTAGCCCTGAAAAAAAACTTTTTAGTTATTAGGAGGACGAGGCTGGGAAGCGAGCCCAGACCTTCAGCGTGACAGTCGAACGCACTTACCATTACGCTACGGGCTTCTACCTGTAGAGCTTCTAGCGATGTTGTATTTGTAATGCATGTAAAATCGTACTGTACTGTGGATTGCTTTCGCAATAAATCACGCTCAATGTCAAAAATATCCTGTTGCAATGTGGGTCCTGTGTACATTATATCATTGAGACTTTTGCCGTTCGATGATTTTGCTGAAGCATCAAATACCACACGCAGCTTTGTTGTGGTATTTTGTTCTCGTATAACTGCTTGATGTGGAAGATTATATTTTCCACATGAGTTGTCTGTAATATTCCTCATGTGTCCAAGCTGAACATATTCTTCCATGAATTTTTTGTAATCTTCATACAAATTTGTATTATTCTTAGACTTCTTTTGCATGGACATCAAACGAGTGACTGCTTGCTTTCGTGTTTCAGCTGGATCTTTTTCTTCTTTGAATGGTATTTCCACTATGAAGCGCCCACGCATGTCCTGTTGTGGAGTCCTTATACTTGGTTAGGCATGGAATAATTTCATCAACCATGTATTAACTTCTTTAAGTTCCCAAAATCGTTTCAGATTTCTGACCACCGAAGTGACTTTTTTGTTTTTTTTGCTGATCGATCAACCCAGAAAATAATACACCGAAATTTAGTTGCCTGTCCAATAATGCCATTAGATTTTTTGACGCCATTATCCAGTATCCTGCTGAAGAGTCTCCCCCAATCACCATGTTTATTCTCTCAGATTTGTTGAACATCGGATCAGCAAAAATATAATTGTTCCATTTGTCTATATCATATTTGAATGATCTATCAGGCTGCACACTGGTTAGAGATGGAAGGACAATGGCTTCTACCTTTTCTTCATAGTTGCTTAATAATCTTGGCTTAATTCCTACATTTACTTTATGTTTTGATTCTTCAACTACTGCTTCACCTAGACGATGAATCCTTACATAATTTTTGACACGAGAAATGCCTAATATCTGCTTGTTTCCTTATAATTGTACGCGCAGCAGAGCACATCTTTGATCCCTTTTCATTTATGAACAAACACTGTTTTTATTGTGATTCTGTTTGTTTTATTATCTTGATCAAATCCAGATAAGATCTATGAGATAATAAAACGCAGTTATAATTTTCAACCAACAAATTTGAATTTGCTTATATATATTTAGCTTTCGTATTTTAACACAAGTTTTCACTTTTTATCTGTTCATCGGAATTACCTTTAATAAATAACTTATACTTTTCTGGAAAATATTTTAAGCTTTTTTAATTAAGTCAAATAGACTGATTTGTTGTGATAATATTAGTGTATACATTTTAAATAAATGCTTCTTTATATATTTACTTAATGCAATAAATTTATGATTAAAAATTGTGTTTCTTTTTTAGCTGAAGACATGAACTGCGTTTATTTTCATAGGTTGTTGAGAATTTTGTGTACAAATGCATCGTTTGGTTTTTTTTAATTTGCATAAAATAAAAGTGCACACAGAAATGCCAACGCACAGCTTAACCAAATAGCAAGGGGATATTTCTTTTGATACGAGTAAAAACCAATTGATCTTGGGGTTATTTTTTGTAAATTTAGTCAAATTCAAAATTTTTTTTGAAGCCATGCAAACATTAAATATTAAAATCAGCTCATTACTTTTTTTTTTAACAAAATGCACTGTTACTTTTAAACAATTGCAATGATCGAAAAAAAGTTACTCAATATATTTTGTAGGAAATTTAACTTTCTACAAGTTTTGTAAATAACTGCTTTTGCAAGGATAAACAAAATACGCGGGTTAGGCGCAAAAACCAAAGTCAAAGTTTAAATGCCCCGGAATTTAAAAACTTATTTACTCATAAGACATTTTGGATTTTTCCATGAAAAAAAAATGCTCTGGTGAATCATTCGATTAGGTTACACAAAATAATATCCAACATGGGCAACCAATCAATGTATGTACCTACCTACATATATTATGTATGAAGTTACAATTCAGAATTGTCGGTTCGATTGGTAACGATGGCGATCGGGTCTATAATTATTTAACAATAAAAAAGTTGTCAAATGTTTTAAAAAGCGATATCTGACAATTTAAAGTGAGTCCTACTTAAAATGTTCCTTTTTTCGTTCGTTTCGTCTTTTATCTTGTTAATAGGCGCGTACTTACGTTCGTGACTCGGTTCGAAGAAAACCATTACCTCCGTTCTTGCTTTCGTTGTTTTGCAGCGCATGGAATTTGGTGTAGTTTTGGGGGAAAATAATCAGTAGTAATAATTAAAAATATTTGTAATCACTTTAATATCAAAAAAAAATCTTATACTACGTATTTAGGGGTGAGTACGCTAATTTTGGCGCCAATAATTGATAACGTTTTTTTGTACTCGTAGAAGGGTCAAAAACAAGCACTTTTTACTACACGAGGGGGGTCTATCTCACCCCGTTTAGGAGGTAGGGCATTTAAGAAAACAATGGCTTAAAATGAAAAAAAAAAAAAAAATATTAAAAAACAACGGCAACACTTACAATAAAATACTATACCGGTTTTGAAAACCAGAAATCTTTCCTTTAATTCTAAAGTAAAATTGAGTTATTCATATGCCTACAGCTTTCGGAAAATTTGCATGCAAACTCAAATATAAAAATGAAAAAAAAAAAGTTTATAGCAGTTTTTTTCTTAAAATGTGAAATGATTTGCTAAATTGGCTTTTAGTAGTCAATGCTTATGTTAATTCTGAGTCGAACACAAAAAAGCGAATGGTTTTATGTCTTCTAGTATTTGAGAAAATTGATAATTAATTTAACTACTTTTTTATATTTTGTTTGGTATTAACGGGGATCTCACCTTGAGGATTAATGTGGGGAAGTACGGTTACTACGACGGCGCAGCAAAATAATAACGGATTTTTTTAGAGAGGCTAAATACAATCATTTTGTATTACGAGCCGTGCGTTTATCTCACTCCGTTTAGGCGGGAGGGGCAATATTCTACAAAATTACTTAAAATGAAGAAAAAAAAAATCAAAACAACGGCAACACCAACAATGCTAAAATTATTGGTTTTCTGAAAGCCAGAAACTTGTTAATTTATTTTTTGTTTCAACCAAGTTCTTTGTGTGAGTAGTTTTTTTGAAAAAAATACTTTAAAACTCAAAATTTGTTTGACAGAGCCCCCAAAGAGAGAGAGTTTAAAAAGCGGACAACCCAAGGTACTGTTGGTTACAAATAAACTGAAAGCACAACAACTGACAACAGGCGCCTGCCTGGCGACTTAGCATACCCTAAGCGGAGCGACGGAGTTGCGTTAGCGGGACAGAGGACCCGAAAAGGGAGTTAAAATCCTTGAACCCGTGAGGCGGGCCATCCATACCTATTGTTAAAGAAATCTATTGACTATAAATTCCGTTTAAATTTGATTTGGAAAAATTGCCCAAAATTGAGGAAAAAACCTCTATATTTTACGAAAACAATTTACATTCAAAATACTTGGGCGACATACCTGACTGTTTATACGCAGCGACGCGCCAGAATGCTGGCGCGTATTATGTAAGCAAGCAAATAATAAAAGTCTCTTAAGAAAGTACTTTTAGTAAATTTCAATTTTCTCAAAAACTTGAAGACATAAAACCGTTACGTTTTTTGTGTTCGATTCAAAATTGATATAAGCATTGACTACTAAAAGCCAACTTAGCACTTCATTTCACAATTAAAAAAAAACTCTGAACTTTTTTTTTCATTTTTTTTATCAAAATTATGAGTTTGCATGCAAATTTTTCGAAAACTGTAGGCATGAATAACTCAGTTTAACTTTAGAATTAAAGAACAGATTTCTGGCTTTCAAAACCGGTATAGTACTTTTTGTAAGTGTTACCGTTGATTTTAAATATTTTTTTTGTTTCATTTTAAGTAAATTTTTTCTAAGATGCCCCTACCTCCTAAACGGGTTGAGATATACCCCCCCTCCCATAGTATAAAATGCTTACTTTTGACCCTTCTATAAAAAACAATTATTATTTTTTGGCGCCAAAGTTATCGTACTCGTGCCCGTATTTATGAAAATTATGTATATTCAACTACGAAAAACAATTTTCCAAATAAGTTTTTGTTTACATCATTTTTTACTAACATCGCGCAGCATTGTGGTTGCCAAATCAGAAATGTCAAAGTTCAACCAGAAAAAGTCTTGAAACTTTCTTTCGTGCTCTCGTTACTTCTTTCCCACTACATTTCGACACCCCTCATCCAATCTGTCAAAAAGACGAAAGAACCGAAAAAACGAATCGTAAAATCGGGGTCTTGTTTCAAAACACTTTAGTGGAGGATAGATAGATGGCCCCAAAAAGTGCATTATTCAAAACTCGGGGAACCTGCTCTGATTTTTATGATTTTTTTTTTTTGGAAATTTAGAAAAAAGTTTACAATTCAAAAATTGATGCTCTCAACTCAAATTTTTTTTAATTTCAAAAAACCATTTGTCAAAAAAAATTTAACATTATTTGTAAAAAAATATTATTATTATAATATAAAAGTTCAAACCCATTTACAGTAAAACCCGCTTAAATGCCCAACTTTTTCTTATTAAACTCAAAATAATTAATAATACATACATATCTAATAATATTTCAATAATTACAAAAAAAGGGATAAATTCGCAAAGCGCGATGTAGTTCTGCATTTTTGATATGTTGTTGGGGCATGTTAGAGCACTCTGTAGCTAAGTTTGCAACTTCGAAAAACCTGTGCTCGCTGCAGGAAAAATGCAACAGTGAAAAAAATGCTAAAATAACCCCATTTTTTCCGACATTTTCCTTTATAACTTTGCAAATATACAACTTAGGAAAAAACGATCCAATATATTCTTGTTTATTATAAAATTTTCTACAAGACCACATTAGCTTAAAATAAATGTATGTTATATTTAAGTAGCTGTCTTACCATGAGTAAAAACAAAAAATCTGAAAAAATAAGTAATTTTGAAGGGCTCAAAAAATAGGTAAAAAATTGTCCAATTCTGCTCAAAATTTGCAATCAAATAGCCTAGAGTATTATAAGACAAAATTTGAAAATTCGATCAAATCGGTCAAATAGTTTTGGAAAGAAACATGATGTTAACTGAGTGCAACAAGCAATGTTTGCATCATCGCTGTGATCAAAGAAGGACACTTAACTTGGAACTGATTACTTGGAACCCTTAGCTATCATAAAATATCGTTATATTATTTATGTCTTTTTTTAGATACCTTGGTAGCGATTTTAAAAGTTGCGAAAATTTTGCACTATATAAATAAAAAATGATTTCGTGAAGCATTTTTGCGAATTTAAAATCGCTACCAAAGTAACAACAAAAAAAGAAATAAATATTATAAGGATATTTTATGACAGTTAAGGGTTCCAAGTACGTGTACAAAAATCAGTGCCAACTTAAGTGTCCTACTTTGACCAAAGCAATGATGCAAACATTGCTTGTTGCACTCAGTTAACATAATGTTTCTTGCCAAAACTATTTGACCGATTTGGATCGAATTTTCAAATTTTGTCTTATAATACTCTAGGCTATTGATTGCAAATTTTGAGCAGAATTGGACAATTTTTGACTTATTTTTTGAGCGCTTCAAAATTACTTTGTTTTTCAGATTTTTTGTTTTTACTCATGGTTAGATAGCAACTCAAATATAACATACATGAATTTAAAACTAATGTGGTCTTGTAGAAAATTTTATAACATACAAGATTATAGTGGATAGTTTTTTCCTAAGTTGCATATTTGCAAAGTTATAAAGAAAAATCTCGGAAAAAATGGGGTGATTTTAGCGTTTGCATTTTTCCTGCAGCAAGCACAGGTTTTTTGTAGTTGCAAACTTAGCTACAGACTACTCTAACATGCCCCAACAACATATTAAAAATGCAGAACTACATCGCACTTTGCGAATTTATTGTCGAATTTGACTGGGCTATAATTTAAAAAAAAGTTTTGTGTAATAGGAATGACGAATACATTTGTTTGTTAGATATTTAAAATGTGTACGATAGATCTTTTAGAGGACATACAAACACCTGACTTTTGTTCTGGGACATTTTTTTTAAATTACCTATATTTTCAGACCCTGCAGCCGTTTTAAGGTAAACAAACTCATTATTTTTTAAAAATCAATTAAATGGTCAAGATATTTGCTTCAGTAAGTGGTTGCACCTACTTAAAATTATTTGTTTTGTCTCTATAAGGATGCTTATAATAAAGTAGCACAGGTAGCTGTTCTTTAAAATTTCATAAAACGCATTTTAACTAGAAGAATTACTGAAAATCGTAGAAAAATCGATTGTTTTTCAAGCTGTTTTCGATTACACAGCTCTACAAAGGTTTGAAAACAAGCCAGTAAGAGTTGTTTTAGGGGCGCGCCGTTCACTTACAGCAATACAGTTAAAGTTGTCAGTTTACAAATTTGTTTTTTGATTCTTTGAATTTATTTAAAATATCATTTCAAGCTCATTTTTCTCTTCTTAAAGTACATCAAATGACGACGAGTTTTTTTTTTTTTTGCTATGAAACACCAATACCTACATACATTTTCAGGAATACAATGACAAAAACGAATCAATTTGAAATGGTATTCCTTTCGCCACAAACAAAAAATAATTTTTTAAATTGAAATCTGAATTTACCAACGGAAAACACTATACACAATGTGTGTTCTTTCGATTTTCAGATCAGCCAATGGCCTGCTAAAACAAAAAAGTTTTTTTTCAGGGCTACTGCCTCTTGCGAGGAATTGACAAATCCTCCAAGAGTATCACTTGTCACGAATAAGTGCTTCTCGTCTAGCCGTTCGGATACGTCATAAAATTGTAGGTCCCTTCCATTCCTGTTGAAAGGCGCACACAGGAATGGTTGCGGGTTGTTAGTCACTAGGCCCTGGTTCTTCATGAGCCGTTGTGCCACCCGATTTATTTATTTTTATTTAATGGCCTGCCAATGAATAAACTTACTTAAAAGTGACGGAAAGAATTGTAATTTTTTTTGCTGAACCATCTGACAAAATTGTCAGATCTGAAAACCGTCTGTAGGTTCTGACCTTATGTAAAATCGTGTAACAAATAATTCAGTTTGTAAAGATCTAAGTGCATTAGCTATAAATTACTTGTCTATTAAAATTAATATTTACACCTATGTACAATTGTATATACATACATGCAAACGAAAAATTAAATTTGTTTCTTATTAGGTATCTACAAAGGTAGTTAACGTTTTGAAATTTCGTGTTGTAGGTAGGTTTTAAACATTACAGACTTACCAAATTCAGCACAAGGTTTAAACACAAATCGATACATATTTGAAGGGCGAATTATGTTGCAACAACAATTGATTATAATACCAATAATGTGCACATTTTTAACTCAATTACCTCAATTTTGCTGGCAATATAATAATGTTATAAAGGGAATGTCTTGGATTCAAACAAAAAATGGATTGTAAGGATAATTATATCACGTAAGTAATCAAAAAGGTAAACGCACTCAACAGTAATGAGCCGATATATGGAGGCACTCTATGGCCGTACCAGCTCCACGCATAACGGTAAGTAAGAACTTTAAAAACAAATAATAATAATAATAATAATAATAACAGAATAATAATATACTTTCAAAAGGATAAAATCAACTAAATCAATAATCAAAAACATTTACATGAAAATTGTAATCATTTTCAAATTTTAACGCTTTTTGCGCTCAACCGGACCATTAACCGGTCGGTGTCTCTTACGGAAGTCGACATTTTTCTTGAAATTAGTTGCATGCACAGTAACCGAACTTTAGGGAAAAAGTGACGGGTCATAATAAAAAAAACATTTTCAATCTAATCTGTACTGTATTGTTTTATTTTCATGGGATGATCTATATAAGCGATAATAAATAATAATAAAATACCTACAGTTATTATTGAAAAAAAATCTCTGTAACTCTTTTTTGTTGCCCATAAAAACTTATCTTTTGGAGGAAATAAAAAAAAACCCTTGGGCAGTCCCATATTTAAAGATAGTACCCAATAGACCCAGCTTACATAATATACTATCTATTTGCATATATAGGTAAACCAATATTTTTAAGAATATGTACAATTGAAATTTGCTTGCTGCGAAATTTAAGCTTAAATTGTTACACTAACATTGTGCGTTTATAACCTGCCTGCTACTTCTACTCACACGACCAAATGGCCATTGAACCAATTTAAGTGTAGATTTCAAATTTTAACCACATTTTATGCAACGTTTTTATTTGCATAATTTTTTAAGAGTAGGGAACCTGAGCTGAGCAACCACTCAGACCACTCATTTCTTACAGCCATCAGCCAGCGTTAGCCGAAAAAGAATAAAACTATATACTTACCAAAATTCCAAAAACATAACAAGATATAAGTTTGCATTTTAACTCTAAGCAAAAGCTTGTTAACAGTGGTATAAGAAGTTGCTTTAATTTTGCAATGCGACTTCAACTTCAATGCAGAAGAGTGAAATGTAAACAAAAGAGGGAATGAAATTAAGAAATCCCATGCCCTAGCCAATCTAATATTTTGTATCGGGCCGATATCAACTCAAAACACTATCAACCAAAGATAGTTGTAGTGTGGCGCGCACCTACCAAAACAAGAAAAAAAGTTGACTGCCTTCAAAGTTAACTTAGCCAAACTAGTTCGTTGGCGTACCATCATCGTTAGTCTAACGCGAATAGATGCAATGTTACTGCTTGATCAATTCCATGCATAAACTGATAAATCTGATGCAAACTACTATATGGTAACCTACGTTTGGTGTTTTTTTTTTTTTTTGTTTTGTCTAAGCCGCATTGGCGGCCATTTGTTGGGGGACTCAAAGTTAAAGCCTCATTTTATTTCGGCTCGGCAAACTATTCGGACGCATATTAATAGTTTCGTTATAAGTGCGACACACAATTATTTAGTTTAAAGAGTTTTGTATTAAAGGAAAAAATCGAACAAAAAAAAAAAAGACAAGCTGTTACACCATTATTATTATCTATTTCCTGAAAAAAAACTATTTCGAGTGAAATTTGCGTTTGCGATTTAAGAAAATATAAAAAATTCAATTAGAGTCAATTTGAAAATTCCTTGTTATAAAGTGAAAGTTTATTGCAATTTTGTGTATATCATCATGAAATATAGCAATGGCAGCATCCTTGGAGTGATATTATTGAGTACTTTAACGGTTTCATGTGCTGCTGCTAGTAGTAGCAGAGAAATCATTAACAATGCACCACAATTTCAAGAAAAACGTAAGACATTTTTGAATGCATGTAATATACAAGAATACAAGTAGGCATATATTAAACAATTTAAGTAGGTATGATAGCCAAAAGAAATGTTAACTGCACATCCGGCTTTGATGAAAACCAGTTAATCGATGCCATCGAAAAACCAGAGATAGACGAAATATTACACAATGTCGATGCACATGCATAATGTTAAAAAAAGGATTTCCCATTTCTTAATTAAATCTAAATTAATCCAATCTGATTTTTTTTTGTAATAGGTATTAAAAACTAAGACAAATTATATGGTTTTATTAGAAAGGTGTTATCAATTTATTTTGGAATGCAATGGAAAATTGCAAGTTAAAACCAAAAATTAAAAAAAAAATGTAGCTAGGTACTTGTAGCATTTGACCATTATTTATTATAGATAAAATAGAGGGGAATTCTTTTATGGAAGGAATGCAACTGGCTATTTCACTAGAATACAATCTGTATAAAAATAGCGATGAATTAATGTAAGATAAGAAAAATTACAGCGCGGCGGTGATTGAAGAAAGTAAAAAAATGATTTTCCCGAGAAGTAAATTAAATCGCCTTGTTTTTTTTTTCTTTTCTGAAAATAAATCGTTTACTTTTTCATGAATATTAGATTCGAACCCGTTAATAAATGAAACCACCCTTATTTAACTTGCTAATGATCAACCTTCGAAATTAAATTTTGACTCTGATAAGCTAATGCCAAAATGTTGGTCAAAATTAGCTTTTTGGGTTTTAATTGTAATGATGTTTATGTATAATTTTAATCAATTATGTGTTATTATTTGGTCCCAATTTCTTCTGATTGATGCGTAGGTATATAACATCTAAGCTCACGATTACGGTTATTTCAAGAAAAATGACAACTTCCGTAAGAAACTCCGTCCAGTTGAGCGTAAAAAAACGTTTAAATTTGAAAATAATTACAATTTTCATGTATGATTATTGATATCTTTTAAGTTTTAACATTTAAATGTGTGGGATTAGAAACTTGAAATTTTCTTGGATGGCAATTATTATTGTTCTAGCTTTTTAATGCAAAATTTCAACTTCTAAATAACCGTTTATGTAGCTATAGATGCAGTCTTAGAGAGCCTCGAGATTTCGACTTTTTAATCTTGAGTGCGCTTATCGATTTATTTTGAATTTGTTTTTTTGTTTTAAGTTTTTAGTACAGTAACTATATAATTTCACGTATGCGTCAAATCTGGTATTTCTGATTTTTTGCTGAGTTGTTCAGGGATATTGGCCTAGTAAATAACCTAAGTTTTCGACCTTGAGGCGACTGCTTCATGGTCAAAAATCAGAAAAACCGCGATTTTTTTCGCGCTTTAGTTATTGGTAATTTTAGTCCCAAATAATTAATTTTAAATAAAAGCATTGTTCTACGAATTCAAAGTCACTTAATTCGCTTCAACTTGAGACCAAAGCCAACGCTGTAGTGTAGACCCAATGGTTTCCAAAATACAGGAATTCAGAATTTAGCGATACAAAATTTAATATAAAAAGTAGTGTTATCAAACTGTATACCTAATGGAAAATAAAGAATGGTTGACATAAATGCATCAAAGCACTGGAGCGTGTAGATTGGGCCAAAAGAATAGGACAATCATATCGGAAGGGGGGTCTATATACCCCCGTTAAGATGGGAGGGGCACTTATCTAAAAAAATGACTAAATATTATAATGCGTGATTGTTTTGTTTGTGATTTTTAAAAAATGTCTAATATTTTTTCAAAATCACAACAAAATAATAACTCATTATGTAGTATCCGCACTTTTCCTTTGTTGTTGTTTTCAGTGTAAAATTTTGCTGCGCTGCATATAAATTTACCAATAAAAAACGCCTACTATTGAAAAACAATGGTAACACCCACAATATTCTCCCATAGCTTATCTTAAGCCCAGAAACCCATTCTTGATTTTTCTTTTTCAATAAAGTACTGTTCTGAACATGTCCACTAAATTTCAGCGTTTTAAACAATATTCATGGGACATTGGTAATTTTTTCGAACATGCACTGCAATTTACGCTGTTAAATTCATTTAATTCAAAACAGTAGCCATGCAATCCCTGTAGCTAATTTTTATTTACTTCCCTGATTTTGTCAATCTAAGCCCGTCCATTTGTCACTTAAATACTCTTTCTAGGGCAACATGTTCTACAGATATAGCCACAAACAAAGAGTGCAAAATGGCTGCTTTTTTCAAGATTGTGCTCTTATGCCAACGCGGATTGCTTGGGACTTTTCACATATGATTAAAGACACTGTTCTGAACATGACCACTAAAAAATATACCAGTTAAAAATTTTGTCCGGGTCAAAGTCTAATTTGACTGGACTGATATGAAAAAGAAGTGATTTTTGTAAAAAAATTGCATTAAATCTGGGTTGGCAGGTACATGCCCCTGATTGAGAAAAAGCAGCCTTTATTTGTTTGATAGATTAGAGTCTAAGCTTTAATTTGATGTATGTTTTAAGCTTTTACCTTATCAAATTTTAAACATTTCACCTGAAAATGTAGATATTTTTGTATATTTTTGTATATTTTTGTATATTTTTGTATGTTTTTGTATTAAATCAGGTCTGGCAAGGGCATGTACCTTTTTAAGAGGAGCCAACCTATATTTTTTAAATATAGCACCGTCTGGGCTTTAATTTAATGATCCCGGGTTTACTTGTGTCTATATAAAAAAAAAACAATTTTTTTTATACAAATGTAACTGAAAACTTTTAAGACTGAGTTAAATCTATTTTTTTCCTACGATTAAAATACTTAATAAAGAAAAAGTGTATTTTATTAATTTCCTACAGATTGTCTACTTTTTTTTGGTATATAATATTTTATCAAACTCGACCAAAAAAAAAAAGTTGTAAGCAATAACGTGTTTCTAACATTTTTTTTCTTTAAGAAGGGTTGACACGTACACCTACCCATTTTAAAAGTGGAAACCCTATTTTTTTATTTTCAGTACAGTTTAATCTTGAATTTAATACTAGTTTTATCCTCTTACTCGATGAACTAAGTCATAGTTCTAAAAATGTGCTTTTCAAAAAGGGTTGGCAAAACCCCGTACCCATTTTAAACTAGGCAACCCAATATTTTTCGTTCTTTCTCGTCAAGGCGTATAATTTGAACGTAGTTAAAATCTCTTACTCGATGAGCTAAGTCATGGTCCAAAAAACCAACCGGAGGTGGCCCGTTTTAGACGTCACCTACCCAAATTTAGCTAGTGCGTTGAGTTTCTCTTGGATAGATCTATCGACTAAGGGGTATTAAAACCTCTTACCTTATGAGCTAAGTGATCCTATACGGTCGCCACTTGGACTAGAAGGATAGGAAAGATTTTTGTTGGCACAGTGGATTGAGAATTAGACGTTAATTATATCATGCAATTCCACCGGTGCGGTGGCATCCACTTGAAACTGGGGAATGAAGAAAAGAATGGAACCTAGACTGGGGCTCGAACCCACACGTCCAGGTAAGCAATCAAAAACTATATCCACTGTGCCATTGCCATAGTTTTTTCATTCATTTTTATTTTGATATATAGATATCCACATATTACAAAGGATACAAAATAACAGAAAAACAAAAGAAAAGAAATTCTAAAAATGAAAGGAACAATAAAATAAAGTAAAATTTCTTCACATCATATCTAACAAACTTAAAACTAAAAAAAGAAATTCAAACTAAACATGTTAACAAATAAGCCTTAATAATTAAATGAACATTATGTGAAGCTTTATTATGTAAAGCTATACAAAACCATAACATTAACTCCTTATGCACATTGAGCCAATCTTATATAACTTACAAAAATATTTTTCATTGTCTTTAATGCTCTTGTGCTGAAAAAATGTCTTACGATTTTGTCGTTTCCTCTTAAATAATTTTTTAATTCATTGAACATATTATTCATTATTGAAAAACCCTTCCAGTGGGAGCATTACAACCTGGCAAACACCAGCTAAACTCGACCTCGACTCGATCTAAGCATTTTTCACCTACTGTTTGTTTTCCGTTTATTTTTTAATAATATCTTAACTCAAAAAAGATTTTAAGCAAAGAAATTTATCAAACAACTGAGAGTCATTGAATTATAACTCAACTTAAAATGTTCAGTTCTTTAAAATGATCTATCCCACTGATTTAAATATATTCAAGTGATATAAAATCGAAAAACATTTTCTTCAAATTTCTTTTGGTTTATTAAGTTTTTCTGAAAACCATTCACAAAACCACCCTTATAGCATAATATTATTAGGCGTTGAAAATATTTTTAGCTTATTCCTTACTAAAGCCCGTATGATACTACATTTTTTTCTCATTTTTAATTCATTGAATCATGACTTACTGTCGGCAAATAGGAAAAGAGAAATTAGTATTTTTTATGAAAAGAACGACATTATGTTTTGACAATTACAATGTCCACAAAAGTAAATATACACTAAAAACCTAGTGTTCTCATGAGACAAGTGTATACTTTTTTTGTAGTCACAGTGTACTTTGAAATAATTTTTAATTTTCAATTTCTGAAAAATCAAAAAAAAAGCTGCCAGAATCTGAAATATGTTAATTTTTAATAAATTGTTTGTGACTTTTTTACATTAATGTGGTTATTGTGTACGCGCTTACTCTATCGGTATTTTCAATTATAAATTGTTTGAACTACTCTAGTTTCATTTTTAATGCATTAAAAATGAGAAAAAAATGTAGTAGCATACGGGCTTAACCCTGAGGCCACACGAGCCAGTACTTGCTTACAAGTTGGCTACATTAACTGTCAACTGTGGTGACGTAGGCGGCACGCAACTTGTAAGCAAGTTGCTTCCAAGTATCTGCGGTGACGTTCAGCTTTTACTATGATAGCCTAGGATTCTATTACACATTTTTATTGAATTTGCATTGGTATCGGACTTCAATTTTTTCTTACTTAACAAAAAATGACGCCGAATTCTACATCAAGTCTTGCGATGGTAAATGCAAAATACTGCCAATGCGTCGACGGATGCATTGACAGACATTTCTGTCGCGTCAAAGTAACATGGATTGATTTTCATCTAATTCATTTATATTTTATATTTTTTCAAAATAATTTTTAAAAAAATTTGATTTTTTGAAGTTTTTTAATCCATCATCATCTTAGCCATCCTTTAATGGAGTTTGACAGTTGATACGTTGACAGATAGGTAAAAAACTAAATTACGTCGAAAGAGGAACATTTCGTTCCAAAATGTCTTTTCCCCTTTTCTTTAAGTTTTTCAATGCATCATCTCCGTAGCTATCTTTTAATTTGATTTGACAGTCTATGGCTTGACAAATCGGTAACAGAATGTTCCGAAATGTCACCCGAAATCCCCAAAACTCTCATTTTTTCCAAGCAAAACATATTCTCTCAAAAACTTGGAATTTTTAGGAGATTTTGTATAATTCATCATAATCATAGCCATCCTTCAATCATATTTGACCAGTTGCCTATTTTGGAAATATTAAAATTTCTTGGTCCTTCCTCTCATTTAAAAGTTGTAGTAGAAAGAATATTTATTTTTTCATTAAATTTTCAACGAAAAGCTATCTATATAGCTTTATATACAAGTCTGAACGAGGCCACTGTCTTCTGTACTGGCTTCCCAACTGGTTTCGAAAATGGCAAGCCAGTTGACTAGCAAGTTGCTCAGGTTTGTATGTGTTAGTAAGAAAATTTTAATGTATTGTAACTTGTAAGCCAGTACTGGCTCGTGTGGCCTCAGGGTTAGCAACGAAGAAAATGGTTGTACATTTATTACGGACTGATCGCAAAATAGTTTTAAAAAAAGTCAGTTTTATACCGCTACGGGAAAGTCCCGGAAACCCGGGACGGATGGTCACCGTAAGTTTAGGGCAAGTTTAGGATTCGAGCAAAACATTGAACTCGAGATAATAATTTTCCCTATATCATTTCATTACTATGATATAGAATGCGAAAAAAGTGGGTCCCGCAATTCTGTCTGTCTCTCTGTACCACGACCTGCAGCCTAAACCTCTGATTCGATTTTCTTCAAACTTTGGACTCAATGTTATTTGGAGATACTCTAGAGGGTAAATTGATTTTTTTTGTTTAGCCCAAAAAATAACGGTACCTGCCATACAACCAATAGACAAAAATTGATTTATTTCAAAAACGGCTCTAATGGTTCGCGTACACTGAAATCGATTAACCGGCCGATTTCGGACACGAGCTGTTCGAACGAATATCTCGGACGTTCGTCTGCATACACTTCTGCGGATTTTTAACAATGGTGATTTTAAACGATGCCAGTTGGAGTGTGAAACGTTGAAAATGAACGTGGCTCTATTATAAACACAATAAATCAGTTTTTGAATATTAATTTAATTTAATTTTAGTTTTAATTTAATTTCATTTTATTCTGGCAAGAAACAACCGATAAACTGACATAAAATCCAAACAAGTTCGTATATGTCCGGTCCATTTATTTATTTATTAGATCGTTAAATGCTAACGTAACAAAAATATCTTATATCTATCCTTAAATAATATTATTTAATTTTCAAAAAATAGTGCTTTAAATCGAATGCATTTAAAATTGTCATTTAAAGAGCAGATAAGAAAATAATGGGGCATATTCATAATCGCAGATAGACCCAGGTTTAACTAAACTACAGTTTAAGACAATTTTGGCTCAATTAATACAGACCGATTTAAATTACAAAGTGTTGGTTGTATATTTTTATAAGATAATTAACTTGGTATACTACATAAATAGCTTCAAATATTTTGAAATGATAAACCTAAAAAAATAGAATCAACGTCCGAAAATTCAACCAAAGCTATGTTTAACTTAGACCCAGGTCTAAAATGACTATGAATACGCCCACATATGTATTAAAAACTAAAATTAACTGATTAAGAGGGGTGTTTGCACCATAGTTTGATCTACTAAATAATTAGATCAAAGTTTGTTGTAATCTTACACTTGTTCGGCTAAAATAAAAATTTATTCTGCACAGAGCTGATGGAGATGAAATTGAACCATTTATAATCCCAGTTATAAAAGAAAATTGGAGATATTTTCTATGTTTTGTTAGCAATGTAAGGTTTATTAGTGCAAGTCTTTGGAGGTAAGGCGGGAGAATTATTCCTCGTGACCATGGAAGAAATCGAAGACAGAAACGCAAAAATCTTCTCTGAACAGCTTCTGTTCTTATCTATTTACATGTACAGAGTAGTGAGGTGCCCATACCACACATCCGTACTCTAGAATTGGTCTCACAAAGGAAACAAACAGAAGTTTAAGTACGTAAGGATCACGAAAATCACGCGAAAATCGTTTTATAAATCCTGAAACCTTATTTGCTTTTTTAATAATGTAATTTAAGGGATCATTAAACGTTAATTTGGGATCTAGATTTATTCCTAAATCAGAAAATACTGATACTTTATTAAGAGGACATGAATCAAACATTTAGTTATAGGTATACGGTACTTTTTTGCGTGTAAAGCTCATGGATTTACATTTATCAACATTCAAAATAAGATGATTGGTACTGCACCATGCCTTGAATCTTTTCAAATCTTCTTGTAAAAGTAAGCAGTCTGAAGAAGATTTTATTCTTTTAAAAAGCTTAATTTCATCAGCATAAATTAAGACAGACGAATTTTGTATGATAGGAACCAAGTCGTTTATAAATAAGATAAATAATATAGGACCCAAATAGCTACCCTGAGGGATACCTGAATTAACAATAGGGGAATTCACGATCTGGTGCAACGAGCCTAGTAAAAGTGCGAAATTTTATTTTTTTTTTAAGTGGATCGTGAACGCACTTTTCTTATCTTCTTGCAACACTAAAGCAAATGTCAAAATTAGTTTGACATTTGTTATTTGTTTTTGTTTCGAACATATCTGAAAATTTCAATTTGATTTAATTTAAATTTTGTTCATAAAAAGAAGCCAAAAAACGGAAAAAGAAAATATTACCAAATCTTAATTATCGTCCGAATTTTAAATGGAAAATAATAGTAAAAGATGATGACGATGTCACATCAATACAATCAAGATAGCAAATTGGATGTATCCAATGAACATACCTTTGTTTCTGTTTAACGTAATCAAGAATGAGTGAGCTGTCAAAAACACAATTTACAAATTTTACAATGTTGTATTTTTCTGTTGCAATACGTTTCGGGTATTGCTAAAGTGCGAAACTGTTGTAAGATTGCACCTTGTATATTTTGTTGTTGTAGTGTTGTAAGATTTTACACTTTTGCACTTTTACAATGATACTAGGCCAGTTGCATCGGATCGTGAATACCCCTAATAAATTGGTCAGAACACTTATTACGAAAATTTACACTATAACATCTGTTTTTTAAGTACGACGAAATCCATAATAAAAAAATGCTATTAAAACCTTTGTTACTTAATTTCATTATCAGCGTCTTATGACATAACATGTCAAAAGCTTTGCTGAAATCAGTGAAAAAACAATCAACTTGTTCACGATCTTCAATCGGTTATTATGGGGCGACACCGGACGATGGCGGTTATAGTGAGCTGTTTCGTTAACATACGTTTGATTCGAACGGCCGAATTCGGCCGACGACGGCCGAGCATAATTCGGCCGATGACGGGTTATGTGTACGCGAGCCGTAACGATTAAAAAACAAATACAAGGTACCTATTATTATTACTCTAATAAATATTTTGGTAGAAAATAAAATTATTTATTACAATTATTAGCGGTACTTGTCATAGAACCGGTTTTTTGGTTTTTAAATTTCTTCTTAACGGCAACACTGATTGCAACCAAAATATTTATCAAGAAAATCAGATGGCATACTTTATTTTGACCTATCACTTTTTTAGCCATGCCATTAAAATAACAAATTTTTATTAATTTATTGTAATAATTTATTTTTAACATCATAATATTATGAAACCAATAGATACATTGAGCCCTACCAATAATCAAATTTAGTGACGACCTAAATAATTTAAGTAAAATGGACCATAATGTAATGGACTCTCAATAATAAACCATACATGGTAGGTTTCATATTTTAGATTCAATACATACAATGTTCATTATTTAAGTCTCCACTTAAATATTTAAGAAATACCACATATGGTTTCTTATTTAGAGTCCATATGATTATGGTCCATTTTACTTAAATATTTAAGTCGTCACTAAATTTGATTATTGGTAAGGCCCATTATGTACATCATCAATTTTTAGCTACGTTAAAGTTGTAAGCTACTATACTCTGTTCATTTCGTATTTTTCAGTATAGGGAAGACAGGATGTTTGCTTCTCACACTTACTTTTATGTATTTGAATAAGCTGTCTCGTTTTACTTGCGATATATATATATATATATACTACATAGGGCAAGTTTAGGATTCGTGAAAAAAAAAATCGAGATAATAATTTTCCCTAACATTACGATGATAGAGAACGCGAAAAAAGTGGGTCTCGCAATTCTTTCTGTCCGTCTGTCTGTCTGTACCTCGACCTGCAGCCTAAATGGCTGAAGCGATTTTCTTTAAACTTTGGACTTAAGGTTCTTATGTGATTCCCTAGAGGGGAAATTGAATTTTTTTTAGCTCATAAAATAACGGTACCTGTCATACAACCGATTTTTGGGTTTTAAATTTCTCGTTAACTACTAGACCGATTTCAACCGAAAGGTCCCTTATAATTTTAACAATTTTGCATATAAAATTTTTTGAAAAATAAATTTTTGGATTTTTAAAAAAATATTGAAATTTTTTCGAAAATTCAATATCTTGAAAACGGGCTAGTGATTTTTTTTTTAATTTTGTGAAAAATTGTATTTTATTAAATACCTAAAGTTGGCATACAAAATTTTATTTTAAAAAATGTTTAAGATTTTTTATATATAAAAAATTAATTTACAAAAACACCGCTTTAAGGATTTTTGAATTTTTTTTCATCAATTCATATTTATTAAGCAAATCAGATGGCATACTTGTTTTTGAGCTCTATCTGTTTTAGCTTTTAAAATAACTAATTTATAATAATTCGTAGCAATCATTTTTATATTTTAAATTGTTTTAACAGTTTTTTTTTTCTCATCTCATAATTTTATGGAACCAATAAATATGTACATTGTCAATTTCAAGCCACGTGAAAGTTGTTAGCTACGAGAGCAAGTTTTGTGCGATCCAGTCGTGCCCATTTTTTTATAAAGCTTTTGCATTTTTCATGGTTCGCGCATTATAAAATGGCATATTTCTCTCTTCTCTCTCATTCAAATGTCAGTAGGGTCACCAACTGCTAATTTAGATTTCATAAACAGAAAAAATGTAGATCGTAAATTAAATCTCAAAAAAATTAATTTTAATGCAAATAAAAATAAATCTATCTTTCCACACCACCAAGAGGTAAAATAGTAGGCGCGTTTTTTTAAGAGTTCCCCAGAAGGCCTTATCTCTTTTTACGTAAAAATAAATCACAGAAAAAATAAATTGAATTAAAAAAAAACATTTTATCACTCCGACGATTAGTTGCTGCTGCTACTCTTTTCATTTAAGTTTATAACTAAATTTTCCACTGCTCTTTCAGTAAAAACATCCATTTCCCATATCTTTGGCTCAATCACCTGCTCAACGTGTTGGACAAACCTTTGCCATTTTTTAGCGTAAACCTTTGCAAGTCCTGTTTTTAGAAGATCTTTTACTTCTGTTTAAAAGACTTATTTTGGCCACGAATCCTTTCACTTGAGCCCAAACAAGCTCTATGCGATTAAGTTCACAGTGATAATAAAAACCAAACAATGTTTATTGTTCTTTAAAGTTTTATTGCTTTGTTTGAGCAAGTTTGTGTACCAGTCGTGCCTATTTTTTTCATAATGGTTTTGTGACAGGTACCGTTATTTTTCGAGTTAAACAAAATTTCAATTTCCTCCCTAAGCAATAATAACCTAAGAAACCTTTATAGTCCAGTCAAATCGTCATTTGACCTTGCGTTGATCGGCACGGTCTGTTTTTTTTTTTTTCATGCATCGGTAGGGGCTCACATGAAAAAGCTTAAACCTTAACCCTGACAACTTTTTTTACCAAAGTTTTTCGTAAAAACGTACTTTTTGACTTTTTTTGGATTTTTGAAAATATCTCGGCTCCAGTTCATTGCACAGTAAAAATTTTAATACGTATTGTTTGTAATAAAATTATCTAGCATTTAATGTTAAGTTTTTTTTGTTTGAACAAAAAAGTAAAAAAGTTACCGTTAGTTTTAGTAATTTCCTTTTGGTTTTCAGACGGTTTTTCATTATTATTTTGAAAAAAGCTTATATTTTCGTTAGTTTTTAGTTTTTCTCTTATGTTTTGTATAGCTGTTTCCTACAATTTGAACAAAATTGGCCCCTAACTTCAAATAGGAGCCGAGAAATCTATAAATGAACACAAGCAAGTCAGAGCCCCCCAAAAATGAAAATTTCTGTTTTTTACGAATATCTTGACTCTAGTGCAAAGTAAAAAATAATATTACTGATTAGAATATTACCTATTGTTTAAAAAAATAAATATTTTTTTTTAACAAATAAATAAAAATTAACAGTTAGTTTTATTCAGTTTTTTTGTTGGTCAAATACTTTTGAGTTATAATTTTGATAAAGGCTTGTGAACCGGTTTAATTAATAATTTCTTATATTTTTTTGATAATTAAAACGAATATAAAAGAAAAATTTGTATGATCATTTGTTATAGTAAATATATTTTTCAAATATTTATATGTGGAGGACTACGTAGTTTAATTGGATTAAGTTTAAGTTTAAGTTTAAGTTTAATACCTACTTTTTTAATTGTGCTTATTAATTACTTGGTTTTTGCAAAATTATATTTTGTAAACATATTTTTACTTGCGATATACGTAGTATAGGGCAAGTTTTTTTTTTCCCTAACATTACGATGATAGAGAACGCGAAAAAAGTGGGTCTCGCAATTCTGTCTGTCTGTCTGTCCGTCTGTCTGTACCTCGACCTGCAGCCTAAACGGCTGAAGCGATTGTCTTCAAACTTTGGACTTAATGTTCTTATGTGATTCCCTAGAGGGGAAATTGAAATTTTTTTTTTAGCTCAAAAAATAACGGTACCTGTCATACAACCAATATACAAAAATTGATTTATTTCAAAAACCACTCGTAACGATTTTCAAAAAAAAATTACGAGGTACTAAAATTACTAAAATAAATATTTTGATAGAATTTTTTTTTTAACGGTTATTAACGGTACCTGTCATAGAACCGATTTTTTGGTTTTTAAATTTCTCGTTAACTACTACACCGATTTCAACCAAAATGTTTATGCAAACGGTCGCTTACAATCCTAACAATTTTGCATATACAAATTTTCGAAAAAATAATTTTTGGATTTTTAAAAAAATATTGAAATTTTTTTTTTGAAAATTCAATATCTTGAAAACGGACTAATGATTTTTTTTTAAATTTTGTGAACAATTGTATTTTATTAAATACTTAAAGTTGGCATACCAAATTTTATTTTAAAAAATGTTCAAGATTTTTTATATATAAAAAATTAATTTAAGAAAAAACCGCTCTAACGATTTTTGTTTTTTTTTTTTCATAAATTCATATTTATTAAACAAATCAGATGGCATATTTTTTTTAGCTCTATCTGTTTAAGCTATTAAAATAACTAATTTATAATAATTCGTAGTAATCATTTATATTTTTAATTGTTTTTTAATTTTTTTTTAATGATATCATAATGTTATATGGAACCAGTAAGTATGTTCATGTACATTGTCTATTTCAAACTACGTTAAAGTTGTTAGCTACGAGAGCAAGTTTTGTGCGATCCAGTCGTGCCCATTTTGTCATTATGTCTTTATTTCGCCTACCAACAACTAAGCTCTTTTGGTCTGATATATTAGACAAGGCAAATAAGGTTCAAAAAAAATGTGTAGATAAATTATTTGAGTAGGTATACCTATACATATACATATAGAATTTATATTAAAACAAAGAAATATAATTAAATAATAAAATAAAGGTAAACATTTTATTTTAAAGCTCAAATACGTACAATCCACAACAAAATTTAATAAAATTAATTTGTGTTCTTTTGTACTGTAATCAACCTTGGATTTCCAGAGCTATTTAAGTACATCCGTCCGACTATAGGTATTATTTTTATAAAAAATCTTTTCATGTTTCATTTCAGCTATTTGGTTGCGAACTTGCCCAAGATTTAATCCCAATGAAAATAAATGCTTCCGTGATCTCTTCGAAGGATGTTTTCCAGCTCTATCAGCAGGTGTACCTGAAATTGGAGTAAAAAGTTTTGAACCATTGCTCATCGATCAAGTTTCGATATCGAAAGGTGTTGGAAATCTTGCATTAGCGGGTGGCTTCCAGAACCTAATTGTTAGGGGTCCATCTAACGCAACCGTCCGCAAAGCCAGGTAAATCAAATTCTTTCAATTTTGAAATATATAATCGGTACGCATACATATTAACAAATTTTGTATTCTATATAGCCTTGATCTCGAGAAGAAGATTTTCAATTTTGAACTGGAAATTCCAATTCTTAGAATTAGAGCCAAATATAATTTAAAAGGAAATATCCTGCTCCTACCAGTGGTCGGAAATGGAGATGTGAATATGTCTTTAAAAAATGTCAAAACTGCTGTCTACACGAAAATAAGTTTGCGCAATAATCCAGAGGTATGTGTATCTAAAGATATTTGCCTGTTTAGAATATTTTAATAACTTAGTATTCATCTCGAACACTTCAACAGGAAATCATTCACATTGAAGAAATGAAAGTAACTTTCTTAGTGGGAAGTATGCGTATTCATCTGACAAATCTTTTCAACGGCAATGAAATACTTGGAACATCTATCAATCAGTTTTTGAATCAAAATGGAAATGAAATTATATCAGAACTGAGACCAGATCTGGAAAAAGGTTTAGCTGAAATTTTTCTCGGTCTTTGGAATAATGTCTTTTCCAAGCTCCCAACCAAATTGTGGCTTTTGTGATGTGAATAATGATAATGATTTATGTGATTTTTAGAACATTTATATTTAATTTAATCATTTTTTATTCTGTATACTTTATGTAAATATTTCCGTCTTCACTTACGGATTTCAAAATTAAACTTAAGCTTAGAAATTATGTTTTGTACAAAAAAATTCGCACTGAAAAATTGATAATGGAGTATGCCATTTGGAAATATATATTTATTCAAAATGCAAACAAATTGTGTTTTTGGTTAGATATACAGGGTGATTTTCATAAGATGCGACAAAAATCTAGATCTTGTAGGTTTTGTTTAGACATGAAAACAAAATTTTGTGCGGGGCTGGGAAGGATAATTTAATAAAAAAAAATACTTAAAATAAAAATAAAATTATTAAAATATAACTGTTCCCAATATTAAGCATACAATATTATAGTCAAAGAGCCCACAGCAATAATTGTTGGGTGTGAACGATAGCAAAACTAACTTTTGTTTTTAGATAGGTCCATAACCTAACCATACTATTCATATGCAAATATGAAAGTGTGGCATGTCGGGGTTGGGGCCTTTGTATGCAATAGTGAATTCAAAATGCAGTGTAGGAACTTCAAAATCATATTTAAGATTAAGATCTAAAAATTTAGCTTGCAAATGTGGCTAAATTTGTAAATAAAAATTATTGGAGAGGGACAAAAAGTTTCATACTAAAAGGGTGTGTAAATGTCCCGTCAACTTTATTATAATCGTCGGTTGACAGGTAAAAGTCAAAAGTGCAAATTTGAGCTAAAATGACTTTATATCACTAAATTCTTTATTTTTGAGAAATCTATCGCTGGAAAAACTCATTATGGCCATTAAGCGATTCAAAACAACACCTACAGATTTTTAAATTTCATTAAGAGCAATTTTATATGTTCTTGCGGCAGGAAAAAGTCATGAACGTACTTAATGAATTTTACATGCCAATGCTGTATAACATAGGCGCACTTAATGAATTTTATTTAAAAAAAAAATATTTGATCTGAAAACCAAGAATGCTTTGATTTTTATTTCAACTAAGCGTAGCAAACAGAAAATAAAAGTTCTCTTACCCGGGGTTTAGACGAGCGAGTAGAACTAGTAGCGTTTATGTGTGTTAGTGTATCTGAACACGAGAGATTCAACAGTAGCCTAAATAGTATAATATTTTTGCCTGCGAGTAGCCTGCCAGTAATCCTGCTAGTGAAGTGTATTGTTTTCATTTATTTGTTGTGTTTCCATAGTTTCCTTAATTTGTATATTTTTCTGTATGAAATATTTAAAAAAAAATCATACTAGTTGACAAAATGCGCAGAGAGCTACTAGTCACACATACATCAATAAAACTAACACTATGATACAAATGCTACTATAGTTCTACTCGCTTGTCTAAACCCCGGGATAGTTACAAAACCAAGCTTTTCGCAAGTTAAAATTTGTTTTAATTGAATTTGTTGTTTGTTGAAGTGTCATTATTTTAATATGAATAATTCAAGAAGTAGAATTGGCGATAAACAAACAAAAGCATAATGATACCCTTGATAATCTCGTAAGTACTAACGGTGTCCTGTCTACGTACCGTTTTTCGTTGCTTATATTTTTTTAAAACTAAGGATAATAATTCATTGTATCCTTGCTATAGAATACATCCATGATTCTCGCCCAACAAGATTTGTTTGATGCTAAGCCTAGTAGCGTGTGTGAGCTATCACAATCTGGTGCTTCAAGTAGTTTTGATGCTTTAAACCAAAACGACGACGTAAGTTTGATTATTATTTTGAAATCAGCCTAAAATCAGTATGGATTCTATGTACAAAACTATTGCCTGATACATTATATTTCTTAAGGCCCGTATTGTAGTTTTACAAGAAAGATCTGTTTGTGATGAAGTTCAGAGTGATATGGACGAAGATGAAGACACCAATTGAAATAGATAATGTAAGTCACAACTACATTTTTAATTTCTGCCTGGACAGATCTCAATTCATAAAATCCTTAACTTAATTTGATTCTGTGCAGATGCGAAACAACTCACTTCGGCTTGTCGACTACGATTGCACTAGTGATGATTCCAATGAAGACCCAACTTTTCAACCCAACTTAGCGCAAAAAGATTCTGAAATTTCTGATTTCTCAGATTATATGGTTGAAAGCGATAAGACGTAAACAAAATCACCCATCAACCTGGAAGGCCAAAATAGCGAAATCTCGTCGAGCAACGTGTCTACCCTATTCAACCAAAAAAAAGAACCATCCTGCAAAAGCTCCAAAACCCACTGATTGTTCCAAGTGTAAGTTTAAATGTACAATTAAAATAGCTGAGGTCGAAAGACAAGAAATTTGCAAATCGTATTGGGGGTTTTCAGATTATAAAAGACAGAAAGACTTTATAATTAAAAATGTCCAAACCGAACTGCAACATTGGAAAATCACGTAAATGTCAAAAAAATATTTTTTAGAAAACAGTACTGGAAGGCATAGAGTGTGCGCAAATTCTTTGAAAAGACCCTTTGCATTTCAAATGGACCTATTAATACAGCCATCAGAGGTTCAAATTTTGGGCCATTTACTGATAATGATAAAAGGGGTCGAAAAGTGCCTGGGAACAAGACAAGTCAAACAGGAATTTCTTTAGTAAAAAGCCACATGGAATGCTTCCCAGTAATGGAATCCCATTACGTACGAAAGTCTTCCAAGAAATTAAAGCTAGATAGCAGTTTTTCTATTTGGAAAATGTATGTATGTATGTATGATTTTTGCCAGAAACGTTACATAACTGAAATTGTCAGCGAAAAATGTTATAGAATAATATTCTGTAATAATTACAACTATTCGTTTTTTAAGCCAAAAAAGACCTTTGCGCAGCGTGTGCAAAATATGACCAAGCTTCTATTGCAGTTGCAGATAAAAAAGAACTGGAAGCCGATTATTCTATGCATCTGATGGGAAAAAAACAGTGTAATGAAGCGAAGGAAAATAATAAACTGAGATGCAAAAACGATGCTAGATTCATTACCTGCTCTTTTGATTTGCAAAGTGTCCTGCAGTTGCCCTATTCAAGTGTTTCATTGTTCTATTATTCCCGAAAGATATGTGTTTACAATTTGACCAAGTATGTAGGAAGCGGAGAAATAGCTCATTGTATGACTTGGAACGAGTTAAATGGAAAGCGTGGGAGCAATGAGATAGGCTCAATTTTATTTCGTTTTCTGAAAACATTGCCCTTAACCGTGACAGATGTTTCACTGTTTTGTGACACTTATGGTGGTCAGAACAGAAATCAACAAGTAGCAGCTGCTTTAATGTACGCTGTACAAAATTTAAGCCATCTGAACACAGTTGAACTTAAATTTTTAGAGTCAGGACATTCACAATGGAATGTGACTCCATGCATTCCGCAATAGAGTCGGCTAAAAAGAATAAGAGCGCTTTTACCATGGCTGATTGGACTCGCATCTTTAAATCGGCAAGGTCATCTAAGAAAGATAAAAAAAAGTTAATATCAAGTAAGTCTACTAAAATTCTCTGACTTTTATAATCTTCAGGATCTAGCAGCAACCACAATAAAAAAAACCGAAACAAAAACGAAAGTGGTGACAAAGTGTCATGGCTAAAAATAAAATGCCTCAAATTTGAAAAAGAATTTCCTGCTACTTTATTTTACAGATACGACCATACATCTGATTATAAAAAGATTAATGTAGCTGGCAGAGGTCGTCCAAAGAAAATAGTAGAACTAAAGTCAGCATACTTTTTATTATTTAACAATTTCATCAGCAAAAAAGTCTGACATTGTTAAACTTTGCGAAGCTGGTCTGATTCCAGAGAAAATAATTGCATGGTACAAAAGTTTACCTATGAGTGTTTTTTATAATACAAATTCTATATACTACTGAAATACATCAGCCAAGTAGAAGACTTAGCATTATTTAATTAGACTTGTAAAATTGGACACTCATAAGTAAACAATGCCAAGCCACGGGTAACAAAATTTCCAACAATTCTTGATTAGAAATTCTAATTGGGTTGGATATAGTTCACATTTGATTTTCGCTGTAAAATTGATGTAAGCTGGACTGAAGTTAATAAAAATTGCGTCTTGACAAGGCCCTCACTGTCAACTCAAGAGTCCAAGTGAGAACGCCGGGACGAAACGCCAATTTTTATGATCTAAAGGCCGTTAAAAGCTATACTGAAACAAAAGTTTACCTACAAATAATTTTATACAACCTGAGCGCTTACCAGAGCCATCCAATGATGAAAGCGATTTGGAGGTTGAGTAAAATAGTTTTTTTTTCTATTAAATAAAAATGAAATATCTGAGCAAAAAACGTTTTTGTTGTTCATGATCTCCCTTCGTGTTTGTGAATTCGGCAGGAAAAATTCATTAAGTGTTTTAATTTGTATGTTCTCGAAAACCTATGCATTTAAGGCGAAAATGTAAGGTATATTATCATAAGTAAACTATTTATTATGTTTACCTGCGAAAAAGCATCGATAACTAATAAAATAGAATTTTAATATTTAGTTATTCACTAAAACCTCATTATCTCCAATTAACTCTAATAGCAGTTAGTGAATTTTACTTTTCAACCCACGAATATATACTATTTTAAATTCAAAATATGATGAAAAATATTAAATTTTAAAGAAACAAATTATACACAATTTGAGGTATAACCTTTATCTACAGATATGTTAGTAATTTTATATTTGTTAATCTAAGGGGGAACAAGTAGGGGTAGTTTAATAAAATCAATCGACACTTTATTATATAGGTAACTGGTGTATTGCAGGCCGCCTAAGGCGCCCGTTGAACCCGATTATTATTAGTAGTAGGTTGTCGAACATGTTATTTTATTTCATCTGAGTCAGGGCTGAGCGTAAATATGTATATAATTTAGTTGACAGCCTCACCCTTCACTTTAAACAAAAGTTACTTCTAAAGATGTGGGAACCCTTAAAATTGTACCCAATTTAGGCCTATTAACGACCTATCTATTTTCCGATTTTAATTTATTTTCTTACTTCTAGAAACGTGGTAACCCTAAAAATTTGAACCAATGTTAGCCTATTTAGGCCCCCTTCACTTTAAAAAAAAGTTACTTCTAAAGATGTGGGATGTGGGAACCCTTAAAATTTTACCCAATTTAGGTCTATTTATGACCTATCTATTTTCCGATTTTAATTTATTTTCTTTCTTCTAGAAAAGTGGTAACCCTAAAAAATTTGAACCAATGTTAGCCTATTTAAGCCCTACCTTCCGACATATCGCCTGTATTTTGCCGATTTTTCGTTTAGGAGCAGGAACCGCTTTCCCGATCTTAGGTTATTATCATAGCAGCGTTATACCCAGTCAGTGAGTCAGGGATGAGCGTAAATATATTTTTATTTTGTAGAAATTTATTTTTTTTTATAAAAAAGTTAATTTTATTTTATAAAAAAGTAATTTTTTTTTGTTAAAATGTCGTTTTTTTTTGTGAGTCAGTGAGTCGGTGAGTCAGTGAGTCAGTGAATCAGTGAGTCAGGGATGAGCGTAAATATTTATAAGAATATTAGAAAATTTCTCGTGCTATATCTTGAAAGTTTTTTGACTTAAATGGAATCCAAATAAACAGAAATGTAGAAAATATAAATATTCAAAGTGATTTTTGGTTCGGATGGTCATTGGGTGGAATAATCTTGAAAAAACATTTTTAAAATCGAAAATTTGCTGGTTTTTCAACAATAAGTTTTTTTAGGAAGGAGCTATCAAACAAAACTTTAAGACAAACATTGTAAAGAACATGTTAACATACAAAAGTAAACAAAAATAACTACTCTACGACTAATATCGGTTGAGAAAATTGAGTTAACACTTTTAATCACCTTTTTCAAAATGGCGGACGATGTAGAGGGTTTTTTATTGAAAAAAAAATATGATATTGTTTAAAATGGCTTTATAAAAATAAATAAATAAATCGGGTGGCACAACGGCTCATGAAGACCTAGGGCCTAGTGACTAACAACTCGCAACCATTCCTGTGTGCGCCTTTCGACAGAATGAAAGGGACCTACAATTTTATGCCGAATCCGAACGGCTAGACGAGAAGCACTTATTCGTGACAAGTGATACTCCTGGAGGATTTGTCAATTCCTCGCAAAGGGCAGTAGCCCTAAAAAAACTTTTTAGTTCATAGGTGGACGAGGCTGGGAAGCGATCCCAGACCTCCAGCGTGAGAGTGGAACGCACTAACCATTACGCTACGGGCTACTACTGACTTTATAAATAGTACATATATTATAATGAAGAATTTTAAACAATATCATTTTTTTTATTAAAAATGTTCGAAATTGGACCATTTTTGAAGTCGCAATATCTTGCAACTGATGTGTTATACGTAAAAAAGTGAGATAAAATTTCCTCTAGGAAATATTATAATCTACAAAATAAGTATAAAATATTTTCCGAAAAATTCGTCATTTAAGAGAAAATAGCGAAAAACCAGTATTTTCGACTTTTGGTGATTTTTTGAAAATAATGATATCATAAAAATTATGGCTATTAGAAAAAAACTGTTAATGCATGTTTATATAAAGTTACATAATGTATAAATTTTATTGACATAATTTTCTAATTAAGCCAACAGTTTAAAAGATATATGCGAAAACTCGTTTTTTTGGCAGTTAACACTATTCTTTGAAGTCACAATATATTGTGACTTATGAGTCGTATGGAAAAAAGTGACATATTTTTTTGATGGGAATATTATGGTCTTTAAACTGAGGGTTTCTTTTTTTTTCAGCAAGTTGTGCTTTTAAGAGTAAGAAGCCAAAAAACCAGACATTTAAATTTATTGCCAAACTTTAAAAAAAAATTGTTTCTTTAAAATTGTTGTTTTTAATAAAAAAAACAATAATGTTTTCTTATATGGGGTCACATAATGTACAAACTTTGCATTCAGATGTTTTCAAAAATTTGAACAGTTTAGGAGTTATAGGTGAAAAACGACCATTTTCGACATTTTACGTTTTTTCAAATGTCGATATCTTTTTAGGGTAAGAAAAAAATTGCTGAAACTTTTTTTTTGGCGAATGACATAATCTACAAGTTTTGTATGAAACACTTTTCAGTAGCATTTACCGTTTCTGAGTTTTATGCGAAAAACTGATATTTTATATATTGATGCGCACACGATTTGGTAATAGGCTTTCGCGACAGTATATTTCTTATCCCAAAATAAAGACAATTGCGTTTATAAATCTTCACTTCGATTTTTTTGGCAGATTGGACATTTTTATTGTACATTTTGCCTGGGCTACTGTAAAAAATTGTACATATTTCCATTGCCTTAATAATATTTGAAAAAAATTTAAATTGGATATCGTTTTAGGCTCGCTCAAATGGATTGAAGTTTACAACAAAAAAAATAAAGTTTTGGAGTGTTACCCACATATAAAGTTCAGTTTTTTTAGGTTGTAGTTGAAAACTATCTTTAATCATGAATTAATATCAAAAATATAATAATTCATATTTAATAATACATAAATAAACTTCTAATTTGATTTTAATTTAAATTTTTTCCTGAAACTTTTTAAATAATCGCATTTTAGAAGTAATTTTAGTTTTGGCACGACTTTTTTTTTGTGGAACTGAAAAGGAAAACGAATCACTAGTAAAATAGTTATTGGCATTATTTTTATTATGTAAAATTATATTGTGCTATCAACTTTAAATTTTAATAAGCCAGACATATCGAATTACGGATTAACACCTAATGAGATTTTTTAGTATGAATTTTTTGAATATTTCACCAATTTGTACACAAAAATGCATGTCATTATTTCCCCTTTAATTATTAACCTAATTGAGAAAGACCGGATAACCATAACCAAATCAACCTTTTTCACATTTTAATTATTTTGCCTTTAAAAAAAATTAATTTTATTATGAAAAATATGATTCAAGTCCCGGCTAGCGCTTTTTTGTTAGACTTACAGCTATAAAACTATCAATTTTAAAGAAAAATATAGCACCAATAATCTTGTAGGTATACCTGCAATGATCAAAGTTGACAATTTTTCTTGATTTTTTCTAATTCCCTGATTAATTTTAAAAATTGATGATGATATAGGACGTAAGGCATAACATAAGGTATCAACATAATTGTTGTTTTATTGGTATGCGGTAAAAAAAAAAAAAATTAATCCATAGAAGCAATTACGAAAACATTCCTTATAGTCTAAGAGCCCACAGCAAATTTCGGGGTGCGAAAGTGAACCAAAAAAAAAATTATATAAGTCAAAAGGTGTGTTAAGGCTACTAAAAGAAATGCAAGCCTTGCAGCTTGCAGTCCCTGTTGGCGACTGTTAGGTGGGAGGGGTAATTTTCTTAAAAAAATTATTAAAAAACAACGGTAACATGTACAATGCCCTGCTTTATTTTTATGAAAGGCCAGAAGTCCCTTCTTTCCTTTCCTTTTGAAAATAAAGTTCTTTCAATGAAAGGTTTTTGAAATATTAATATTTGAACTCAAAATTTTGAAAAAAAAAAAATGGTAAACAATATTTTTTTTCGCGAAATTTCACGTAATTAAGTACTATTTTTTATTCCAAAATTCAATGCCTTTATTAATTTGTAGTCAAAAACTGAAAACTGGATGGTTTTAGGACTATTACTTTTTAAGATATTAAAAAGTAAATGAACCAGCTTTTTCAAAAAATTAAGACAAATCCGGCTAAATTTTCATTTCAGAAACCTGTTAAAATACGACAAACATGCGGAAAAAAATTCTTTCGTTTTTGAAACTTGGTGGGAATGACGGATTAACCATAAGAATAAAGAATCAAAAGAGTCCATACAAATATCTGTATCCCACGGGTGTTTTTGGAGGGGGAAAGGGGGAGGTATGACTTATCGAAATTAAAAAATTATATTGATACAATTTGGACATATGATACATGGTTTAAGAGTATTTTTCAATTCCTAATCCAATGACATCAAAATTAAGGCAATACTATAATCCTGGAGAAAGTTATATTCCATTTTATCCAGAGATGACTGTTTTTCAGTAAAACTGGTAAACTATTAAAAAAAATACTTTGAAAAGACTGGTACATTGATGAAAATTTGTATAAATATTTAATTGTTGGGAGTCAAGGGTATCACGGGGATATCACTATGGAGTTGGAAAAAGAGCTTTGGCATGCTTGCTCTAGCTCGGCTGAGCTCGACGGATTGGGGTGGTTCTTGCCCTTTTCCAAAACTCCTCTCTCTCAGCAAACAAAAGTAAAACATGCCTATGTTAAAGGATAGGAAAAGGATAAGTGGAAGAGGTATCGAAATGGAGAACTGGAAAATAAAAACTTAGATACCTATGCCACTGCATTAGCAAAAGGGTGGAGTCTCCATTAGATCTTCGGTAAAAGTAAACAAAAATTTTCTTAACATACTAAATTTAAATTACAACTAAACCCTACTATACATAATTTATATCAAATGACATAATATTTAATTAAAGATATGATATCTTAAGGATATAATATCAAAATTTAAAAAAATCTAAACCTAACTAAGCTAATGCAAAAAAAAAATTTTTTTTCTATCCACCGAAAATCAATATTAGCCCCACTGTCCCACCAATACAGTGGTTCGCCGAGTACTCAAAGACCTTGCCTGATGTTGTTGGCAAAAGTTTGGCCTGCCCACCCTTGTATTGAAGATACAACCGTTGCTATCTTCTTGGCCAGTATGTCTATGAAGATAGCCCCAAACATGAACTTCCAGTCGTAAACTAAGTCTTTAAGAGTCTGTTTGTTTTCAATCTTCATGTTAAGGTGTGTGAAGTCCTAACTGAGTTTCCAAAACGAAACAAGAGACACAAAAATTTTTGTGGAACGTCTTTCGTAAAGTGTATGTCCTGTTAGGTCTTCGTAAGTTCTTGTCCTATGTCAACCAGTCTGTCATGTTCACGACTGGTGCCTCTGATACTCGACGAGTGTTTCGAGTTGAATCTGATTTTCCTGCCACATTGAGCTTTTTGATGTTAAACCTGAAAGGTTCACTCACGCCACTCTATACGCCTGGCTGTGCCTGACTGTACGGATAGCCATCAGTGAATTGCTTATCCACCCTACTCCGCTCTCTACCTTGCGAAAGATTTAGATCCACCTCACATAATCTACGGGTTCTAGACCTGTTAGAGTGGAAAGCTGAACTCTATCCATCGCCAAGCAAAGAGCCTATCTCTAAGCTTGTGCTAAAAGGATGGGAAAGGAAATTTAAAAAAAAAATTATGAAAAAGTTTAAAAAGGAAGATCGTTGTGAGTCCAAGGGAATGACCATTTCATTTCCTTGGAGTCCCAATCAATCTGGAAGCTGTTCGTTTCGTTGGGTCCTAAAACCATCCGGTTTTCAAATTGATAAGGGCATTGAATTTTGGAATCAAAAATAGTACATAATTACGTGAAATTTCGCGAAAAAAATATTGTTTACCATTTTTTTTATTTTTTTTGTTCAAAATGTTGAGTCCAAACATAAATATTTCAAAAACTATTCATTGAAAGAACTTTATTTAAAAAGGAAAGAAGGTACTTCTGGCCTTTCAGAAAAATATAGCAGGGCATTGTACATGTAACCGTTGTTTTTTTAATATTTTTTTTTTCTGTTTTAAGTAAATTTTTTAGAAAATTGCTCCTCCCTCCTAAAAGCCGCCATCAGAGACTGCAAGACTTGCATTTCTTTTATTAGCCTTAACACACCTTTCGACTCATATAATTTTTTTTTGGTTCACTTTCTCACCCCAAAATCTGCGGCGGGCTCTTGGTCTATTAAGCAATTCTCTTAAAAAATAACCTTTTTATTTTAACATCTAATATCTATTTTTACCAACTCAAAATCAGAATGACATTTACCATTATATTCAATTGTGTGGTGCTAAATTTAGTATCTTCGCTGACAATTTCAAAAAATCAATTATTTACCATTGCATTGCAGCCAATAGCGATGAGAGCGACACGATGACATACCGCCATTCCTAAAATTGAATCCTTCGTCATCAATTACTCGTCCCCGTACTTTACAGGCAACAACATGAACTTCAACTAAATTTGCTTTCCGATAACACAACAAACGTCACCCTCAGTTCTTACGGATCCAATCCAACCCATTTATCAGTGCGGACTAGACTGCCAAAAAATAAAACCAAGAAAATCATCCATCGAGAAGCAGAAATATTGAAGAATATCTTCCTTTTTTTTATTCCTTTTTAAGTATACAGGTATTACTATAGTAGCCATAATAAATACATAAAACCAAAATCTCTGTGAAATCATTACGGCGAAAATGAGGTCCTCTTCCTTTTTTTGTGGCCTTGGGAGTATTCAATTTTATCGGGTGTAAATTTAGCATCGTTTTTTATTCGAATTTCGAAATGTTTAATCGAATTGGGTTTGTCCATTAGCGGTCTTAAATTTGATTTGGATGCCATAATTGATAATGGTTATTGCATCGTTTTCCTCTCGCTGACTGTATATGAAATATATTATATAGGAATATGAAATAATGCCATTATGGCAGAATCATCAAGTGTGCTAGTTTCAGTTGGAAGGATGATTTTAAATGTCTTGTTTCCTGCGGATATAAAAGGAAAAAAAAAATAATATCAGTGCATATAATAAAAATGAATGAAAGTAAAAAGGAAGTCGTTGAATTCAAATAAATACATGAAGTGAAAAAGAACCGGCTTTTCCAGGACCAGGACCGTCAAAAATAAGGCAATAAAACACATATATGTACTTCCAACAATCCCCCCAGTGTTTATAGATTAAGAGAGTTTTTGTTTTATAAGTTAAGTGGAGTGCCCACAGCACTTAACACGCGAGAAAATCTATTGGAACTGTAGAGTAAAAACCTTAAATTCAATTTTGTAAACTTGTCGGAAAGTCTGATATAGGACACATCGAAAAGTGATCTGAAAAAAATGTCTGTATGTCCTTATATACATCGCATCGAGCTATAGCATTAACGGGTTGACGGATTTGCTTGAAATTTCGTGCAAATGCATATTTTTACAGAATTTCTTTCAGAAAAAATAATAAATCGTCGACTTATGCCTTGACATAATTTTAATTCTGCTCTAATTTCTTCTCTGCAAAACTGATCTACATTAAGGCAGAACAGGTTTATTCGATTTCGAACCGTGTCGGCTTAGAGTAAAAACAGCTAAAGCCATTTTTGCTTTTTTTTACACAAACACACAATAGTATGTAGATAAAATATTTTCGTAAAATTTGAACTAATCAAAAAGCATAGCAAGGCTTCTCTTCCACTTCATCCTGACGGGATAAGTTTCGGTACACTAACGGCCAATTTCTTGACAAAGTTCTAACTCCTAAAACTCGGTTTATCAAAAAATTAAAACTAAATTGAGTTCTGACTCATTTCTTCACTAAGTTCTAACGCTTAAAACTCTGATTTAGATCTCAGTTTGAGATAGAACTTCGATTTATTTGAACCCTCAAATTTGACGGTCTAGAAACTTAGAACTCGGTTTAAGAATGTTTTCATTTCCTCAAAAAATTGATATTGATAGAAATTTAGGTAAATAAAAAAAAAGAATGCATTTGATACATTTGGGAAGAACACAAGTACCGTTACGGTGCATTATTTATAAATGCCCAAAAATCAATTATACGCAAAATTTTAGGAGAACACATTCACCCGTTTGATAGTCCTAGAGATCATTTTTATACATTCAAGACGGGGTGGCGGGTGGTGCCCTAAACAGTTATCGCATTCAGATTGCAACACAAATATTGTTTTTAATTCAGCCAAGTTCGATGAACTTGAAGATATATTGGATTGGAGGTAGTGCTACTTAAGGTGGCAATGCATGTATACCACTATATTTTTAATTAAATTTGTGAGGCAATCATTTCAAATGCATCACCTCACGCCTTGACATTACGCCACACAATTCTAAGTTTAAAGATAACGTCCTGCATCTCGCTTGACAATTAAGTTTTATATGCAAACAGCATCAAACGTATACCATTTTTGCTTACCATGTTCTAAAACCTATCCGCATACTCATAAATTACCCATCCCACACTTATTCTATATTCTATATTCTGTAAGTTTGCACTTTTGGTGCACTTAGCACATGCACACTTAATATTTCCAAGCTCCTGGCCTTAAAACTTTTTCTTGCGCACATTCAAAAATTAACACACGCAAAATAACACAATCACACAAATGCATTTTTATAATACCGAAAATAACACCAAACTTAACTACAACAGCGAAAATTCCTTATTTATTTCAAATGAATAACAGAAATATGTGCCAAAACAAACTGATAGATATTTTTTAATTTGTCAATAGAATGTCAGATATTTGTGTCAAAACAAGCTACCGGGTGCTACGAAAATTGTAAAAACACGTTAGAACTTAGTTTCCCTAAACCGAGATCTATTGATATAAAACTCAATAATGATTTTAGACCAAGTTTTAGGAAAATGATTTAAAGTGAAGAAATGTTCGAGTTCTAGATATTTTAAAAACTAAGTTCCAAAAATAAACCGAGAATTACTAGATCGAGTTTTAAATTGATTTTAGAACTTTGTTAAGAAATTGGACGTAATAGTCCACATCCTAATAAACTTAATAATTAATAATAATGTCTGGAGTTGAGGTCACTTGAACTTTTTATTTGAATTATATTCATTCACTCCGCTTAAAACCAAAGTAATTTTAATATTTTAATATTTAAATTTCTTCTTCTTTACTTTTAAGAAGTGTTGCCACGGTGGCTACACTGGCAGACCAGAGATATAAGGGTTGCCTGGTTAAATTGAAATTTGGCACACATGTCTCATTTGTCGTAAGAAACAAGAATCAAAAGAGTCAATAAAAATGTCTGGAGTGAAAGAGTGTTTTTTTTAGTGAAAAAGAAAAGTATAAACCTATGACCAATAAACCCTTCCCCCCCCCCCTCCCCCAGAACTAGTACGTTAATGAAAGTTGGTAGGAATGTTTCATTTTTTATTATAAACAAGAATAAAAAAAGATAAATCAAATAGCTATGGTCAAAAATACAGTAATCCTTTTGAGTTTTGGATCTTACAAAAAATAAAATAATTCTACCAACTTTTATCAACATACCAGTTTTGGAAGGGGTTACCTGGTAGCAGTAATTCACTTTTCCCTTTCACTCAAAAAAATACCCTTTCCGCCCAGATATTTTGATGGACTCTTTTGATTCTTATTTCCAAATTTCATCACCATGCCGTTGGAACTCAGTTATGTTATGCTAATTGCACTAAAATTTCAGTAAGCAGTTTATAAAAATAATATACATTTTTCCCGGGGTGTTTTATTGCATTAATTTTTGTTTCATAAGATTGGGCACTAAAAACTTCCTTAAATTCACGTTTTATATGCTTAGATTATACCAAGCCAAATATATATCGGTTTGACATACTACCACATCCCCCTCTCCACAACTTGAAAGCGGTTATACAAAAAACAAATTAATGGATTAATGTAGGCTTTAGACATGCTGTAGAGTGAACATAATTACCATTAGGTATCTCCTGAAAAAACAAAAACCCTTATCTGCCAAGGGGATTTAGCACCACCAGCACGCAGGGGAGGGAGAGAGGCCGAAAAAATATGTTCCTATGACTACAAGTATTCTTAATCCAATGAGACATTCCACGTCATCTTCTGATGTCTGGTTCTCGGTTTGTTGACACATGGAGTCACGGCACCTAGCAGCCAGCGCGTGAAACTAAAAAACGAGATAGATTTCCTTTCCATTTGACGTTCAATGCATTTCCCATAAGAGAAAAACAAAAACAGCTCGTAGAAACATTATTTTAACAAATTAATTTTATATGAACGGTTGTTTGTATTATAATTGCAATAGAATAATTAAACATGCTTGTTTGCAAATCAAACGTAAAATATATCGAAACTTATTACTAATTTGCTTTATTTTGCAGATAAAATATGTAAACAAACGTGCTTTTTTATTGTTGTTTTCCAAAATGGATGCAAGGCATCAGTCAGAACGATATCATGTGCGTAGTCAGGTAGAAGTTTAGGGGGCTAGAGTTTCTTATGGATTTAAATAAAACATTAATTTTTATTTTTATTATAAGTAAAAAAAGAAGTAGAAATATCAAAGGTCCACTTGAGTGATCGTAAGAAAAAAAGATAATACCAGGAAATTATGTGTTCCACCAATAATTGCGGTTTGCTATTTCTCGATTAGTTTCGTTCACTTTTTGTATTGGGTACGCGCAGATTAATATAAAGTTAATATAAATTATAGGGGCATCATTTGATTTCCCTGTGTACGTTTGTTTTATCCGACCACGTAACTTTCTAAGAATAATTTTTGAAAGTAATTTCGGGCAAAAAAAAACTTTTATCCTCCATTTAAGAAAAAGGTTAGCACTCTTTTAAAGTAAACTCTTCTTTAAAATAGAACTAATTAAGAGTGATCGAGCATGACCTTCATTCATACCTTGCCTCTTTTGTAAGCCAAGAAACAAATGTGTAAATAGACAATTGAAAAATATTTTTTTTAACAATTGCTTCACAAGAAGATTTTTATTCAAATAACTTAATTTTACGAATAAACATATTTTTTTAATAATCGTGAATATGCCTCTGCCTTTCTCTTTTTCTAATCGAGTACTTTTATTGTTGTTTCTGGTTGTAAAGGTGGTTTGTTTACATTTTTCATTTACAAAGCAAAGCATTTTAGCTATCTATTTTAATATATTTTCGGGTTGATTTATAAGCTTACACATTTTTTGATTCTATTTCAATCATAATATGGATACCAGTTGATATAAAATAATTTGGTAAAACTAATTTTCATCTGGCGCTATTTTCGTTTAAGCTTATGGGAAATACATTGAACGCCAAATCGACAATAATTCAATCGCATTTTGAAGCTTAAGCGCTTGAGATGCAGGTGGCGGGGAAAGCAACTTACGAGGTGTCAATAGGTCAATTTATGTGAAATTTCGTTGTTATAACCTGTAAGGAGGCAGACGTTATCTCCGGTCTGCCAGTGTTGCCACGTGGCAACACTTCTTAAAAGCAAATTTAGGATGTGGACTATTAGTGTACCAAAGCTCATCCCGTCAGGATAAAGTGCAATGTTTGACCTAAAATATGGTCTTAACGCCAAAACTATCTTAGATTAATTTAAAAGAATTAAACAAAAATAGGACTTGGTTTTACTAAGATGCACGATATTCGTTAAACAATTGACAACACAAAAATAATCGTATATGCACAAATGCGCAAGTAGACATTAAGGAAAGTCCATGCACTTGCGCACAATAGATATCTGCACACTGCACAGTACTCTTGACTTTAGGTTTTTTAAATGTTTGCCTACCCCACACAAGTTATAAGTACGAGTACCTACTCAACATAAAAACAAAAAAAAAATGAGTCTGGGGTCGACCAACATTAGTAACTTCCCATTGGTGCACATGAAAACAATACATATGTACAATTGTACATATTTACCTAAGTGGTGAGTGGTAGAGTATATATTATATTATTATATATTTTATAGTGTAATACTTATAACTTTTTTTTTTTTTTGCATAGAATCAGATAAATAGAGATACAGGTCAAAATAAGGTATTACCTATATATTGTACTTAAACTATTTATAATAGTAATTTTTTATATTTTTGTTGTAAATAGCTTACAAAATTCTAAGGATCTTACTTATAAAACTTTTTTCCTAACTCTTCTTGGTATGGAGGTATTATAATTATTAAAGTCAATTATTTCAAAACAGACTATTGGCTAAAAAATTAAGGGAGTTTACTTAAAAAAAAAAAAAAACATAGTTTCAAACAATATAAAAAGGCAAATTTATTGATGATATGCAATTTAAGAATTTTTCAAATTAAAATATTTTTGAAAAGTTTTTCTTTCGACATTTTGATGTTTAGCTTTTTTAAGGGTGGTTTTAAAAATCTCAAAATTACACAACATTTAGATGGTACCGTATATATTTTTGTTAAACATTTGAAATCGGTATCATTGTTTTTTTTTTTTTTCAAAATATTTGAGTTAAAAAACATTTGTTAAGAATTTTTAAAAGTTTTTTTTTTCCAGTTTTTTTGCTCTTATATTTCCAGTTGTTGACTACGTCATTATATGTAAAAAAAAATAGACTGGGTTCGGAATCATTTTTTGTTCTTGAAATATTTGAGACAAAAATTATTTTTCAACTGTTTTTCTTAGTTTAAAAAAAAAAGTGTGGGTTCATTTTTTTTAATATTTACACATTTGGTACTGTATAATTATGTGTAAAATAAAATTAGTCTGAAGTGAATATCTTATTTCGTTCTCGAGATATTCCAGATAAATGATATTTAACAGCTCCTTTTTAAATTGCTCTAGTAAAAAAACGTGGCGGACTAAGCTTGTTGGAGGCCCGTATTGTATTGCATACAATAGATATCTACTAAACAAATTGGGGCGTTTTCATAGTCATTTTAGACCTGGGTCTAAGTTAAACATAGCTTTGGTTAAATTTTCGGACGTTGATTTTATTTTTTTAAGTTTATCATTTCAAAATATTTGAAGCTATTTGTGTAGTATGCAAAGTTAATTATCTTATTACAATATAAAACCAACAATTTGTAATTAAAATCGGTCTGTATTCATTGAGCGAAAACTATCTTAAATTGAAGTTTAGTTAAACCTGGGTCTATCTGCGACTATGAATATGCCCCATTGTGTTTCAAAATAAATTTACTAGTTGTGGGTACATACATATTTTACAAAAATAAAGATGCAAAACTAAAGAGTATCTTGGAATATTTAAAGAAATATCACGGATTTTGTTAATGAACTGAAAACTTTAACTCATATGCCGAGGAAAATCAACGAAACTGAAAATAAGTTACACAGTTTTTTAGCAATTATTATCTCGCGGATACTAACAAATGATGCAAAAAAATGAAAAACTTACACAGCGGAAGAAATGAGGTTAAAACTGTGGTCTTACGACGTTTAAGCCAGTTTTACGACACCAAAAATGAAATGCAAAAATACCTAGCACCCACCATTTAAAAATGTTAAAGAAACCATTCCAAAGTCAAAATTATATGAGATTGCGAATGAATTTTCCTATTGATAATTTCGTTTCAGGTTACGAATGAAAATATGTTGTCTTTTCTGATCTTAATTTGTTATTTTTAATTTTAATATTTTATAGAAGAGAAAAACTTTATCCGTTTACACATCACAGTCGTACGTCAGGTGTTATGTCGTGAGAAACTATTACCAAAGAATATAAAGTTACCAAGAAGACGCATTGCGAACTGCTCTCAGAGCTTTTGCTTTTTTATGGGATTTTCAATAATTCTCTCAGCGCTTTTACAATGATATACGGCACACAGTAACAGAGCCTGCGTTTTTGTCCTTATTATACCTACCTATCTCCCAGGCGCGAACGGAGGAAAAAATTTCGTGGGGGGTGAACAAATTTCGGGGGGGGGGGGGGGGGTGTTGGTTTAAACTGAAAACTCAAAATTAAGAGTGAAATTGTATGGCGAGGAAGTTAAATTCATACATTTCGGGGGGTTGAACCCCAAAACCCCCCCCTGCGTTCGCGCCTGCTATCTCCTTATAAACATAGTATATGTTGTTTTGTCAGATTGTATGAGTAAGAGCTTTTCTCTCAAATATTTTTGTTTCGTTGTTTTATTCTTCTTTAGAAAAGCTTGATTTTATTTTTAGATGCAGATAATTGCGATCTCGAATCGAAATTAAGACCTACTACAGTGATAGAAAATATTTTATTAATGATTGCTGGAACGTGTATTTCCAAAACTTACTAATATTTTTAGACTTGTACCTTCGATGTTTCAACAAGGCTGCGCCCCTTTCCACACTTCCAAGTCAGGTAAAATCTAGATTAAGAATACAAAAATAGAAATTTTACAGGGACCCGCCCCTTAAACTTGGCTTGAACTTCATTCAAAACGTTTGGACCTGGCTATTTAAAAAAAGTTTTTAAACTCAGTAGACATTTTGAAGTTGATAACGTCTTAATAGAAGCTTTCAGTGATGACTGGGTCGAGATTGGTCTCGATTATTTAAAAAAAAATCTGAATCATTCAATTAAGCCTTCTAAATAGAGATTTTGTCACAAAATGGTGGCCATACTCAAATATTCAACAAATATTGAAATAATTTGTTTAATATACAGTCGTGGCCACCTAATTAAGAACGATATTTTTATAAAATTTTAAAATGCATAACTTTTGTATGGGAAATCTGTTTAGGGTGCATTGACTTGGCATATTATGGTCGATAAGTTAGAAAAAATTGCTCAAATTGACCAGAAAGTTTATAAAGACATTGAAGAACATGTTATCGAGTTTTATTCATTTGAAATCATGCCCATAAAATTTGTTTTTAAGTACCATAATAATCCAAGAAGTCCTCAACGGATTGCTAAGAAGGTGTTTGCGTAGTCAAGAAGTAATTTTTTTTAGATTAGACCGTCCAAAGCTCGGGCCTAAATTCTTTCGATAACTTGAGGGGAGACATCAAGGGATGGTTAAAGTAAAAAAAAAAAAACATTTTGATCAGAATGTTCTAAATATTGAGGAAATCTGATAGAGTACACCACTATAAAAATTCCATGCATTACGCGAAAATATGCAAGGAATTTTGTCTGAAATTATAAAGAATTAAGGTTTTCCTACAAAATATTCACATTAACATATTGAAATTTCAAAGAAATTTAATGTTATGACAACATTCTGTTTCTGTTCTTAATTATTTTGCCAGACGAAATAAGAGTTAAATTAATGTTTATTTTTTTCCTACTAATATTCTCATGCTTATATTTTTAGACATTACTCAAAGTGTGACGTAGTTCATGGGCTATTATTAAAACAACTACTCAACCTCAACAGATTTCCCAAACAAAAGTTATGCATTTTATAAATTTATAAAAATATTGTTCTTAATTGGGCGGCCACGGCTGTATGTATACAAACTTAAATATTTTTTTTTAAATTTTGTCTTTTTTTGAAAGATTTCCGAAGTGGCCTCAATCAAGTGAGGCAAATATGTATGCCCTATTTTTGCAGTTCTTTTATAGAGCCCAGCAGATTTAAATTGGGTTTTCTGGTTACCCCTTCAATTTGATGTCATTACTTTTGCAAAATGTAATCTTAAACATAGCTTGTAAGCTTTTGCGGGAAAAATTATCGAACAAAACATTTTGGCGAAGAAAATATTAAGAAAATAGTGCTACTTGAACGGGCACAGAAATTAGGACAGTACATCAATATTTATAGGCATTCCAACCAACATGTAAAGCGCAAAAAATAATGAATAGAAAACAAAATAAATGCTTTTATTCAAAACTGGCGACCGACCCCCTGCTTTAAAAAGGAAACACTTTTGTTTACCCAAAAAAAAATTCTGTTGATCCAGCTGGGCTAATCTGAAGATTTCCTGAAAATTTACTCAAAAGCAGTCTCGTCATTTTGAGTCTATATGGAACGTACTAACATATGTACATCGATTTTTGTATATTATGTACATATGTGTCTTTATAGAATATGTCAATACATAAATGTTTATTGAGTGAAATGAGTGCTCCCGTCAAAAAATTAAGTTTGAACAAAAAAATTTTGAGTTCGAGATGAGTTCGAATTTTTCTTCATGTGTGATATAGAAACATTACAAAAAATATAATTAGTAGGTAGTATCTCCATATTAACGTATTTTTCTTAAAATCTTAAAATATATACATACTTATATATAACACATATTGTTTTTTTGTTTAATCAACAATTATGGTGGCCCCCGGACACCGGACCGGCGGACCAACACACACTCGTATAAACTCTTTAACCGGATTTTTCCTATCACAATCTTACTTCTTGATTTTACTTGTAAGGCAATCAACTTTTTCAGTACCTAAGTTAACCTAATATGCATATTATTATTTACGTTAAAGAGAAAATCCACCATATTAATAAGCATATCGTTGTGTCTTTAAGGAGTCTTTCCACACAAAAACTCCCCTTAAGTGCCCATTTTCATTTTGTTTGCTCTTAAATGTCATCTCTATGTATCTATTTGTTTGATTTTCGATGAAAAAAAAAAGAACAAAATTCCATAAAACAACCATACAAATATCACAAACGGGTTGGTCCTCCTCTGCTTCTAATTTCTAAAAATATACATAGGTTCATACATACTTACGTTTTGTATCAACATAAGGATAAGTATACATATGTCATGTATGGCGGTATACAATAATGATATGGAGTCAACTCCGCTTAACTGCACTCCGCTTAACTGAAAACATCGGTTATCTGAAACAAGAAATTTATTCCGGAGGCTTTTTGAGAATTTTTTAGACAAACTGCTTCGCATTACTGAACTCCGCTTAATTGCAAACTCCGCGTAATTGAAACAAAATTGTTTGCCTCAAATGAACATTTTTCACTGAGGTAGGTATTCAACTCCGTATAAGCGAAAACCATTTTTTTGTTTTTAAATATATTGTTCCTAGTCTAGCCATAAATTCTGTTACACGATTTCAAGAGCACATTTCCCATAACTTCTATCAGGAATAATACCGTAAACTATTTTTTTTTTCGAAACACGAATTCTTGAGCAAAGAATGGGAGCTAATTTGGTTTCAAATTTTGAGCGGTTAACATGGAGTGGGAAGTTAAAGAATATCGATTCGCGAAATTCGTTTTGCATATTGGTGTTCAAATTAAAAAATTCTCCAACCATCCAAAAAACGAAGTCCCTCCTGTTGCGAGGGTAGTAGCGCAAACTTAAAATGTGCTATTTTATCGTCACTTCGTCCGTCAAAATTAAGTTTCTATTAACAAATTGCTGGTGGAATACGCACAAACACAAATGAGCTTTTCATAAAATCTTCTTTACATGAACATGATGTGATAATTCTTACTGAGACTTGGTTAAAAGCCAGCTTTTTATCTTCTGAATTGTTTGATTCGTCTTATGTCGTCTATCGTGTGGATCGCCCGATTGAATCTGGAATGGAACGAGGTGGTGTTTTAATTGCTGTTCGTTCTGCACTTATAAGCCGGCCGGCAGTGCGATTTACCTACGAATTCACCATTTTTCGAACAACTTTGTGTGTATGTTAAATCTAATATTAATGAAATTTGTTTTATTGTAAGTTATATAAGGCCACATAGTAGTTTTCTATTGTATGCTCAACTTATGTCAAACATAAACTTGGTGGTGAAGGATTTATTAATTGATCAGTTTCCGTGTGCGTTGGGTGACTTTAATAGTGGAGACGTAGAATGGTGTTTTATGGTCGAAGAACAAACCCTAGTCCCATTTAATGTCACGACAGACATTGAGACTGAAGTTGTTGACTCCTTAGCCGCTCTAGGTTTATATCAAATAAATCATATTAAAAATGTATTAGGTAGAACACTTGATCTTATTTTTTGGAATAATAATACGAAATACTATCTTCATGAATCAGAGTTTCCCTTAGTAAATAATCAAATTCATCATAAAGCAGTTTATTTTATTTTTGAATTTTACGAATTCAGCCAAGAATGTTCAAATGAAAATTGTTTAAACTTTTATTTCAAAAAGGCCGACTTCATAGGATTAAATATTTTCTATAATTCAATTGACTGGGAACATAACCTTTGCAGTAGATCTTTAGATGATATGTACCTAGTCTAGCCATAAATTCTGTTACGATTTCAAGAGCACATTTCCCATAATTTCCATCAGGAATAATAACGTTAACTATTTTTTTTCGCAACTCGTGTTCTTATAAGTAAAGAATGGAAGCTAATTTGGTTTCAATTTCTGATCGGTAAACATGGAGTGGGGAGTCCAAGAAAATAGAGTCGCGATAATCGCTTTGCATAAATGTAGAAAAAATTCGAATCAAATTTTTGAACTCCTAAAACCACTCGGTATATCGAAAATGTTTGTTTATCGGGCCATAAGTCGGTTTAGTGAACTTTCAAAAGTAGAGGACAGACCAAGAAGTGGTCGTCCACGCGTCGCTCGAACGAGTTCGAAAGCTAAAGCTGTGCGTGAACGAATTCGAAGAAATCCTCTCCGGAAGCAGAAGATCATATCCAGAGAACTGGATATGTCCGCTAGATCCATGTCAAGGTTGATTCGAGATGATCTTCACATGAAAACCTATCGTCGGTCAACAGGACATCTTTTAACTCCAAGCCTTAAAACAATTAGACTTGAAAGAAGCAAAAAGCTTTTGCAGTGGCACGCGGTGAATGGCCACAAAAATATTTTGTTTAGTGATGAAAAAATTTTTACAATTGAAGAAGTTTTCAACAAACAAAATGACAAAGTTTATGCGACATCATCCAAGGAAGCGAAAAAAGTTGTTCCTAGGGTTCAGCGTGGACACCACCCCGCTTCGGTAATGGTTTGGTGGGGGGTCTCGCATCAAGGCGTCACATCATTGCATTTTTGCGAAAAAGGTGTTAAAACTTTATTAAAGCTGCAGATTGGCCTTCGGGAAGTCCAGATTTGAATCCACTGGATTACAGTTTGTGGTCCGAACTGGAGAACATGGCCTGTAAGACGCCCCATCGAAATTTGGATAGCCTTAAAGCTGCTTTAGTAACAGCAGCGTCATCGATACCAATCGAGACAGTGCGTGCTGCCATAGACAAATGGCCACAACGTTTGAAAGCTTGCGTTAAAGCTAAAGGCGGCCATTTTGAGTGAAATTTTTTTTTTCTTAAAGCTTATCATGTGAACTTTTATAAAAAATAAATTATATGATAAAATATGTACTAGGTGTTTTTTTATAGAACTTTCTAAATGTAACAGAACTTATGGCTGGACTAGGTATGTCTCTTTTAAAGACGTTATTTTTAATGGCATTAAACAGTTTGTCCCGGTTTTCAATAAAAGATCTTCTTTTAAGCTTCCATGGTTTAATAACGGTTAAAAAATTTAGAAAACGTTAAAAATAAGGCATTTAAACTTTCGAAAGCCTCAGGTAAGCCTGAGGATCGTGATCGGTTTCTTCAACTTCGAAAAGAGTTTGATTTATGAATAAATTTTTATATCATCAGTACATTAGTAGTGTCGAAAGTAATATTAAAAGGAACAGCAAATCTTTTTGGGTCTTTTTAAATTCCAAACGAAAATCTTCTTTCTTGCCAATTGCGATGGAACTTGAAAATGAAAAATCGTACGACATTCAATCGTCCTGCAATCTTTTTACTAAATACTTCCAAGCAAATTATAATACAGATATTATATCCAATATAAACGATCTATATTCACATATTTCTCCCATTACTGATTTCAATTTAGAATATTTCTCAGAAAAAGAGGTTTTTGATGGCTTAATTAAACTCGATTCAACTAAAAACGCTGGAGTGGATAAAATTCCCCCAATCTAATTGTCGAAATGTGCATCGTCAGTATGCAATGCATTAAAAATAATTTATAATAAATCATTATCACCTGGTTAAAATTTATAGACCAATACCAAAACTCTCTGCAGTGCCAAAGCTATTTGAAAACTTAGTAACTCAGAGTCTTTTTTTTTCATTTAAGGAATCTTTATCATCAAAACAGCATGGTTTTGTTAGTGGCCGCTCAACTATGACTAATTTATGCCTTTTCTCCCAATTCTGTATAAAATCCTTGGAAATCCGAAAACAGGTCGATGTCTTATACACAGATTTTGTTAAGGCTTTTGACAGAGTTCACCATGGATTATTATTACAAAAACTAAAAAAGTTAGGGATCAATGTAAATTTTGAATTATGGTTGAGTTCCTATTTGTCAAACAGAAAGCAGGTCGTGCAGATTGATGGATTTACATCAAATTTTATAGAGGTGGAATCAGGGCTTCCTCAAGGTAGTCATTTGGGACCACTTTTGTTCGATTTGTTCGTAAATGATATTCCTAACACAGTTTAATTCTCGGATTGTTTGATGTTTGCGGATGATGTTAAATTGTAAAGTCAAATTTCATCCAACTATGATTGTTTAAACTTTCAAAAAGATATCGATTTCTTCTTGAATTGGTGTACATACATCCACCTCGAGCTTAACATATCTAAATGTAAGGTTTTAAGTGTTTACAGAACTATGTCACCGGTGGCTTTCACTTATAAGTTTGGAAACGAAGCTTTGTCAAAAGTCAGTGAAGTGAAAGATCTCGGCGTTATATTTGACACCAAATTCACTTTTTCGTCACACGTTGATTATATTATATCGAAATCAAATTCTATGTTAGGTTTTCTTAAACGAAATTCAGGTTTTTTTAAAGATGCGTATACCTTTAAGGCAATTTTTTTGGCATTGGTACTGCCCATCTTAGAGTATTGCTCTGTCGTGTGGGCACCATTTTATGAAAATGCTGTTACAAGAATAGAAAGAATACAAAGAAGGTTCACGCGTTTTGCGTTAAGGAACCTGATCTGGTCCGACGGAATGCCTGATTATTTGTCAAGATGAGCGTTAATACTAATTATAATATAGTTTAATACTATTAAAAGCCGTAGACAGGCTCAATGCGTTATTTTTATAAAAGATTATTAAGTGGTTGTATTAAATCTGAAGAACTACTTGCCCTTATATCCTTATATGTGCCAGAAAGAAATCTAAGAAATAGAAATGATCTCTTCTATGTTCCCACTCATCCAACAAATTATGGTCTGAACAACCCATGAACGCGTTCTGTAATTTTATATTAATCAATTGCTTGTGAAGTCGATCTATCGATGAGTAGGCATAGTTTTAAAAATATTGTTCAAAATCTTTTTCACTCTTAAGTTGAGCCAGCATAATGTAAATATTGTAAATAAATGAATAATAATAATTCAAGTTTAAGTTCATAATTTTTTGAAATCAGCAGATTGTAAATCCATTGATGAATAAATAAATAAATAAAAATAAATAAATGTGGAAACAATTCGAATCAAATTTTTGAACTCTTTTTTTTTAGGCTAAAAAAACTCCGCTTATGTGAAACAAGTTTCAATTATCCCAAGTTCGGTTAACTGAAAACTCCGCTTAACTGAAACAAATGGTCTGCAATTATGGTGTTCCAGTTAAGCGGAGTCGACTGTATTCAAAGCCCACCGAGAGCCATGTTAATTCCACCGTGTCGTGTTAGTATATCTGCTATGGGAAAAACAATTTCGTTCCGTTTGGCTTGCCTGTTCTACTAACACAACAAAGCTTGTGCACTGCACAACCAAAATATCAGAGGACAAAGAGAAAAACCTGTGGTTTTATTTGAACCTCAACACACAATAAAATTTACCTGGTGCTTTATGTTCTTTAAACTGATGTTCTGGGCTGAGATAAAAGTACCTATACCTACCCCATTCAGAAGCAACCCATTAATTTTGCATGTACACATACCTACGTGTTTTCCTTTTTATGCTGACAATCGATAAAGTAAAGCACAATATAGAACAAAAAAGGCCAAAATTCAATTCTACTTTCTTTAAAACCGAAGCTATCTAACGCAAGGATTCAAAACTACCATCGAATCGGGCATTAAAGTTTAGTCCCATTTTAGGTACATGTGTGAGCCTGTGACTTCTGCATCAGAAGAAGAAATTCTGCTTTTATGGCTTCATAAATTGTTGTTTTACGACAATAGGTGGCGTCATCTCTAAACAATAGAACAACACGTATTCGTATACATATTTCCATGCAAGAAGGACTGTTAAGCTGGTTCCGTAGAATTGGTTGGTTGGTTGCTGCTGCAGGCCGGCCGCTTGAGTATAATTTACGAGCACACTGTTGTTTTAAGACTTTGATTTTGGCTTCGTAATGAAATTTTAGTGTTTTTTTTAAGATTTCGGACTTATCCACCGAAAGATAATGGAGTTATAAGGATACCGGGCAGATTATCTACGAATGATTTATAAAAGGAAAGGACACCTATCTGGTACTATGTATGTATATTTATCTTAGGCTTACAGGAACAATTTTACGTAGGTATACAAATGTATATGTATGACGTACGATTATAAAGACATTTTCCGCAACTGAATTGTGTTTTTTTTAACGGTGCAAAAGTAACCTTGCTGCTGTGTAGCTTGTGTTTATTTTTAAATAAATGCCCGGAAAACTGGGTTGCAAGTACTTGCTCTTATGTTTTTAGGCTAAAATACAACAGTTACAACAGTCATCGGCCGGCCGGTCGAAAACCATGGGTTTCTGAGGTTATTTTAAGTCGAAAAACTTATGAGGTAACTTTATCGAGTTTACTTCCTATTTGACTTATAACGGTGTTTATGATTTATGAATGAACAACTGTTTATTCAAACATTCTATTGTGCCATATATGCACGGTTAACCGTGTAACTAATGTTGTGAATATACAATATATTAAATAATTAAACGAATACACGGTTACACCTTTACACAGTCACACGCTTACACGCTTACAAACTTACACACTTACACGCTTACACGCCTACACGCCTACATGCTTATACGCTAACTGTCTTACACGCCTTCACGCTTACACACATACACGCTTACACGTTTACACGCCTAAACGCTAACACGCTTATACGCTTACACGCTTACATACTTACGCGTTTCCAAGCTTACAAGTTTACACGCTTAAACGCTTACACAGTTCCATGGTTACACGGTTAAACGGTTACACGGTTACACGATTACAAGGTTACACGGTTTAACAGTAACACGTTTACACGGTGAAACGGTTACACGCTTACACGGTTACACGCTTACACGGGCTTACGCTTTCACGGTTACACGCTTACAAGCTTGCACGGTTACACGGTTGCAAGGTTACACGGTTAAACGGTAACACGTTTACACGGTGACACGGTTGCACGCTTACACGCTTATACGCTTACACGCTTACATGGTTACACGCTTACAAGCTTACACGGTTACACGGTTAAACGGTTACATTGTTACACGGTTACACGGTGACACGGTTAAACGGTTACATGGTTACACGGTTACAAGGTGACACAGTTACACGGTTACACGGTTACAAGGTTACACGGTTACACTGTTACACGGTTACAAGGTTACACGGATACACGGTTACACGGTTAAACGGTTACATGGTTACACGGTAACACGCTTACATGCTTATACGCTTACACGCTCACCTTCACGCTTACACGCATACACGCTTACATGTTTACACGCCTAAACGCTAACACGCTTATACGCTTACACGCTTACATGCTTACGCGTTTACAAGCTTACAAGCTTACACGCTTAAACGCTTACATGGTTACACGATTACACGGTTACATGCTTACAAGTTTACACGTTTACACGCTTACACGCTTACACGCTTAAACGCTTACACGGTTACATGGTTACACGGTTACACGATTACACGGTTAAACGGTAACACGTTTACACGGTGACACGGTTACACGCTTACACGCTTACACGCTTACACGCTAACATGGTTACACGCTTACACGCTTACACGGTAACACGCTTACACGGTTACACAGTTACGCGCCGTACACGGTTACACGCTTGCACGCTTACACGGTTACACGGTTGCACGGTTACACGGTTACACAGTTACGCAGCGTACACGGCTACACGGTAACACGCTTACACACTTACACGCTTACAAGCTTACACGCTTACACGGTTACACAGTTACGTGGCGTACACGGTTACACGCTTATACGGTTACACGCTTACACACTTACACACTTACACGGTTTCACGGTTATACGCTTACACGCCTACACGCTTACACAGTTACACAGTTACGCGTCGTACACGGTTACACGTTTACACAGTTGCACGCTTACACGATTACACGCTTACACGGTTTCACGGTTACATGGTTACACAGTTACGCGGCGTACACGCTTACACGGTTATACGGTTACACAGTTACACGGCGTACACGGTTACACGCTTACCCGCTTACACGATTAAATGCTGATACGCTTACGCACTTACACGGTTATACGTTTGCACGCATACACGCTTGCACGCTTACATGCTTGCACGTTTAAACAATTACACGCTTATACGCTTAAACGCTTACACGCTTACACGGTTACACGGTAACACACTAACACGCTTACACGCTTGCACTCATACACGCTTACACTCTTACTCGCTTGACCCTCACATGCTTATGCACGATTATGCGTTACACGCATACACGTTTACACGGTTACACAGTTACGCGGCGTACACGGTTACATGGTTACACGCTTACAAGCTTACACGGTTACACGGTTAAACGGTTACATTGTTACACGGTTACACGGTGACACGGTTAAACGGTTACATGGTTACACGGTTACAAGGTGACACAGTTACACGGTTACACGGTTACAAGGTTACACGGTTACACTGTTACACGGTTACAAGGTTACACGGATACACGGTTACACGGTTAAACGGTTACATGGTTACACGGTAACACGCTTACATGCTTATACGCTTACACGCTCACCTTCACGCTTACACGCATACACGCTTACATGTTTACACGCCTAAACGCTAACACGCTTATACGCTTACACGCTTACATGCTTACGCGTTTACAAGCTTACAAGCTTACACGCTTAAACGCTTACATGGTTACACGATTACACGGTTACATGCTTACAAGTTTACACGTTTACACGCTTACACGCTTACACGCTTAAACGCTTACACGGTTACATGGTTACACGGTTACACGATTACACGGTTAAACGGTAACACGTTTACACGGTGACACGGTTACACGCTTACACGCTTACACGCTTACACGCTAACATGGTTACACGCTTACACGCTTACACGGTAACACGCTTACACGGTTACACAGTTACGCGCCGTACACGGTTACACGCTTGCACGCTTACACGGTTACACGGTTGCACGGTTACACGGTTACACAGTTACGCAGCGTACACGGCTACACGGTAACACGCTTACACACTTACACGCTTACAAGCTTACACGCTTACACGGTTACACAGTTACGTGGCGTACACGGTTACACGCTTATACGGTTACACGCTTACACACTTACACACTTACACGGTTTCACGGTTATACGCTTACACGCCTACACGCTTACACAGTTACACAGTTACGCGTCGTACACGGTTACACGTTTACACAGTTGCACGCTTACACGATTACACGCTTACACGGTTTCACGGTTACATGGTTACACAGTTACGCGGCGTACACGCTTACACGGTTATACGGTTACACAGTTACACGGCGTACACGGTTACACGCTTACCCGCTTACACGATTAAATGCTGATACGCTTACGCACTTACACGGTTATACGTTTGCACGCATACACGCTTGCACGCTTACATGCTTGCACGTTTAAACAATTACACGCTTATACGCTTAAACGCTTACACGCTTACACGGTTACACGGTAACACACTAACACGCTTACACGCTTGCACTCATACACGCTTACACTCTTACTCGCTTGACCCTCACATGCTTATGCACGATTATGCGTTACACGCATACACGTTTACACGGTTACACAGTTACGCGGCGTACACGGTTACACGGCTACACGGGTCCAAGGTTAGACGCTTACACGGTTACACGGTTACACGCTTACTCGCTTACACGCTTATACGCTGATACGCTTACACGCTTACACGGTTCACGCTTGCACGTTTACACGCTTGCACGTTTACACACTTACACGCTTACACGGTTACACGCTGACACACTAACACGCTTACACGCTTGCACTCTTGCACGCTTACACGCATACTCTCTTACACCCTCACACGCTTACACGATTATGCGCTTACACGCTTACTCGCTTACACGATTAGACGCTTACTCGCTTACACAATCACATTGTTACACGGTTACACGTTTATACAGTTAAACGGCCACACGGTTAGATGGTTACACAGTTGCATGCAAACTCGGTTTAAGTTTTGCTGCATGATCTGATCACTTTCTCAGTGCGAATCATTCACAAAAGTAACAAAAATGACGAATAAACAATGACCAATAAACAATACTAAGCAACAACAAAAACTGCCGTCGGCGAATGTTCCGCGCTGCTTTCGTGTTGGTTTGGGAGAGCCTTAAAAGCTATATAAAATATAAAATCATTGATCTATTTTTTCAAATAAAGAACATAACTACATTTTATAAAAATTAAGGACAAGAACAAACTGTAATTTTTATTTTTGTTAAATCAATACCTATATGAGTTCAAGAACTAGGTATAGCTTGATTTGGTAAAATTTTGGAGATCCAGTTTGAGATTGAGACTTTGAGACAAAAATGAAAATGATATCTAACAGTTCTCACCGGCAAAAGCTTATATCTGTTTTGACCCTCTGAAGATATCATTTTCGTTAACAAGCCAAATCAACTATAGTAGAGTAGGTAGCTGTTTTGTTCGTACTGTCACTGAAAACCACAGAAAACTAAATTTTGCCGATTGATCCGCCACTGATTTTAACTATTAGGCGTTTTTCTTTTTTAGCTCAGAAAAGAGTTCTGAACAGAGTCCGAGCATATCGAGCATGCTCTGAACATACTCTGAACAAAGCGTGTTCTGGTTCTGAGCGCTCAGAATTATTTTTGAAACACACCTGAACACTAAGCTGTCACTTTTTTTTTTCAATTCCACCTATCAAATGTTTGTGTTCAGCACTCAACTCGGTCTGCTCAGTTATTTTATTCTGAGCTCATAGAGCGCGCTGAAAACAAGCTCAGAACACGTTCAGAACGAGAAAAGAAACACAAATTTGAAGCTCTGAACGTTCAGGGGTAAAAAAGAAACACAATTTTTTGTTTGACAGTTCAGGGTCTGCTCTGAACTTAAAAAGAAAAACGCCTATTGTAGGACATATTGCATTTTTTGCACTTTTTTCTCTTCTAAGCTATTTAGCAACCCAAAACCCAACTTCGTGACCTTCATGACCCAACCACCCACACTCTCACAGAAAACAAAAGGAAATAGGTGTGAGAGCAATTTCACCCATCCAAAAATTCACTCATTCAAGATTCGACATGTAATGTACTGTTTGAGTTTTTTGTCGCTCTCTCATTTGCAACTTGCATTTGCTTTTGCAACCTTATGTCGATTTCGATTCAACAAAAATTAATTCGATTTTTTTGATCTTTTTCACATTTCACGTTCTTTACTGCAAAAAAAAAAATCGAATTTTCTGGTGGTCTGATTTGATTTAGATCAATTTTGCAAATCTAGATTTCAGGCAAAGATCTACAAAGATTTTCACACGCACTTGCACACACACCAAATTAAAGTGACATTTTTATCCAAATAAATAGAAAATGGCACTCACACAATTGCAAGTAGGTACAGATCAAATCACGTTTTGAGTTCTTTTTACCTCGATTGAGCTAAAGTTGGACCACCAAATCTAAAATTGTTGAATCGAAATCGACATTAGTTCAGTTATCCATCCAACGTGAATATTGTGGTAGGTCCACGATCGTAAGGAAAGAAAACATTTATTTTCACAAAACAAAAATCTATTTCGGGTCATCCTTTTTTTTAAATTACATATTGTTTTTTAATCTGTGCGTGTGCAGTTTGTTTTTCTTCGAAAAAAATTATAACTTTTCTGTGCTTAAAAGAATGTTTTTACAAAATAAAATTCCTTAGATTTTTCGTTTTTAATGGCGTTTTTTTTTTGTTGTTGTGCAGTGCTGTCGTCGTCGCCGGTGTAGTTGTATTGGTTGTGTTTGTTTCGGCCGTCAACGAAATGTTAAATTCAAACTCAAAGTTAAAATAATTAAAAAAAATATTTTTTTACCTGAAATTGAGTGTTTTTTCTTCCAAAAAGTTGATAAAGTGTTTTCATTATTCGATCTGTCAGTTTATTTTCAATGCAATAGAAATTGATTTAATTTCAATAAGAAAATCTGCGCTATTTAAAAAAGTTGAAAAGCTTTAAAAGTGTCGTCAAGGATTTTTTATATTTTGAAGTGTTTTTATAATGCCTATACCTGTTTTTTGTTAAGAAAATGATAGCAATGAGCAATCTATCGGCTATACAATATGTATCAAATTTTGAACTTGCGGTAAGTTATTTCTTTTTTAAACTAAGCTACTTACATAATATAATATACTTTATAAATTTATATTTTAATTTAACAAGCCCTAAAGGCTCTCCCAAACCAAAGCGGAACATTCGCTATGCAGGGCGAATCATTCACAATGATATAAAAATGACAAATAAACAATGCTAAATAAGAACAAAAACTGCCGTCGAATGTTTCGCGCCGCTTTCGCGTTGGTTTGGGAAAGCCTTTTGGGCGTTAAGGCCATATATTTTTCGGTGAAACCTTGCACTTTAATGCTTTTGTACACTAATATTCCACGTAGGCAACTCTGGCAGACCGGAGATATAAGGGTTGCCTCCTTACCAGGTTATAACAACGACATTCCACATAAATTCCTATAAATCGAGAATTAGACATCGGACGATGACTTTGAATGTCTCATTGGATTCAGAATTCCCCCTTGCGCGCTAGGGGTGCAAAATACCCTCGGCATATAGTCCAGTCATTTGGGCGAAAAAAGTGGTTTGCCTGGAAAGTTTTGAGTAGTTTTGAAAACTTTACATTTTTATAGATTTTGGGGTGCTCTTTCACTTACTTACTTTTGATAGCGCTCACAGCCCAGGATGGGCTTCGGCCTCAACTAACAAGGCCCTCCAGCCAGCTCTGTCCCTAGCTAGCCGCTTCCAGTTGCGCACACCGAGTGCTTTGATGTCGTCATTCACTTGATTGCGCCACCTGTTACGGGTTCTTCCTCTGCTGCGTACCCCTTCGGGGTTGGATTCGAAGACTCGTCGGGCAGCGTTGCTGTCCATACGCTCCACATGCCCCAGCCATCTCAGCCGCTGTATTTTCAGCTTTTTAACCAGGTCAACGTCGCTGTATAGCCCGTCTAGCTCGTCGTTGAATCTTCTCCTCCATACTCCTTCGATACACACCGGACCGAAAATCACACGAAGAATCTTCCTCTCAAAGCACCCTAGCAGATTTTTATCCGAATCTTTCAGTGTCCATGCTTCTGACCCATAAAGCAGGACCGGGATGATTAGGGTTTTGTATAAAGTCTCCTTGGTTCTCTGAGAGAGGGCCTTACTACTTAAATGCCTTCTTAGACCGAAGAAACAGCGGTTGGCAAGAGTAATTCTTCGCTTGATCTCTGCACTGATGTCATTCTGCGATGTAAAAGTGGAGCCCAGGTAGACAAAGCCCTTGACAACTTCGAAGTTATATCTATCCATCGTGATATTTTGCCCGAGTCGACGATGTTGAGATTCCTCTCTCGATGACAGCATATACTTCGTCTTGTCCTCATTAACCGCCAATCCCATTCTAGCCGCCTCCGATTCAATGCTCGCAAATGCTCCTGCCACAGCTCGCTTCGTTCTGCCGACAATGTCTATGTCATCCGCATATGCAAGCAATTGAACGGACTTTTGATAGATTGTACCGCTGGTGTTGACATGTGCGTTGCGTACAATGGCTTCAAGAATGATGTTGAATAGGTTGCATGATAACGCGTCGCCTTGCCTCAATCCTTTCTCAACATCAAAGGAATCGGTGGTGTTCTTACCAATTTTGACGGATCAGCGAGATTTCTCCATCGTCATCCTGCACAAGCGGACGAGTTTGGCAGGGATGCCGAGACTCGACATGGCTCTGTATAATTCGTCCCTTTTCACGCTATCATACGCGACTTTAAAATCGATAAAAAGTTGGTGTGTATCGATCTGGAATTCCCGGGATTTTTCTAAAATCTGTCGGAGTGTGAACATTTGATCGACGGTTGACTTGCCTGGCATAAAACCGCACTGATAAGGGCCGATCAGATCGTTGACAAAAGGTTTTAAGCGGTCACACAGGATGGCCAACGAGATTTTATAAGCGACATTTAGGAGACTAATTCCTCTGTAGTTGGTACATTTCAGAACATCTCCCTTTTTATGGATGGGGCACACTATACCGAGGTTCCATTCATCGGGCATACTTTCCTCCGACCAAATTTTGCAGATGAGCTGGTGTATGCTCCTAGCCAATTCATCTCCCGCTAATTTAAATAGTTCGGCTTGTAAGCCATCCGCACCTGCAGCCTTGTACGACTTAAGTTTGGATATCGCCAGCCGAACTTCGGTTAGGTCGGGTGGACGGAACTCTTGGCCATCATCGTCCAAGTTGAATGGAGCGTTCTGCCTATTAGCGGCATCTTGGCTGTCTTCGCCATTAAGCAGTCTAGAGAAGTGTTCTTTCCAGATCCTCAGCACTGACTGTGTGTCTACTACCATATTGCCACTCTCATCTCGGCAGGCTTCCGTTCTAGCCTTGAATCCTTGGGTGGATCGCTTCACCCTCTGATAAAATTTTCGAACATCTCCCCTACCGCTACAACCCTCAATAGACTCTACCGCCCGCTTCTCGTGCTCTCTCTTTTTCCTCCTGAGAAGTCGGCGTTCCTCTTTTCGTTTCAGCCCGTAGAGCTCCCGGGCCACTCTCTCAGCAGCTCTTGTTCGAGTCTGCAGCATTGCCTGGTAGGCCTCGTCCTTAGCTGCATGCGCTAGCCGGCACTCTTCATCGAACCAGGGGTTTCGTTGTTTTCGCCTAGTGAAACCCAGCACATCAGAGGCGGCACTTCTGATGGCTTGTTGACAGTGTTCCCACTGGTCCTCTGCACTTGATGCTGGTGGCGGACCTCCTGAGAGATTAAGAGTTACGTGGTCTGCAAAAGTTTTTGCAGTCTTTTGCGATTTAAGCTTCTCGACATCGAATCTTTTCACAGCATCTGCTCTGCGTTGTCGCGTCATGGATATCCGCATACGTAGTCTAGCTACCACCAGGTAGTGATCCGAGTCAATGTTGGCCCCTCGGAACGTTCGGACTACCAAGATACTGGAAGCATGTCTCACGTCTATCGCAACGTGGTCGATTTGGTTGACGGTTACTTGATCACGCGACCGCCAAGTTCCCTTGTGTATATTGAGGTGTGGGAAGTAGGTGCTTGAGATGATGACATTTCGCCCCGCCGCAAAGTCTGCCAGCCTGTGTCCGTTGCCGGAAGTTTCGTCGTGTAGGATGTGTCCTCCGACTATCGAACCAAAGATGCCCTCCTTTCTGAATCTTGCGTTGAAGTCACTAAGAATGATCTTCACGTCGTACTTCGGGCACATATCATACGTTGTCTCCAAGAGATCATAGAATGCTTCTTTGGTTGAGTCTTCTCTCCTTTCATGGGGGGCGTGAACACAAATCAGCGAAATGTTCTTAAATTTGCCTTTGATGCGGATTGTGACCAGGCGCTCGCTTACACTTCGGAAGCCCAAGACTTCTTGCCTAAGTCTTCCCCTTATCACAAAACCACAACCAAAGAGCCGCTGACCCTGTTCCTTCAAGCACCCGCCGTAGTAGATGTCACACATTTTCAGTCTCCGTACGCCCTCTCCATCCCATCGCACTTCCTGGATGGCTGTTACGTCAGCCTTTAGCCTGTCCAGGTTCTCCACTAATTGTTCGGCTGCACGTGTTCTGTATAAGGACAGGACGTTCCACGTGCAGATCCGAAATTCATTGTCCTTGTTTCGTTTGCTGGGGTCGTCAACTTTAAAATCATCCATATCCGAGGCTTGTTGTTGTTTCGGAACAACTTTTTTTTACGTGGTAGGGAAGTTACCCCGACGCACAACCCCCGACCCGGAGGACCAGACCCTTCGTATAACTCCAAGGGTAGGGAGCCGGATAAACCGCTCCTTATGGGCCTGAGCTACAAATATGTCGTAGTAGCCCATATAAGGTGTTCACTAAGTAGTTCAACCTAACTGGAACTGTAGACGCCACCGTTGATTCCATCTAGAGAATTCGTCCGCTGCCGCCTCGATGAAAGGAGAAGTGCCTTAGTGCCACTCCTCCCCCCCCTCTCTCGTTGGCTGTCCCCAACAGCTTTCCACGGGGATTTAAACCCCGTCTCCAGCTGAGGTACTAGACACCCGATGTTCACCACGTGGAGGTGAGAGTAGGAGTTGGTAGACAGAGGTGGGTTTTGAGAAAAACCTGTGGACGCTTGTGTCCTCTTGAATGCACATAACTACCCTTTTGAACATCAGGGGTGCTCTTTCCGAATTTTCATTTAGCCACCTCGCACTTTTGCCGCTAACGCCGCCATTCGAGATTAAATGTCGAAAATATCAGGTGTTCGCATATAAGTCCGAAACGGTTCATATTTTTGAAAACATCTGAATGCAAAGTTTTTCTTAAAAACAACCGTTTTAAACATATATAATTATTTTAAAAAGTTTGACAAAAATTCTAAATTTCCAGGTTTTCGCGTTTTACTCTTAAATGACGAAGAATTCGAAAAAAAAACTTAACCCTCAATTTGTAGACCATAACATTCTCTAGAAAATAGTATCGACACTTTTTTCCATGCAGGTCATAAGTCGCAAGATATTGGTACTTAGATAGCGTCGAATGTCGAAGAAAAAGGTTTTTTGCATATCTTTTAAACGGCACGTTTTATCGCAAAATTATCTATGCAAAACTTATAAATACATAATGTTACCCTATATAAGCTTGCATTAAAATTTTTTTTATAGCAGCCACAATTTTTATTATATAATTATTTCAAGAGACCACAAAAACTCAAAAATACCGGTTTTTAGCCATTTACTCTTAAATGACGAACTTGACGGAATATATTTTGAACCTATTTGTTAGATTTTAGTATTGTCTTGAAGAAATATGATGACACTTTTTTACATATAACACATCAGTTGCAAGATATTGCGACTTCAAAAATGGTAAAATTTCGAAAACAGGGTTTTTGAATAAAAAAAATTGAAAAAAAAAAATATTGTTTTGCCTGGAAAGTTTTGAAGCAGTTTTGAAAACTTTTCATTTTTATAGATTTTGGGATGCTCTTTCCGAATTTTCATTTTGCCACCTCACACCTTTGCCGCTAACGCCGCCATTTTGAAAAAAATGGCGACCAAAAACAGTTTCTCGCCAATATCTCTTTACCATCTAGTTTAACGATTAAACAGTCTTTAAATAAATTAAAGCTGACAAAATTTCCCACATTTTAAACTATATTCATTTCTTTTTAAGATGAATAGTTTCCACGTAGGAGCAACGCAAAGCATACTGAAACATTTGCAACACAAACAAAAACTCATTTCCACACCACCATGAGGTAAAAAAAAAATCGGGTGGCACAACGGCTCATGAAGAACCAGGGCCTAGTGACTAACAACTCGCAACCATTCCTGTGTGCACCTTTCGACAGGAATGGAAGGGACCTACAATTGTATGCCGAATCCGAACGGCTAGACGAGAAGCACTTATTCGTGACAAGTGATACTCTTGGAGGATTTGTCAATTCCTCGCAAGAGGCAGTAGCCCTAAAAAAAAAAAACTTTTTAGTTTTTAGGTGGATGAGGCTGGGAAGCGATCCCAGACCTCCAGCGTGACAGTCGAACATAATTTTTTCGATTAAACGTGCCGTCTAAAAGATATATACAAAAAACCTATTTTTTTGACATTTGACGCTATTTAAGTACCAATATCTTGCGACTTATGACTTGCATGGAAAAAAGTGTCAACACTATTTTCTAGAGAATATTATGGTCTACAAATTGAGTCTAAGTTTTTTTTTCGACAACTTTGTCATTTAAGAGTAAAAAGCGAAAAACTGGAAATTTAGAATTTTTGTCAAACTTTTAAAATAATCTTTAAAACGGTTGTTTTAAAGAAAAAAATAATAGTTTTTTCCTGTAGGGGGTTACATAATGTACAAACCTTGCATTCAAATGTTATGGAGAAATTAAGCTGTTCAAGAGATGGTTATCAAACAAAAAAGTGCAGTAGATTGAATTTAGTGGCAGTTGTTTTATGTTTTGCGAAAAGTGCAGTAGATCTACTGCAATTGCAGCAAAGTGTCACCGCTGAAACTCACTCAGTCTTCATTCTGTTTTGGTTAATAGTTTAAATGATTTGCTCCTAAGAGTTGAAAAAAAATTGTTCTTATAGTTTAATTAAATTCTTTATTTTCATTTAAAGTTGCGATTTCATCATAACCAAATGTGCTCAACTTAAAAACAACTTTAAAAAATATCCTTTGTTCCGGTATTCTCTTTTATTAAAACAACGTTCCCTTTTGTTTTTAGCCTACATTTTGCAAACTGTGGCATTTCGAGTTATCAAAGGAAGAGAGCACTCCAGATTTTCCAGAATTTTCTCATTGTATAAATTTCATTACGCGTTGAAATTAGGTCAAGATAGTTTTGTCTTCAAAGAGTTGAGGAATAATATTAAAACAAAACGAACTTCATCCAATTTTGTATTTATTTTCTCTAAAATGTAGATATGTACTTTAAATGTGTATAAATATTATGCATTCAGTTTTTTTTTTATAATGCCACCAAATATTTTGTTCAATCACAACTCGTGGCCTGAGAATTAAATTGTCGTATATGCCATTTGGGCGATTTTGGGAAAATGAATTTTTAAGGTTTGAGTGTAAATAAAAAAAAAAAACTGATTGATTTAGTTTTAATTTTTTTTTAAATATATTATTGTGTGGTAAATCTTCTTTCGATTGAAGTTTCCAAGGTGCCCAGTCGGTTTTGGTTTTCGAATTTTAAGTGTTTTTCTCCAGAATCAGTTTGTCGTATATGCCACGAAAATAAGCATTTTGTTGCACCCTAAAATTAGTCATTACGTGCAATGTGTGGCTCATCTCATATAATATATGTAATTGATTGAGTCGAAGTAAATCAGACAAATTGCTGATATTGGTTTTGGGTTTCCAGGGGCGGATCAATACATACTACTAAGGCATAACACTGGTAGCGTTTTGTATTGTGAAGTTTTATTGGGGCCCAAACTCAATATCAGCATAGATAACTGTCTCATTTGGTTTCTAACGTTTGTTTTATCGTAATGGTAGGTGAATTTAGGGTCGATATTAGCAACATTCGGGGGCTGAGAAAGAATTTCTGTGCTGTGTACGTACATACTGTAAAAAACAGGCCAGCAGTCTTGGCACTAAGTGAAACCCAGGTAGGTGAAAATTCTGATTACTCCGAATTTAGCCTACCTGGTTATAGCTTAGTGCCTTTATTTTTCCTAAACCACGGTCTCGTAATATATGTACGAAATGATGTGGCTTATCAGCTTCAACCACAATATGGCCCTTGTTTAAATACAAACTTTAACTTCATGTGGTTAAAATTCACCGTCAATAAGCACATCATACATACATGTTTCATTTATCGTAGCCCAAGTTTGGATAGTAATTCGACTTCTAACGAATTCGATGCGCTGTCCGATTCAATCCTGAGAATTGTTTCCCATTATCCGCACAGTGAAATCGTTGTTACGGGCGATTTCAATGTACACAATTCTTCGTGGCTACGCTATTCTGGTCAGACAACACCCGAAGGAATGTATGTCGAGATTTTTGCTGAGTTAAACCACCTGACTCAGCTTGTTGACGAGCCTACTCGGATTCCTGACGTTGCAGGTCAAATCGCCAACACTCTAGACTTGTTCCTTACCTCTGACCCGAATAAATACACTATTAGTGTATTATCTCCTCTAGGCTCATCAGACCATTGTGTCATATCTGCAAATTTCTCGATTCTTTGTGGAATGAGAAATTTTATCCCGAATAGGGTTAAATCTATCAAACCCAAAGAAAACTCGTGGTTTGATTCGAGCTGTAAGGAGAGCTGAGTAGGGTTAGAGAAGTAAATTTCCGTAGATACATAGCTAACCCTACTGAGGAAAACCGGAAAAAGTTTCAACAAGCCAGAAAGACCTGTAACGGTCATATTAGAAGAACCAAATGTTTGCATGACCAAAAATTAAGGCAAAAAATACTTCAATGTAATATAATAAAATAGTAGTAAAAATGTTTGGTCATTTGCAAAAAACATTCGAAACACTTCTTCGTCTGCGGTTCCAACGCTCGTCTTCAACGACACACCTGCTTCGTTTTCTGTTAATTCGACACTGCCAGTAAGTGATAGAACTCCGCCTGTAATTGAGAGCGTAAACGATTTTATGGGGCAAATCTTCTTTCGCACTCGTGCAGTTGCTAGAGTTCTAAAAGATCTCGACATTCACAAATCCGCTGGCCCGGATAGTATTCCTCCCATTATTCTGAAGAGGTGTTCTTCAACGCTGGCAAAGCCACTAGCTTTACCAATTGTCATACTCTAATGGTCTCTTTCCGAGTGGATGGAAAACAGCATTTGTCCAGCCTGTCCATAGTATCTGCTTCACCCTCTAACTATCGACCAATTGCACTTACGTCCCTTCTTTCCAAGGTCATGGAAACGCTGATCAATTTTCAGCTCAAGAAAAATCTCGAAGAACGAATGCTTCTTAATGACCGGCAGTACGGCTTTCGTAGCAATAGGTCCACTGGTGATCTGATGGTATATCTCACCGAACAGTGGAACAAATCTTTACATCGTTTTGGAGAAAGTAAGATTATTGCACTTGACATTTCATAGATATTTCATATTTGATAGAGTTTGGCATCAAGCTCTCTTATCGAAAATGCGCGCATTTGGTTTCGATGAATCTCTTCTTCGTTGGATTAGAAATTACATTTCGGACCGTTCAATACAAGTTTTATTGGACGGTTTCAAGTCTGAAATCCACAAAATAAATGCTGGTGTGCCCCAGGGCTCCGTTTTGTCTCCGACTCTCTTCCTTATTTTTATAAATGATCTCTTGTCTGAAACTTCTTATCCATTAAACTGTTTTGCTGACGATAGAACCCTCAGCTTCTCATATTCGTTAACAGATTCTCATCCATGTCCTTCGGATGTGGAACTTGAACGGCAGCGTATGATAAGCTCATTAAATTCTGATCTCGACAGCATTGTCCAATGGGGAATCAAAAACCGCGTAGAATTTAATGCTTCTAAAACTCAATGTTGTCTCCTGTCGTTGAAGCGAAACCCACCCCCAATGCCGCTATCCATGGGCGGCACTTGCATCGAGGAAACCCAACAGCTCTCAGTTCTCGGTATGTGTGTCACAGACCACCTTTTGTGGAATGACCACATATTTGATGTCGCCAAAAACGCTGCTAAGTGTTTAGGTTTTCTCCGTAGATGCAATAAGTTTTTTTCCCCTTCTGATCTGGCTGTGATCTACAAAGCCTTTAGTCGTCCAAAACTTGAGTACAATTCTCATGTTTGGGCAGGAGCTCCAAAAACTCACTTGAGTTTGTTGGACAGAATTCAAAAGAGAGCTTTTAAAATGATAGGTGAAAGATCTATAACAGAAACAATTACATCTCTCGAACACCGCCGTAATGTTTCGTGTCTTTCTCTATTTTATCGCTATTATTATAATCAGTGTTCTAGTGAAATAGCCAGTTGCATTCCCCCCTTTAAAAAATTCAACCGTAATACTCGCGCTTCTAGGAATGCCCATCAGTTCACCCTCGAGCCCAACTTCGGACGTACTGTAATGTACAGAGATTCTTTCTTTAGTCGCACCACACGAATGTGGAATGCTTTACCTGACTCGACTTTCCCCTCCCATTTCGATGTGCAAACGTTCAAAACCAATGTGCATCGGTATCTCCTTCTAAATCCTCTCCTACTTACCTAATCGCTCGTGCTGTGTTAAAAACATTTTAAGGGTAGCCATAACCCCTTTTGCGCGCGTGGAATATAAAATAAAAAAAAAAAAAAAAACCCATACACGTACGACAAAGTAAACGCACATTCGAAATTGCAATACTAAGTTTATGCCGATTCGAATTAGAACAAATTATTCAAATACAGGGTGTCCGGTAATTCCTGTGCCGTACTTTGGGATGTGATTTTTGGTCATATTCTAAGAAAAAAATTGTTCCACTGTTAAGTCTGATTTTCAACTTTGACATCACTTTTTGACGATAACTTTTGAGGCTTACTTTGGTGTACCCTAACCCATGTTAAGGTCAATTTCTCTGTCAGTACTAATGAAAAGGACCTCATTTTGGACTATCCTTTAAAATTGCGTTTAAATTAAGCTGATATGTTTTTAGGGTTGCCAGATACTCAATTTTAAATGGTGTTCAATTTTGTCTACCCAAGCTAAATTTTGACTTTGAGGTCAATTTTTTTCAAAAAATGCGTAATAAACATAAAATGTTCTTATTTTTACCTGATGAACGAAACAATAATAAAAAAAAATCTTATGAATAATTGCACCCATACATTTTGGATACTCGGGAAAATCTAAAACTTATCTAAGACTATACTGTAGAACAATTTTTTTCTTAGAATATGAACACGAATCACATCCCAAAGTATGGCACACGAACAACAACAGGACACGCAGTATATGATTTTCAATAACTGTATATTTAAGAAGAGTCAATCTTTTAAAGGTACTCGTACACTGTGTTTATTAAAAAAAAAATTAACATGAGTATATACATTCTTATAAAATAATGAATATTTAGCTGAAACTTGTAAACGAAAAAAAAAAACATAACTGAAAATGTGTTAATAAAAAAAAAAAGAAAAAAGCTATCCTATGACCATTAACAAACAGAAAAACTAAAAGTGTTCAGTTAACATTGGAAAGGTAATACCTATTTTGTATTTTTAAATAGGGCTTCTACTTTAGACATGAATACAAATAAACTTTCAATGTCATTGGGGCATATTCATAGTCGCAGATAGACCCAGGTTTAACTAAACTACAGTTTAAGACAATTCTGGTTCAATGAATAAGATAATTAGCTTAGTATACTACAAAAATTGCTTCAAATATTTTGAAATGATAAACTTGAAAAAAAAGAATCAACGTCCGAAAATTCAACCAAACCTATGTTTAACTTAGACCCAGCTCGAAAATGATTATGAATACGCCCCATTAATTTTATCCTTATGGATTTAGATTTTTTTCTTAAGGAAATAGGAACATTTTGTGTAAATTCATTTTTCGGTATTTGTAAATTATTTTTATTAGCCCTTTTTGATATTGATAATAGTTTAAACTCCAGCTCTGTGCCGCTTGTTGTCTAATAGAGGGTAAAAAATCTTTTTTTCAAATTCTAGAAGTTTTGTTTTACTAAATGGCATTGATAAATAATTTAACTGATCTGCTTTGACGGAGAATGCTTTGAAATCGTTTGCTTGCATAGTAGGTATATTCATTACACAAAGACGTATGTACTGTACATATGTAAAATGCTTTGTATAGACACTAACAGCCGTATTTATTAGATTTCACTAATACTCGGTTCAACCTCAGAATAGTTAAACCGAGTCGAAGCACTTACTCCGGGCTTACGCCACGTCAAACTAAACCATATTTATAAAATATTTCCTCATCGGATTTAGTAACGCCTGCCTTATGTCAAATATTCTATCAAAAAAATCACCAATCTAAAACTCTGGTTATTATAAACGTAAACAAACCTCAGCTGATTTCCATTATTATTCGTTTAAGTAGTTTAGTTATTGGAAGAGTTATGTGTTTTAGTCATATTTTGCTATAAAAAAAATAACTAATAGATAATAAAAATAAATCAAAACGTTCTGTAAAACTGGAATAGTTCAAAAAAAGGTATATATTTAAAATTTGTAAATATACAGGGTGTCCCGTAAGTAATGGATAACCCTGAAATGCCGCATAGTAGATTTTATGACCGTCCTGAAAACTGATAAAAAAAAGTTCTATCCCAACCACAAGAAAAGTTATATGCATTTTTTTGTTCAGTGCATTATTTTTTTTCTTACTTTACATTTTTGAATACCACGACTACAAGTGAATGAGTTCCATCATTTTTTTTTGCAGGAATATTTGACATTACTTGTGCCAACACATAAGTAGAAGAAAATTATTATAACTGTTGGACTTCTTAAAGAAAAAAATTATTTAACATTGAATTTCAATGCAAAATATGAAAACAAATAATTTTTGAAAAAGTTAAATCATAGCTGGTATAAAAAAAATGCATGAATACCTGAGTGGCCAACTATTTTAAAAATATGCGCGTTAAATGCAGATTTCAAAATGGTATTACTTATTATTATATCTAGAGTCAATAGCAAGTTATTGGTAAAAATCTGCAATACTAGAGTAAATTTAGCAAAAACAAAAGTTTTCAAAATTAGCACAGTAAACGTGAAAATAATACCAAGCGTTGAACATAGCAGATTTTTGATTTATTGGCTGTTTCTACGATGTGTTCCTAATGATAAATACAAGCTTTCAACTTCTAGGGCCGAATGCATTATTGATAAAATTGTCAAAAAAGTGCAAAAAACGGTTACATTTTCGAGCTTGTTTTGAATTTTACCTGTTCTATTGGGCTTTAACAAACCCATCAAATATTTTGTTGGTTGCTATTTTTATTTGTTATTTTCTCCAAACAAAAAGTCTTCTGATTCAAATTTAATTGTGTTTTTTGAATAGTAAATTGTAAGATCCTGAGAAAGTGAGAATGCATAAAATCGTAAGTTTTTTAAATTTTGAATTAAAGTTTTTGTAATTTGATCTTAATTCATAAGATTAAGACCACGACGAACACTTATTTATATCGTTTTTATTGTTCATTCTTCAGAAAAATTAACGGTCTAAATAGCTGTTTTCCTGAACCTGCTTTTTGATAATTAAGACGTTTGATTGAACTTTTTCGATGCCACGTATTCTGTATTCTGCACAAGAATATGCAAACATGCATTTCATTTATGGAGAGTGCAGAGGCAACGCAAACAAAGCTGCGACTCTGTATAGGGAAAGGTACCCTAACGCACGTCACCCGGATTATCGAGTGTTTATTAGAGTCCATAGCTGTTTCTCGGAAGGAAGGCTGCCTGGTAGTGGTGTTGGTGGTGCTGGCGTGGGACGACCCCCTCGAGGAGATACCGAAGACTTAGTGCTTGCGGAACTTGACCGAGATCCTACAGTATCAATCCGAGCAATAGCACGACGCACTGGGATCGGAAAGACGACTGCGCATAATGTGCTAAGTAAATATAAATATCATCCCTTTCACCTAACACGGCTGCAAACACTCCTTCCGCAAGATTTTGAAACGAGAATGAGTTTTTGTCGACAAATGATAATGAAAATTGAAGAAGATCCGCAGTTTTTTGACAAAATTCTTTGGAGCGATGAGTCGACATTTAAAAGAGATGGCTACACTAATCTCCATAATCTCCACTTCTGGGCACTACAAATCCCAAACATCATGAGACTGGGATTCTCAATGAGAAAATAATTGGACCCTTTGAGTTGTCGGGGATTTTAACTGGCCAAGGTTATTTGGAGTTCCTCCAAAATGATCTCCCAACCTTGCTGGAAGAAGTGCCTCAAGAACTTAAGGAATCCCATTGGCTTCAAAATGATGGTTGTCCAGCACACTATGCTGTGCCTGTGCGGGCATATTTAAATGCCAGATATCCAGGCAGATGGATAGGACGTCTTGGACCCATTTTATGGCCACCCCGTTCACCAGACCTAAATCCACTTGATTTTTTTTATTGGGGATGCATTAAGGAAATCGTATACAGCAAGCCGATCAGGTCTTTAGAGGAGCTAAGAAATCGTGTGGAGGCAGCTGCATAACAAATTTCTGAGCAAAACCTTGCACGTTCACTAAGACGTTCATTTATTCGGAGGTGCAGAACCTGTATAAGAGTGGGTGGAAAACAGTTTGAGCATTTGCTTTAAATAAAAAAAAATTAAAAAATTATCTATTTTTGTTTTTGTTTTCTAACTAAGTGATTATGTGATTAAAAGCTGGCTCAAAAACTTTTTGTTTAGAGAAAATAACAAATAAACTAATAGCAACCAACAAAATATTTGATGGGTTTGTTAAAGCCCAATAGAACAGGTAAAATTCAAAACAAGCTCGAAAATGTAACCGTTTTTTGCACTTTTTTGACATTTTTATCAATAATGCATTCGGCCCTAGAAGTTGAAAGCTTGGATTTATCATTAGGGCAACATCGTAGAAACAGCCAATAAATCAAAAATCTGCTATGTTCAACGCTTGGTATTATTTTCACGTTTACTGTGCTAATTTTGAAAACTTTTGTTTTTGCTAAATTTACTCTAGTATTGCAGATTTTTACCAATAACTTGCTATTGACTCTAGATATAATAATAAGTAATACCATTTTGAAATCTGCATTTAACGCGCATATTTTTAAAATAGTTGGCCACTCAGGTATTCATGCATTTTTTTTATACCAGCTATGATTTAACTTTTTCAAAAATTATTTGTTTTCATATTTTGCATTGAAATTCAATGTTAAATAATTTTTTTCTTTAAGAAGTCCAACAGTTATAATAATTTTCTTCTACTTATGTGTTGGCATAAGTAATGTAAAATATTCCTGCAAAAAAAAATGATGGAACTCATTCACTTGTAGTCGTGGTATTCAAAAATGTAAAGTAAGAAAAAAAATAATGCACTGAACAAAAAAATGCATATAACTTTTCTTGTGGTTAGGATAGAACTTTTTTTTATCAGTTTTCAGGACGGTCATAAAATCTACTATGCGACAGTTCAGGGTTATCCATTACTTACGGGACACCCTGTATGTATGTATATAATTTCCAGATCACAACAGTCAAAACTTAATGTTTTTGTTTATGTTCATAGGTCCGACAACTAATCATCCCTGAGTGTCATGCGAGTTTTATACTGCTTTGGCCTTCTCCTTCTTCCAGTAATGTTTAACCATTTAAAGAATTTAAATGATGTATTAATATAAAATAAATATACACTCTTTCTTAAGCGTTCAATACACGATACAACCCATCGTACCGATTTGAGTTGTACTGATATTGGTAGCGATATCGCACGTGAGCACACACACCATACGATTAACTCGCGATTCCATCAACTGTAAAAAAAGTTGTTGCTATATTCGGGAATGAACACATTCCACAAGCAAGATATCGACCTGTAAATTTCAATACATTTCAACCAGAATTCTTTGCCTTCTGTTGAAACCATTTTTCTCATTCATATTTGTTTACTTACTAGCAGCGAAAACAGAAGCATCGGCTTCAACGGTCGTACAAACGTAAACAAACGGTACGATCCTCATATCAGCAGTCGCACGCTACCTCTTGTTTTCTCTCGATAGCATTTGACCATGCGATTTCGGTACAGCGGATACTTACGTTTACACACACGATTCAATCGTCGCATGCGATTCAACTTTTGTACGATAATCGGTACAATAATTGTATCGTGTATTGAACGCTTTAGTAACAAAAATGAAAAAAATTGTTTGCACTTCTCTTTGTAAATTTCAGACGATGGCATGTCAAAATGACATTTAGATATTAAAACGGCTTTACTCCGGCTTTAAACCTCCTATGACCCTGTTTTAGCTTACTCCGCCTCTATTCCTGGTATATATATTTTTTTTAAATAAGCTTTCCAGGCTTAGAGGCGTTGTAAGGTCAGAGTAACTTTACGCTGCCAATAAACCGAGTTAATAAATAAGGCTGTAAACACATACAATATGCGATCATGTTTTAGTTGAGCTATTTTCACTCGTCTACCTAAATACTACCCCCTTGATCCTACACCACACGCGCCGCGGCCAACGGCGTATACAGGGGGGGGGGTCACGGGGTCATGTCTCCCCCCGAGAACTCAAGATAATTTTGTTGATCTGAAATAATTATTTAGTAACCACATACAAAAAAAAGCAAGTTGGTTACCTAGAAAGCTAATATGATTTTCGATTGGTAAATTCAGTATTCAATAGAAAATTTGAATGTTGGTAACTTGGATTTCAATAAGGAATTTAATTTTCATGGCAATGAAATACCTACCTACCATATTTTGTATTCAATTGATGCAACTTAGATTTTCTTCCTCGTACCTCAAATTTAAGATAACAACAAACTTCTCGTATGATAATACATTCAAATCTTAAAATATATGCATAAACAATCATAGGTTCCGTTTTAAGATGACAGCCAAAACCTGTTTAACCAAACAGAAATTAAAGACTGTAGTTGTTTCCAAATGTTCACTCAGTAAAGTAAAACCAATAGGATTTTGAAAAAGATTATATTTCTGAAAATAAAATCTTTAAACACATTATAGAACACCATATAGAAATTGTTTTATTTGATTTCTGTATGACAGAGTAGATTATTTTTAAAAGCAAACAAAAATATCTACATAATGTGAGTGACAACTTTCGATTTATTATTATTCTAACCAAAAAATGTTAATGTAAACGAGAAATAGTCATAAATATATAAAACTATGATGAAAACCTATTATGATAGGATTTTGTTTGCACTTATTCAACATTTATGATCGAAAAATAATGTTGTTAATATGCATGTGGATTATTTTTACAAAGGAACCTATGAATCCCGTAATGCCAAAGTTTAAAGCTATGGTAAAGGCGATTTATTGGAACTCCTCCTTGGTGACCGTTTGACCAGTCAAAAGGAATCCTTGACAAAAACGCGTCAAGGTTCACAGAATTTAACAACTTTGTCAATTATTTTTATCAGAAAGGCTTTACTGGTAAGAAAGATTATGTATATTTGTTGTACATATTTATTTTGCCTCTCACTTTGCCATCCTGGCAGTCTTAAGCTGGCCATACACGACCGAGCCGAACAGCTCGGAGCTATTTGGTTCCGGTCTCTCATGGAGAAAATGAGACAGTTAGATGTTTTTTGTGAAAATTGTATTCTACAATTTAATGAGAAGAGTGAGAAAGTAGGATTTTATTATTTAGTAACGGTGCGGTGGAGCGATTGGAAAGTTGGAAGCAAACATAACTGCTAGGCTTGCTGATTCCACGCAGATGATAGAGCCGAACATTCGAAGGTTCATGTTCGTGGATTTTGGACTGGCTGAAAATCCAAATTCTTCGGCCGAACCAAACGAAGCCATCTGAGTTTGACCACTCACGGGCAATTTTGGTTCACCTCCGAGCCGTTCGGCTCGTTGGTTCGGTCACGTATGGCCACCTTAGAAACAAAATTATTTTTTTTTTCAAATCAGAAGCATATACAAATCACTCCTGAACTTTTTTCACACTTTTATTGAAAAGCAACGAAAACGAATCTTTGTATTCAATTAAAATACGAATTTGTAATGTATTTTAATTTGTCCACTATTGTTATTGTATAAGCAATTTACCCAAGTGGTCATTTTTGAAAATCAGAACTATTGTTTTCATTTTCATTAGTGAATATTTATATTTAACTGTTAACTTAAATTTCAGAAACAGAAAAGAGAGTACCTAATGTTATTTTACTAATATTTCCTGCAACTTCAATTCAAATTAGAACTAGCTGAAATAAAATTAATTCCGAACAAAATTCAAAACAAATGACCCAGCGAATCCAATATTTTTTCCTCAGTATTTTAATTGCTAAACTCAGATTTGTTGTTCAGGCAACTGGAGACTGCTGTATGCTGTTGCTGAGGTCCTCCAAAACAAAAAATGTAGGGCTGGCCACGAGACGAGACTCTGAGAGACTTTTGTAAGTCTCGGTCTCGTTAAAATCGAAAATTTTCTGTCTCGTCTCGGTCTAGTGTCGGTCTCGTATAATTAAGTCTCGTCTCGGTCTCGTCTCTGAAAAAAACGATTTCCGGACAAACTGTTGATTATTGGAACGAAATATTTTCAATTATCGTTTGAATATGTGCAGTAGAAAATAAATATTTAACTGAAATTGGATTTTTTTAATTTATTAGACTCTCTGTAAATGTCGGTCCAAATATACAGTCTCGTCTCGGTTGCTTTAAAGGCAGTCTCGCCTTGTCTAGTCTCGGTCTTGTCATGCGAGATCGAGACCGAGACTTTTCTAGTCTCGTGACCAGCCCTAAAAAAATGTTACATTAAGGTATAGAAACGAATAGCCCGTTATACTAATACTATACGTTTTCACTGGGCCAAATGAGGTAATTTCGTTGAAAATTTCCAAATGAGATCCGAAATTACATCATTTCCCATACAAATTCTTATTTCCAAATGAGCTAATTTCAACCAATAGAGTAATGGTTAGTGCGTTGGACTTTCACGCTAGAGATCTAGGTTCAATTCCCAGCCTCGTCCACCTAAAAACTAAAAACTTCAGGGCTACTGTCTCTTTGGATGCATTGACAAATCCTCCAAGAGTTATCGCTTGTCATGTCTCATCTAACCGTTCGGATTCGGCATAAAATTGTAGGTCCCTCTCATTCCTGTCGACACGTGCACACAGGAATGTTTGCGAGTTTTTAGTCACTAGGCCTGGTTCCTCACGAGCCGTTGTGCCACCCAATTTATTTTTTATATAAATGTATTATAGTATAGTTTAGATGCAGATGCTGACACGTCGCGATAATAACCGAACAATCAATGTTACATATAATTCGGTGCATTTTTTAAACCAGCTCCAAATCTGACAAACGCCCACAAACAAAAGATATTGGAATTTACCCGTCAAAATATGGACCGCTATTGGAAAACCGTACTTAACATTTTATTATATATATTTTATTATATATATATTTATTATATATATATTATATATACATATACATATACATATACATATACATATATATGATTTTTTTTCCCATTTACGTACACGTACGCCAAACCAATTCTGCCGTTTCATTTGAATTTTTGTGTTGAATGTGTTAAGTCTACGGACGTACGACAAACTAAAATTAAACAACAAATAAATCGAAAATACATGGAATTTTTGTCGTATATCCAGAAATCTGGCGTTTACGACAAAACAAAACTGAAAGATGAGTTAATTTGTAGATATACGACAAAATTCATACTGAATATCTCAGTAACGGTAAATGAAAGGAAAATTCTGATTGCAGAAATGGAAAGAGGACCTTCGAAAACATAGGACTGCATACCCACTTTAAAAAAAGTGCATTTTGGCGTTTACAACAAAATAATTCTCAGGCGACGATACTGCGCTTCGTATAATTTGCATAGCAAGCATAATAAAGGGTTTTCCAATAGGGACGGGTTGATTTTGACAGCTCGTGGCGGCCATATTATTTCTTTTACTTTCTGTCAAAACATCGTCCTTTAATCAGTTAGCTACTAAAGACAAATTATGATGGTAAACCAAACGACCATACGCAGCGTCCTGTGTTCGCTAATTGGGGTTTGGATCAGTTGGAAGTTGATCCCAATTTTGGTCGCAAAAATCATCTTTAGCGATGAAGCCCATTTTCGGATAATGATGGGTACGTGAATAAGCAAAACTGCCGGATTTGGGACGACACCAACCCACGCGAGATTCACGAGGTGCCAATGCATCCAAATAAAGTTACTGTTTGGTGTAGATATTGGGCTCGAGGCGTCATCGGGCCGTACTTCTTCGAAAATGATGCTGGCCAGGCCATCACCGTCAACGGCGATCGCTATAGGTCGATGATCACCAACTTCTTGTGGCCTGAATTGGATGATATGCGGACACCGAAGACATATATGGTTTCAACAGGATGGTGCTGCGTGCCACGCAGCTCAAGACAAAATCGGTATTCTGCACGAGCTGGTTCATGGCATAGTTATCTTGCGCCGAGGTGACGTGCATTGGCCCCCAAGATCGTGTGATTTAACCCCTTTGGACTTTTTCTTGTGGGGCTTTCTTAAGTCGCAGGTCTTTGCGAATAAGCCTAATACCACTTGCTTTATTCAATTTTGAAAACGACCCGCCCTTAATGGAAAACCCTTTATTTTCCTATTTTGTATATTCTTTCAATAAATATAAAACTAATTTAAAATAAAAATAACACAAGAACTAAGTAGCTATAATACCTATCTACAGTTCAGTATTCTATAGAAAGGATCTAAGCTACAAATGAATCAATTGAATTATGTACTTATGTATCTACATCTTTCTATTTCCCGCTGAGTCATATAACAATCTGCTCATATTGAAAGTGCCTCCTACAAGGAGATTCTTCTTTTGTTAAACAACAATTTGTATAAACCTATTTGTGCCTCGATTTGAAGAACAGCACATGAATAAAGACAGTAACGTTTGAGAGACTTGCAGAACTCTAGTTTGATAGGATTATTTTTAGTTCTTTTACTCAACCCAACGACCTCAACTCAAGACAACGCAACATAAGCAAACAAAATCATGTACTCACAAAATGTGTCTATAATTTAAAGAGATAGAGAGAGAAAGAGTGAGAACAGCAAGAAAAAAGGGAAAAGATAGATCGGATGCACCTCATTGTCGGGCGGAAATTACTTTTTACAAACACTACGACTTCCCGCAAGGAAGTACATTTTTGAGATTAGAAAGAAGCACCTGTTGTGTCAGAACAGAACTTCTCATATTTTCCTGACACACAGATATAGTATATACACTACACATCATAAAGCATTAAATGGAACGCTGCGGGGTGGAAAAGGGGGGCCAGCCACATGGTTAGGTTGGTTCTCGGTTATATGTTTGCTTCCACTTGATAAAGTGGGATTATTTTCAGAAAAAAATGATGATGCAAGGATTTTGCTTTTTATAAAACGGAAAGAGTCATTGATATCCCGTCGGAGTATGGCTAAAATGCCATCAAACAGAGAGTTTTTGATTTAAGCTTGAAATTGAAATACAAATTAATGAGCTTATATAAGTGGGGATAAGAGAATGTATGGAAGTAAGAGAAATATAAACTTTTTTTTTAAAGAATTTTATAAAGTTTTTAAAGAATGCAATTTATTGAGTTATGTATGTATGTAATGATTGTCAAGAGACCTTTAAGGTAAAAGCTTAATAATTAGCATGGTAACAAAATATGATATCATGCTATGTATTTACAATACATTTTGTTAGTTTCTATTAAAAAAAAAGTGCTGAATCCAAAAATTATGGGTTTCTAACAACCTGGAGGGTTTTTTTATGTGACGTCATGAATGAAGGACTTCTGATAAAAAAATGATTTGGCACTAGAAACGCAGACCTTTTGAGTCCCCAAATAATAAATGATAGTTTTACCATAGGTGGGAGAAATATGAAGGTGGTTTATGAATGAGAAGCTCAGCTTCTCGAAACTACATTAGGGTGATTCTCCACTAAAAGCTTCTTTTCGTGGCCCCGACCAAAAATGGATCAACAAATTAAAAAAAACTTATTTATTTTGAAGTCAATAACAGCGCAAGCAACGTTTCTAGCCACTTCTAAATTTTAAATATTTGCAGATATGTAATACGAAAATAATTGTTTTTATGGTCCAAATGTCATTTCCGTCGCGTGTCTCCTCCTTGTTTCAGCGCGGAAAAATGAATTTTTTGTTTGTTTTTTAAATGCATACATTTTAATTTGACTGAGTTCCAGGATTAAGAATATGTAGTCAAATACAACTTCCCTAAAAATTAAATTTATTTATTTGAAACAGTTAACTTAAAATCTTTCAAACATGTGTCTCCATGTATTTGCTAGAATGCTTATAAATTCAAAATAACGGCCGTCAGTTTATAGGATTAAGACTAAATGAAGAAACTCATTCATACTTTCTTTGAATAATATTCAATTAAATGGGTGGGACATCAGTTTCGTGTGTTATTTTAAAGTTAGTGGTTGTATTCGTCACATGACTGGAAGAAATTCAGTCAAGTTGTAAAATCTAAACTGGGCAATATACCTAACCTAAGTCCAGACTCGGTGATAGATCTTGAGGCAAAGGTGAAATCCTTTGAGGCATCCATGAGCACTGCTTTTAAGGTCTCCTGTCCAATAAAATATAGCCGTAAAACACTACCCCCTTGGTGGAATGAAGACCTATCTAATCTAAGGAAAATGACTAGAACAATCTTTAATATCTGCCACAAACATAAGTTTTATCAACCCTATACAGACTGTCTTAAGGTTTACAAGCGAGCTCTCGCATCAGCCAAGCAACAAGGCTGGAGAGAATTCTGTCAGTCAATTGAAAATATAAACGATTCCGCAAGGCTCGGTAAAATTCTATCTAAGGAACATTGCAATCCATCATTCTTGAAAAAGCCTGATGGTTCCTGGACAGTCTCTCCACCTGAGTTTTTGGAGCTATTAATGACGACGCACTTCCCGGGCTGCGAGAACAATAGGTTAGCGACGCTGGAACATTGGGACATGTCTTCAGCTCGAGTAGAGCATATCAATACCGTTATAACAAAAGAAAAAATAGCCTGGGCAATTAATACATTCTCACCGTATAAGTCTCCAGGCCTGGACGGCATACTGCCAATTATGCTCCAGAAACTGCAAGAGATAGCAGTTCCCTGGCTGGAAACAATTTTTAAAGGATTTTTATCTCTTAACTATGTTCCCGAGTCTTGGAGACATGTAAGAGTGGGTTTTATCCCGAAAGTCGGTAGGCGGGGGCATGAATCTGCAAAGCATTTCCGTCCAATTAGTCTAATCTCTTTTGTGCTTAAAACCTTAGAGCGCATCCTCGACATCCATATTAGAGACATCCTGGATAGATGTCCACTTGAAAACTCTCAACACGCATACCTTAAAGGCAAATCCACTGAAACAGCCCTGCATGAGATAGTGCGCACTATTGAGAAAACTATAAAGAATATACTCTTGCCACTTTCTTAGTTGTTGAAGGGGCTTTCAACAACGTGCTTACTGAATCCATTCTAGAGTCTTTAGTTGATTTTGGTGTAGAAGGCAACATAAGGGAATGGATAATATCCATGCTCAGAGACTGACGGATTCAAGCTACGTTAGGTAATACAAACTCGACCAAACATGTAAGTAGAGGTACACCCCAGGGTGGGGTTCTGTCCCCTCTTCTATGGCCTTTAGTCATGAATAAAATTCTTGTTAAGTTGGAAAGATGTGGAGTAAAGGCGGTGGCATATGCTGATGATTTGGTGATATTAGTGTCAGGGAAGTTTACTCCTGTGTTAAGTGAGATCATGGAAATGGCTTTAAGGAAGTTCAGCAACTGGGCCACGAGCTGTGGACTAGGAGTGGACCAAAGCAAAACTGAACTGATGCTATTTACTACCAAGACTAAGATACACCCCTTCACTCTACCCCGACTCAACGGCCAAACACTCTCACTCTCCTCTAAAGCTAAATATTTAGGTGTTATTCTCGACCCCAAATTAAATTGGAAGTTGAACATTGATGAAAGGGTCAAGAAGGCCTGTATAGCATTCTATGCCTGTAGTAAAACTTTTGGTAAAATGTGGGGGCTTCAGTCGAAGATGATCCTGTGGACGTACACAGCCGCCATACAGATTGTATGGTGGCCTGCACTTAACAAAAAATATAACATCGATAGACTTAGGAAGGTTCAAAGAACTGATAGCATTGGCACGACAGGGGCTATAAGATTCTGCCCGACTGATGCCTTAAGTGTTTTTCTGCACCTTCTACCACTTGATTTACATTTTAAATATCTAGCTTTAAGACTTAAAGAATCAAACTCTTGGTTTGCCAAGCCCTATGGTCACAGCAATATCACATACTTGATTCCAATGGAAATGTTTTCGACTCCCACTGACTACTGCACCCCTACAATGAGTATCAGTAAGGATTTCAAAGTTAAATTTCCATCCAGGACGGATTGGAATGATAACGTCGTGACGAAAGATTTCGACACAACTATCTTTACTGATGGCTCAAAGATGGAGTGTGGCGTTGGTGCAGGAATCTTCTCTGAGTCTCTAAATGTATCTAGGTCATTTCGGCTACCTGACCTTGCTAGCGTCTTTCAAGCTGAATTGCTGGCAATCAGAGAAGCTTGCAAGTCACTAAAAGCAGATCCAAACCAAAACCGTAATGCAGCTATTATTACAGACAGTCAAGCGGCTGTTAAATCCATTAATTCAGCTACAGCATTCTCCAAACTAGTCCAGCAATGCCGGAATGATCTTGCGGGTCTGAACACTGACCTCAATGTCACTCTTATCTGGGTCCCGGGTCACAGTGGCATTGAGGGCAATGAACGGGCTGACGAGCTGGCCAGGCAAGGTTCAGCCCTTCATGGCTCACTTGCAGAGAGAGTCAACATTCCGCTTGGAGTTATGAAGGGCAACATTCTCTCAATTTATCTTACTAAAGCAAACCGTAGGTGGATCAGTTTATCAAACTGTATTATATCTAGGAAGATTTGGCTCACCTATGACAAGAACCGAACAATTGATCTAATACGCAGACCCAGGCAAGACATAGCCATGGTAGTTGCAACCTGTAGCGGACACTGGCCAATAAGAGAGCATGCAGCGAAGCTGGGCATACCTCACAATACTCACTGTCGGAGCTGTGAGGACCAGCAGGAAAAGGAAACAGTAGTTCATTTCCTCTGCAAATGCCCTGCTCTGGCCAAAGCTAGAAAACAGTCACTCGGAAGAGCATTCTTTGACGACATTAACGAACTTTCTGAAATGAAGATCAAAGACTTGATTTCTTTTCTCAACGTGACGAAATGGCTCTAGGACAAATTTCGGCTACTTCTGCATTATACCTTCCCTCGATTCCCTATGATCACAAGATAGTGGCCTAGGGTTCTGATGGGGGTTTGTGGTGCACAGCGGCCGGATGATCATCCAATCAGATCAGTGGACGCTCCAGTGCCAGCCAACGGACTGCCTAGTGGTCTAACTGTGGATGGTGCGGGTGCGGGTGCTGATCTGGTTGAGTGAGTGATCCACTTTCTGATGATTGTGCTAAAAGCTACAACAAAATCCTATTCTAAACTAAAAAAAAGGGACGATATTCTGAGGATATGCCCATATTTTCTCTCTTCAATTCCATCCACAGGTTCAAACGAGTTATGGTATCAAAGACTTCCCGTGGCCGCCATTTCTACCTACCATTCGTCACATGTTTCATCAATTTCGTCATTTCTGTAGGTGCATATAATTTAAGTAAGTGATAGTAAAAAAAAATATTTTGTAACAGTCTTGTGAAGTTATGTTGCAGTTTTTTTTTTCTTGTCTAAAATGCTAAAAATTATCGATTTTTGTCATTTCCGTCGCCTTAAGATGTGTTTTTTCTTAAAAAAAATCATGAATTTATTGCAAATCATTAAAATTTTTGTGCATGCATTTAAAACCCCTAAAGACAATTGCAGACCGTAAAACTGAGTTAGGTGGGGAAGCGAAAACGTAACAAATTATTTATCTTTACTAGTTAAATGTCATTTCCGTACCACACAAATCATTTCCGTAAATCGATTTAATTTAGATTTTAATAATTTTAAATAAATTCCTTTAATACCGTAGGTCTTTTAAAGCATCCTGAATCACACGGCCTTTGTTACAAGAAATATTTTAAAAGGAAAATTTTTGTACTGGTACATTGTCATTTCCGTATCGAAGGCGTCATTTCCGTATCAAGCCCAAAAACTCAAAAATGCTTAAAATCAAGTGCCCGCACTTTAAATCATTAATTTATTCAATAATTTATAACAAAGTAAGGGACATTTTGGGTGCTAAAAAGGAGCTTTTATCAGAGAATCACCCATTATGTTTGTCGAGGGGGGTGTCGCTTGCATACATTTTTGTTAATTCAATTTGCTTAATTCAGTAAAATCAATTGCATGACCAAATATTAATGCAAGAAATACTACAATATCCCAATATAGTAAGTAAACATTTTTGATCACTTCCAAAAAACAATCGAAATACTATCTCATCTTCGAATCCAAGTCCAAAACTGGTATTCAATGAACCACGGACTGAAAGATCTTGGTATACAAATTATCGCTTTTATTGTTCTGAATAGGCGTTCTTAAACGCTGGCAAACCCACTGTGTAAGCCTTTTTTGCGTCTATCCTACTCTACTGGTCTCTCTCTTTCCGAGTGAATGGAAAACAGCATTTGTCCAGTCTGGTACAGTCGTATCTTCTTCATATTTAAGCTCATTGACAGCATTGTCCAATGGGGAATCAAAATTTAATGCTTCAAAAACTGAATGTTATCAGTAGCGGATCCAGGGGGGTGGCTATAGGGGCTAAAGCCCCCCCCACAGCCGAATCATAAAATAATTTGAAATATAGAAAGCAATACATGACAACGTGTAGAATTTTATATTCCGTCTAAAATATTGTTAAGATATGAAATTTGATGGACAAAATAACGGCTGAACTATTTGCATACATGTTATGTAATTTTTTGTCTAAGCCCTAAGATTGGGGCTAAAGCCTGAAGCGAATTGGACAAAAACTAAGTTGGGGGCTATGAATATGGATATTTTTAATGCATCGACAATCTTTCCCTAAAAATTAAACCCAGAAAATTGGGACGATTGCGCTTTGGCGCAATAAGGTCTGAGAATATTGGACAAAAAACCTAGCCACGGGTTAAGCAACTTACTTCCTAAAAACTAACCTTATTCCAGAGAGTTTTGGGGGCTCAAGTCTAGGGACTGTCAAAGTCCGAAGTTGGGGCTAAGGCTTGAAGAGATAAGTAAAAAGAGATAAAAATGGTCAGGGCTTTACATTAACGTGTCAAATGCCCCAACTCTATATACTAAAAACAAAGCTAATTTACCGAAAGAAACGCATTTAAGGCTTAAACCATTGGAGAACAACGGGATGCCAAGTTTATTGTATGTTAAATAATTGGCTCGGCTTAAAAATTTTCGGGGCTACGTTTTCTAAATTTGAAAGGTCCAAGGCAATTGTACATACAAAACATAGACATTCTCTAGTCAAGGAGCAAAATTCCAAAAGCGTGAGTTTTCTCTGTGCGCGCTCAGAAAATCATGCAAAAGCAGATCCCTCTAGACCCTAAAGTGACGTGCAAATTTGTCGACATATTTTTTTAGCATGAATACCTATAAAGCTTATGCAGCGTATACACGAAAACTCATTCACGCTCGCAGAATTGGGCCGCGGCTTATTTCTTAGAACAGCTTTGTCTTATGTCGTAAAGTGTCAGTTTGAACAAAATAGTTTCTCTTTGATTTGGATAATTCAGGAAAAATGAGATTTTAGAGGACTAATACTGTGTCAAAGCACATATATGAGCTTTTGCCAGTACGAACACTTAAATATAATTTTTTCTGAACTAGCCAATTAAAAACAGTTTTCAAATCTTGTCAAAAATGGGAAGTTCAAAACATACCCACAGCTAATTTAAAAATATATCTACATAATAATATAATAATAATATAATAATAATATAAATAAACGAATTTGTATGCGTGGTCCAAGCATATATGACTTAAAATTATTGTGCGCCTTTGAATTTGCTTCTATCTCCGCTACAGCAATTATGAATAATTGTTATTGTTCTTTGTATTGAAAACTTTTTGAAGCGCAACAGGAGCGGTTATAAAGGCACACAAAAAACGGATATCATTAAAGGAAAAGGAAAAAAAAAATACTTGAGCCTTAAAGGTTAGACCGCACTCGCCGGAACTGCACTGCATCGGAACTACACTTCACACGAATTCGTATGAATTTGTATGAAGTTCAGTTGCCGCTTAGTGCGATATAGCTCCTTAAATTTCATAAAAAATAATGTTTTGCCGCGTTGTCGTGAAGTTTAGTTCGACTGAAGTTGAGTACGGTCTTGCATTAAACCTAAACTGATCTCTATTATTTGTTATAAATTATAAAATTTATCTTGGGACAAGCTAATTTTATTACTTAAGGTCTTAAAATGGATCTCCAAACTGCAAGCCCCCCCCACAGCCTAGATCCTAGATCCGCTACTGAATGTTATGTATAGTACGTATACTGTCATTAAAACGGAGTCTAGAAAATTGTTCTTTCCATATCCTGAGCACTGATTGATGATGCCATGTTACAAATTTGATCTCAGAACAGGCCTACGTTATGGCCTTTGTAGCCTTAATTTCAGCCATTTCACCCATCTAAAAAAAAATTTCGAACATAACCGTTGCCTCTCTTACAATTTGCCTGTAGAGTTCTGTAACGACTTTCTCATGCTCTCTGATTCTACTCCGTACCATTCCATTGGCCGGGCGGCCTCGATCTTAGTTGCATGACTCAGCTGGCACTTTTTTATCGAACCAGGGGTTTTGTTGTGGTCACACTTTTGATAGCTTGTTGTCAGTACTTTAACAAGGCGCGAACGCTGGGGGGGTTTAGTTCAACCGCCCCCCCCCAAAATGTATGAATTTAACTTCCTCGACATACAATTTCACTCTTAATTTTTGAGTTTTCAGTTTAAACCCCCCCCCCCCCCCCCGAAATTTTTTCCTGCGTTCGCGCCTGACTTCAACAGATCTTCTTCACATTATGCTAGAGGTGAACTTGCTTTGCGATTAAGGCTCATTTGCTGAAATGAAACTTAAATATTTAAGTTCAACATAACGATTAACGATTTTTATTGAACAAAATTACTATTTACAATTAGCTTAGCGCTAGTTATTTTGAAGTATACATTGATTATTTTAATATGATGGCAGAAAAGAGGGCCTAACTTTTAACAATGTGTTTTTTATTTGTTTAATTTACATTTAATTGCCATTATATTTGGTTTTTAATCTTAAACTATTGTCGGCTTCACGTCTCGGATTGTTCAGTTCCGGTTGTCATTGGGGTGATGGGTAGGTGAGGCTATCAGCCACGGTAGTAAGCTAATCCTGGGTAAGCGTAGAAGGATGTTCTCTTCGTCGTTAGTTGTTATTAGATCCTTGTCTAGTAGTTCCATTGCTTCAAAGCACCACTCGATGGTCAGATGTCTTTAAGACTCTCTTAACTAACGAGTCTTAAACGTACCTGTCTCTGCTATTGTTGGACGTCAACGTTAGTCAAAGCACAATATCGGAGAAACGCCATCACGATGAATCAGTCATAACATCCAGTGCCACACAGATCATGGTCTTTAGACAAACCTACAAGTTTGTTGCAGTAGTGTTACAACTTGACTAACTTCTACAGGCGTGGTATCCATTTTATTTCTAAGATAAGGAGGCCAAATAGGTCAAGATATGTTGCAATTCACTTTGAACGAAACACTCAAAACCAAAGACCAACAATGGGCGTATTTATTGCGCATCTATGTTTCAAACTCTTGCCTTGTTTAACAAGTATAATTTGTTATTTTTTTTATTATGACGGATAACGCGAAAACTATTCAATGTATTTTTATGATTTTTACTTGATTTTAAGTTTTAAATTCAAGTTTTAAAACGAGTCCATTAACAATTAATTATTGATATTGTGTCTATCGCGATTTTTGTTTTTAAAAGGCGAACTTGAGTGATGCCATTTTTTTGCTCGCAAGTGCATACAAAAACTCCTACATCATAAATGTCACTGGTTAACAAAAAAACACTGCGTGCAACATGGAAACTTTTTTCTTGTTATGTTTAGGACAAGGATAAGGATAACAAAAATAAAATTAAAATGCTTCAAATAGGAATACTTTTATTGTAATTATATCTTATTATTAAACGAGTTAAAATTGTTTATAATATACAGTCGAAAATTTAAAAATGCATAACTTTTGTTTGGGAAATCTGTTGATGTTGAGTAGTGGTTCTAATAATAGCACATGAACTACGGTACACTTTGAGTAATGTCTAAAAATATAAGCTTGAGAATATAAGTAGGGCAAAAATAAACATTATTTTAACACTTATTTCGTCTGGCAATAGAATTAAGAACAGAAACTAAAGGTTCATAACATTAAAATCTTTGAAATTTGAATATGTTAATGATGTGGATATATTGTACGCAAACCTTAATTCCTTATAATTTCAGACAAAATCCCTTGCATATTTTCCCGTAAGGCATGGAATCTTGATAGTGGTGTACTCTATCAGATTTCCTCATTATTTAGAACATTCTGGTCAAAATGTTTTTTTTTTTTTACTTTAACCATCCCTCTTGATGTCTCCCCACAAGTTCTCGATAGAATTTAGGTCCGAGCTTTGGGCGGTTTAATCTAAAAAATGACTTCTTGAATATGCAAACATCTTCTTAGCAATCCGTTGAGGACTTTTTGGATCATTATCGTCCTTAAAACAAATTTTATGGGCATGATTTCAAATGAATAAGACTCCATAACATGTTCCCCAATATCTTTATAAACTTTCTGGTCAATTCGAGCATTTTTTTCTATTTATACGAGCATACTATGCAAAGTCAATGCACCCCAAATTAAATTAAGTTTTATCCTGTACTCTGTACCGTCTTAAGAGTGTTTTTTGATTCAATTTCTTGTTCTGAGGATATCTAATTTTGTAGGTCAAAAGGAAATTTGATGTTAGAAGCCCTTAGAACAAGAAATTGAATCAAAAATACACTCTTAAGACGGTACAGAGTACAGGACAAAACTTAATTTAATTTGGAGTGCATTGACTTAGCATAGTATGGTCGATAAGTAAGAAAAAAATGCTCAAATTGACCAGAAAGTTTATAAAGACATTGAGGATCATGTTATGGAGTTTTATTCATTTGAAATCATGCCCATAAAATTTGTTTTAAGGACGATAATGATCCAAAAAGTCCTCAACGGGTTGCTAAGAAGATGTTTGCGTATTCAAGAAGTCATTTTTTAGATTAGACGGTCCAAAGCTCGGGCCTAAATTTTATCGAGGACTTGAGGGGAGACATCAAGGGATGGTTAAATTAAAAAAAAAAAAACAGTTTGGTCAGAATGTTCTCAATATTTAGGAAACCTGATAGAGTACACCACAATCAAGATTCCATGCCTTACGCGAAAATATGCAAGGAATTTTGTCTGAAATTATAAAGAATTAAGGGTTTCCTACAATAAATTCACATTAACATATTGAAATTTCAAAGATTTTTAATGTTATGACAACCTTTTGTTTCCGTTCTTAATTATATTGCCAGACGAAATAAGAGTTAAATTTTTTCCTACCAATATCCTCATGCTTATATTTTTTTAACACTACTCAAAGTGTACCGTAGTTCATGGGCTATTATTAAAACCACTACTCAACCTCAACAGATTTCTCAAACAATAGTTATGCATTTTAAAATTTTACAAAAATATTGTTCTTAATTAGGCCGCCACGACTGTATATATATATATTAGGTTTCAGGGAAATGGCTCCTAATATTTTGGATGAAATTTTCACAGTTTGTTCTAATTAACGAGAAATTTTTGTTTTTAATAAAATCCGCCCAGTACCACGCCCCCTTTCAATTTTTATTTGATTCATGGAATTCACGGAAATGGCTGGTTTTCTCGTAAACCACTGAAACGTTTCGAATGAAATTTTCAGAGTCTATTAATATGGGCAAGATGAAAAGTCAAAAATTATTTTAGTGATATCCACCCACAACCACGCCCAGTTCTCACGCTTTTCGGTTTCGCGGAAACGGCTCTTAACGATTTTGATAAAAATTTCATAGTCTGTTCTTTTAAGCAAAACAAAAATTGTGAATTTTTTTTTATTAACATCCGCCCTTTACCACGCCCACTTTTCTCGTTTGTTTGGTTTCTCTGAAACGGCTCCTACGATTTGGATCAAATTTGTACAGTTTGTTCTTATAAATGACAAACCAAAAAAAATAATGAAAGTAGAATCCGCCCACTGCCACACCCCCTTTTCGTATTTATTTGCTTCTTGGAATTCACGGAAATGGCTGGTTTTCTAGAAAACGACCGAAAGGATTTAGAGGAAATTTTCAGTCCGTTTATACGGTTAGGGCGAAAAATTGAAAAATAGTCTTAGTGAAATCTGCCCACTACCACACTCACTTTTCACGCTCTTCTTTTTCTAGGAAGTGCTCCAAGTGATGCAATTTTCAGAGTCTGTGTATATGAGCAAGAAAAGAAATCGAAGTATATTTTCAGTTAAATCCGCCTACTGCCATACCCAAGTTATACACTTTATTGTTTCTCGGAAACTTTTCCAACGTTTTTGAACAAATTTTCACAATTTGTTGTTATACGCAAAATTTGAAAGTTCTTAGACTAAAATTCGCCCACTGCCACGCCCAATTTAATCATTTTTCGGTTTCCCGGAAGTCATGATAAAATGATGAGGTTTTTTTTGTAATAAACAATCAAAACATTTTGAAAGTATTTTGAGTAACATTCATCTACTCCCACATCCACATCAACTTTTCACGCTTTATTGTTTCTCGGAATTGGCTTAAACGATTTTAATGAATTTTTCACAGTTTTTTTCTTATGAGAAGAACAAAAATTGAAAGTTTTTAATCATCCGCTCATTGACACGACCAATTTTACTACTTTTTTTAAACTATAATTCTAGCCTAATGCAATACAGTAGAACATTCAATGTTTATTTGACAGAGCAAAAGCTATGTACATATGGTATCACACGAAAACCCCATTAACAAATTAATTTCGTGACAAAAAAATCGAGTTTTTAATCAAAACTATAACATCACCATGTTGGAGAAGTCCAAACAAGTGATTTTCGCGACCAGACATCCGTCGGTCTCTGGGTCGTCAGTGTGTCCTGATGTACCCTTTGTTGGCAATTAGCCGCGGTGATATGCTGACCCTGTGTCAGCGTAGAACGAAACTCCTGGCTCGTTGTCCGTAATGATGTTGTCAACCAGGATTTCCATCGTACTATCTCTATATCTCTGCTCGGGGTGTCGCTGCTGGGTGGCCATTCTTCTCATCAGTTGATTTGGGTGCCTGTTAGTGAGTTCTACAAGCTTCTTTGCTTGTAGCAGTAGGTACCTGTCCAGGGGGATGATGTTAGCTTCTGTGTAATGATGCTCGTTGCTGTGATGTCTCATTCGCTGCCGATCAAAATGTAGTCCCGTACAAATCCTTAGTAACTTTCTTTCGAACATCTGAAGTTCCTTCATGTCCGTCTTCGAGATGGAGAACCAGACAGGGAAGGAATAGCTGATTACAGGCCGCAGGAGCCGCTTGTACATAAGTATCTTCGTCTTCTAGCTTAGTCCGTTTCTGCATCTCATCAGTGGAGTCGGTGAAATGCTCAGTTGGCTTTTTTGAGGACGTTTCGTGAGTGCGGGTTGAACCTTAACAACTCGTTGAAGTGGATGCCTAGGTACTTCACGTTCTTTTGGGCTGCTATTGTAGATCCGTCCAGAAGTTTCAGAACCAGACTTCTGCACTTGGCAGCGCTGCAACTACCTCTACTTGGTCTCCTGAAACACACAAGCTCCGATTTGGATGTGTTTATCCGGATGGCCCATTTCTTGTAGAAGGCGTAGAGTCTATTGACGTGGTGCTCAACTTTTCGTAAAGCTACCAGAGGAGACATCGAGGTGGCATACGTAAGGGAGTCATCAGCATACAGGAGATTGTGGCATCCATATGGCAATAGTTGGTCAGATGTCATCAGGCTGTAGAGGAAGGGGCCTAGCTCCGAACCTTGGGCAACTTCGGCTTTGATGTTCTTCACTTGTGATTTGCAGTTGTCCATTTGTACATAGAATTTTCTGGAAGAAAGAAAAGAAAAAATAATTTTTATTAAAGACGGAGGTAAATGTAATACGCGAAGCTTATGGATAAGGGCTTCAATCCATACGCTGTCGAATGCTTTCTCGACATCCAGAAAGCATCCAACGGTGACACGATGGTTGTTGAGCCCTATAGTGATGTCATGCTGGAACTTCAGGAGCGGATGCAAAGTGGAGTGCTTTTCCCTAAAGCCAAACTGCATGTCCGGGATGATGGCGTTTTTGCTGCAAAACCTCTTTAGTCTCCGAAGTAATTTTTCTTCCAGTATTTACTTATGTTGTTCAGAAGCAAGATTGGCCTGTAATTGGACACACGATTGTTAATGCCTTTCTTCGGGATGGCCACGATCTAAGCTGTTTTCCACGTTTGGGGGAAGTAGCAGTTATTGATGCAGTTGTCCATGATGATGAAGTGAGTGGTTATCAAAGCTCCACTATATAAGAAATGCGACTCAAGCTTCGATTTCATCGAGTTTCAAATCGCTGCTCAAATCATTTATCAGAGCTTAAACATAAAATATTTAATTTATTTATGGAAAATGAATGGAAATGCTTTTTATGTTCGGGACTTAACGTAAAGGTTAGAAATAATAATAAAGAAATATATAAATCTGCCGGAAAAGCTGAGCGAAGCTCGGTCTCCCAGGTACTTTTATTATATTTAAGAAATAATAGGTCTTTATTAAAAAAAAAATAGTTATTACGTTATAATGCATCATTAATATAAAAGAAGATTTATGATTTTCATCTATATTTTGCATCAGGGACGTCTCGTTGTAATGTCCAACAGTAATCCGCTGGCATACGTGGACTCCACTTGCCCAGATATCGTTTTTCCATGGTAGAAATGTCTTGGTGGAATCTTTCACCGTGTTCATCGCTGACGAAGTGTGAATGAAGAAAGTGTATTTTCAGAGAAATATTACAACCCAAAGAATTATAAGTAGATAACAACTCCGCAATAGTAATTTTATAGTCACTTGATCGGTGATTTCCTAGAAAATTTGATGTTACTTTCATGAAAGATTCCCAAGCTGATTTTTCCAAATCGCTAAGCTTTTTTTCTTTAAACGTATCATTTTTCATCAATTGCATAGTTTGAGGGCAAACATTAATGCCCTCTTAAATTTTGGCCTTACTCAGCTTAGTAAATTTTTCTTTCAAATACAAAAAGCCGTTACCACTCCTAAGTTTTAGTAGTCTAAGTTTTATGTGTAAAGGTGGTACAAATATTTTATCAGACTGTACCAATGGTGGATTTTTAATATTTTATTGTCCTGGGGCCTAACTATCTAACTCGATTCTACAATAAGAATGTTCGAATTCGTAAAATCTCAATTGGCTAATTCTATAGCATGCACTTTAAAAGTTAAATAAAATAGCACATGTTGGAGATTTTGTGACAAAGAGTCGGAAGTACCAACATTTCATCCTTCTTCCATGCATAATGCCGCTTCAAATAAGCATTGAAAATAACTTTCGAATGGATTCGAAAGTAGAGTAAAGTTACGTAGTAGGGCCCCTGGAATAAGAGATTGCCGTTTGGGTCAGTCTTTCTTTACATTATGTCTTTTTGGGTCTCTGCTGTCCCACTCACAAATAAAACAACAGTTTTTTGTGTACCCTAGTTGAAATCCTTAAATAAGGGAAATCACCTTCAAATCTTCACAATTTTTCCAGTTGTGTTCGTTATATTGAATTTTTTCTAAGATAAATTTAATAGTTTCATAATACTCTTTTATGTAAAAAGCCTCACCTATTGGTAAAGAGGGAAGTTTGTTACCGATATGCAAAAGAACAGCCTTCAAACTTACTTCCGAACCATCGTTAAATAAACGTCACTGCCTTATATTCTATTTCCAATACAGTCATTACTTCATACATTATTACAAAATACCAGCTGATCGTCTTGTGAATCGTCTTTCATATCTGTTAGACAAAAATAACAATCAGATGAGTGGTTCGTTGATTCTGTCCAAATCATAGGGATTGCTAAAGGCATAGATTGAGATCTTTTTGCCCATCCAGTTAGAAGACACACACAATCACACATGTCTTGTTGTCCGATGGCAAAGCCAAAATACTGCTCATATAACTTAGTTACTAATGGTGTCAAATACCTTCGCTGAGTTTTAAGACTGATATTGCCACAAATGTAACAAAACATGTCAAGATCAATTTACACTTTCTTGACATTATTTAAGAATCACTTAACTCACAAAACAGACAAAAATATACAGTTGACTTCAAATTTATAAATTCCCAGAATTTGAAAGTAAACCAAAAACGGGACCTAATGGAATCAAAATAAATGTGTTGATAAAATGAGGGCAGGGAGGTTATTCAAAAGTAGTATGCACTTTTTTTGTTACAAAATTTTGTTGACCAGTGAAACAAAACCTTACCTTACTATTTTAGTACCATAACCACATAATAAAATTAATATTTGATATTAATTCCATTCAAGTTTCAAGATATTTAATTTTGTCCTCATTCCTATCAATTATAAAATGCATACAAAATCTAGAGGCCAAACATTGAAAGGTTCATTTATCTTTGGTTTCCATTAACAAAATTCTTGAGATGTAATTCAATTAAAATTCTTTAAATGATTTGCCCTACTTTCAATTCCTTGTATACTTCTTTTCCTATTTAATATTGTTTCATTTTCCATTATATTCAAGATAATCTTATGGGAGCATAAGAATGTTGGGTTTTTCTAGCTGCAGAATATTCTCAACCATCAGTGCTATGTCCGCATTTTAAAATAAATGAAAAAAAAAAATGAAAACAGTAGTTAACAAAGAACAAAAGTAATAGTATATAGGTATGTATAGTTCTTCTACCCTTGTGTTGAGAAAACTATTTTATTTCTCTAGTGTAAAATAGCTAACTTCTCCCTGTGCTATTTGCTGTGCTGATGCTTCATCGTCCTCCTAAAATTTTGCTTACACACAGCAACCGTCAGAGATGCTTATCAATTAAGGACTACTATTTTTTTCTTTTTTTTTCGTCCAGCTTAATTTTTTGCCCTAGATAAAATTGCTGTTGGATAAACATACTTACAGTTGGGGCAAAACATTGGGAAAACAACAGCCAGACGAGAAATGGATGAAATGAAAAATGAGCACAAAACTCTAAACTCTAAACAAAATTCTGTATTCCATTTTCACTCCCAAGTCCCAACCATCACCTCCCCCATCAGCGCCAGCCCAGCCAGGAGCTATATAGTAGGTACAACAACAAAACCTCCATCGCCGCTCAAGGAATATTAGAGATGAAAACTTATCGTGCCTTCAAAGGCACGTAGGCAATTCTTTTGCCTTTGTTTATTTGTATATCTTTTATTCTATCTGTTCTGGTGGTTATGCTCACAGGACAGAAGACAGAAAATTCTTTTGGGACTTGGCCAAAAAATGCAAGATACTGAGGCAACATTTGGCTGCATAGAGCATAGCGAATATGTATCATAGCAGCTGAGTGGGAGATTGCTGATGCTTGCCCGGTCATAGCCTATGTTGGCGATGTCGATAGCGGTGGGTGATGTGATGATTCTGAAACAGTCAAGTTCTGGTTTTGTTGCCTTGAAAAGTGTTTCACATTTCTTGAAAAAGAGGACATTGATCACCCTTATACATAGTTGGACGACAAAGCATTAAAAGTTTCTGAGCCACTATAGGTGACAACTTTTGAAGGGGGTTTGCATATACATATGTATATGTTTAGTAATGTACATTTAGATATAAATATATAAGATTTAAAAGAAGAAGGTAGGTATAGGTATAGGTATAGAGACGATTGTAGGTATTTTTTTTTTTTCATTCATCAGATTAGATAGGATTGTATTTTTAACTACTCTAGGGATTACTTACTACTTTACTTAGGTCCTCGGACCTATTACGTCCGTGATGTTTCCCTTACGGGACATAGGGCCTCCACTTACGCGCCATCGTGTACGATTTCTTGAAATATATTTCAACTCTCTCCAACTTTTCCCCAGTCGTGCCGATTCCTGTTCGACCGTTCTTCGCCATGTACTTCTAGGCCGGCCACTTGTCTTCCCTCCTGTGTGAGCGGGTTCCATTGCATTGCTTGAGATGCAATGCACCGATCACCTTTTCGAAGCGTATGGCCAATCCACTGCCACTTTCTTCCTTGTACAATGGAGTCTATGGGCTCCTGACCCGTTCTCTCATGAAGTTCGGTATTGGAGATACGGTTGGGCCAGAAAATCCTCAAGATGTTTCGTAGATATCTATTAACGAAGGTTTGCAGCTTTCTAGTGACAGTGTCGTGACTTTCCAAGTGCTGCATCCGTAAAACAGAACGGATTCAACATTAGAGCAGAACAGACGTAGCTTGGTCTTTAAGCTAAAAGAGTTGTTTCTCCATATTTTGGACAGCATTCCGAACGCAGCCTTTGCTTTTCTGATTCGGCCGTTTACGTCCAGTTCAGTTCCGCCACCCGTAGAGACAATACTCCCAAGATATTGGAAATCCTCTACCATCTCTACCGGTTGTCCAGAAATATTTACTTGGATTGATGAGGAAGTTCCGAGGCTGATCCTTTTAGTTTTTGCCTAGTTGATCTTAAGCCCTACGATTTCTGCTTCTCTCTCCACCCTTGTTGTCATTTGATGGAGATCCATGATCCTATGAGAGAGCAAGCGTCGTCCGCGTAGTCCAGATGTTTAGGTGAGATTGCAGAGTCCACTGAATTCCTCCATTTCCATTTGACAAAGCTGCGTGCAGTACGTCACTTATCACCAACAGGAACAGTATTGGTGACAGTATACCACTTTGGATTTCAAACTCCTCGGACAGCCTACCTTTGTGCAAAACGTGACACTTGAACCCATCATATGTAGCCGTGATAATAGCAATCAATTTATCTGGGATGCCCCTCCTGCGCAAACCAAGCCAAACAAATTCTCTTTTGACACTGTCGAACGCCTTCTCAAAATCGATGAACAGCAGGTGAAGTGGTGATCGATATTCAACGCACTGTTCGATGATGATCCGCAAGGTGTTGATGTGATCCACACAGAAAGATCCAGTGCGGAAACCTGCTTGTTCGGCGTCGGGTGTGTCTTCGAGGTGGTCTTTAATTCGGTCCAATGCTATCCTTGCTATTATCTTGGTTACTGCAGGCAGAACGCATATTCCTCTCCAGTTTTCGCACTGTGTGAGAACTTCTTTCTTTGGGAGCTTGACAATCATTCCTTTTTTCCACTCTTCAGGAAAGCTCTCTGTTTCCCAAGTTCTTAATAAGTGGGTGCAGTGGCTCGCTCGATGTTGCTCCTAAGAGCTCTGCAGGAATACCGTCAAGTCCAACCGCTTTGTTGTTCTCTAGTGCTTTGATGGCGGTGATAATTTCTTCTTTGCTGGGGGTACGGTGCGTATTCGGGAAATTGTTACTTCGGGTAGCTCAGTGGGAATAGGGTTCACTTCACTGGCGAAAACGGGGTTTAAAACCGCAGAAAAGTGTCCCCTCCACCTTATGAGCTGATCCTCATCCGAAATTAGCAGGGATCCGTTTGTGTCTTTAACCAGGTGTTGTTAAGAGCTCTGGACACCAGTGAGCTCTTTGGTAGTTCTGTAGACGGTCCTACTGTCACACCTACTAGGGGTTCTTCTGCTTTTGTAGCCAATGCGTTGATGTAGTTACGCTTATCACGTCGCACACTACGGTGAACTTCCCTCATCTTCATGCGGTACGTAGACTCAAGCTCGTTTCTCCCTACTGCTGGGGTAGCTGCGATGCGAGCTTTAAGGTGTTTCCTTTCTTCGATCCTTGCCCAAGTTTCGTCGGAAAGCCAAGCACTATTTATTCCTTGCGCCTGGCCGACTATACTTTCAGCACCGGATATGAACACATTTTTCACAGCACACCAATGATTTTCGATGGATGTGGTTTCCGTGCTGCTGATTGCGTTCAATCCTTGTGAAAGGTGGTCCCCTAGTTTTTGGTGCACTGCGGGATCCTTTAGTCTATCTGTTTTAAACTTGGGCATTCGAGTGTTTCCATGGGATCTCCGAACTGCAGCTGTACACAATCTTACGGTAGCAACCATCAGATGGTGGTCCCGGGCCATTCCCATGTCAGCACCTCTTCTATTACGGACGTCCTGGAGACTGCTCCTAAAACGCCGGCTGATCGCGAAGTGGTCAATTTGGTTGGAAGTTGCTTGTCTGTCAGTCGACACCCAACTGACTTTGTGGCACGTCTTATGCTCGAACATGGTCCCTCCAATAACAAGGCCGTTGGCGTTGCAGAAATCGACAAATCGTTCGCCATTGTCGTTTCGGTTAGCAACACCATGTTTTCCCATGACATGCCTTAGCCCAGTGTTGTCATCGCCAACCTTGGCATTTAAGTCTCCCATCACCATAATTATATCACCTCGTGGAACGCTATCATAAGCAGCACTCAGCCGGTTATAAAAGGCCTGCTCCCCCTCGTCAGAAGAGAGCAAAGTTGGCGCGTAACACTGTATGATGGTGTCGCGACGTACTCTAGTCCGGAACCTGGCTTTCACGATCCTGTCACCTAAAGGCTCCCAGGAAATTAAGCTTTTGAGAGCTGTTTTGGAAAGCAGCAATCCAACGCCAGATTCCCGAGCCCTTCCAGGTGTTTTTCCGGAATGGAATAGTACAGTGTTACGGGTTGGTGACTTAAACTTACCCGAGCCCAGCCATCTAACTTCACTTATCCCTAAGATGTCCATCCTATACCGCATGAATTCCTTCTCAAGTTGCAGAAATCTGGCATTCTGAGGACCTTCTTTTCCAACGTCAAGAAGCGTCTTCACATTCCAGAAACCAATCTTTGTCCGGGTACAATAGCCAAAAGTCGTCAACGAGATATCATTAATTATCCGAGGCGTAGTGTTGGTTTCGGTAGCGGGTTGATTTCATTTACGGAGAATGCTAACCTCCGTAACCTATCCTAGAAAGCTGATTGTTGCGCTACTGGCCCAGACCAAGTTCTGAGCAATCAATAGTTTCCCGATCAGGCACGATGCAGGTCGCCCTCTCTAGGGATTGGTAGTTGATTAAAGAAAAAATTAAATGTTTAAACTATTATTTTTATTTTGAAATTGCAGGTAAATTCGTCCCAATAGACTCTATAAACAATATGCAAGTACAAAAATTAAGTTAACAATACTAAGAGATTAAATTATTAAATTGGGTTTTTTGTGTGATAACACACTCGCAGTTACGCTGCATAGCTTTCATTCTGCTTCAGCTAAGAGATTCAGTAAGCCGGATAAAAATAAAATACACGATTGGATCGCAAGAACTTGCACTTATGTTCAAGTGGTTTGTGTAAAACTTCAAAAATAAGAGGACCTGGCCTATATTATTATCTAAGAACATGTAAATATATTGAATAAAATAAATAATCCAAAAGCATGAAATTAATTTTGAACTCCTTATAGGAGTTTAATCTATATAATCCAGTCAAGAAGGAAAGAAGCTGCTTTCACTTCAAATAAATTTCAAATGTCTAGTCTATATAGTTAGGGCGTTAAGGCCATATTTTAGGTCAAACCTTGCACTTCATTCTGACGGGATGAGCTTTAGTACACTAATAGTCCACATCCTAAGTTTACTTTAAAGAAGTGTTTCCATGGTGGCAACACTGGCAGACCGGAGATATAAGGCTTGCCCTATTAATCGGGAACCAGACATCCATTGATGTCGTGGAATGTCTCGTTGGATTTAGAATACTTGAAGTCATAGAAATATGTTAATTTGTTGGCCCCTCCCCCACTCTTGTATGCTGGCGGAGCAAAATACCCTCAGCGGATAAGGGTTTTTTATTTATCAGAAAATAATGGTAATGAAATTAATAATCAAAAATTTTTAAGGTGAGTGTCGACGATAATTTCATAGTCTACAGCATATCTATTTTTATCCATGTATTAGTTTTTTGTATAATCGCTTTCAAAATGGGAGGAGGGGAAGGTGGAAGTATATCAAACCGCTTTATATTTGTCTTGGTATAATCTAAGCATATGGCACATGACCTCAGGGTAATTTTGAATGCCCAATCTTATGCAATCAAAATAATTTCAATATAATTTCTCTTGTAAGAGTTACAACATTTTCATAAAATGATGACTAAATTTTCAGTGAAACGAGCATAACATTAACAAATTTCAATGGTATGGTGATGAAACTTGACACACATGTCTCATTTGTCGTAAGAAATAAGACCCAAAAGAGTCCATAAAATGATCGTTCGTAAGACCCTTTCGTTTTCAAGCTCTAGGTGTTTGGAAATGCTTTTCGTTTAAACTACTTGCAGAAATAGTGGGCTTTTATTTTCGATAGAATACAAAATTAAATTGACATTTTGCAATTAATTTGAGTTTTAAGTCCGAATTGAATTTGTAAACATTTTAAATGTAAGAACCTATATGTAAAGGGTTTTTCAACAGGGACATTAGAGCAAACGACGCCATATTTCTTGCGAGTCGAAATTATTAAAATGAGTCATCATTGCATCCCGACAAAAATTATGGTTTGGTGTGGTTTATGGGCCGGCGGCGTCATTGGTTCGTACTTCTTCCGTGATGATCAAGACCGGCATGTTACTGTGAATGGGGATCGATACCGTTCAATGATAACCAAATATTTTTGGCCCCAATTGGATGATATGGACTTGGAGGGCATGTGGTTCCAACAGGACGACGCCACAAGCCACACAGCGAATGTCACAATCAATTTATTGGAAACCAAGTTTGGAGAACGTGTTATCTTACGAAATGGTCTAGTTGCTTGGACGCCTCGGTCGTGCGATTTGACGCCGTTAGACTATTTCCTGTGGGGCTACGTCAAGTCTATGGTCTATGCCAACAAGCCAGCGACGATTGATGAACTTCGTACGAATATCGAACGTGAAATTGCAGTAGTATCGGCCGATTTACGCTTGAAAACCGTCGAAAATTGGATTCAGCGTCTGGACTTCTGCAAGCGTGTCCGTGGTGGCCATGCAAAAGAAACCGAGTTTCATACATAATGGCATCGAACGTACTTTCACAGGAATAAAAAAACTTTTGTAGCGCTCTTATTGAAAAACCCGATATGTACAATGCACAGTACACATATCTAAGGTGCAATCAAGTGCAGCTTGTCAAATTTCAAGATGGCTGTCCCTTGTGTAAGTACACAATAAGACTGCTTTCACACAAGGAAACTGAGTTGCCGGCAACTGGGAGTTTGTAGTGTCTCGCCAACAAACTAGCTATTTTTTAATTAATTTTGACAACATGCGCAGGACCGCAAAAAATGCAAACGATAGTGTAATACAAGATACATAATTACAGGTAATATCACTAGCGTGATCGTGTCAAAATCAATAGTTAAAAAAATTAAATTTCAAACAATCACCAAAAATTAGTTTTTGTCTACTGAGTACTTAACAAAAGGGCCGCCATCTTGAAATTTGAGAAGCTGCGCCTGATAATACCTTATCAGCGAAATTAATTTACACCTGTTTTTATGGGAGCAGCTCTACGTGTCGACTTTAATTGTCTACATTTCAACGTAGACAATCGGTCGACAATTTCAACAATGTAAACAATGTAGACAATGTGTCGACGATGTGTCGACAATGTGTCAACAATGTAAACAATAACTAAAATGTCACAAATAAAATCATATTTTAAAAGTCTGGCTCCAACCGATAGGCACGTGGTTGGATAATTTATAACAAGGGAATTCATGGAACGCGATAATATTCCGCTTTGCAGAAAATTATAACTTTCCGTAAGATGTTTACATGAACAACCCTTTTAATGAATACTTGCGTAAACGTAGGAAATATTCAAATTAAACGACACAAATGACTTATCACAGTTTATCATGTTTAATTCTGCACTTTCCGCAACAAATACATGAGATAAAATTATCTGTTTTGCTGAATATTTTTCCCATACAAATGTTGACAACTCATTTCTACCGAGACAAAATTATTTGGTTTTCCAGGTTTATCTGTGTTTTACGCCGTCGGCGTCGCGTCGTCGTGCGTCGCATGAATAGCCCTATTATTGGTTGGAAATAAAACTAGGAATTGTTTCCTTCTTCCAACTAATGCTTTTTAAAATCACATACATATACACTGAGGGAAAAAATGCTTTCTAAAGTTAAATACGAGCCTATTTGATCTAAAGTTTTTTAAATGAAGTGGAGCATTTTCTTTTTTTCGTTGAAACAATCTTAATTTCAATATGCGACATAATTATAAGAGATTCAACCTAGTTTCAAAGTAAAACGTTTTTATTTATACATCGAAATCAACTTTTGTGCATATATAGCGTGAAAAGGGACGAATTATACAGAGCCATGTCGAGTCTCGGTATCCCTGCCAAACTCGTCCGCCTGTGCAGGATGACGATGGAGAAATCTCGCTGCTCCGTTAAAATTGGTTAAAACACCAGCGGTACAATCTATCAAAAGTCCGTTCAATTGCTTGCATATGCGGATGACATAGACATTGTCGGCAGAACGAAGCGAGCTGTGGCAGGGGCATTTGCGAGCATTCAATCGGAGGCGGCTAGAATGGGATTGGCGGTTAATGAGGACAAGACGAAGTATATGCTGTCATCGAGAGAGGAATCTCAACATTGTCGACTCGGGCAAAATATCACGATGGACAGATATAACTTCGAAGTTGTCAATGACTTTGTCTACCTGGGCTCCACTATTACATCGCAGAATGACATCAGTGCAGAGATCATGCGAAGAATTACTCTTGCCAACCGCTGTTTCTTCTTTCTAAGAAGGCATTTAAGTAGTAAGGCCCTCTCTCAGAGAACCAAGGAGACTTTATACAAGACCCTAATCATCCCGGTCCTGCTTTATGGGTCAGACGCATGGACACTGAAAGATTCGGATAAAAATCTGCTAGGGTGCTTTGAGAGGAAGATTCTTCGTGTGATTTTCGGTCCGGTGTGTATCGAAGGAGTATGGAGGAGAAGATTCAACGACGAGCTATACGGGCTATACAGCGACGTTGACCTGGTGAAAAAGCTGAAAATACAGCGGCTGAGATGGCTGGGGCACGTGGAGCATATGGACAGCAACGCACCTGCCCGACGAGTCTTCGAATCCAACCCCGATGGGGTACGCAGCTGAGGAAGAACCCGTAACAGGTGGCGCAATCAAGTGAATGACGACATCAAAGCACTCGGTGTGCGCAACTGGAAGCGGCTAGCTAGGGATAGAGCTGGCTTGAGGGGCTTGTTAGTTGAGGCCGAAGCCCATCCTGGGCTGTGAGCGCCATCAAAAGTAAGTAAGTAAGATATGATTTGAAGTTCATATGGTATAAAAGTAAAAAATGAAAACTGGAGATTTTCCATTCAGGAGGAGTGGCACCTATCCCAGATTTTTGTATCAATTATATGGGTTAGTTACTTTGACGTTGAATGATGACCTTTTATGACTTTAGAGGTGTTCGTGTTCATAGTGCACCGAATAAAAACAATGGGGCATTTTCATAGTCGCAGATATACCCAGGTTTAACTAAACTACATTTCAAGACAATTTTGGCTCAATGAATACGGACCGAAACTAATTACAAATTGTTAGTTTTATATTTGTGTAAGATAATTAACTTGGTATAGTACACAAACAGCTTCGAATATTTTGAATGTTAAACTTAAAAAAATAGAATCAACGTTCGAAAATTCAACTAAACCTTTGTTTTACTTAGACACAGCTCTAAAATGCGTATGAATACGCCCCAATAAAAAAAACGAGTGAAATCGGATAAAAAAAAGAAAACCACTTCAAATTATGTGAGAAATTTGTTAGTTAATGATTGGATTACTGCAACAAAATTTCAAGGTTTACTGGCATGTGGAATTTGTTCATTTTATTACTTAATTCCTAAAAATTTAGAAGAATTTTAAAACTTGACTTGATTCAGTGCATCTACCAAGTGAGTAGGTTATCATAACAAATTTCTCCCAAAGTTCTTTGATATATCTAATTAAAATATTTGAAACTAAAACCTTTAAAAACATAGATAGATGCGTTTAGGTTTAGATCTAATGATTTTTCACTGATTTCTTGTTGTTACACACATAATTTTGTATTATAGAAGAACTTAGTTCTTTTTTTAACATTTTTGTTTATGGTTTGATAAATGTTGGTAGGAAAAATTATGAATTATAATGGTTTTACGAATTGTCTACATTGTCGACAAATTTATGTCGACAATTCTGAATTGTCTACATTTCTACATTTATACTCTAGATGGCACTGCACTGGAGCAGATTCACTCAAAGTCTGCATGCAGCGCATTGCTGCACGATATCTCTATTTCTAAATTTCCTGCGCAGCATCATTGCAGCTACAACAGCAAAAAATTTTAAATAAAAAAATCTAAAATAATTACTCATATTGACATCAGCTGTCATTCTTTAAAAAAATTTGTTTGGCTTGGTGATTTTTTTTGAAGAATCCATGAAGCCAGCGTTGCTGCTCGAACAAATATTTTGGTGCCACAATTAAAAAATTCGAAAATTTCATTTTCGTGCCACGGGATAAAAAACAAGTTCTTCTACTTTTTTTTTTTTAAATCAATATAAAAATGTGATGAAATACGTATATCTACAACAAAAAATACCTCTTGAACCATTCGTATCTTATCCAGAAATAGAAGTGTCTACTCATTTGAAAGTCATTAAGACGAAGTTTCATATAATTTCATCAAAGTTCGCACTTATTTTGTTAAAAGGTAAATTATCCTTAAAGTCAAATAATGGAGATCATTAAACTGCTATACTTAATTTCGTGCCACCTTGCAACGAAGAAAATCTTGTGCCAAAAAAGCACTATCGTGTCACATCGGCAACGCTGTGTTTTTTTGTTTTGATTTGACATAACTACGCATCATGAAAGTCAGAAACTATGCACATGTGTTTCGGGTGCAGCGCTGCATGCATAGATGCGTGCAGACTTGCTGCACATCTGTTTTAGCCATTAGATATGTGTTTTCTGTGAGTTTAATATACCTACATATGTATCTTGTGTACAATGTACAATATATTATGTATGTAGGTAGTAGGTACATATTTATTGTGAGAGATAGCAATCCGCGGTGTCACTTACATTATATCAAGGGGCATTTAATTTTCAATGAAAAAATTTGTTTTCGAATTTTTGGATGAGATTAGCATTTGTTTTCTTAGTCCCATAAGTTGGATGCCGTTCGTCCAAACGGGTTGCAGCACTTTCTTGTATAGCATTAGTTTGTTGTGGATAGACACTTCTTCTTTCCTAGAAACCAGTACCAGGTTTGATATTTGAGGTTTAAACCACAACCATAATGCTTGGAGGGGCACTGAAGTGGTCGGGCGAAAACGAACGAATAAAAGGAAATCAAACGACGCGTCTATATAATTGCGGTTTGTTGCATTTCGTTCACTTTTGCTGATACCGATGCACATTGGTTTTGAACGTCACAATCATCACAATGGGAGGGAAAATTGAGCTGGGTAGAGCATTCCACATTCGAGTAGTGCGACTAAAGAAAGAATCTCTGTACTTAACAGTACGTCCGAAATTGGGCTCAAGGGTAAACTGATGGGCATTCCTAGAAGCGCGAGTATTACGGTTGAATTGTTTAAGGGGAGGAATGCAACTGGCTATTTCACTAGAGCATTGTTTATGGAAATAACGGTAAAATAACGAAAGACATGAAACATTTCGACGTTGCTCAAGAGATGAGAATGTTTCCGTTATAGTTCTTTCACCTATCATTTTAAGAGGTTTTTTTTTCAATTCTATCCAATAAACTCAAGTGGGTTATTGGAGCACCTGCACAAATGTGGAAGTTATACTCAAGTTTTGGACGAATAAAGGCTTTGTAGATCACAGCCAGATCAGAAGGGGAGACAAATTTCTTGCATCGATGGAGAAAGCCTAAACACTAAGCAGCATTTTTGGCGATGTCGAATATGTGGTCGTTCCATAAAAGGTGGTCTGTGACACCCATACCGAGGACTGAAAGCTTTTCGGTTTCCTCAATGCAAGTGCCACTCATGGATAGTTGCATGGGGGGGGGGTGGGTTTCGTTTTAACGACAGTAGACAGCATTGAGTTTTTGAAGCATTAAATTCTACACGATTTTTGATTCCCCATTGGACAATGCTGTCGAGATCAGAATTTAATGAGCTTATCATACGCTGCCGTTCAAGTCCCACATCCGAAGGACATGGATGTGAATCAAGAAACGAATATGAAAAGCTGAGGGTACTGTCGTCAGCAAAACAATTTAATGGATTAGAAGTTTCAGATAAAAGATCGTTTATGAATATAAGGAAAAGAGTCGGAGACAGAACGGAGCCCTGGGGCACACCAGCATTTATTTTGTGAATTTCAGACTTGAAACCATCCAATACAACTTGTATTGAACGGTCCGAAAGGTAATTTCTAATCCAACGAAGAAGAGATTCATCGATACCAAATGCACGCATTTTCGATAAGAGAGCTTGATGCCAAACTCTATCAACTGCTTTAGAAATATCAAGCGCAATAATCTTACCTTCTCCAAAACGATGTAAAGATTTGTGCCACTGTTCGGTGAGATATACCATCAGATCACTAGTGGACCTATTGCTACGAAAGCCGTACTCCCGGTCATAAAGAAGCTTTCGTTCTTCGAGATATTTCTTTAACTGAAAATTAATCAGCGTTTCCATGACCTTGGAAAGAAGGGACGTAAGCGCAATTGGTCGATAGTTAGAGGGGGATGAAGACACGCCTTTTTTAGGGACAGGCTGGACAAATGCTGTTTTCCATCCACTCGGAAAGAGCCCATTAGAGTAGGACAGATGGAAAAGCTTACGCAGTGGTTTTGCCAGCGTTGAAGAACACTCTTCAGAACAATGGGAGGGATACTGTCCGGGCCAGCGGATTTGTGTATATCGAGATCTTTCAGAACTCTGGCAACTGCACGAGTGCGGAAGAAGATTTGTCCCATAGAATCATTTGCGCTCTCAAGTACAGGTGGAGTCATGACACTTTCAGGCAGCGTCGAATTAACAGCAAACTGTGCTGCAAGCAAATTGGCTTTATCGATTGAGCTGACAAAAGGAGTATCGAACCGAGGACGAGTTGGTATTCGTATGTGTTTTACAATTGACCAAAAATGTTTACTACCTTTGGGACATTGTAGAATTTTTTGCCGTAATTTTTGATCATGTAAAAATTTGGTTCGTCGAATATGAACGTTACAGGTCTTTCTAGCTTGTTGAAACTTTTTCCGGTTTTCCTCAGTAGGGTTGGCTATAACATCGGAAGCTCACTTCTCTAACCCTAATAACCTCTTTACAGCTCGAATCAAACCATGAGTTTTCTTTGGGTTTAATAGATATCACCCTTTTCGGGATAAAATTTCTCATTCCACAAAGAATTAAGTTTGTAATCATATCTGCACTGGAATCTACGTCACTATCGGGGAAGCATAGTGACCAGTTAAAGTTCCTGAAGAAAACATTGAGACCGTCCCAGTTGGATTTCTCATACTGCCAAACGGTTCTCTTGGGAGTTTTTTCTTTAACTGTGTTTTGGTGGCACGAGAAATTCGCAGATATGACACAATTGTCTGATGTGCCTAGAGGCGATAATACACTTATAGTGTATTTATCAGGGTCAGAGGTAAGAAACAAATCTAGAGTGTTGGCGGATTGACCTGCAACGTCCGGAATCCGAGTAGGCTCGTCGACCAGCTGAGTTAGGTTGTTTATCTCAGCAAAAATCTTGACATACCTTTCTTCGGGTGTTGTCTGACCCGAATAGCGTAGCCACGAAGAATTATGTACAGTGAAATCGCCCGTAACAACGATTTCACTGTGCGGAAAATGGGAAATAATTCTTTTTTGAGAGGGACAAATAAGGAAAACACTATTATATTTGTTTTAAACTATTTAGTTATTATAGGAAAAGACTGGGGGTATTTAGCAAGGAATTTCCTCCACTCACGCACACGTCCGCTCACGGTGGGTTGCAAATCGGAAGAAGAGTGCAATATGGGTGACTTCTCCTCTTTACTGTTCGGAAAGCTACTTTTCGTATGTTTTTGACATAAGCTTAAATGCCCAGTTGACAATAATAGTTCTTCCTTTAGAAACTTACATTGTTAATGTTCTTATTCGTTAAGTTTATACATATATGAGTTGATTTTCTTTCATTTAATTTGATACGCCATTGTAGCGTCTAATCATCTCTAAGGCTAAGCGCATATTGAAACGTGTCAGCGCGAGTGACGCAACACAGCACAGCACGAGTTTTTGTAAACAATATAAATCAATAGCTTGCAATGCTAGAAATCTCTTCTTTAGTTTTCATTTTTAATTTAGTTGCGTTTGTGAATATTTTTTAAAAAACTAATTTTCAAACTCGAAATTTTGAAAAAAAAAAAATTCAAACTAATTTTTTTCAAAAGCCTTCTGCAGCCTGGATGCACATCGACAATAAATTGTTCTACTTCATGATTAACGTGTTCAATTGTATCCATTATGTGGATCTCAAGTTTATAAATCATACAAGTTTATCTCTGAATGCACTCAAGTTTGTACTCTTATTCACGAGCTTTGGATAACATTTTGTTGGTGTTTCTATTTCACTCAGTAATAAAATGCATAATGATCTGTTGATAAATCGTAATTACTTTCGACACTTACATTATATGGTTTCGTTTAATACTTTTTTAATCTTTTCTGACTTAATGGAATATTTTGAATACAAACCCTGATAATTTCATTCAAATTATTAGAGTCGTTCCAGTGAAATAAAGATTTTAGATAAATGTTTCTAAGAAACGAAGATAAAAGAAAAGTGGGCGTGGCAGTGTTTATCCGACCCTCAAAATCACGCATCTGCATGGAATAGGAGGTCGCGAATTCGGATTTAAGTTCACTACTTATTCCCGAAACGACCTACAAAATATCAGCCTGTTTCTATTTGTTTCCATTTAGAATTCTTATTTGACTGTTCTTGACCAATAAAATCACAAGACGGAAAATTGATCGAAAACCCGAAACAGAAGGCTGACCTCTTCACTAACTGAATATATCGCTTACATCATCACTTACAGTTTTTTTTTGGCAGAAACGATGAATTTGAAATTCCTTTCGTCACGCTCAAATAAGTAAAAAGCATGTGTTAACAAAAGTAAGCTAATAAAAAATCACCAGTGTACAATCTAGTAACTGTGCAAAATCAAAAATCGTTAGAGAGGTTTTCTTAAAAATTAATTTTTTATATAGAAAATATTTTGCACATTTTCAAAAAAAAAAAAAGATACAATTTTACACAAAATACAAAAATACAAATTGCAAAATTAAAATTTCAATATTTTTTTAAAAAACCAAAAACTTTTTTTTTCACAGATTTGTATATGCAAAATTGTTTGAACTGTTAAGGAGCTCTTTTTTGAAAATTTTGGTTGAAATCGGTGTATCCGTTAAAGAGAAATATGAAAACCCAAAAACCGGTCCTATGACAGGTACCGTTAGTAACCGTTGTATGTAGTTTTTTTTATCGAAATATTGACCATACTCCAAAAATTAATTCATAATTTTTTTTTATCAAAATCGTTAGAGCCGTCTTTAAAATAAAACAATTTCTGTATATTGGTTATTATATGGCAGGTACCGTTGTTTTGGGAGTTAAAAAAGTTTCAATTTAATTTCCCCTCTAGGGAATCTCTTAAAAACCTTAAGTCCAAAGTTTATAGAAACTAGCTTTAGTGGCTTAGGTTGCAGTTCGAGGTACAGACAGACAGACCGACAGAAGTTGCCGGACCCCCTTTTTTTCATCGTAATGTTAGGGAAAATTATTATCTCGAGTTCGATTTTTTTTTTACGAATCCTAAACTTGCCCTCTATAGTACCTAGCTATATCTCAAATAAAAATAGTATTCGACTATTACAACAGGGGTGGAATCGGCTAAGGCGATAGTTGACTGTCGCTATTTTGATCATCAATTTTGATTATCAACTTTACTTTGTTCTGCGTAAAGTGATCATTAAAAAAAGCAGAACATTTGTAGGGTTTGAATTTGATGAACACAATTATTGTTTTTATGCGTTGTAAATTAATTATATGTTGATGGAAACCCATGATGTGCTCGATGTGTATGTTTTTATCATTTTTAACCTATTTACAACAAAAAAGAAAAAAGTCGGGTACCAGCAGGAATCGAGCCTGGAACCTTCGGGTCCATCCTATACCTGGAGTAAAAGTCTCCATTACCCAGTCATATGTGTTTAGTACGATACTAGAAAGATAAAATAGTCAGTTGGTGATTTTAACTTTGGTAAAATGTTAGGGGATAGTACGATGCTAAACTCGTTTAAAATTAGCAAAACACAATTTTTAACCTAGCTGGAGAAGTACTATGTACAATGCCTTGTCAAGCTCTAGGCGAACATTCCAAAAGCATCAAGGGGACCAGCTGGGGCTTTAATGCAAATGGATCGCCCACAAAATTGTTTTCTTTTTAAACACTTTATTTGTTGGTATGGTATTTGAATAAAATGCTTTAGAAAAGCAAACGTTTTGTATGAGTTTTTTTTATTTACTTAACAAATATTATTTAAAGGTATCATAGTTAGGTACATTGGTTAAGGATGTTCCAGAATATTGCCTTTATTCCTTGATTTCGTCCTGAGCAATTGAATTTTTTTGTGATTTCTCGTTCTGTTTGCCGGAAAGAAAATTTGCTTTGGAGTTACCTATATGTATTATACAAACATTACTGTTTTCTTATATTTTATTTTAATTTTTATAACTTTTTTTCTTTTTACTATCAATTTCTGGTGCAGCTTAAGCTAGAATAACTTATCTTTCTCAAAAATATTAAGCAAAATGTATGAAAGTGACGCCTAAATAGCTGTCACCCACAAACCTGGCAAAACCACTGTGTAAGCTTTTTCATCTGTCCTACTCTACTGGTCTCTTTCCGAGTGGATGGAAAACAGCATTTGTCCAGCCTGTCCCTAAAAAAGGCGTATCTTCTCCACAGTCTAACTATCGAACAATTGCACTTACGTCCCTTCTTTCCAAGGTCATGGAAACGCTGATTAATTTCCAGCTCAAGAAATATCTCGAGTAACGAAAGCTTCTTAATGAACGGCAGTACGGCTTTCGTAGCAATAGGTCCACTGGTGATCTGATCATATATCTCACCGAACAGTGGAACAAATCTTTACATCGTTTTGGAGAAAGTAAGATTATTGCACTTGATATTTCAAAAGCGTTTGATAGAGTTTGGCACCAACCTCTCTTATCGAAAATGCGGTTTCGATGAACCTCTTCTTCGTTGGATTAGAAATTACCTTTCGGACCGTTCAATACACTTGCATCGAGGAAACCGAACAGCTCTCAGTTCTCGGTATGTGTGTCACAGACCACCTTTTGTGGAATGACCACATATTTGATGTCGCCAAAAACGCTGCTAAGTGTTTAGGTTTTCTCCGTAGATGCAAGAAGTTTTTTTCCCCTTCTGATCTGGCTGTGATCTACAAATTCGTCCAAAACTTGAGTACAGTTCTCATGTTTGGGCAGGAGCTCCAAAAACTCACTTGAGTTTGTTGGACAGAATTCAAAAGAGAGCTTTTAAAATGATAGGCGAAAGATCTATAACAGAAACAATTACAGCTCTCGAACACCGCCGTAATGTTTCGTGTCTTTCTCTATTTTATCGCTATTATTATAATCAGTGTTCTAGTGAAATAGCCAGTTGCATTCCCCCCTTTAAAGAATTCAACCGTAATAATCGCGCTTCTAGGAATGCCCATCAGTTCACCCTCGAGCCCAACTTCGAACGCACCACACGAATGTGGAATGCTTTACCTGACTCGACTTTCCCCTCCCATTTCGATGTGCAAACGTTCAAAAGCAATGTGCATCGGTATCTCCTTTTAAATCCTCTCCTACTTACCTAATCGCTCGTGCTGTGTTAAAAACATTTTAAGGGTAGCCATAACCCCTTTTGCGCGCGTGGAATATAAAAAAAAAAAAAAAAAAAAAAAAAAAAAAGTGATAGTCAATTTGATAATCACCTTACGTGGATCAAAAGCATTTATTTTGATGATCAACAATCAACTAGCGCCTTACGCGATTCCACCCCAGTTTAATTGGCTATGAAGGTTAAATGTTCTTCTTAGACTTGGTATCAGTACCCTTAAAATAATGTAATCTCACACATCAAACAATCATTTAAATGCAAATGATGCTAATAACAACACTTTCAAGTACAAATTTGTTCTTTATCACGTATGTAACTAATAACTATAAATGTGAAACACTTCGAAAGGTACACAATAATTAGCTCAATAAAACACCTCTATTATAAAAAAGAAATATTTAATAAATCATCAGTATATAAATATTTGGATCTATACACACGAACATCAAGTATATGCAATATATGCATTAATTAGTATCATATCTAACTTTCTCCTTAAGCAACAAGTGTCGGCATTAAAACTAACAAATACAAAAACATATAGCCCATACCAAATCATCCTCCATATCAGTCCATCATTTACAAACAAAATATAAAAATACACACACGCACACAACCTGAAAGCTGTAAATAAAGCATAACCAAAAAATATTAAATACATTCAAAAGTATAAAAACTGCAAATAGAGCAATAAACTGAAATTACTCACCGACGTCATACACTTTAACTACCTATAAGTTTGTTTAACTAATGAAGACTTGTCAAAGGTCAAAAGTCCTAAGTATGTTCGCGGAGGGTTGTATAAGCACTTAAGTGCGTTTTATTTTTCATCAAATATTTGCCGAAAACTTGCACGGCAATCACAATAATTAGCATCGAAGACAAATCAAATAGAATTAAATGATCAAACAGCTTCCATTTATAATCAAGGGTCTGTTAATAGAGGTAGCTTTCAGCTGAAAGTGGTTTAACTTTAATACTACTATACGTTCATGAGAATTATGGGGTTGTTGATTTGTAATTATTGTTTGTATGCATGTATAAGTATATGCACTTTGCACACCAGCAGACTACAATATAAACTACCAAGAAAATTAAATGCGATTATTAAATATTGAGAAAGCTAGTGAGTGTGATCCTTTGATAAGATAAACATAAAAAAATGAGTCCCTATACATTGACTTGAAAATTTTGATTTGAATGAAAAAAAAAAACAAAAAAAAAAAACAAATGAAGCTTTTTCTCACATTTATATTTCTGATGATGTTGACTGCGCACAAGCAAGTTTGTTGATTAGGAGAACTGATGGTTGATGGGCTGTGGTGAAATTCTTGGAAATATATTTTTCATTGACAATGGTCTAGATGTGAAAGTGTTGCAGACTCTTTACGAGCGATTAAGTACTTAAAATTTTAATGTATAAAAAAGTACTCATACGCCACAGTGAATTTTTTATTTTTTTTATTGTAACTTGATACAGATTTTTGTAGTTTTAAACTTTAATTTGCGTTTTATGGTGAGTGAATATTAAATCAAGATATATTAGCCGTGTTTTTTGAGAGAATGTATAGAAACTCAGCAAAATATTTACACGCAAAACACGCTAAGTTTGCTAAGTTGCTATAAAATCTCTCGAAAAACACGGATCTTTTTTAAAGATCTTGCATATAATTCAATAAAAAGTAGTACAAGTGAATTTTAATTTAATTACATTATTATGTTATAGTAATTTTGCAATTACTTTAAATGAAAAGAATTACAAAGAAGTAGTATAAATTAATAACATTAGTGTGTCAAACTAAAATTATACCTAAAACAGAAGTAAGTTATTGTAATTTCTAACTGAAAATTCTTACTATATGTCTTTAATTTCTTCTTTAGTTAAGTTCGGAGGGGAGGGAGGTGTATATTCGGTCCGTCCATGCATAACAATTTACAAAAAACAACTTGAGACATAAAACAAATTATGAAAAAAAAAAACCGTAACACCAACAATGACTTTTCAATCATTTTCTTTTTAAATAAATTTGTTTCTGGGAGTTATTTTTTGAAAACTTATTTTTTTTTCAAAATTTTACTTTATTAGTATTATTTTTTAGGCTCTCATCAATTTTAAATTCAAACACTGAAACCCGGATGGTTCTAGATCTTATACTTTTCAAATGGTTACACTGGTCAATTTTCAATAATTGTGGAATAACTTTAAAACTAGTCCCAAATGGAGAATTTATTAAGTTAAGAAAATTTTAGTTGAGAATTATATTTTGTATTTAAAAATGGGCACGACTGGATCGCACAAACTTGCTCTCGTTACTAACAACTTTAGCAAAGCTAGCAATTGATGATGTACAAGTACATGGGTATTGGTTCCAAAATATTATGATATCATTAAATAAATTTAAATAAATTGTTAATATAAATTTATTATTTGAATGGCTTTGAAAGTAAGAGCTCAAAATCAAGACACAAGAAGAGAATTTATGAAAAATAAAAAATTGTTGGAGCGGTTTTCTCAAAAATTATTTTTTTTTAAATAAAATTTTTGGCTCATTTTCGAAAATAATATCTGTTTTGCCATTTAGTATTAAATAAAATGCAATTTAGCACAAATTAAAAAAAAAAATTCATTAGACCGTTTTCAAGATACCTTCTGAATTTTCTGAAAAAAAAAATTATTTGAATTTTGAAGGAGAAGAAGGAAAATTTTGAATGAAATTGGAGCAGCCGTCAACGAGAAATTTGAAAACAAAAATATCGGTTCTATGAGAGGTACCGCTAATAAGTGTTATTGGAACAATTATTTCTTATCAAAATATTGACCATCAATTTAATAGTAAACGCACAGCAGTGAGATCGTCAGTGTATGGCAGAGCTAGTGGAGGGTTTTTATACGGTATCAAAAAGGATTTGAAGAATAGTATTGAATGCAGATTTATAAATATGCTGAACAGAGAAGTAATTCAAATTGTGACAACGGGGGGGCATATGTTTATTATACCAGTTTACATAAACTGCAACAAATGGATGGAGGATTTTACTAGTTTACATAACTTCTTACTAGAATTTGAGAAAGAAAATGTTATGCTTATGGGAGACTTTAATGGCAGGGTTGGAGGTATTCAAATAATCAATACTGAAGCAGAAAGATTACCAGAATTATTTGCAGAGTTAAGGGTTTCAACAGACAAAAAAAGAGATGGAAACGGGAAAAAAATAGCAAAAATGTGTGAAACAATTGGACTTACTTTACTAAACGGGTGTTCAAAAAGTGACAAAGAAGGCAGTTTAACATTTATAAGGGGTGCTGCATGCTCAACTATTGATTACGGTTTGATTAAAGGGAAATGGCATGAGTGTGTTGATGATTTTGAAGTAAATGAGCTAACTTATTCAGATCACTAACCAATATCTGCAAGTATAAAATTCGATTCTGAGGCAAACAACACGATTGAACATAATTACCTGTTACCAAAACTGCAATGGAAAGAAAAAATGAAGGAGAGGTACACCTCAAACCTAAATCGAGAACTAGGGCTAGTTAACCAAAACATAATTGAAACTATCAACGGAACAGAGAACCTAACAGCTTGTATAGTCAAAGCTGCAAAACCGCTTCAAACGAAAAAAAAAGAGGAAAAGGTAAACAGCCTTGGTATGACTGGGAATGCGAAACAGCCAGGAAAAAGTCGTTAGGACTTTTACGATAATTAAGAAAAAACGGAACCACTTATACAAAACACCTGTACCAAGAAGCAAACAAAGAGTACAAAGCTATTTGTGAGTAAAAACAAAAAGCATACTCTCTAGGATTGAAATCGATGCTTAAGGATGTTAAGGACAGCAGATACTTCTAAAAAGATCGTCAATGCAATAAATGGCGCAACCCTTGGAAAAAATATAAAAGTTGAAGCTCCGGTCTTAGCAACCCACTTCGAGAATCGCATTTTGCGTCACCGTTTTTGGAAGTAGAAGCATTAGATCGGACAGTAACTTTACAAGATGTAAGAAGAGCACTCAACCGCTGTAACGCTAACAAAGCTCCTGGTGAAGACCGAATTCCATACGAGTTTTTTGTTAATTCGACTGATGCGTTCCTAGAACAGCTAACTAAAGCTTACAACTTTATCTTCAATTTTGGGGAGGTTCCAGAAAGCTTGAAGAAAAACATAATAATTCCTATATTAAAGAAAGGTGACCCTAAAGAACCAAGCAACTACAGATGGATCTCATTCCTCAACACAGCAGCCAAAATATTCACGGGGATTATGTTGGAGAGGCTTACTTACTGGATACGAGAAAACGATCTACTAAGCGAGTTTCAAGCGGGGTTCCGAAAAGACTACTCTATGGTGGACAACATATTCTCCCTTACTGGCATCGCGCGGACGTATCTGGATAGAGGAAAGAAACTTTACGCATTCTTTGTAGAATTTAAGGCTGCCTTCGACTCAATAGATAGAAAAGCCCTGTTCTTCAAACTAAGTAACTTAGGCATGTCAACGAAATGCTGAAGGTGGTGCAAAATCTCAACGAAGACAATCTTACAGCGGTTTGGGATGGCAACAATCTGTCTAGTTGGTTCCAAACGAAAACAAGTGTCAAACAGGGATGTGTCCTGAGCCCTGTATTATTCTCAATATTTGTTGATGATTTAACCTAATTCCTACCTGGTGGAATAATATTTGATGGACTTGCGATAAAGCTTCTGCTATATGCTGATGATATTGTCCTATTAGCAGAAAGCCCTAATATGATGCAACTAATGATCAACAAACTTCAACAATATTGCTACCTGTGGAATCTGCAACTCAACACTGCCAAATCACAAATAATTATCTTCCACAACGGAAGGGGACGTTTTGCTGGAAACGGAAAATGGACGAAGATCTCAAGATAGTCAAAGAGTACAAGTATCTTGGTGTTCTTATGACTCCACACCTTTCCTTTAAGAAACACTTACAGGAAAAGCTTAAGGAATCAAAACGTGCTATTAACAGTACCTGGAATGAAGTTTTGAGTAAGAGAAATATTGCTCCGAGCTCAAAGTACTAAATTTTCGATGCTGTTATGAGATCCATCATGTGCTATGCTGCTCAAGTTTGGGGAATATACCAATATGAAGAGGTGGAACAACTCCTAAGATACTTCGTAAAAAAAATCTTCAGATTACCGTATAACACCCCAAACTATAAAACTATATGCTGCACCTGGAAACTGGTCTACCACCACTTTACATACACACGCTCCAACTTCATTTCGATTACATCCAGAAAGTTATGACTCAATCGAATAACCGGCTCCCCCATAAGATAGCGACTTACCTCTGAAGTAGAAACCTGCAATTCTTTTGTGAATGGTCTAGGCTAGCCAGCGATCACAACGTCTTTATAAGAAATTTTAACGAGACTATCTCAAGGAGCGAGCTACAGGATGTTACTGCTAAAATTGAGGAGTCCGCACGAAATGAATTTGAGAGACAAAGCCAACAAAGTCAATCACGCAATGCCTACAAGCAACTTCAGCATGACCTTGGTTCAAACAATTATTTCGATGACAACTTCAACCTAGATATGATATCTACAATATTCAAAACCAGAGGAGAATTACTCTACCTAAATTACCGGCTGACGGCAAAAGCCAATGTTCTATTGTGAATTTATAAATAAATACTGAAATTTTAGAAACAAATAAAAATCACTATACTACTAGTAAACGCACATCTTTTTATCAAAATTTTTTAAACCGTTCTTGAGAAAAATAAGTTTTTTCTTAATGGTTATCAACATAAGTAAGGAAGGTACCGTTATTTTTGAATTTAGAAAAATGATTTTCAAGTATTCTACAAAAAAAATATTTTTTTTTAATTTTCAATTTTTTTTTTAGTTTTGGTTCATAATAATGTTTATACTTCTTAGAAGTTTTACCATAAAACAAAAATACAAAATTTCAACTTAACTGTTTTCGAGAAAATCAAAAACCAAAAAACAATGGCTGTACTGGAGATACCAAAAATAACCAATTTTTGAAAAAAAAATTTTTTAATTTTTTTCAACAAAATCCTCGCACCCGTTCTTGAGATAAACATCATTTTCCTTTTTGGCGCAAAAAATTGTATTGTATTGTATTGTACCGTTATTTTCGGTACTAAAAAAAATTTTAAAAAACGTGTGGGCATATTAGTTATTAAGTTTGAAGAAAATCCCTTCAGCCGTGTAGGCGAAACCCACTTTTTTTTCGCGATCTCTATAATATCCGAAGTTAAAATGGATGGTTTAAAAAAACGTATTAAAGAAATCAATAAATACAAATTTTGGAATGCTGGATTTTGGAAACCATTAAGTCTAGAGAGATAATTTTGGGCTCAAATTGAAGCAAATTAAGTTATTTTGAAATCGTAGAACAATGTTTTTATTTGATATTAGTTCTTTATGACTAAAATCACCATTAACTAAAAAAAAGTGAACAATTTTCTGATTTTTGACCATGATAAGCGGTCGCCGCATGAGGTGGAAAACTTATGTTATTTACTAGGACAACATCCTTAAACAACTCAGCAAAAAATCAGAACTACCAAATTTGACGCAAACGGTGCCTTCCATACAAACGACAAGGTTACTGAAATATTACTGAAACAACTTAATTTTAAAAGAAGGGATTTGCCTTACAAAAATGTATAATTGAGGCTGTGAGTGCAAAAGTGGCGTAACCCTATTTTGAAAAATTGGCTTATTTTGTTTCTCATTTTTTTGTCTTAGGGGGAATAATTATTATTTAAAATATAGTTTTAAATTCTTTAATATATAATCTTCCCAAAAAAATATAACATTACTATTTTAAAAGCATATATGCTTGTTTTAGTAAATTTAAAGCCAGTAGCAAAAGGAGGGTTACGCCACTTTTGCACTCACAGCCTCAATAATGCATTGTAAGTGTTACTAATGCTGAATGGTGTAATGCATTGATTCAAATATTTTTTTCAAACAGAAGATTTACTTTAAAACGAAGTCAAGTTAAAAAAAAGAAGATTTATAATAAAGCACATACAGGCGCGTGATTTGTGTTCAGATATACCTTTTAAATTGAAAGACTTCTCTTAACAAAATATAAAAAGTGTTTTTGAGTCTTTCTCAAATAACAGCTTGATTAGAACAAATTTAAAAATTCAATGTATAGAATACTCAATTACACTGAACAATTTATAAGGTATAAACTAAGTTAAATTGATATACAAATGAATACCTTAACAATAAATGGAACTTTCTTTTGTTTGTGATTCACACACACACACTTTATTCAGCCAAAAATTGCATATTTCGCACTTCATTCACTCGAAATTAAGCAACAAAAAAATCTAAAGATACAATTTTAAAAGAAACTAACAAAAAGAAATACCGGGTGCTATGTAGGTACCTACTAGTGAAATTATGTTATGAACCGAGCTTCTGGCGACACGACTTTTATGGTACTGCCACTGGTATGCGAAATTGCACGAACTTACGCACGCTTAAGAAACGATTATTCAGTCAGAATACAAAATGTAAGACATGTCCTTAAATGTAAATAAACATAAAAGATACTCAAAAATTGAAACGCTCAACTTAAGACTATTAAACTATTAATTACTGTATGTGTGTTCATTCGAATTAAGGGCAATCTATTTCTTGGGACATGTCAATAAACGAGAGCAACCATACTGATTCGATTCGATTTCCCTGATTTCCCATATGAACCCGACCCACGACCGACGATAAAATATGGTTGTAAATAACGAATGTTTCGCGTTGGTTTGAGAGAACTTTTATACCAAGTATTTAAAAAAATTAAGTCCTTTTAAAACAAAATTGAATTTATTTTAAAAATTACAAAAAGCTGTTTAAAAAAAAAAATTGTTATACAACACGTAACTACTGTTAAGTTTTTCTTAGAAGCTTTTTAAAAAATTATAATGGAACCGCGGAAAAGTGTTTCTAGGAGGAATGTACTATTTAAAAGTGTTTTCCATATTTTCTTATAATTTTGATTAAGCTTCATATACTAAATTTATAGGACAGTTTCAATAATACTGTATATCAGGTTTTTTCCAAAAAATTCAATTACCGGAAATAATTTTTTTTTTAAAGCAAATTGCAGTTTTTACTTGTGATATAGGTTATATAAGTTATGGATTCGTACAAAAAATCGAACTCGAGATATTGCTTTTCCTTAACATTACGATTATAGAGAACGCGAAAAAAGTGGGTCTCACAATTCTGTCTGTCTGTCTGCCTGTCTGTCTGTCCTCGCCCCTACAGTCTAAACGGCTGTATGGATTTTCTTCAAACTTGTTACATAGTGTTTTTTGTATGCCCACACGTTTTCCTAAATTTGTTTTTAGGACCTAAAATAACGGTACCTGTTACACAATTTTTTTTCGCCAAGATGGAAAATGATGTTTATCTCAGAAAGGGGTCCGAGGATTCTGTTGAAAAAAATTCAAAACTTCTTTTTGAACATTTTTTATTTTTAAAAATTGGATATTTTTGGTACCTCCAGTACAGGCATTTTTTTTGGTTTTTGATTTTCTCGAAAACAGTTTATGTGAAATTTTTCATAATAAGGTATAAACATTATTGTAGTTAGGGCGTTAAGGGAGCCAACCTCGCACTTCATTCTGACGGGATGAGTTTTGGTACACTAATAGTCCACATCCTAAATTTACCTTTAAGAAGTGTTGCAACGGTGGCATCACTGGCAGGTCGGAGATATAAGGGTTGCCTTCTGACCATGTTTTAACACGAAATTTCACATGAACTAGCCTATATATTGGGAACCAGACATCGGTTGATTTCGCGGAATATCTCGTTGGATTAAGAATACTTAAAGCCATAGGAATATTTTCATTTTTTGACGCCTTCCCCACCCTTATAAGCGGGGGGAGCAAAATACCCTTGGCAAATAAGGGTTTTTATTTGTCAGAAAATAATGGCTATAAAGTGAATATTCATAAAATTTTAAGATAAGCATCGACGTAGAATTTCATACTCTACAGCATATCCGAAGTATATTTTTATCCATGTATTAGTTTTTTGAATAATCGCTTTCAAAATGGGGGAGGCCAAAGTGGGAGTATATCAAAGCATTATATATTTGTCTTGGTATAATCTAAGCATATGGCACATGACCTTAGGGTCAACATTATGCAATCGAAATAATTTCAATATAATTTCCCTAGACAAAGTTATAACCTTTTTATACAATGATGACTAAATTTTCAGTGAAACGAGCATAACAATACCAAATTTCAATGGTATGGTGATGAAACTTGGCACACATGTATCATTTGCAGTAAGAAATAAGAATCAAGAGTCCATAAAAATATCTGGGGCTAAAGGGTGTTTTTTTTTTGAGTGAAACAGAAAAGTGTAAACCTAAGCCCCATAATCGCCCCCTAGAACTAGTACGTTGATAAAAGTTGGTAGGAATGTTTTGTTTTTTATTGTTACCAAGAATGAAATAAAAAACGATAAATAAAATATCTATTGTCAGAGGTGGTTTTTGAGGGAAAATGATTTATCTGCTCTGCCTAAAAAATACATTAATTTTTCCATTAAAACGACCATTACTTTCTTAATGATGATTATATCGTCTTAATTGTACTTTAATTGGATTTAGCGTTAAAAAATAACTTAAAATCATGTAACATATTGAATATTTGTACCCCGATTATGTAAAAATAAAATGTTGGCTTTTTTTCCTTCCGCCTAAAAAAACCACCCCTGGAACGAATATATTTGCATGGATCCTTTTGAGTCTTGGTTCTAACAAGAAATAAAACATTTCTACCAACTTTTATCAACATACCAGTTTTGGGAGGGGTTCACTGGTAATAGTTATTCACTTTTCCCTTTCACTCAAAAAAAACACCCTTTCGCCCCTGATATTTGTTTGGACTCTTTTGATTCTTATTTCTTACGACAAATGAGACATGGGTGCTAAGTTTCATCACCATACCATTGAAATTTGGTATTGTTATGCTCCTTTCACTGAAAATGTTGGCCATTTTATACAAAGGTTATAACTTTTTCTAGTGAAATAATATTCAAATTATTTTGATTGCATAAGATTGGGCATTAAAAATTACCCTAAGGTCATGTGCCATATGCTTAGATTATACCAAGACGAATATATAGTGATTTGTTATACTCCCACTTTCCCTTCCCCCCATTTTGAAAGCGATTATTCAAAAAACTAATACATGGATAAAAATATACTTCGGATATGCTGTAGAGAATGAAATTCTACGTCGATGCTCATCTTAAAATTGTATGAATATTCACTTTATAACTATTATTTTCTGACAAATAAAAACCCTTACTCGCCGAGGGTATTTTGCTCCCCCCGCTTACAAGGGTGGGAGAGGGGTCAAATAATGGACATATTTCTATGGCTTCAAGTATTTTAAATCCAACGAGACATTCCACGACATCAACCGATGTCTGGTTCCCGATTTATAGGCTAATTTATGTGAAATTTCGTGTTAAAACATGGTATATCTCCGACCTGACAGTGTTGCAACCACCGTGGCAACACTTCTTAAAAGTAAAATTGAAATGTGGACTATTAGTGTACCAAAGCTCATCCCGCCAGAAAGAGGTGCAAGGTTTGACCTAAAATATGGCCTTAACTCCCTAACTTTTGTTGTTGTGAACCAAATTCCAAAAAAATTGAAAATTAAAGAAAAAAATCAATTTTATTTTCAAAATTAGGTGTAAAATAATTTTTTATTATTTTGTAGAATTCTTAAAACAATCATGTTTCTTAATTCAAAAATAACGGTACCTTCCATAGAAATGTTGAAAAATCGTTAAGAAAAAAACTTATTTTTCTCGAAAACGGCTCCAAGAATTTTGATAAAAAGACGTGCGTTTACTATTTAAGGGTAGTAGCCCGTAGCGTAATGGTAAGTGCGTTCGACTGTCACGCTGGAGGTCTGGGATCGCTTCCCAGCCTCGTCCACCTAAAAACTAAAAAGTTTTTTTTCAGGGCTACTGCCTCTTGCGAGGAATTGACAACTCCTCCAAGAGTATCACTTGTCACGAATAAGTGCTTTTCGTCTAGCCGTTCGGATTCGGCATAAAATTGTAGGTCCCTTCCATTCCTGTCGAAAGGCGCACACAGCAATGGTGGCGAGTTGTTAGTCACTAGGCCCTGGTTCTTCATGAGCCGTTGTGCCACCCGATTTATTTATTTTTTTTACTATTTAAGGTATGGTCAATACTTTGATGAAAACAAATTTTACCAATAACGGTTAATAACCGGTACCTGTCATAGGACCGATTTGTTTTGTTTTCAAATTTCTCGCTGACGGCTGCACCGATTTCAACCAAAATTTTCTTTTACAATTCAAATAAGTTTACATATACAAATTTTCAAAAAAAATATTTTTGGATTTTTAAAAAAAATATTGATTTTTTTTCGATAATTGAGTATCTTGAAAACGGGCTAATGATTTTTTTTTTATTTTGTGTAAAATCGCATTTTATTAAATAATACCAAATGTTGGCATACAATATTTTTTTTGAAAATGAGCGAAAAATTTTAAATACAAAAAATCTATTTTTAAGAAAACCGCTCGAACGATTTTTAGTTTTTTTTTTTTCATAAATTCATATTTATCAAACAAATCAGATGGTATACTTGATTTCGAGCTCTTACTTTCAAAGCAATAAAAATAATAAATTTATAGTAATTTTTAGTAATAATTTATTTAAATTTTTTTATAATTATATTTTGCATATTTTGTTAGCTACGAGAGCAAGTTTGTGCGATCCAGTCGTGCCCGTTTTTGCACTTGTTTTGGGAGATCCCCAAATATCTCGTCATTGGCTTGATTGATTTTGTCATAACTTTGCAAATCAGTACCTTCTTAGAAGTAAGTCATTTACCCTCCTTCCCCTCCTTCGCTGTGTGGAGACTGTTCAGAAATTTCTCTTTATCGTTGGAAAAATTGTTAAAACCATCTTGTTGAGGAAAAAGGCGCAATTTCCGAACCGTCATCATAACAGGGAAGAAGGCATAATACTTGGTTGTTGAAAGTACCAAGATGAACGATTTCTTGTCATCGTGGTACTACAAAGCGTTGCTAGAAGTATTATTTCCGCAAACCAAAGATTTTCAAAGACGAACTTCACGGATTTTCATACAAATAGCGCCCCTATTCATGCAGCTGGAGTGTTAAAATCATCAAATATAAGCCAAAATGCTTTATTGCTCCCTTAACACCCTATGCACCGGACTTGAAGATAACATTATATATTAGGGGATGTCTCACATGAAAAGTACCTATACGAAGAAGGGAAGCAATACGATGACTGCTTCATGCCATTAAGTTGGCCTTGACTGCAATTTCACTTGACTATTTGGAATCACTGTATGCCTCTCTTAAAGATCGAATTTTTGAATTTATTTTGAAAGCTGCCAGCAGCCCACATTACAAGCATACAAATTAGACTAAAAAATTAAAAAAAAAAAAACATTAAAACCATCGTTTTTCGTCATTTTTTGTATGTGTTTCTAACCTTATGAACGACAAAATAACTTAAAAAAAGTGACGCGGTTAACATTTAGGCTGGTATTTGCCGATCGCTCATAAACTGCTCTTAACTTTATGAGCTTCTTAACTTGGAAATTATTTGTGCTATTCACCAACCACCAGTGGCATGGCGTGAATTATTTAAATAGGGAAGTCGAAGCAAAATCAATCAAATTAGTCCCAAATTTAAGTGCCTTAATTTTCTGTACTTAAAACAAGGCCTTGTTCTTAAACGTTTATTTTCAACATTAATTTTTAATCATTAAAACATTAAATAAATATTCAAAGGTGTTTTCTCGTTATAACACTTGCAGTTAGGCTGCATAGCTTTCGCTCCGTCATACAATTTCCCTCCTTACACATATGCAACAAATTGTTGCGGTGATAACGGAGAGGAGAAAAAAGAAAGAACCCGAATGAATAACATCTAACTTGTGTGTGGCTTGTAAAAATGCTAGTTGTCAAAATGCAATTGTAAATTAGAAAAACCTTCATTTGGATGGGCACGATCAGGTGACCTCGGTGATGCAATGCGTAGTGCAACGGCCTCTGAGGAAGCTTGGTCTAGGTTCGAATCCAGTTGAAGGCAAAAACAATTTATAAACTAAAATTGGAACTATATACTAAGCACCACTAAAAGGAATCTGAGGATTGGTGTGGCTGTGGCAGCCATGAAATTGCAATAATTCCAGCCAAATGTAATACTCGGTGGTAGCCAACACAAGTGGTTGTTGTTCATTCAAAACCTTCAACATTAAATAAATATATTTGTGCATCATCCGAAATTTTGTTGAATATATGGAAATATCAAAGGTTTAATATGCGTTTAATTTAATTTCAAACATCTAATATGTTAGATTTGTCGGTATAAAATTTGTATCTTAAGAACTTTTTCAATAAATTTGTTTAAGGTATAAAGTTCGAATTAAATTTTTTTTTTAGGAATTATGTTAACATATATTTGTAGATTATTTTTCTGAGATTTTAAGATCGTAATCTTGAAGATCCGACCATTAGAACTCAAGTTATACTCTTTTTACTCGAGCCATATCACTCTTTTCTAACATTTTGAACAAAGTAAAGATAAATAAGCCGAGAAAAAGCGTCTTGTTCCTTTGATTATTATTAAAAAAGTTAGATACATACAAATTCACATGCTTCTTGCAAAATTACCTTGCCATACATTGTACATTGTCATCGACCCTTGCTCCAGCGCGGCAGGCAGCGAAAGCGGTTGTCGCTGTTTGTCTTTGGCTTTGTCACCCATATAAATTTTCTTTTCGAACGACATGAATAACACGATTTCGACCGTCTTATACTGGATTGGAACTTAATAGTTTTGCATCCCTTTTTTGATTAGTGTTGTATTGTTTCTCTCTTTGTTTAACTACCGAGAACAAAAATAAGACGGAATAACACGGTGGTCGCCGTGTTATTTTTAGTTAGTTTGTTCAAAATACTGTGAAAAAAGGGATAGGGGTCGGGAAAAAAGCATATAGCTTGACTTCTACGTGTCGGGTCTTCAAGATTGAGATCTTAAAATGACAATAAAATAGTAGGATACATTCCAGTTTTATTTTGTTTGACGGACATTTTGAAAGGGAAGACAGTAGGAATCGTGTTATATGGACGCCACGCCACTGCCAACCACTCATAAGTATTTTTCCATGTTCGAAAAAGAGATCCAATGTTTGAATATGAGAGCAAATGTTCGAAAAACCAATCAAACATTACCAATTGGAAACGATAGACAGCTGGCTAGGCAGACGAAAAGAGATTATCAATAAACTAAAAACATTTTTTACTTTTGTCTGTAAATAGGTATAATCTCTGAACAAAAATAATAGGTAGTAGTTTTTTTAAGAATTTAACATTATCATCTAAAAATGACTCTTTGAAATGCTTTAATTTTGACTTCTTTAAACAAAGAATAATAACAAAAGATAATTGTGAGCTGTGACGTCATAGAAATACCCAGAAATACCATGATGGCGAATTGGGTGTATCAAATGAGCAAACTTTTTTCTGTTTATCTTGGGGAGAAGGCATGGTATAAAGAATACAAGGTATGCTCGATATGAGATTCGTGTGACGTCATTGCGAGTGGCAGTCGTTTTGATTGGTAGATTTCATTTGCGAAAGCAAAAATGTGTGCTTTCTTTCCTTTTCTTTCCAACTGAAAATTGAGAACCAAAGAATACTATGATTGAGAACGTTCACTCGCAATGACGTCGACAAGAACTGTCAAGCATACCTTGTATTCTTTATACCATGGGGAGAAGGGACGTTTTATTGCGAAAGTTTTCGGACAACTTTTCGAAGAGAGTTCTCGAGACCGCTCATAACTTTTGCGAGCGCTCGTAAATGTCCATTAATATTGCTTGGTAAATAGGTTTATGAGGCTCTTAAGTTATGATCGCTGGAGGTCTGAGATCGCTTCCCAGCCTCGTCCACCTAAAAACTAAAAAGTTTTTTTTCAGGGCTACTGCCTCTTGCGAGGAATTGACAAATCCTCCAAGAGTATCACTTGTCACGAATAAGTGCTTCTCGTCTAGCCGTTCGGATTCGGCATAAAATTGTAGGTCCCTTCCATTCCTGTCGAAAGGCGCACATAGGAATGGTTGCGAGTTGTTAGTCACTAGGCCCTGGTTCTTCATGAGCCGTTGTGCCACCCGATTTATTTTTTTTTAAGTTATGATCGCTTGGTGAATACCAGCCAGCCTTAGTCTCTTAACTGTCGTCAACAATAAGTTGTTCTATGGTACATTTAACAGTCTCTTTTTATCTCTTTCGCATACTAAAGGAGATATTTCAGATTAACTTTTCACAAATGCCCGCTTCTAGCCTTATGACGAGCAGTGTATATTCGTTCAGTCCACTTAAAATAGAAGTAATTTTAATATTTTAATATTTAAATGTCTTCATCTTAATTATTATTACAATACAACTTTATGTCCAAAGTCAAACTAAATTCTAGTTATTATAGCAACTAGAGCTTTGTTTGATACAAAGATACCCAATGGCAACACCTTTCAAACAATATTCCAAGAAAAAGGGCGAAACAAAACCTGAACCTATACTTAAAAAAAGAAGGAAGCAAAACAAAAACAACAAATAACAAAAACCAAAAGCAACAACATACTGGAGCCACAGATTATCCAAGAAGAATCACAACAAACGTGTAATATCAAAAGAATAAAAAGCTCCCCAAAAATACATACATACATACTACACCGCCACCAAATTCAGAATCAGTTTCAGCAACAAACGGATTGTGACCGAAATATGTAGGTACCTAGCAATATTGTTTTCAACAACAAAATTTTCACCAACTATTATTTTTTGAACCATCATTTAAGGGGAAAACGTCAATATAGACAAAAAAAAAAAAAAAAAAAAAAAGAAACAAAACCATGGTAAGCTTAGCTTTAGATACATTACTGACCAAAATATACATACAGCATCCAGAGAACCATCAAAGCTATCTCTATTATAAGGGGAAATTAAGTCAAATCAGACACACAGTGAACTTTTTCTCTCATTTTTATATGAGGTTGATGATAGAAAACCAGAATCTGCCAAATCGATTTTAGTCAGGTGTAGTCAGTGTTCGAGTTCGGTTGACGGCATCGTTTTTGTTTGCTACATCATATCGGTTTCCAAAGAGTACTGTTTTTGCTTAGGATATTCATCATTGTTGGGGTTGGTTTTTCTTTCCTTTTGTAATCTGCAAAAAAAAAGTGAATAAATTCTAATTTAAAAAACTTTAATTTTTGAGAAACCAATAAAAAAACATAAAAACAAGTGACCCCCAATAGCTGTGTTTTTTTTTTTTTCTCCCAAAAAATAAAGAAGAAGTAAAATTATTCCAAACCGTCTTTACTTTGCATACCTATACTATAGTGTACACTTAAACTGTTCAGTATGTAACCATCAGGATCAAAAAGGAAGAAAATTTATAATAAAAAAAAGAACATAAAATGAAAACTTGATAAAAAGAATATAGAAAGAAAAATTAAATCAAACCTACTCGACAAGGAAGGAAAGCTCTCCTAGATTTATATATTTTTTGTTGTTGTTGTTTTTGTATAGTGAAATTTTATATCTGGTACCTATACAAATATTCACCACACCCTGATCTGCTTTTGCTACTGCTGTTTTTCTTGTTCTTCGTCTGCCTTTGCTTGCTGCTGTTACCTACTTTTTAGAGCTCCATATCCTTGTCGTACGAAAATTCGGGTGCAAATACTGTCTTCCCTTGGTGACATCCGTTTCACTACGCAACATCCTGTCGGTCGGTAATAATCACTATAAAATATATAGCTCTAATATTTTCCAATTGAATTAATTAAAAAAATTCAATCTACATACACAAATTTAGAAAATAGTTGAATTTTATAAATTCGTATGTATCTATAAAAAAAAGAAGTTAAATCCTTTCTATTAAATAATGTCCACGGGATGTGATAATATTAACCGGTGATGTGGAACTTTGTATCGCAATCAAAAAAAAAAAGTTCACACAGTAACACATCAATTAAACTACACAGGAGTGAAAATTTCTAGTTTGTATCTGTAATCAGTGAAAATTCGAAAAACAAAATTAAATTCAAATTCAAAGAGCATGAGAAGGAAACGTGTTCAGGGAATAAGAAGCCTGTGATTAGACGAAAAGTGGTCTAGCAAATAATAAAATTAGTTTTCTATAACCAAATGAAATCTAAACGAAGAATGCCTGAATGTTAATTAAATCGGAATCAATGATTCGAGTGAAAAATTGTCTAATTCCCTTACAACAATATTAATTACAAAAAAAAAATAATTAACATAAACTCGAAAGGAAGTGCAAAATACAAAAAAAAATCTAATCTTTATCAGCAACAATTTAATTTTAATATACGGCTATGCTATAACAAAAAAAAAAAAAAAGTTACAAAAAAAGTAACTCCAGGGAGGAGCTGGAAAATTTGATTCTGCCACAACAACAAAATAGAATATTGTACAAGACTTTATCAAAATCCCCATCTCGTCGTGTTCTATATTTGATCCAGATAACCCAGAGGCAGATACTCACTAAAACATACATATTTATGCCTACTTTCCTGTCTCGCTGAGAGGGAGACTGGATAGAGAGAGAGAGAGAGAGAGAATAGAAAATATATCCTGTGAGAGGAGCTTTCTTTTTGTTGTTGTTGTTTGTTTCACTAACTACTTTCGGTACGGAGGAGTATCCTATACTTTATCATCCAGCATCATCGAAGAAGTCCTTAGAGCATCATCTGTATATCTAATAAGAAGAAGGAAGAAGACTACGACGACGACAACGGAAAACGCGCGGCAAAATATTCGCCAAGGTATGTACAGTACATACATATATGATGTGATGTATAATAATCTAAGAAATTGGTACTTAGAGGTTTAAGGGTCATTATATAATGAGATAAGGGTTGGCAATTGAAATGGAAAAGGGTGTGTAATTTGGGACACGCATTACATACCTACATATACATATTCCAAGTTAAATGTTATTTTGTTAAAGACCTTAAAGAGCTAAGAATGTTTGTATTCAAATAATTGATTGCGAACTGTTGCTTTAGGGGGTTTAAGTGTGTATCTGAATAAATGGAGGTATTAAGCATACAATTTTAGGTGCTAAAACAGCTGAAGAAAAGATTGATGGTGTAAGGAGGACGAAAATATAAGGAGGCCAGATGTTACCTGAAAAAGCTTTTTTCTTTCTTTATTAAATATTTACCTTAATACTTGGCATCTTATTAGTTTCTCAAAAATGTTTAAGACTTTTTCGAAGACATACTATGTACAATGTACATATATTGAAATTGAACAATCTATTTTTCATTACCTTGTTTTTTTCTTTGATTTTTATTTTGGAATAGGTATATCTGCTACTTGGTATCAAATCAGATTTTTGTTTTCGAGTATTGTTTTTTTTTTTTTATTAAACGGCTTACACAATTTCGATAAAAGAAGAATGGGCGAAAATATACGATACCTGGTCTACCTATGAACTATTTTTTTTTCAAGTTGTGAATTTAAAAGACTTTGAGTTTAGCTAAAACGAAAATATTAAATACTAAAAGCATTCTTGAATTATTTTGGATCGATATAACGAAGCATTTTTACAGTATCCAAAGAGCTGCATCCAATTGGCTCCATTCAGCAGGTTGAATATCTCTATCTCTTCTAAGATGTTTTTTCCAAAGTACATTCTTCTTATTTCCTGCAGAATAGGGCAAACGCCAAAGAAATGTCCAATGTCTTCCCTTGTTCGCAAATTGCAAAAGCAGCAAACATTCATTAAATCATTTCTATGTGGCATAAAGTTCAGATGTAACATTTCCCCTCGTACTCTAAAAATATCTCCGATAGCTCCACTTGGGAGGTTGGTGTTGAAATAAATGAGTTCCCTGAGATTATAATTAACTTTGGCGTAGTAAAATCTTTCTGTCGAGGATCTGGCTTTTTCTATCAAAGTATAACTTTCATTTTCATCAGTAGTTCTTATCACTTCATATAACAATTTTTTTATATGTAATGCATTTTGTTCTTTTACGTTAAAAGTAAAACCACAGTCAGCCGCCAGTCTTGACCAATCCTCATATCAGATTTTCTTGTACTGCACTGCATAAAGCCAGATCAATTTTGGAAGCCTTGAGTTATGTATTTCTGCAATTCTAGATACATAGTCCGCATTTAGTTTTAAAGTTGTAAAGAAAAGAGTAGAAAGTCCTGTCTCCAGGTAAAACATGTATTTTGGTGAGTTACTCGGTAGGTAAAATATTTTTCTAAAAAGAAGAGCAGCAAATTTTCCACAGTATCATATTTTTTTAAACCCCAGGGTTGTGCCCCGTAGAATAGTATCGATCTTGCAGAAGCGTTAAAAACTTTATACTTCGGTTTAATTGAAACAAGTTTATTATTAAAAACTCTTTTCCAAATAGCACAGCACAGATAGCCGATTAAGCTTTGTTTGCATTTAGTTTCAGGTGCTTTTCAAAATTAAGATTAAAAGTGAAGACTATTCCCAAAAAAGTATACTCTTTGACTATCTCCAAAGGGTTTCCGTTGAATTTCCATCTTTGTTCTCTCGAAACTCCTCCGCTCCCATTTTGAAAAATCATTATTTTCGATTTTTGAATATAAACTTCCAAACTCCACATCTTACAATAATCCGCTAATCTATTTATCATAAGTTGAAGTGAGGCAGGAGATTCAGATAAGATAACGATATCATCGGCATACATTATGACTTTTATATTAGTGTTTCCTAACCTGACACCGCAAGGCAGAAACTCAACTAAATCATGACGAATAGAAGTGGGCTTAGATTAGATCCTTGCCTTACTCCTCGGTTAATTTCAAACTTTATGGAGACACCTTTACTGCTGACAACCTGCGCACTGGTTTCTTGGTATAGTTTTTCCAACGCTGATACAAACTTTGATGACACTCCCTCACTTATAAAATAATGCATTTCTATTTATTGTATCAAGTTCTGACTTAAAATCAACAAAGAAGGCATATAACTTTTTGTTGTTGTTCATCTTAATTCTTGCTAAACTTGATAGGACAAAGATGTTGTCCACCGTTGAATAGGACTTGCGAAACCCCGACTGGTACTCACTTAATTTGTCATTATTATCTACCCATCGAGTTAACCTGTTGCATAGAATCGCAGTGTATATTTGCAATGCCGAGTTCAGGAAGGAGATTCCTCTGTAGTTTTGCACGTCCATTAGATCACCCTTCTTCAAAACTGGTCGGATAAGCGCTTCATAGAAATGCTCTGGTGGGTAACAAAATTTAAAAATTATGTTTATGGCATGTTTTAATTTTCCTTTAAAGATATCGTAATTGTATTTAAAAAACTCTGAAGGTATTCCATTGGATCCAGCTGCTTTTCCATCTTTGAGGGAGTTCAAGGCCCAATCTGGTTCCTCCTTCCCTATATCTGCGTCTAAAACATCGATGTGTTGACATGGTCTAGCATAATTAAAATAAACTGGCTCATTGTAGTCGCTCAAGAGACTGGAAAAGTGCTTATGAGCAACACTCAGGTCTATGAACACCCCTTCACTTTTTGTTTCATTGCCATTTATTTTCCTTGTCAATGTCCAAAACTCCTTTGAATCCCTACATTGACTTATGGACAGCGCAAGGTTCTCTTCATATTTGGTTTTCTTCTGTTTGCAGCATCTTTTAAATTCTTTATTTGCCTCCACATAAGCTGACCTGAGACTTTGTACGTTATGCTTTCTTATGGATTTCAAAAGTGCTAAAGATTTTTTTCTCAACTTTTCACAATGAAATTTTTACAGTAGCTGTTTTTTTCATCCATTTCGCCGCCTCTATAATTATTGTTTCCAGCTCACGTAAGGGAAAAAATTGAGCAAGCGAAAGTTATTCCTTTTCTCGTATACGCGTATCTATTCTTTCCTGAAACTCACTTTTATAATAATCTTTCCATTCCAATTTTTGTGGGTTAGTTATTAACCTTTCACCTGTGAGATCTTGTATATTCAGGGCTCCTATTTTCACAGAAATCGGGAGGTGATCCGAGTGTATAATATTTCCAACTTCGAAGGATTTGATAGAGAATTGTAAATCCCCTCCAACAAGAGCATAGTCGATTGTGGAACTACCTTGTTTCCCTATAAAAGTCAGCTCGCCTTCTAAGTCACCAGAAACAGAACCGTTAAAAATTCCTAATCCAAAATCATTGCACAGATCCAACAGTTTTTTTCTTCAGAATTTATTTTCATATCTTTAGCCTTTCTTTATTGAATTCCTATTTTGGCCGAAGGTTCACAGTCTGCAATTCGGCCACTTAAATCTCCTATTACCATAATGTTGTGAGTTTTAAGTTAACACAATAGGTCATACATATTATGATAGTCTTGCTACCACCTTGTACAATTTAAATAAATGGGGATAGTATAAAATGTTGGCTTATTCTTCACTTCAACATAAACGTAGTTTTCTATGTGATGCACTTTATATTGAACTTCAATGTCTTTTTTCAGAGCAAGAAGAGCGCCTCCACTTGTGAGTTTCAAATAAACATATAATATCAAATACATAAAGAAATGCTATAAAGTCCGGTATCATCCATTAATTGCTCAGCCCCCCAACATTATACGATAGCACACTAATATCACATTTTGCTCAAAACCGTTTGCCTCTTTAACAGCCCTGAGCTACTGCTCAGAGTTTGTAGCCTGAACGCCACTACTTCTAGCTGTGTTGACATATCTATCTGTCAGAGTGCACGAGCTGTCATTTATATTGTCGGCTCTGTTTTTGTTGTTAGCATTATAATTTGCACGAAAAATATTAAAATAATCTTGAGGAAAATTTAATTTTTCTGAAAGTGTTGTATATCCGCAAAACTCTTCGCACTTCAGTCCAGATACGCCATCCCATGTAAAAAGCATATTGCCTACAATAAGTTTATCGTCCTTTACAATTACTCTGATATCACGTCGGTCGTGCTTGATCATTCGCCTGACGTGCAGCAATCGTGCCCTTCGTCTTCGTATGCTTGCCGGAAAGTCTGTTTTGTATCGAGATTTTAGTGTTTTTGAGTTTGCCTGTGTTTCTTAATACTGAATATACTTCATCTTATTATTCAACTTAACAATAAAGTTTCTAAAATTTGCATTCCAAGATTTGACTTCTTTTATTTCCGTTGTGTTTATCTTGTTGATGGTATTATTTGACAGGCCGAGCATATATCAGCCACTTGTTGTTTTTGTTCGATGAACTGGTTAGCTTCAACTCGAATAATAAGATTCTTTTCCAAATTTTGTTTTTGCATGTTTTCCATCTGCTGCTCAAGGAAACTTATTTTAGTTTGAAGTGAATTAAAATTATTTCTAAGCTCATCATTTTCTCTTTTCTCATCTATATCCATTTTGGTGGCCAGGTGATTTTGCTTATATTCAAACATAACTCCTGAGTCTTCCACCGTCATATCTGCTACACGGACGTTTGTATGTTTGCTCATTTTGTTCATCTCTTCTGTTTTTTCGGGTGAGATTTGAGAAGCTGGCCGTTTAAACATGACTTTTCTTTCGTCCAAATGACAGTAGTTTTCTTTGTTCTCGACAGTGTAATTTTAATCTTAATTATAATTAATAAAATAAGTGCACTTGCCTTTTATTTTTTAAGAAATCTACCAACGCACGAGTATTTTTGTTGTCATAAACAGTGGGAGTTGGCTATAATAAGGGACCTATGAAATAAGAAAAACACTGCAAATTCAAATGAACATAGATGAATTGTTTTATATTTTGTAATATAGGTACTGCCTTAACCCCATGGTTTACAGTTCTATGCCCATATACAAAAATGATGCTCTTGAACTAAGTTTTCCAATGCTGTATACCTCAATTGTGGGCACTAGACGGACAAATATACCCATTCTTCAATTTCGCTAAATCGAATAAAAAAAAGTAGAATTTTCATACTGTTAAGTGAATTGTTCGCCAACCATGACATTATTCGCTATTATTAGCCATTGGTATAAAAGTTCATTTATTTTGGGGTCTACTCAGTTCATCGAAAGTGACCAATACTGTCATTTCAATGGAACACTATTGCAATTTATTTTAGCTCTAATTGCAATCTTTGTTGCCATATACTGCCTTAACTCCACGGTTTACAGCTTTGTGTCAATACAAAAAAATGATCTTCTAAAGCTAATCTTTTCAACGATATATATCTTATTCGTGGGCAATAGGCATAAACCAAAATGCCCATTCTCCTTTTGAATGTAGAATAGAGGGAAGAGCTTTTATGCGTCTTATAGTTTTTTCCTCAATTTATTATTAACATTTATTTTGAGTCGCCCTTGGAGAAAATAATCGGAAAACCATAACAAAATTGCCGTATTTCCCAAAAATTGAATTTTTTTAATTCGACGAACGAATAGGTGGCGCAACTAAAAATAACAAAATAAAAGTGTACCTATCCTTTAACTAAAGGAGGGGGTTTCCCCTCGTGTAAAATAAAAACAAACAAAAAAGGAGTTTTCATGATTTTTATTTTTTTTTTTCACAAACTAGAAGAAATAAATTTGCTTATAGGCAGATTTAATTCAGTCAAAGTTGAACATAAATTTTTATTTTCAACTTGTGAATTTGATTTTATTCACTCAAAATTGAAGTTTTAACTCTAGAGTTGATCGACTCATCGACTTTTGATTTTCTTAACTCCAGGAGTGTGTAGACGTTGACCGAGCAAACTTGAGATATAAATGTTGTTGTTTTTTTTTTGTCAGTAAAAGTGAAGGAGATAGAAATGACGAGAAGGTTGAGAGGAGACAGTACAAAAAGTTATTATTGGAATTGGAAAGTGGGACAACCGTGACTTAGTTTAGCATGTTCGTCTTTCAAAACCGACAAAAATTATGATGAATTCAACATCGAATTTACTTTTGAGGAAAACGTCAATAAAATACGAGTAATGGAAATACAAATATTTTTTTTTTTTAAATTGCCTTTTTCTACTTATTTAGGTATATTCCCTCGTATCTCCTCATTGTCTTGGTTGATTTTATCTTTACTTTGCGATTCAATACTTCTTAGTTATTCAACAAATATTGCATTTAAAATTTGTATAAATAATTTTTTTTAGGAAAAAATAAAATCAAAGAAAAACCCTTTTATTTCATTTTCAACTTTTTTTCCAAATTTGTTTGCATTAAATCAAAAAATTTCAATTTGCTATTTTAACATGTAATAATTATAATTTTATAATAATTTTAACTATATGCCTGTAAGAACTCAGGTCTTTTTTATGCAATGTACGGCACTAGTTAGAAGGAATAGAAGGAAAGGAAAGATTTTTATTGGCAGAGAGAGTGGATTGAGAATTAGATGTTAATTATCTTATGAAATTCCACGGGTGGCGTCCAGTTGAAACTGGGGAATACTGAAAAAAATGCTACCTAGACTAGGGCTCGAACCCACACGTCCAGGTTAGCAGTCAGACACTATATCCACTGTGCCATTGCCACCCGCATGTTTTTATTATTATTTCGTTAACGATATACGAATATTAGTAAACCATCACTCTATTTACACCGTCAATGTCTAGGTACATTATAGTTGTTAGCTACGAGAACAAGTTCGTGCGATCGAGTCATGCATATTTTTTTTCATACAAAAATAAATAAAAGCATTTGGGTCACTCTGGCGTATGTGGAACATATTTGTATTTTTAATTTTATATTTTGTAATTTTTTTTTCTATTTTCTTATTAACCGCAATCTCAAGGCAAGAACTGTGTTTTAATTTTATCATCCAATATAATATACATATAAATAAATAAATTGGGTGGCTCGTGAAGTACCAGGGCCTAGTGACTAACAACTCGCAAGCATTCCTGTGTACGCGTGTCGACAGGAATGGAAGGAACCTACAATTTTTTGCAGAATCCGAACGGCTAGCCGAGAAGCACTTTTTTATGACAAGTGATACTCTTGGAAGATTTGTCAATTCCTCACAAGAGGCAGTAACCCTGAAGAAAACTTTTTAGTGTTAGGTGGACGAGGCTGAGAAGTGAACCCAGAACTCCAGCGTGAAAGTTCAACGCAGTGACCATTACGCTACGGGCTACTACATAATAATATACTGCAGAGTTAAAATATAGGTGGATACTAAGTACACAAGTCTTGTGAAGAATAATAATACAAAATTAATTATAAAACGTTTGCCAAACAAAAGGAGCATTTAAGAAAAATTTAATTTTTCTTAGAAATGTTCCCATACATATTTTTCAGAACGAAAAACAATTTTACGCTAGATATAGGCTACTTTTGATAATTTTTGTTCTGCATAAAATGATTATAAGTGATAGCTCGTTTTTATTTTAAATGTTTACGAAATTGATCAGATTTTAATCACTTTTTGCATAGAGAAGTAAATTGGATTAATATTATGTTCGTACTAAAATTTATTTAAAAGAAATTTTATTTTTATTTTGAAAACTTCATACTTCGAAAACGACTCGGTTACTTTGTTAAAATTGGGCATCAGAAGGTTTTCAAAAAAGACTATTTTAATTCCATAGTTTGGGTTTTGGCTTGTCGGTTACATTTAAAGCCTCGTACTTACCTCTGTGTGAAATGAAAAATATAAACAGTTCAAAATTCACGTGAATAATCATTATGAAACCATAATTAATTCTCCACGTGAATTTTTAGTCCTCAGTTTGCCAATTTTTAATACTCACTTTGGATGAAAAAAATAAATTGATTTATCTAACAGCTAGCTTGGCAGAATCTTGAAATGCTTGAGAAGACTATTTTAATTCCATAGATTGATTTTTGGCTTGTCAGTAACACTTTAAGCCTAGTACTCACCTCTGAGTGAAATGAAAAATTAAAAGCGGTTTGAAATTCACGTGAATATGCATTGTGAAACCATAATTAATTATCCACGTGAATTTTCAGTCCTGTTTGAAAATTTTAAATACTCACTTTGAATGAAAAAAATAATTTGATTTGTCTGATAGTTTTACAGAATCTTGAAATGCTTGAGAAATCTATTTTAATTCCATAGTTTGGCGTGTCGGTAACACTTAATATTGAAAAAATAAACGATCGCTGGATCCCAAATAATTCTCTAGGCTTTTTTATTCAATTATTATAACTTTTATTTTAATTTACTGACAAATGTCACACTTTTCCACACTTCTATTATTTTTTCCTAGTGGTCGTACGTTGGGAAATGAAAATTATGAAATGAAACTTATTTTGAACCTGTTCATAATCCACTTTCACATTTGGGTACTCACCTCTCGTTTTAATTTCATCCTTGTGAAATAAATGTCACTTTTATATAGAAATTTCATTTGCACTCGAACTGAGTACTAGGCTTTAAAAACAATTATTATTTTTCAAACGAAACGACGATTTTTTTGTTTTTCGAAAAACCGCTCCAAGACTTTTGATAAGAATGTTTGGTGTTCCATTATTGTAGTACCATTTGTACGTTAATAATAGACCCTCCATGGAACAGTTTTCTTGTGGTTTTCTATTTGTTCATTCGCTTAACCAATTTAAATTTTTTTTTACAGAAGCTTCTTAAAAAAAATTGTTCGTAGGTATATTTAATATTTTTAGTAAATTTGAAATTTCAAAAATGGGTTGATGACTCATTTTTAAATATATTTTTTGACTGCTTTAGGCTAATTTTGAACCTAAAGTTGTCCAGCCACTGAACTTGGGCAGAGGAGTGTAGTTATTGTTTTTACTACTATTAGACCCTATGAAATAGGTTCTTATTAAAGAAACCATCTTATTATAAAACGGCATACCTACAAGAATTTTCTGGTACACTTTTTTAAGTCGGAAAGACATAACCATTAACCATTTGAAAAGGTTTATAGTCCCACAAAGATGTGCAGAAAATCCCTAATGATAGTTTACGGTTATTTTAATTTTTTAAGATTTTAATGTTTTTCCCTTTAGGTAGGGTTCAAAGCCTTATTTAAGACGATGATCATATTACCGATTTGAACTTTTGATAAGAAAATAAAATTTAAAATTATTCATTAGGTTGAGAAAATTAAAATGTTGTCAGTGCTTTAAGTTATCATTAATTTTCTTCCCAAGAATACCCAAATGCGTTGATATACTTTTTCCTATTTTTCCTTTTGCTTCTCTAGAGTCTAGAGCAGTGTTTCCCAACTCCTTGCCTGCTATGCCCAACAGAACCTTATCATATCCTCCTTACATTATTTGAAGATACCTTTATAATTTTGAACACCAAAAATTCCAAGTGGAAAAATTGAATAGCTGACATAAGGAAGATCCTCCATAGAAATTAAGTAAACCGTAAGTTTATTTTCAAAACATACGAGTTTAATGTAAAAATGAAATTCAAATAAGAAATAATTTAATAATTATATAATTGTAACTTTTTATGTTATGTAATTGTTATTATTTAAATCCCTTGCGCTTGAGCTGTGTAGTCGAAGACAGCTGAAAATTAAACGATTGTTCAAGTATTTTCAGTAATTGTTCTATTACAAATGCATTTTATGGCATTTTAAAGAACAGTTACTTGTGCTACTTTATTATAAGCATCCTCATAGAGACAAAAAAAATAATTTTAAGTAGGTATAACTACTTACTGAAGGAAATATCTTGAAAATTTGTTTGATTTTTGAAAAAAATGAGCTGCAAAATCTAAAAATATAATTTTGAAAGATGTCCCAGAACAAAAGTCACTTGTTTGTATATCCTCTACAAGATCCACCATACAAATTTTAAATACCTGACAAAAAATAATTATCCCATATTCTTATTATACATAACATTATTTTTTAAATTAAATTAATAGGTATATATGTATGTGTATGTATTATTAATTATTTTGAATTGAATAAAAGAACTGTGCATATAAGCGGGTTTTACTATAAATAGTTTTGAACTTTTATATTAAATATTACTATTAAATAGATATTTATTATTAAATATAACTATTAATATTATTATTACTCACCCATATTCCGCAAGTCGTATTTTGTCTCGTACTCGTACTCGTACTCGTACTTGAACTCGTATCGTATGAAAATCATTATTCTTCAAGTCGTATACGTTGTATACGAGAAGCTTAAAAAAACTACGTATATCGTTGCCTGTATAATATTTGTCAAAATCATTGCAATGTCATAAAACAAATTATTTTAGTACGAGATTTGTTCAACGATTTTCTAAAAGTATAAATTCTCACGAAAGAAGGGATTCTTCCATAATGGGTACTGGAGAATTCATTTTTATGATCCTTCAATCAACTCGTCTCACGACAAAAAATGCAATATTTTTCAAGGAGAACCTTATTTATACCTACATTTTTACGGGCACAGTAAAATCATATGCGCGTACGGCAAAACCAAAAAAAAATATTTTCTTTCTATTGACGTACGTGCATACGATTAAACAGCGTTACCTTGTATATTGTAGGCACATAAGTCAAAACAATACTGAAAAAGCATTATAAGTTTGATGACGTACGTTGTAGGACAATAAGACGTACGTCAAAACAATTCTTAAAAGCAAATCTGCTTAAATTGTATGCAAAATTTGACGTAAATGCCACATTTTGGCGTTTACGTCAAAACAATACGTGAACTTAATGAATTTGATGGATAAACGTCAAAACCATTCTGTATATCTTTGCAATGGAAAGAGATAGAGCCTAACGGATAAAAGATTTGAAAAGACCTACCCCGAAAACATAAAACTGCATACCAAACTCAAAAAGTGAATTTTGGCGTTTACACCAACCCAATATTAGGGCGACGATATGTAAAAGAGCCTTATACCGATCCAAAGCTCCTGTAAATAACACGGATACATAAAAGTATCAATAAACGAAATTTGGAGCGGTATAAAGCTGTTTTGCATCTATCAGTTTTGTGTTGCATTTTAACATGGCATTTTTCTTAAGGTCGCGCTATCACTGCCAGGTTGATTGCATATAGTTTCCACAGAGAAGAGATCTTTTACATCATTAATTTTGTATGTGCATTTTAAAAGTGCATAGCAGGAATATTGAAAAAAATATCTACATTATATGCATATTGCATGCACTATGTTTTTGTCCTTTTTTATCCGAACAAATATATAACTCGCTTAAAATATTTCACACGACGGATAAACAACACAAATACGACTTTAATTCGAATAAATACTAGACTCGGAATAATGATAAACTATGAACAGTCATATGCGATGTTGTCCGTTTCTCAATATTTGTAGAAGTGAAGTCGGATATACGAGTTTTGGAATACCAACACACGACTGTAGTCGAATACGAGTCATCAATACGAGTTTCAGAATATGGGTGACTATTTATTATTTTAATTGCAAATAAAAAAAATCTTACATCTCCCCGTGATTATAAGCTGGTTTTACTGTACTAAGTTTTGAAATGTATATTAAATACAAAATAAAAAAATATTTTAAAACATTTCAATTGTTTTGTACTTAATTTATATTTTTCTACAAAAAATATTACAAAATAACTTTTTTTTTTTTGAAAAATATTGTTTTTTTGAAATTTAAAAAAATTTGAGCTGAGAGAGTCAATTTTTGAATTGTAAACTTTTTTATAATTTTATTTACTAAATTTCAAAAAAAAAAAATCATCCAAATCGGAGCAGGTTCCCCGGGTTCTTGAATAAAATGCTATCTAGCCTCCACTAATATTTGATTTTTAGCTTTACCATTTTGTCTTGCCTACGCAATTTTTTCAAATTTCAATGAATAAAATGGGTTTATTATTTTGTGTCCATTTAATTTGTATGTTTACTATAAAGCCCTTTTAGTGCAGTCAATAAAATAAAGTTTATATCTGAGAAATTCCGCTCAATAAATAAAATGCGTCATACACAAAATCTATAGATTACGATTTAAACTTAACGCATATAAAACACGTTTTGCAGAATAACTTTAGAAAGGTAATACCACCGAAGATGAAATTTGGTTACATGATAGTTAACACCTTGTTTCATGCAAAAATAAAAGTCAGCTGGCTGTATATGGGTGGAAAGACCGTCAGCAGACGTAGTGAATTGTGAGCATGGCTTCTTACCGTGGTTCTATGCGTGCATACTTCACTAGGTCAGCCGACGATCTTTCCACCCGTATACAGCCAGCTGACTTTTGTTTTTGCATAATATGAGGTGTTAACTATCATATAACCAAATTTCAGCTTTGAAGTCTTAAATGTGGAGTCGCAACCCAACTTGTTTTTTCTTACATGTTTGGGAGACTGGTGTAGCCACACCCACCCGAGCTCATCCAGCTGACTTTCACTAGGCTTCATTATGACAGATGACACCAAATTAACCATATCCGAGCAAAATTATCTTTGGTGGAGTAACTGACTAAAATATGTCACGGGCTCCCGGGCTAATATGTACTGGTTTGCAAAAGATGGATTTTATTTGCAAAAGGGCGAATCTGATTTGCGAAATGGTGAATTTAATTTGCAAAATGATGAATATAATTTGAAAAATATGATTTTAATTTCTAAAAGAATTAATTTGATTGGCAAAAAAATGAATATTTCAGAAAGGATTAAAGGGTAAAAGCGACTGAGATGGCTCACTTTTAATATATGGTACATTTTTTATTCAAATCCCATGCCATCGGTTCTCAAAAATTACATTTCTACAGCAGTTAATTTTAATTAAAATAAACCCAGTTATATGTACTTGTACTTGTTCATCAATTGTCGCTGGCTTGTTGGCATAGACCGTCGTCAAATCGCACGACTGCCAAGCGACTGGACCATTTCGTGAGATAACACGTTCTCCAAACTTGGTTTCCTATAAATTGATTGTGACATTCGCTGTGTGGCTTGTGGCGTCGTCCTGTTGGAACCACATGTCCTCCAAGTCCATATCATCCAATTGGGGCCAAAAATATTCGGTTATCATTTAACGGTAGCGATCCCCATTCACAGTAACGTGCCGGTCTTGATCATCACGGAAGAAGTACGGCCCAACGACGCCGCGCGCCGGTCCATAAACCAAACCAAACCGTAATTTTTGTCGGGATGCAATGATGACTCATGGAGTACGTGTGGATTGCTGCCTGACCAATACCGCATATTTTGTTTATTGACGAAGCCATTCAGCCAGAAATGAGCCTCATCGCTGAAGACGATTTTTCGATGAAAATCCGAATCATTTTCAAGTTGTTGCGAACATACGACGCTTCTGGTGGTCAAGCGGCTTCAGTTCTTGCGTCAATTTAATCTTATAAGGATGTAGGCCAAGATCTTTTTGCAAAATTCGCCACAACGACGTCACAGAGATGCCCAACGCTTGAGAACGACGTGTGAGAGACACATTTGGGCTTTCTGCAACTGAAGCCTCAGCGGCAGCAATATTCTCGACACTACGGGCACTTTTTCATCTCACTGGCACGGGAACATTTTGTACTGTGCCTGTGGATTCAAATTTTTCCACTAGACGCTCAATTGTTGATCTGCTAGGACGATTATGACGACCATAAATTGGACGTAGCGCTCTTAACGTTGCGCCCGCTGATTTCGAATTTCGGTAGTAAATTTTAATAATTTCGACTCGTTGTTGGCTCGTATTTCTTCCCATCATGAAATGGCAAACCTTACTGAAAAGAAATGTCAAAAAAGCGGCAATAAATATTGCGTCGTTTGCTGTCCCAGTTGCTCTACTTTTGTAGCGTCCCTGTTGAAAAACCTTTTACATGTATTTAAAAAATTAAGTCATATCTGGGCGAAAAACATTCATTTCTGAGTGTATTAATAAAATTGGAATACAAATTAAATTCTACTTGTATCATCTTGTTTGGTACTAAATAGGTTAAGTTTTCAATGTTTCTACTATACCTACTTTTTTATACCTTTAACAAATCCTATAGTTTTGCAGTAGAATTCAAAAAAAAAAAAACTCCACTTGAGTCTACAGTCTTACTAGTTGTGTACAAGAGTATGCACAAATGAGTAGTAGGTTAAGAGCTGCCGTAAGTAATAATAAAAGGGTGTCTTCTCAGACATTTGAAGAAGTCTTTTTGTTCATACCTATACGCACATACAAATTGATAAAGTATTATACTGAGACAAAATAGTTTTTTTTTTATTTTTTGTAGATATAGTAGTTCATTCTATATATTGCAAGGAATAAAGGACACTTAACAACAACTGTCCTAACCAAAATTGTTCCAAAAGAAAAACTAAACTATAATATTTTTCAAAAACTAGGTAAACACGAAAGTTTTGAAAGGAATTTTATACACTCCTTATTTATAATCCTCATGTCCTCAAACTTCAACTACATACCACTTTAATGCAACACTTTAGTGGTTTGTATTTTGTTTTCTTGATTTTGTACATATTTGTATTCTGTTAATATAACTTTAAATTTTTGATAGTTTTTGCACCAATAGAGAAGATTTTATTTGTAACTGCTATTTTTATTGCAATCCAATAACGAAAGCAACTTGGCACAATTTAAATTAAAAACAAATACATGATATACATGCATCAAATATTAATTTTCCAGTTGACACGGTGTAACTTAACTTTTTTTTAATTTTAAGAAAGCATGAAAAACTGCATAACATCTAAGCTCACGGTAGTGGGTAGTTTAGAAAAAATGTTCGTTCGCGTAAAAAAGCGTTAAAATTTGAAATTATAACAACATTCTTGTTAATATTTATGATTATTGATTTCGTTGATTTTTATCTGTTTGAGTGAAAATTTTGTACTTCTAACTTATACCGTTACCCCGAGGCTGTACTGGTAAGTACTGGCAAACAAATAGGCTGCATAGATTGACTGTGAAATTCCTAAACGTGAATATGCTGTGACGTAGGTGGCAAGGAACTTGCCTAGCATGTTGGCAAACAAAGTTGCTTTCAAGTTTCTTACTGGATAAGTTCTGCTGTTACTGGATAGCCTATCTAGGCTTCTGAACTTATATTTTTATTAAAAGGCTTTTTTTTATTGGTAAGTGTATACGCAGCGCAGCCCAATTTTTTTTTACTGTAAACAACAACAAAGGAAAGGTGCGGATACTACATAACGTGGTATTCCTTTGTTTTGTGATGTTTAAAAAATATCTAATATTTTTTAAAAATCATAAAACAAAATAATAACACGTTGTGTAGTATCCGCACTTTTCATTTGTTGTTGTTTACAGTGTAAAATTTTGCTGCGCTGCGTATACACTTACCAAAAAAAAAACGGCCAGTAGCGGATCCAGGGGGGTGGCTATAGGGGCTAAAGCCCCCCCACAGCCGAATCATAAAATAATTAAAAATATAGAAAGCAATACATTACAACGTGTAGAGTTTTATATTCCGTCTAAAATATTGTTACGATATGAGATTTGGTGGACAAAATAACGTGGTTGGGGTTGAACTATTTGCATACATGTTGTGTAATTTTTTTTCTAAGCCCTAAGATTGGGGCTAAAAGCTGAAGCGAATTGGACAAAAACTAAGTTGGGGGCTACGAATGTTTCATGTTTCATGCAACGACAATTTTTCCTTAAAAATAAAACCCAGAAAATTGGGAACAAAAAACAGTTTTGGAGCAATATGGTCTAAGAATATTGGACAAAAAACCTAGCCTGGTTTAAGCAACTTACTTCCCAAAAACTAACCTTATGCCAGAGAGTTTAGGGGGCTCAAAGTCTAAGGATTGAAGAGATAAGTAAAAAGAGATAAAAATGGCCGGGGCTTAACATTAACGTGTCAAATGCCTCAACTGTTTATACTAAAAACAAAGCTAATTTACCGAAAGAAACGCATTTGGGGCTTAAACCATTTGAGAGCAACGGGATGTCAAGTTTAGTGTAAATGTTTAATACAACAGGAGGTGTTTCTTACGGCCTTGGCTGGGCTTAGAAATTTTCGGGGCTACGTTTTCAAAATTTGAAAGGTCCAAGGCAATTGTACATACAAAATATTTTTGTACTAGACATTACATACAAGTTCTCTAGTCAACGAGCCAAATTTCAAAAGCGTGAGTTTTCTCTGTGCGCGCTCAGAAAATCATGCAAAAGCAAATGAATATTTGCAATTCCTCTAGACTCTAGAATGACGTGCAAATTCGTCGACATATTTGTTTAGCATGAATAAAAAGTGTATGCAGCGTAAACACGAAAATTAAAGTTTCAGTTTGAACAAAATAGTTTCTCGTTGATTTGGCTAATTCAGGAAAAATGAGATCTCAGAGGACTGACACCGTGTCAAAGCACATATATGATCTTTTGCCAGTACGAACACTTCTGAACAAGCCAATTACAAACAGTTTTCAAATCTTTTCAAAAATGGGAAGTTCAAAATATACCTACAGCTAATTTCAAAATATAACAACATAAGTTAGGTACGTGCTCAATTTTTAAATAATATAAGTAAACGAATTTGTACGCGTGCCTTTGCATTTGCTTCTATCTCCGCTACAGCAATTATGTATGAATAATTGTTATTGTACTTTGTAGATATTGAAAACATTTTAAAGCGCGACAGGAGCGGATATAAAGGCACACAAGAAACGGATATCATTAAAGGGAAAGTGGAAATGTCAAAATTCGATGTCTTTTATATAACGACACATGAATCTCCATATATCTTTTTCACAAAAAAAAAAATACTTGAACCTTAATCGTTAGAACGCACTCGCCGGAACTGCACTGCATCGAAACTACACTTCACACGAATTCGTATGAATTTGTATGAAGTTCAGTTGCGACATAGCTCCTAAAATTTCATAAAAAATAATGTTTTGCCGCGTTGTCGTGTAGTGTAGTTCGGCTGAAGTTGGTCTTGCATTAAACCTAAACTGATCTCTTTTATTTTTTATACATTAGATTAGATTAGATATTACTTTATTTTTTATTTTTTTTAAGTTTAACAATTATATACATTTATTAGAAAAGAAATAAAATAAAATAGGCAATGGCGTTGCCGTCTGCCTGATTGACGTGTTGAAATGTTTATTTTTATACAAACTTAAAAGTTTCAAAATTTTTAGAAAAAAATACTAATTTTTTTTTATTTTTATAAAAACATGATTTTTTTTTTTTTAAATTATGTATTTAATTATCTTAATTTGTTTATAATATTGTAACGATATGAAATTGCGGTTTCAATATATTTATGGAGAGCTTTCCAATTAGCACCGTTAAGAATGTTCTTTGTTTCCTCCATTGTAAATGAGCGCTTCCCGAAACAAATAAATCTTATATCTTTGTAGATCGGACAGATTGCTAAGAAATGAAATGTGTCTTCCTTTGATTTTAAGTTGCAAATTGTGCAGAGGTTTGAAACTGTATTTTGGAAAGGTGACCAATTTAATTTCACATCTTGCTCTGCATGTCAAGGATATCGCTCTCAAGCTGTGATGATCACTAAAATGGTTATTGCTTCTCAGGTCGTAGTTAAGTTCTTGGTAGATCAATCTATTAATAGATGATGTTGCCTGGACTATGCTTTCATTTCGATTGTGAATGTCAGATAACTCCAAAATGATATAGAATTGTTGCTCCAAGAATGGTTAATCGTTGTATTGAATGTTTATGTTTGTCTCATATTTATCTGCCAAATCAATCCAACCATTAACCCATGACAAATTTATTATCCAACATATATTTTGTTAAGATGTGCGGAAGTCTTTGTAGACGGTACCTTAGTACTTTAATTATATAATCAAAATGTAATTTTAGGGTGTAATTGTAGAGATTTGGCAGTCCCGTTTCCAAAGTAAGAACTTAGTTAGAAGTGTTCATTGCAAGGCAGAATAATTTTTTAAGGAAAAAACGAGGCAGTTTTTCAACTTCCTCATATTGCTTGAAACCCCAAGTTTGATAACTAAAGCACATAACCGAACGCATGACCGCTTCAAAAATGCGATACTTCGCTGAAATGGGTATTTCGTTTTTGTTAATGATATTTTTCTACGACACATTTATGAGGCTTTTAGATGCTGACAGTTTTTTTTTCGAGATGATGTTTGAGTTTTATGTGGGGCTCTAAAATGATGCCTAGGTAATTATATTTGGTGACAACTTCTATCTTTTCGCCATCGAAACCCCACTTTCGTTCTTCCCCAGTTTTGTTTGTTTTTTTTTGAAATTTTGATTTTTCAAGGTTTACTCGCAAGTTCCACGTTTTGCAGAATTGATTTATTTTGTTGATCATTAGTTGTAAGCTGTGAGGTGACTTCGCTAGCAGAACTATATCATATGCGTTCAGTAAGACCTTGATAACTTCTTAAGCTATTTTTATACCCGCTGGTAGATGCTCTGATATGTCGTCTATGAACAGAGCAAAAAGGACTGCACTGAGAAGGCAGCCCTGCTAAACTCCTGATTTAGTTTCAAGCCAATCAGAAACATTTCTGCCATCCCACACTGTTTGACGTGTGTTCTTATACATATTTTTTAAGACTCTAAGCATTTTTGTTGACATACTTTTCTGCGATAGTTTATAAAAAAGTGCATTCCGGTCAATTGAATCAAAGGCAGCCTTGAAGTCTTCAAAAAACATGTATAATCTCCTATTTTGCCTAAGGTAGTATTGCGTGATAGTTGTGATTGTAAATATGTTATCAACAGTTGAGTATCCCTTTCGGAAGAAAATGAATCTAAGGACAAGCAAATTTTATTACTTAAGGTCTCAAATTGGATCTCCAAACTTCAAGCCCCCCCCCCCCCCCCCAATGCTAGTTAAACCGCCACCAAATTTGTTCTCTTGAGCAAATCTTTTGCAATTTTATCAATTTGTCGATCGAAATTGTCAATTTAAAAATTTTGTTCATCAATTTGAAAATATTAAATAACGGATTTTTATTCTGCGTTGAGATTGGGTATTGAATTTTTGTATTGTTAATTCGTACACCTTAGGGGAGAGGGGCCCTAAGATTTCCGTTGCCTAGAGGCCCCCATATGGCTTGTTACGACCCTGCCTTTTGTAAAGGAATAATGTTCTCTTTTTTTGTTGTTGAGAAAATTGGCATATTTATTTGTATTATTTTTTTCATACCTATCATATTTAAATTGAAGGTGTTACGAACAAATATTCACAACGAAACGACGACGCCGATGCGAGTCTTAAAACGTAATAACATGTGAAGGGTCCAAGCAGTAGCGGATCTAGGATTAGGCTGTGGGGGGGCTTGGTAGATCCAGTTTGAGACATTAATGGCCAGTTTCACAAGTTAAACTACAAATTATGTATAAACTTAAGTTCAGCACTGGATTCGGTTTCGAAGTAAACCTTGAACTTAGATAATTCTATAGTTCTAGTTAAACGAATGTATTCTGCCATTTAAACTTCATAGCCTAAGAGCCGGCAGAAAATTTTGGGAGTGGATTGATAACCAAAATATGAGTATGATATATCGCGGTATCAAAAACAACCGTCTATCAGGTTTCTTTTTCAGCCTTTTGCGGGGGTGGGAGTTTGAAAATAGCGATTTTCCAGTTTATTTTGTCAGAGGTATTACCACTTCAATAAATTTAAAAAATATATCATGTGATGTAGTCATTAAGTCAAAACAACATAATCTTGGCAATTCGACCAATAGAACTCAAAATATAAGCTTTTTAAGAGGACCTTATCGTCTTTTTCTTGGAGAATTATAAAACACAAAAAATCAACAAAACAAAGTCTCCAAAAAAATCGATTAAGATTCGCTTAAAAACCTAATATCTTGAGTTCTATTGGTCAGATTGTCAAGATTTTGACGTTTTGACTTAAAGAAAATGACAGAGCACCACATTATATATTTTTTAAATTTATTGAAGTGGTAATACCTATGAAAAAATAAACTGGAAAATCGCTATTTTCAAACTCCCAACCCCGCCAAAGGCTGAAAAAGAAACCTGCCAGACGGTTGTTTTCGATACCGCGATATATGCACCTACAAACCATCATACTCATATTTTAGTTAGCAATCCACTCCCAAAATTTGCTGTAGGCTCTTGGTCTATCAGTGCAGCGTTCAGAACACTCTTGATCGTAATAATCATTCTAAAATCCTATTGATAACTGCCATTTTATAATAATAATAAATAATTATATTTCTTTCTATTTGAAATTATTTTTTTTTTAATGTTTTCGAGTGACGAGGATATATGAATTTGTTGTGAGAATGAAAAGAGAAAAACGCTTCCCTTGAAGAACAAATTATTTTAACTATTGTGACGATGTTGATTTTATTTTATAATTTATATATTTTTATAATTTATACATAACTAATATAAAAAAGTTTTAGTTTAGGACAAAGGTTTTTTTTGTGAAAATCTACAGTTATATAAATAATTGAATTTTGGCATTCCCACTTTTCCTTTTAGAATAGCCGTGTTTTTTGGGCATTTATATCAGCTTCTATCCCCGGTTTAAAATGATTTCAATACTACATACAATAACATCTGTAGTATTTCACATTTAAAATATTTTTAAGTGGAGGTAGAAAAAAAATGTATATACCTTCATCTTCGTCAAGCTTCGAACCACCAGAAAAAAAAATCTGTCAGTAAATTTGTACGTCAGTCTAGAGGGACTGCAAATATTCACACGCATGATTTCTGAGTGGCCAGAGAAAAACTCAGATTTTGATTTGTTGTTCCCAAATTCTTCACGGGTTTTAGCTCCAATTTCGTTTTTTTTGCAAAGTTAGCCAAGTTCACAGGGTGAATTATTTTTTCGTGTGGCATGTTAATTGTTAACCCCCGACCCCGTTTTTTTTCAATTATTTCTTTAAGCTTTAGCCCCAACTTGGACTTGACAGTCCCTTGAGTCAAGCGCAAAAATTTTCTGGAATTTTTTGTCCAATTCTTGTCAAGCCCTACTCGCGAGCTGTTTTTTTTTCGTCCCAATTTTCTGTCAATTATCCGAAGCCCTGAACTTGTTTTTTTGTACAATTCCCATCAGAATTCAGCGCCAGCCTTATTAATTTGGGGCTTAGAAAAAAAAAAAATACGTAGTATATAAATTGCGTAGCCCCAGCCTCGTTATTTTTTCTGACTTCTGATTCTGATTTCTATATTTCGATCAATTTTAAGAACAGCCTGTGGGGGGGCTTTAGCCCCTATAGCCACCCCCCTGAATTCGCCATTGGGTCCAAGGGAAAATCGGCTTAAGTCCACTCATTAATTCCGAGAAAAACGATAATATAAGTTTACTTTCTAAACAAATGCTAAATTCTAAGGAAATTTAAATAAAGGATACAAATATTTTTTCCAATTAAATGTATATATTTATACAACATAAATTGATTTTAAGTTTATAAATTGTATATTCTAATAAAATGATATGTGTTAAGGGACACTTCCATCTACAGCCACATACATACATAGGTACATACATAGTAGCCGAAAACTTGAAGATATTTTTTGAAAATTTCTTGCGAAGGAACTAAACATGATAATTAGAAACGGTTTTTTGTTTTTTGTTCATACATCCTTAGATTTTAAAAATCTATATCTGAAAACAAAAAATATAAAGAAACACGGAATGGAAACAAATTTTTTCAAAAAATAGTTTTGTTTAAGTTTTGTAGCCAAAACAAAACTATTGAAAAAAAAAATTTTGTACAAAAAGTTTCATTTCGAAACGTATCCAAAATTTGTTTGGAAATTTTATAAATCCATCAAAAAGTACTTACAGAAACCTACAAGATGTCATCATTAGTTTCATTTTTCTAAAATATGGACTTAAGCCGTTTTTCCCCTGGATCCTTCATGTCGTTCCAGCCAAAGGCGTATACAGCTTTGCTTCTTGGGGGGGGTCCTACCAAACAAAAAATTTAAAATATTATTTTCATTAGGTTTTTCAACACTTAAATGAACATGGTGTCATTTTGCCCATTTGCAATCAAATCCTTGAAAGTTCCCGTTAGTTCCCTCTGTTATGTGTAAAATGTAATCATTATACAACAAGGTACGAAATCTCCGAAAATTGCAAACAACTTTGGACAATAGCCGTATTTTACTATCAAAGATGATCCATATAGTTAATTTATCAAAAAACATGTATTACAAGAACATTGCGAGATCCTGGCTATTCATCGGGATCACGTTTCTTGATTCGAAAAATAATTCTTACTCTAGCGGGTAGGAATAGAGGAATTATATTTTTCAATACTTGTAGAGAGCTAGTGAACATTTACTCAAAGTGTTTTATACCGCTTCAAATTTTGTGGCCATGTCATTTGTATCAGTGCAAACTATACAATACATGCCATCGATCGGTCTGGCAGCGATATCGCGGCCCCAACACCACTAAAATGCACTTCCAAAATGCAACAACAAAAATAAACTTTCCAAAACAGCTTTATAACGGTCCACATTTAGATCACTAAATCTTGTACCTATAGTGACTAGAAACCATCGGTCTGGCAGCGAATCCGCGGACGTAGCACTACAAAAATGCACTTTGAAATGATATTTTACTGGTGTTATGTCCGCGGTATCGCTGCCAGGCTTATGGATTATAGTTAGTAAAGGTACAAGGCTTTAGTGATGTAAGTTTGGAGCGTCATATGTATGTATGTAAATATGTATACCTAAAGGTTGTCCACAGGCATCTTACGTACTAAATTCCTATTTTCACTCATAAATATTGAACAGAAAAACAAAACGGGACCGAAGTAAATAAATAAAAACAAAATTGTAATTTTTCGTCAAGCCTAGTACCTACACAGCTCGACTGTAAATGAAATTTCTATATAAAAGTAACACTTATTTCACTGCGATATGGTTGAAAATATATTGGGTAGGTTCAGAGAACTTAGGGGACTTGCAAGTAAGGCAAAATTATAGACTGTGATTGGCCAGCTGTCGAAAGTTCCCTTCATTTGAAACAATTTTTCAACAGCTGACCAATCACAGTCTAGAAATTTGCCTTACTTGCAAGTCCCCTAAGTTCTCTGAGCCTACCCATTTTCTTTTCCCAACGTCTGACAGACAACAACATAGGAAGAAATAAAAGAAGTGTGGAAAAGTGTGAAATTTGTCAATCGATTTGTATTGCTAATCTAAAAATCTAATATTTGAACAAGAAAATGATTTCTGATGTAACCGTTTATTTTTAAATTTTAAGTCCTACCGACAAGCCAAAATAACAAACCATGGGATTAAAACAATCTCTTCAAGCATTTTTTCAAGATTCTGTCAAAATATTATCAATCAAATCAAATTATTTTTTTTTTCCATTCAAAGTCAGCATTCAAAATTTGCGAACTGAGGACTCAATTCACGTGGAGAATTGATTATGGTTTCATAATGATTAAGTCGGAACCACACCTGTCTCGTGTGTTGTCTTATGTCGATGTCAGCCCATATATTGTATACCTCACACAGCAAGCACAACGAACAAGACAAATGTGGTTCTACAGATATGACCACTGTAGCAATAGCGACACAAGACATCACATGTGGTTCTTTCTGGCTTTATTCACGTGTATTTGGAACCAGACTTATTTTTCATATCATTTCACAGAGAGGTGAGTACTAGGCTTAAAGCCTTTTAAAAGAGAAACTTATTTTTGTTGGAGCTGTGGTAAAATTAAAAAAAAAAATGTTGTCGCATTTAAGTTTAATTGCGTTTTCCACTGGTAGAAAAAGTCATTTTATTTTTTATTTGGATCTGTCAAAATGCCGATTTTTATAATTTGTACGTTCCATACAGTGATAATTTTTTTTATTTAAAAATCATTTTTGCTGATTTAAATTTTTCGGCAGGTAATCTAGGGGTGTCTCTTAAATTTTGTTTGTCAGATATTCAAAATGGGTATCATGGATCTTGTAGAGGATACCCACCCACACACATAATTCTAAGTCCCGGACATTTTTTAAAATGGTACTTCCAGACCCCGCTGCCGTTTTTTATGTAACAAACATTTTTTTTTTTCAAAGTTAACAAATGATCAAGAATTTCTCGTATCAAACGTGGATTCATCGACTTAAAAAGATTTCTTTTTGACCCTCTAGAGATGCTTTTAATAAAATAGCACAAATAACTGCCTATTAAAATTTAAAAAAATATGCCTTTTTTATTCAATTGATGGCTGAAAAACCACCAAAAATTGGTTGATTTATAAGCTTTTCTCGATTTTAAGGGCCTGCACGGGTTCGGAAACGAGCAAGTAGACACATCTCACAGGTAATTTCGTATGCTGAACTTAAATTCATCATATATTTTTCGCCATCAGCTCTAGTTTTTTTTTTAGATATTTCAGTCTGAAAATGGAATATAACCATTTTTTCCCTATTTTTGAGATTTTGTAAAAATTCAAAATGCTTTTTTTCAAAAATAAAAAAACTGCACCCATGCATCCATGAACATGAGTGCAATACTTTGATGTATCGGTGCATTTGTTTTGAAAAAAAGCATTTCGAATTTTTACAATTCATATCTCAAAAATAGGGGAAAAAATGGCTATATTCCATTTTCAGACTGGAGTATCTCAAAAACTAGAGCCGATATGGCGGAAAATGGATGACGGATTTGAGTTCAGCATACGAAATTACCTCTGAGAGGTGTCCGACTTGCTCGTTCCCGAACTTTCTTAGAGGAGTCTTACTTGCTCGTTCTCGAACCCCTGTAGGCCTTTAAAATCGAGAAAAGCTTTAAAATCAACTAAGTTTTGGGGGTTTTCAACCATCAATCGAGTAAAAAAGGCATATTTTGAAATTTTAAGGGGCAGTTACTTGTACTATTTTATTATTAATTAGCACCCAAGAGTAAAAAAAAAATCTGTTTAAGTCGGTCAAACCACGTATGATACGCGAATTTCTTGATCATTTTTTAAGTTTGAAAAAAAAGCCGCGGGGTCTGGAAGTACCATTTTAAAAAATTTCCGGGACGTAGAAATACTTGGGTGGGTATCCTCTACAAGATCTATGATACCCATTTTGAATATCTGACAAAAAAAAAATTAGGAGACACCCCTAGCCCTAACGTCTCTCTGCACGAACATACAACACGATCAAAATAAAATATGGCAGAAATAATGGCGTGCAAATTTTATAAAATTATTAGATAATAAAAGAAGTTTCCAAAATGCATTTCTCCAATTTTTAGAGAGGAATTTTGACCCCAAATCGATTTTAACAATTCAAATTTTTGAGTCAGTCGGTCGACTTCTTTTGATTGTTTGAAAATATAAAAATAAATAAATTGAACGTAAATACACCATCTCTATCTCAAGAAAACAAATAATAATCTTCCTTATAAAGAAAGAACAAATCAATTCGATTTTCTTTAATGGTATATTCTATGATTCTCACTAACTTATTCATCTAACCAAAACTACCATGCAACTCCAACCAGCTTTATTGAAGCGTAATGCAAAGAGATTGCATAGATAAAAACAATAAAATATTTCTCTCAACCGACCAGGACATGAACTGTCGAGATGCATTTTTATACAGGTATAGGATAGGTATATGCACCAATAGTTCGAGTATATTCGTGAGAAAAATAGAAAATAAATATCTATTTCCATTGAACTGAATACAAATTCAAATAAAATTATCGAGAACTTCGAACATCACAGCAACGAGCAGCATAGCCATTATCTACAGTGGGTCTGGGCTCTGGGTATTGAAAAAGATGTGTTTGTTTTGCAAAGGGGTGTATGGTGTATCGTGTTTCTATATACAGTTTATAGCAGCAGAAACACTACTATACTATAGCATCGTCGTCGTCGACGACAAGAGGTCCTTAATTCTGTGCATGGTGGTAGAACTAGCAAAATAAAATAAGTAAATTCTATATCCGTTTGTTTGCTATCTACTGATGATGGTCTAATGGTATATAGGTTGCAGTGTTGTGCATGTGCAAATACTAAACATATAAATCATATTATAGGTAGGTATGTACATTGTATCTAAACAAAGAAATTATATTCGAAAATCAATTGTCTGCTTGCCGAGATCTTTTCTTTTTCGTGGAAAAATCTATTTCTTACAACGGCGTATACAGGGGGGGGGGTCACGGGGTCATGTCCCCCCCCGAGAACTCAAGATTATTTTGTTGATCTGAAATAATTATTTAGTAACCACATAGAAAAAAAAAAGAAAGTTGGTTACTTAGAAAGCTAGTAGGATTTTCGATTGATAATTAAGAATTCAATAGAGAATTTGAATGTTGGTAACTTCAATTCAATAAGAAATTTAATTTTCATGGCAATGGAATACCTACGTTATTTTGTAGTCAATCGATGATACTTTGATTTTCTTCCTCGTACCTCAAATTTAACATAACAACAAACTTCTCATAATATGAAAATGCATTCAAATCTTAAAATATATGCATAGGCTAGTTTCCGTTTTGAGATGACAGCCAAAACCTGTTAAACCAAACAGAAATCAAAGTGCGGAGTTGTTACCAAATTTTCACTCAGTAAAGTAAAAACTAATAGGATTTTCAAAAAAAGAATATTTTTTTTCTGAAAATAAAATCTTTAAACAAACATACAGAAATTGTTTTGTTTGTATGACAGATTTTTTTTAAAAGCAAAAAAAGTGATAACTTTCGATTTATAGTTATTCTAACCAAAAAATATTAATGTTAACGATAAAAGACATAAATATATAAAACTATGATGAAAACCTATTATGAAAGGATTTTGTTTGCACTTATTCAACATTTACAAACGAAAAATACTGTTATTGATTTGGATGTGGATTACTTTTACAAAGTAACCTATGAATCCCATAATGCAAAAGCCAATAGCTATGGTAAAGAAGATTTTTTGGAACTCCTTGCGGTGTACCGTTTGACCAGTCGGATGGAATTATTGACGAAAAGCGACTAGGCTCGTAGAATTTAACAACTTTGTCCATTATTTTTATCAGAAAGGCTTACTGGTAAGAAAGATAAAAAGATTAGGTATATTTGATGCACATATTTATTTTGTAAGGTGTCTTTCACTTTTCCATCGGTGGCAGTCTTAGAGACATACATTTTTTTCTAATCAGAGGCATATCAAAATCACTCGTGAAATTTGTTCACACTTTTCTTGAAACGCAACGAAAACGAATCTTTGTATTCAATTATAATACGAATATGTAATGTATTTTAGTTTTTCCACTATTGTAAAAAGAGCAATTTACACAAGTGGTCATTTTTGAAAATCAGAGCTATTGTTTTCATTTTCAGTAGTGAATATTTATAGATATCTATTTACTAAAATTAAGAAACAAAAAACAGTGCACAGTATCTATGATATTTTACTAATTTTTCCTGCAACTTCAATTCGCTGAAATAAAAACTTTGATAGGATTAAAATAAATTCTGAATAAAATTCAAAACAAATGATCAAGCGAATCCAAAAATTTTTTTCCTCAGTATTTTGACAGCTAGCTAAACTGATTTTTTTTGGTCAGGCAACTGGAGATTGCTGTATGCTGTTGCTGAGGCCCTCCGAAATAAAAAATGTAACAGTCAGGAATAAAAACGAAGAGCGCGGTCACTGGTCCAAACAATAAAGGTTCGTTCGACTCAGTTGTTTATTTTAATTTTCTTTGGAACCAAAAATGAGTTAACTTTGCAAATACCAAAAAAGTGTTTTCGTCTTAAATTTGTTAATTTTTTTGTATAGGTAGCTCATTTCATTTTTAATTGGCTTTAGCAGTTCGAAATATATATTTTCAACGAAATTGCCTAACTTTGCGTAGTGAAAATTTAGTATTTCATTCGTAGTCTGCTATTTCACGCCGGCTATTGATTCTTAACTGTCTTGAAATTAAATGAGTTAAGGTACGATATATTTTTCCAGGATATGAACGATTAAGGGCGGGTCGATTTTAAAATTGAATAAAACAAGATATCAATAAGGTTTTATCTTCATTTGAGAGCCCTATTATATTAATATAACATCGTTCAAATGGCCGCCCCGTCTTCGCTGGGTGGCGCGGATTCGAAAGGTCCAGTTTTCGATGACTTTAGCGCATAAATCAGGCTGAATTTGACTGATGGCATCGATTATGTTGTCTTTGAGGGTCGAGGTGGTTTGCAACTTATTCGCAACGACCTGCGACTTAAGAAATCCCCACAAGAAAAAGTCCAAAGGGTTCAAATCACACGATCTTGGTGGCCAATTCACGTCGCCTCGGCGCGAGATAACCATGCCATGAAACCGCTCGTGCAGAATATCGATTGTGTCTTAAGCTGTGTGGCACGTAGCGCCATCCTGTTGAAACCATATATCTTCAGTGTCCATACCATCCAATTTAGGACACAAGAAGTTGGTGATCATCAACTTATAGCGATCGCCGTTGGTGGTGATGGCCTGGCCAGCATCATTTTCGAAGAAGTACGGACCGATGACGCCTCCAGGCATCCAGCTCAAAATCCACACAAAACAGAAACTTTATTTGGATGCATTGGCACTTCGTGAATCTTGCGTGGATTAGTGTCGTCCCGAATCTGGCAATTTTGCTTCACGTACCCATTCATCCAATGATGGGCCTCATCGCTAAAGAAGATTTTTCGACCAAAATTGGGAAAAACTTCTAACTGCTCTAAAACATCGTTTGCACGTGTTGCTCGACGCTGTAACACACCATGATGATTTGTCTTTAGTAACTGATTAAAAGAGGATATTTTGACCGAAAGTAAAAAAAACAATATGGCCGCCACAAGCTGTCAAAATCAGCCCGTCGCTATTGGAAAACCCTTTATAGTTAATTAAGATTTTTTCCCTTTTCTTTTATGTAGCTACGCACAGTAAAATATGAAAAAAAAAAAATATAAGGCACTTGACTTTAAACAAATATTAGTTTGTGTTGTTGGCATGACCCCCCCCCAAGAACTAAAGCTGTATACGCCCCTGATTTCTTAGTATAAACGGTTTTAGTTTGTATTTTAGAATACCAATAGTCCAGGGTATCGTGCGTCGTTAGGAAAACATCGAAAGCATATTTTTTCAGATTTAAAAGCGCTTAAAATTTGTACATGTACTTAATTAAAAATAACAACTCCTATTGAAAGGAGAATGGGCGAAAAAATATATGGGAGCTGGTCTACCTAGTGCTCAGAAACGAGACCTATGAAAATGATTAGGTAGGTACTATGGAGTGTACCAACGTGCGAGTATATTTTTTGTCCTAAACAATGGGAGTTGGCTAAAATAAGCGACCAAAAAAGTAAGAAAAACACTTTGAAAATTCGAATAAACATAGACGAATTGTTTTATATTTTCTAATATACTGCCTTAACCGCATGGTTTACAGTTCTATGTCCATATTCAAAAATGATGCTCTTGAAGTAAGCTTTCTAATGTATACCTCAATTGTGGGTACTAGACGCACAACTATTCCCATTCATTAAATTCGCTAAATCGAATAAAAAAAGTAGAATTTTCATACTGTTAAGCGAATTATTCGCCCATCATGATATTATTAGATATTTGTTCCTCTTGGTATAAAAGTTTCTTTATTTTGTGTTCTATTCAGTTCATCGAAAGGGACCAATACTGTTATTACAATGGAACACTATTGCAATTAATTTTAGCTCTAATTGCAATCTTTGTTGCCATATACTGCCTAAACCCCACGGTTAACAGCTTTGTGTCCATACAAGAAAATGATCTACTAGGGCTAAGCTTTCCAACGATATATATTTCATTCGTGAGCAATATAATCTAGGAAAATTAGACATAAATTCCTACAAAGTTCGGAAAAATTATATGCAGGGTTTTTGATTTTGAATTAGCTTCTTTTGGTGTTATGAATTTTTGAGTAAAAGTCCCCATCGATCTAGCTAGCTAGATGCGTCAAAGGTCACGAAGCATGGTAATTCGCTGATTTTGATCAAACAAAAATCGTCGACTAATGAAACATGGTGTAAATATTTCAATTTATCATTGAAATTTAGGATCAAAAGCGTGCTTACAAATATCTGGGGTGAAATGGTGTTTTTAAGGTAGGGGGAAGGGGGGGGGGGGTGCTTGCAGAATGAAGAATGGGATTTATATTGAAAAAAGTTTATAAAATAACGTCACTGAAATTGTGGAAAAATGTGATATTTGCCAAGATACCGAAGACATAAAGAGGGTAGACGTGTGGTTTTTGAGGAGGGTTCAGGGGGTATTCAAAGCACAAACAAATATTTTGAGGTAACCTACGCATATTGCACCTCGTTTTAGGGTATTTTTTGATGCTGAATCTAATTAAAGAAAAATTAAGACGCTATATCTACTCTTCATAGAGAAACATTCCCTAACAAATGAAAATGACTATGAGAGCCAAACCAGGCAAATCACTCTTTAAATAGAACATGTTTGCGGCTATATATTCAGGATACAAGAACATATCGCACATCGCGAGCGTTGTGATTTTCATTGTAGATGTGTATGTGGTTACTCTATTTCACATCACCTTAGAGGTTGAGTACAAGATGCGTTTTTTTACTAAGTGGTATCCCCAGTAGGCCTTATCCACAGTCCTAATAATATTGATTTATTTTTGTAGTTTTTAATTTTGTATTTTTTTTTTTCTAATTTTGTATTTTTCCATTTTTAAAAAAAAATGTTGTATTAGTTTGATGGTCCTGGGCTGTAATCTTTAACAATGAAATCCGACTCCATTGTTGAATTTAGTACGCACGATAAATCTGCATCGTCTTGCAAATCTGAATCTGCAGCTGCAGGCTCTTTTAAAACAAATGATGGGTCTATATCATAGTTCGTCTCCTCTTCATTACAGTTTTTAGGGTCTGAACAACTTAAACCTGTTCTACGGCAACCACAATTAGTACCACGCCTTTACTACAGTTAGAATCATTTTTATTAGTATATCAGGGGCCGGTTGGAGTAGAGTTGTTAGTGGTTCCAAAACCATATTATTTAGTGTTCATCCCCAGTTTTCAGGAGCTAGTAGAAGATTTCCAAGCCACACTTGAATTTAAAAATAAGCATGATAAAAGTGTTGCTGAGCCGCTTCATCATTCTTTAACTAGATAGATCATTACAAAATACACTAAAAGGATGTGCCATATGCCTAGGTTATCTCAAAATAATTTTTCGGGTTTCTATACCCCCTGAATCCTCCTCAAAAACCACCCGTCATGACAAATGTCACATTTTTGCACAATTTCACTGACACTATTTTATATACTTTTTCATTATAAGTCCACACCCCATTCTTCAATCTACAACCCCCCCCCTACCAATAAAACACCTTTTACCCCAGATATTTGTAAGCACGCTTTTTATCCTATATTTCAATGATAAATTGAAATATTTACGTCATGTTTCATTAGTCCACGATTTTTGTTTGATCAAAATCAGCGAAATACCATGCTTCGCAGTAGCGGATCTAGGATTTGGCTGTGGGGAGGCTTGGAGTTTGGAGATTCAGTTTGAGACTTTAAGTAATAAAACTTAGTTGTTCTAAGATCAATTTTATAATTTATAAAAAATAATAGAGATCAGTTTAGGTTTAATGCAAGACCGTACTCAACTTCAGACGAACTACACTTCACGACAACGCGGCAAAACATTATTTTTTATGAAATTTTAGGAGCTATATCGCAATAAAGCGGCAACTGAACTTCATAAAAATTCATACGAAGTCGTGTAAGTGTAGTTCCGATGCAGTGCAGTTCCGGCGAGTGCGGCCTAACCTTTAAGGATCAAGTATTTTTTTGTGAAAAAGATATATGGAGATTCATGTGTCGTTATATAAAAGACATCGAATTTTGACATTTCCACTTTCCCTTTAATGATATCCGTTTCTTATGTGCCTTTATATCCGCTCCTGTCGCGCTTTAAAATGTTTTCAATATCTACAAAGTACAATAACAATTATTCATACATAATTGCTGTAGCGGAGATAGAAGCAAATGCAAAGGCACGCGTACAAATTCGTTTACTTATATTATTTAAAAATTTATCAGGTACCTAACTTATGTAGTTATATTTTGAAATTAGCTGTAGGTATATTTTGAACTTCCCATTTTTGAAAAGATTTGAAAACTGTTTGTAATTGGCTAGTTCAGAAGTGTTCGTACTGGCAAAAGATCATATTTGTGCTTTGACACGGTGTCAGTCCTCAATAAGCCAAATCAAAGCTGCTCTAAGAAATAAGCCGTGGCCCAATTCTGCCAGCGTGAATTAATTTTCGTGTATACGCTGCATACACTTTATATTCATGCTAAAAAAATATGTCGACAAATTTGCACGTCCCCCGAGAGCCTAGAGGGATTGCAAATATTCATTTGCTTTTGCATGATTTTCTGAGCGCGCACAGAGAAAACTCACGCTTTTGAAATTTGGCTCGTTGACTAGAGAATTTGTATGTAACTGTCTAGTACAAAAATATTTTGTATGTACAATTGCCTGGGACCTTTCAAATTTTGAAAACGTAGCCCCGAAAATTTCTAAGCCCAGCCAAGGCCGTAAGAAACAATTCCTGTTGTATTAAACATTTACACTAAACTAGACACCCCGTTGCTCTCAAATGGTTTAAGCCTCAAATACGTTTCTTTCGGTAAAATAGCTTTGTTTTTAGTATAAACAGTTGGGGCATTTGACACGTTAATGTTAAGCCCCGACCATTTTGTATCTCTTTTTACTTATCTCTTCAAGCCTTAGCCCCAACTTCGGACTTTGACAGTCCCTAGACTTCAGCCCTCAAAACTGTCTGGAATTAGGTTAGTTTTTAGGGAGTAAGTTGCTTAACAGTGGCTAGGTTTTTTGTCCAAAATTCTCAGAACTTATTGTTCCAAAGCTGGTTTTTTCGTCCCAATTTTCTAGGTTTTATTTTTAGGGAAAAATTGTCGTGGCATGAAACATGTCCATATTCATAGCCCCCAATTTGGTTTTTGTCCAATTCGCTTCAGGTTCTAGCCCCAATCTTTAGGCTTACAAAAACAAATTACATAACATGACGTATGTAAATAGTTCAGCCCCAACCACGTTATTTTGTCTATCAAATTTCATATCTTAACTATATTTTAGATGGAATATAAAATTCTACACGTTGTAATGTATTGCTTTCTATATATCAAATTATTTTATGGTTCGGCTGTGGGATCCGCTACTGATGCTTCGTGACCGGAGCTAGGATCGATGGGGACTTTTACTCAAAAATTCATAACATTATAAAAAAGCTGATTAAAAAACTAAAAACCCTGTATATAATTTTTCCGAACTTTTTTTCTAATTTTCCTGGACTAATTGGTAGACCAAAATGCACATTCTCCTTTGTTTTTAAGTTTTCATATGATGAACATTTTCTGACAAACTTTTTCGCCATTTGAGATTTGGATTCAGCTCTTGTATTGCTCTGTAGGCCAATTCCACTATTAACAATTATGTATACATACATATGTACTGTAAATAAATACATAGGTACAGACCAGGGCTGCCGTTATGAAATTTCGAAGGGGAGTATTCTAAAGGATTGAAGGGGAGTATTTTAGGCTTGTAGCTTTTAAATATGGCCTTGTGCAAATTTGATTTAAATTACGAACAAATTTTCACCTCGTTAGTGCCAAAATTATCATCGGATAACATTTAACACGATTTTCAATTCACAAACGAGCTAGAAATATAACTTTATTAAACCATTTTTAATAATTTATACTTCATTCATACCAATCATTTAAGGGTGAAAAGAAGAACAGAACTGATAAATTGTTAAAAAACTTAAAATAACTTTTACATAGTAAATTAAACCACAACGAAGGTATTGGCATTAAGGACTTAACTTACAATTTTAATTCAGACTTTCGGAACTAACGTAGTAGCCCGTAGCGTAATGGTAAGTGCGTTCGACTGTCACGCTGGAGGTCTGGGATCGCTTCCCAGCCTCGTCCACCTAAAAAACTAAAAAGTTTTTTTTTTAGGGCTACTGCCTCTTGCGAGGAATTGACAAATCCTCCAAGAGTATCACTTGTCACGAATAAGTGCTTCTCGTCTAGCCGTTCGGATTCGGCATAAAATTGTAGGTCCCTTCCATTCCTGTCGATAGGCGCACACAGGAATGGTTGCGAGTTGTTAGTCACTAGGCCCTGGTTCTTCATGAGCCGTTGTGCCACACGATTTATTTATTTATTTTTCGGAACTAACACATTTTTTCAAACATGAAGCGATTTTGCTAATAAATTGGAACTTCCTGTGGCAGCTTTTATTTTTCTCCATCTTGAAGACGGCCATGAAGGAACTAAGGAAATATTTGTTTTCTTCTATAAATATGCTAAATGGAGATTTTAGTTTTCGTCCTTTTTCAAAATTGACACTTCTGTAAAGTTTAAAAAACAATACAACAATTTAAGTTTTCAATGCGCTAGAATAAGCACAATTATAACGACTTTTTACAAACATTTTGGGAGTTTTCAAGGGGAGTACAATCACACTGAGGGGAGTACGGGAGTACAGTGTATGGTTGGGGAGTACGAATACTCCCTTAGTACTCACTTTGGCAGCCCTGGTACAGACTAACAGTGCACACCTATACCCAAAATAATTATATCGACATTGTCTAAAAATTCATAGAGTATAAGAACATTTTTTTGTTTTAATGATTTTTGTACAGTACATTTGAAAAAAAAAGACGAAGAGAACCAAGAGAACCGCGATTTTTTTTTTCATGAAACAGAAAACAGAACAATTCCAATTTGCAGGGATGACTTTGAGTGTGTCCTGTACTACCCAACAGCTAGTGCAGCATGTGCAATGTACTTCTGTACATCATGGTGTTTGCCTTGGACTCAACCAACCGATTGTGTACCATGGGCACTTTTGTTCTGTGAAACCAGCCTCCAAAAGGAAATTAGGTCAACATTGTTTTTTTTTTTTGTATGTTTTTCTCTGTGTGCCTTATACATACATATACAATATTATACATACATATAGCTACATACATATATTATATTTTCCTTTTTATTGTTATTATTTGAACTGAAGTTTGCTTGAGTTCTCGAGTCCCAAAGTCCTAAGTGAAACGGAAATGGGCGAAAATTTTCCAAATGACTTTGTGTTAATTACTTAATCCCGAAAATTGAAATTGAAATTGAAAGAAGGACATCAGATATGTATACCTACAAATACAAACAGTTGATTCGAAAACATAGTTCAGTTTCCAAATGCAAAATTATCATGCAATATGCACCTTTTGACCTTTATAGTATTTAATCTATGTGTGGGATGTAAGGAAAACCATCAATGTTCATACAAACTTAGTTACTTCTCTCATCTTCAGATATTAAAATTTTGTAGATTGCTGGAAGTTTATAGTTATAGCAAAAGGAATGCACTGGATCTAATTGATTTGAAATTCAGCAATTCAATGTAAGCCATCTAGCTTAAGCGACGAATTTAGCTTGTTGGTTCCCCTGGTTTGTTGGTGCTCTTGATGGTTTGTACCGTGCAAGGTGTCCTAGGTTTTCTTTGATTCATTTACCATCAAAGAAAGGAAGGGTTATATCGCCTAGGACAATGAATTTTCCATTTTTGTGTATATTTTTCCGACTATATTATTCTAATCCTGCCCGGTTTAGCGAATGACCGTGGAAAATGGGGTACATTTGACCCTTGAAAACAAAATGCAAGCAAATAAATAAAGTAGGTATAAACCAAATTTTGTAAATGGTAATACCGTTACTCGTAAGTGACTTGCAGAGTTTATCTCTGTTATTCAACAGCCTTTGCAGTGTTATGCCCAAAATGTATTTTTTAATTATTTTTTTATAAGTGTCTCAAATTTTGTTGTTTGCCAAGCACTTTTATTGACTGCACACTTTCACATAGAGATTATTTTTATTACAAACTAGCTGACCCGGCAAATTTCGTTCCCCCAAAATTTCGTTAATGTAATATTATTCGGTTAGTTCAAATTCTTTATACAAAAGTTCTATTAAATAAAATAAAAATAACTAAATTAACAATTTCAATGGCGCACAATTTTAATCGATTTAGTACGATGTTAAATCATTTTTAGTATACTACTAGGTTAAAAAGTGTATTTTGCTAATTTTAAACCAATTTAGCATCATACTATCTCCTAACAATTTACTAAAGTTAAAATCAGCAAATGGATATTTTATCCTTTTAGTATCGTACTAAATCCATATGACACTTTGACGTTTAAAATTGACAAAGTCAGGGGTGTTTGTGAATTTTTTGCACGAGCTGTCACTTTTTTTGACGTGTTCAGCTGAATTTTATGAAGGAAATTAGTTTAGTATGATACTAGTTAAAAAGTATTTAAAATTTAGAAAATTTTAGTAAATTGTTAAACAATTAGTAAAATGCTAAGTAGTATCATACTAAATCCTTAATAATAGGCTGTTTAAAATTTTGCGCCAATGTGTTTTACTTTTAATCACACAAAAATTATTGGCGTGTCGGCCATCATTTCGCCTTTTCACTGAAGTGCTTTATGGTACACAACATTTTTCGTTTTATTCTCGGGTGCGTATCACATACAAAGCGGTAGGTTTGCCGACACGTGAGCACGCCACATACAAATTGACCTTGTGAGATGTGAGAAACATATGCGAATTCAAGATTTATTGTACAAACATCAAGCCATTGTCCTTGCGATTTATTGATTGTCATAGCAAAAGCGATAGACGCATCGGAAATTGAAGACGCTTAAATACGAATGGAAAATCGTTTGAAATAACCAGAATCCTTGGAATGAGAACATCTTTGACTTTGAATTTTCCTCTTAAAATCGTAACTTTGAAATTAGATTTGATTTGATATTTTTCACAAAGTCACAATATTTCGTCTCATCTTACATTGAGGCCAAGCAGTAAAATTATACCTTAACTGACTTTCAGTTATTTAAAATTGTCTGGCGGCAAGCGGGGAACATCTAAGGAATTCAAAAATTCCGTGGGATAGTTGGTGCGGGCATCGTTTTCATCAGCTGTGTGAAGTGGGAAACCCGAAGTCAAAATTTTTGGGTGGCGTTTATAGGAATCGTTTGTCCATCGTTTGTCCACGTCTGTCCAACCGAAAAAATCGTTTGTCCACCTTCAGGGAAAAGTTATTAAGCTTTTCATTTTTATAGCAACTCCCCAAAATCAAAAAAAACTCATCTTCTGCCCCCAATAGATGACTTAGGAAGATGACACTAAGTGCATTCGTTTGTCCACCGCCTGTTTAAGATGATTATCCATAAAAAATAATCGTTTTTCCACCCTTAGTTCAAAAGGTATTCAACATTTCTTTTTTATAGCAAACCCCCCAAAGTCAAAAAGCTTGACCAACACCCCAAATGATAACTTACGTGAATGAAACTAAGTGCATTCGTTTGGAAAAACGATTATTTTGTATGGATAATCTTAAACAGCCGGTGGACAAACGAATGGACTTAGTCTCATCTTCCTAAGTCATCTATTGGGGGCAGTAGGTGAGTTTTTTTTTTGATTTTGGGGAGTTGCTATAAAAAAGAAAAGCTTAATAACTTTTTTCCTGAGGGTGGACAAAAGATTTTTTTGGTTGGACAAACGTGGACAAACGATTTGGATAAACCCCATCCAAAAATTTTGACTACGGGGTTCCCACTTCACACAGCTGATATGAATGAATGTTACTCACCGGCGAGCGAAGCCGAGAATACTGAGATGTCTCTTTAGTTTGTACATAGTGTCCAGTGAGTAAACCCGTTATTATTCATAGGCTGTTCCTGCTGAGATTAATGCAGGCTTTATAGCGTTCTTGGTTGTAGTTCCCAAGTAGTAATTTGGCCTGCCTCAGTTTTGGAATTCTATCCATATTTTGGATATTTTTGCCTCATCTTCTAATTAGATCTTGTATTTGATCACATTTTCACCTAATCCGCAATAGGTCTCAAGCCCTGTTAGGGCGGTTGTTGTTCCTATTTTGGCTAGGGAGTCAGCCTCTTCATAACCATCGATACCCACGTGACCCGGTACACAATAAAGTGAGACATTGTTGTTTTTGCCCAGTTCATTTAACCTCCGCAAGCATTCCCATACCAGTTTTGAGCTTATGGCATATGAGCTTAAAGCTTTAAGCGCGGCTTGGCTATCTGACATTAGGGCTGGCCACGAGACGAGAAAAGTCTCGGTCTTGATCTCGGTCTCTCATGACGAGACCGAGACGAGACGAGACGAGACGAGACGAGACGAGACGAGTCGAGACGAGACTGGCTTTTAAGCAGTGATGAGACGAGACCGAGACGAGACTGTTTATTTGGACCGAAATTTACAGAGAGTGTTATAAATTAAAAAATCCAATTTCAGTTAAATATTTATTTTCTTCTGCACATATTCAAATGATAATCGAAAATATTTCGTTACAATAATCAACAGTTTGTCCGGAAATCGTATTTTTCGGAGAAGAGACCGAGACGAGACTTAATTATACGAGACCCACACGAGACCGAGACGAGACTGAACATTTTTGATTTTAACGAGACCGAGACGAGACTTACAAAAGTCTCGCAGGGTCTCGTCTCCTATGTGACATGATCCATGTGTTTCACATAGCCAAATCGCTCGTGCACTCAGCCAACATGGTCAGCATAATTCTGAGCGATACTCGGGACAACATTCATGATGAGCTCTATCGGCGTTGTTGTAAAATGGCAAAAATTGGAGGAAATTCAATCAGGCCGATAACTAAGTCAACTTGAATCAAATCTGCAGCAAACTGGTTATTTTATAAAGCGACTCACATGTTTGTTTTCAATTGCAATTACTTCAAGTATTGCTATAAAGCCGATGCCTTCAAGCAAACGATCACTTCATCTGCCGGAGTTGACCTTGATATGACTGGCAGCGTTTGACGAAAATCGCCTGACAGCTAAATCATTGCACCACCGAAACGTCAATTATTATTTCGTGAATCTGTCAACGTGCGATTCAGGGTTTCTTTCTTACATATAGCTGCAATACTCTCCCCATCGCAGAGTTGACATGTAGTTTCTTTATCCACTTGCTTTACTAAATACTTTAAACTCAATGAAAATTAAAAAATAATGTATTTAATTTTATATTATCTGACCGCACGCAATATCAAGTCCAATTCAATGTGAATTACTTTCTTGGGCCAACACGAACCCATCAATCCCAAAATCGTGAAAATCGAACGATAATTCTTGGTGTTATGTATATCAAACAGGATCTTCACGTTTCAGTTTACCTGGAAAGTTTTTTCTGCAGTATCCTTTGTCCTTCCTTGGGCCAGTACGAATTCATCAAGCACAAAATCGTGAAAATCGAACGATCCGTACTCGAGTTATGCGTTATGCACTACACAAACATGATCTTCTCGGAATTCCAATTTTTCTGGAAATTTTCCGGGATAACACAAAGTACACAAAATCCTTCGAAAAAAATTCATACCCTCATAAAAGTTGGTGAAAAAGTTATGTAAGTCAAGTTAGCACTACATTTGTGGAAATTCAAAAAAGTAAATATGCAGTTAATTGTAGCATTTTAAAAGTAAATTAGTTGTGAAAAAAATTTGTAGCTCTACTATTTTTTAAAAAAATGGTAAGTAGTGCTAACTTGATATCAACTTGGCACTACACTTTCTGAAATTCTAAAAACAAAGTACGCAGTTAATTCAAGCTGTTTAGTAGTAAATTAGTTATGGAGAAAAAAAAATTCCAAAAAAATTGTTGCCGTACTTTTTTTTTTAAAATAAGAGTTGGTAGTGCTAACTTGACACTGGTGAACTCAGCCATTTACTTACTTGAAGCACAACATACCCTTACTTTTTTTTTTAAAAGTACGGCAAAATTCTGTTTGGAATTTTTTTCTCTCCACAACTATTTTACTACTAAAAAGCTTCAAAAAATGTCATGTTTAAATTTTCGAATTTCCCTTTTTAATGGCTGAGTTCTCCAGTGTTAAGTTAGAACTACCAACTCTTATTTCTTAAAAAAAAGTACGGCAACAAATTTTTTGGAATTTATTTCTCTCCACAAATAATTTACTTCTAAAAAGCTTTAAGAAATGGCATGTTTTATTTTTGAATTTCACTTTTTAATGGCTGAGTTCACCAGTGTCAAGTTAGCACTACCAACTCTAATTTTTTTAAAAAAGTACGCAACAAATTTTTTGGATTTTTTTCCTCTCCACAGCTAATTTACTACTAAAAAGCTTTAAATAATGACATATTTTATTTTCGTATGTCCCTTTTTAATGGCTGAGTTCACCAGTGTCAACTTAGCACTACCTACTCTTATTTTTTAAAAAAGTACGTCAACAATTTTTTTGGAATTTTTTTCTCTCCACAAATAATTTAGTATACTAAATAGCTTGAATTAACTGCGTACTTAGTTTTTAGAATTTCAGAAAGTGTAGTGCCAAGTTGATATCAAGTTAGATTTACTTACCATTTTTTAGAAAAATGTTAGAGTTACAAATTTTTTTTTTCACAACTAATTTACCACTAAAAAGCTTCAATTAACGGCATATTTACTTTTTTGAATTTCCACAAATGTAGTGCTAACTTGACATACATGAAAAAGTTATATTTATATAAGAATGAAGAATCAAAAGTGTGGATAAAAATATCTTATTATCATTATTTACCAGTAGCCGTATCGTCTTGGTTTCAATTCCATTAGATTCACCATTAAAAAGTTCCCAGAAATAATGTGCCTTATTCATAGATTGTGCCAAAGTAATTTTTCGTTTTATGTGCAATAATATTCTCCTCACTCCTCCTCAAAAAAAGACATCATTCCCTTTTCAAGATTTTTTTTAATAGACCCTTTCTTCTTCGTTCTTATTGTAAATGTAACGTTTTCGCCAAATTTTATGAAAGTAGGATTATTTGTTTATAATTTTCCTATTTTTCTTGAATTTTTAAGGTCAGACAAAAAATTAAAAAATAATAAATTAACGATTTCTCGAAAAGTGTTAAACGGATTTGACATATATTTAAATTGAGTTTGAAGAAAAATATTATTGCTTCTAGATTACGTATTTTTAATGTAGAAAAAATTATTAATGTTAGTTTTTGAAAAATCGAATTTTCAAAACAAAAACGAAATCTAATATTAATTTTTTTTTTTTTAATTTAAATTTTTTGTACAAACTTGTAGTACGGTCTTAAGTTAGACTTTCACTGGGACCTAAATCCGAGGTCAAGTTTTACTTCACTGTTCGATAGGGTATTGGTTCACGAGTCTAAGACCACATTTTGCACAACTGTACCTAGAGTCATTTGGCCGCCATTTTGTTTTTTATGTTCATTTTGATTTTTGTTTATAACGCGCGCATTTTTGATCTTAGAAAATAAAGTTGTACCACAAACTTGTTGAGAACATTTTCAGCCTCGTCTCGGCCTCGTGTCGGTCTCGTCTCGGTCTCGTCTCCGAAAGATAAGAAATTAAAAATTAAGAGAATCTTGTGGTTGTTTATAGGGCTGGCCCCGAGACGAGACGAGACTGCCTTTTAAGCAATCGAGACGAGACCGAGACGAGACTGTATATTTGGACTGAAATTTACAGAAAGTCTAATAAATTAAAAAATCCAATTTCAGTTAAATTTCTATTTTCTTGTGCACATATTTAAAGTATGATCGAAAATATTTCGTTTCACGTTGTCCGGAAATTATATTTTGCGGAGACGATACCGAGACGAGACTGAAAATTTTCGATTTTAACGAGACCGAGACGAGACGTTTTTCAATAGTGTTTTTTCTACCTTAAATCATTTTTTTATATAATTGCCCCTCCCATCTTAACGAGGGTATATAGACCCTCCTTCCGGTATGATTGTCCTATTATTTTGGCATAACCACCACGTTCCAATGCTTTGATGAATTAATGTCAACCATTTTTTGTTTTCCATTATAACTGTTTGATAATACGAAATACTTATGATATATATTTTTTTATCGCTAAATTTTGAAATGGTGTATTTTGGAAACCTTTCGTCACCGAGATGGTTTTGGGCTCAAATTGGAGCAAAGGAGGTTACTTTGAAGTCGTAGAACAATCTTTTTATTTAAAATTACTTGTTTAGGACTAAAATTGCCAATAACTGAAAAAATCGTTTTTTTTTTGTTTGACCATGAAGCGGTCGCTGCTCGAGGTCGAAAACTCAGGTTATATACTGGGCCAATATCTTGAACAACTCAGCTAAAAATCAGAAATACCAGATTTGACGCATACGTGAATGTTTATACACTGCCGGACAAAATTAGAGGAACGCATGAAAAATAGGGCTGGCCACGAGACGAGAAAAGTCTCGGTCTCGATCTCGGTCTCTCATAACGAGACGAGACGAGACGAGACGAGACGAGACGAGACGAGACGAGACGAGACGACACAGGCTTTTAAGCAACCGAGACGAGACTGTTTATTTGGACCGAAATTTACAGAGAGTCTAATAAATTAAAAAATCCAATTTCAGTTAAATATTTATTTTCTTCTGCACGTAGTACTTAGTATTCCCTCCTCTTGCCCTGAGGACAGAAATAAGTCTTCTTGGTATACTTCTGATTACATTATCAATGTTTTGCTGGGGCATTTGCTCCCAAGCTTCAAGTAAAGCACTTTTTAGTTCCTCTATGTTTGATGGACACGGGTTTTTCTCCTTTAATTGTCTACCAAGCATGTCCCAGACATGCTCGATGGGATTCAAATCAGGAGAGCAGGCTGGCCAGTCTAAGGTGTTCAGGTGGGCCTCTCGAAGATACTCCGAAACTGCATTAAGATAAGGGCTGGCCACGATATGAGACTCTGCGAGACTTTTGAAAGTCTCGTCTCCGGCTCGAAAATTTTCAGTCTCGTCTCGATGTCGTATTGGTCTCGTATAATTAAGTCTCGTCCCGGTCTCGTCTCCGAAAAATACGGTTTTCGGACAAACTGTTGATAATTGGAACGAAATATTTTCGATTATCGTTTGAATATGTGCAGAAGAAAATAATTATTTAACTGAAATTGGATTTTTTAATTTATTAGAATCCCCGTAAATTTCGGTCCAAATAAACAGTCTCGGTTGCTTAAAAGGCAGTCTCGCCTCGTCTCGTCTCATCTCGAGACTTTTCTCGTCTCGTGACCAGCCCTAATTAAGATGAAATTTTCGCCGATATTTGCTACAAATGGCACAACAACTTCTTGCAAAATATACCTCACATACCACTCTGTTGTCAAAGACCCATTCTCAACCACATGTAACTCCGTGCGGGCTCCCAAACATATGCCACCCCAAACCATTATGGAACCTCCACCATAAGCAACTAGAGGAATGATGTTGCATTGTGCATATACCGCTCATTTGATCTTCTATACACTTTGCCCCGCCTGTCGTCCGGCTTGAGGCAAAATCTGGACCCATCAGTGAAGAGCACTCGTTGCCAGTCGTCCTCAGACCAGTTTATATGGTTACGTGCAAGGGCAACACGCGCTACTCTATGGTGCCTGGTGAGAAGGGGCGCTCTTACTGGCCTGCACGGTTTTAATCCAGAATCCTTGAGTCGTCTTCTTACAGTTTTGGACGAAATTCTTACATTTCGCACTTCCAGAAGTCTGTTCCTAGCCTCAATTGACGTCGCGGACCTGTTTCTGAAGACATAGGTCACAATAAATCTATAGTCTCTTTGCGTCGTGGCCTTTTTCCTGCCTTGTCTGGGATTCATTTTCAGAGAACCGGTTTCTCTATACCTTTTCACATTTCGAAAAAACAACGGATTTTGACACATTTAGCCTTGAGGCCACTTCATGGTACGAAAAGCCATTTACGATCAAACACAGTGCCTGGGCTAATTGAACCTCACTTAAATCTGGCATTTTTGTTTTAATTAATCACATTTGTCATAAACAATATTCCAGTAGGACTTTGATAACATTAAACGAAAGAAAAACCGAACAAAAAAACACATGAAACTCAAACTTGTGCAAACGCTTTAACAATAAAATTTCTAATGACTACATTTAAAGTGTTTTCATTTTTTTCCGTTAGCCAAATGATGTCAAATCTGACAGCTATAGATCACTATACTTACCATGGGTACAGATGTTTTCATAAAAAATGCAAACAAACTATCCCGTTAGTCTATATTTGACCTTCCCAACTAACAATTTTTCCTCTATAAGGTCCATTTTTTGAATTTCTAGAAGTTATAATTTCTACAAGGCTTGTATTTAGTTTGGAAATCGAAGTGGCAAATTTTCGAAGCTATATTTTTGAAAACAGCTTGCTACAAACCTATTACAGGCAGAATCTATAATTTTTTGGAAGTTTGAATATTTACAATTTGGTTATAATTTTAATTAGGCTTCCCAGAAATTTGTTTCTTAAAGACATGCGAAATAAAAGCAAAGACAAAGCTTTCATAAAGAAGCACATTGCCAAGAGCTCATGAAGGGCCACCTTACAACCACCTGAAACAAGCTATAATCTTTACAAAAGTCTTATGGAAGCATAATTGTCAGTGGAATTATGTCAATTTATTTTGTTTGTGTAAGTCCCCTGCGCAAAAGCCCGATACAAGCATAATTTTGTGTACTGTTCGGCGCATGTATGTTTCCACTGCCAAGAGAGGGTTACCACATCAGGTCAAATTGTTTATGAAAATAAAAATAGGAAAAATTGTATCATTTTGAAAATTTAAATTTAACCAATTCATTGAGTAAATATGGTTCATATGGTAAAAGAAAACCATTTATATTCACTTTATAAAAAAAAAAAAACAAAAAAAATATATTTAATTCTTTACTTGGATCATAATTATGTATTTATATTCAAAACCATGCACTACAAATACAAATTCGTTGTTTCTTTTTTTTAATTTCTATAAAACAAAATAATATCACAGATCCCACCAATAAAAATAATTCCCTTAGAAATAATTTGATCGGAGTGGTAACTCTGATTAAGCATGACATCCAATTTTGGTTCTATAACCCAGTAAACACAAGGCCGACACAAGCATAGTAATTGTGTGAACTCTGTCAGACGCATGCGCGAGAAGCATTTATTTTGATGAATTTGCCTCAGCGAAGTGATGTCAGCCTGATTTGTTTCTATAAAACCTGTGAAGAGGTGGTTATGCAAACTTGATTTTAACCATCCTCTCAGGCGCATGCGCGAGAAGTAATAATTCCGATTATTTGGTCTTAGCGAAGAATTGCACACTCAACATGAAAGCATTAAAAGCTGGTATATCTTATGGTATATCATATAACATGAAAGCATTAAAAGCTGGTATATCTTATGGAAAGTAGTATTGATGTGAAAATAAACTACTGCTGGCTGAATTATTCACAAACGAGTTGACCAAAGTATAGTTCCTGTTTCATCGTTAAAAAATATTGTCACGTTAAGAAATTCGAATGTTTTCAAAAATTATCTTAGTATGAAGCTTTCATTTCTCAGTAGTTTTCTAATTACATTTTAAACGTTTTTTAATATCTATACTACATAGCTACTTTCAGTTGAAAAAACTTAATGATGGTCGTTATTGTTTATGTTTTTTATTTTGGCAAATTAGTGTTTTTAAAAAAGATTCAAATTAAAATTGCCGGTAAATGGTTTGTGTACAAAATGAAAAGTACATATTTTATGGAGCATAAAAGAGTTTTTATATTTTTTTTTTCAAATCAAAGCATTTCCTTTTTAAAAAAACAATTGATTTCAACGAAAAACGAACTTATATTTTATTTGTTGTTTCACAAAAAGAATGTTTGTGTGACCACTTCCATATTTTTTCTAATGAGTAAAGCAATCATGGAAACATTATTAATTTAGAAAAAAAATTATTATGTAAAAAACACTCCCTTGCCAGCAATAGACGAATGGTCACCTGTATTTTTCAAATTAGTTGAATTCATCAGGAAGCCCCAAGGAAGTTTTTAGGAAGCTAATTTCGGTTTCAAGTGGTTCCAATTTGGCACTCAATTTTTATATGCCAGGCTAGCTCGATACCTAAGGTGCCCGACTCTCAACCCAATCATCCTCGGTTCAATTCCCCCATAGTTATTTTAGATATAAATAACTATTGTGAATTAATTTCCAGAAGAAAATCATTACTAGCATGAAAATAAAGGTGAAAATATAGAAATGAAAATAAAAAATTAATTTTTATTTTGTTTTGTATTGTGCTCCGAAAAGGCTTCTTCTAGGCCACGACAAGCCTTTCATAAGGGTTTTTCGATGTGTCTATCGAAACACTTGAACAAAACTACACTACTACATGTGCAATGTTTGAGTATAGTTATTTTCTATAAGGCCTTAGCGAAATAAATTGAGTACATCCAATAAACCTCTAAATGATTGCTTAAAAGCCATTCGAGCTCCTCAATGTGGGCCAAATGTGTTTCTCTAAGGCCTTATAGAGTCAAATTTGCTGATTAGGAAATAACTTCGATAGACTCTTACAGAAGTTAAATTGTTAGTTGGGTTGAGAGAGACAATATGCATCGTTCCTCTAATTTTGTTAGGCAGTGTTGTTACTCTACCAATTGTATTAAAATTAAAAAAAAATTAAATAAATAAAAAAACTTATTCCGCGCGGATTGCTAGAGCGTATATTCGCTCCAGAGCGAGAACCATTATTCCAATTAAGGAACTGTAAACGTTAAAAATATAGATAATTAAAAGTTCTATAACTTTTATTACAGTACTTTTTTGATATGAGTGACAAAAATAAAATGGGATGTAACTTTTAAAGAAGAGTGATTAGCAAAAAATATTGTTTAACATATTTTGTAAAAAATTTATTTTTCTACAAGTTTGTCGTACAACTTTTTTTTCTAAGATCAAAAATGCGCGAGTTAGCTATAACCAAAAAAAAAATGAACATTAAAAACAAAATGGCGGCCAAATTACTCTAGTTACAGTTGTGCAAAATTTGGTTTTAGACTCGTGAACCATTACCCTATCGTATAGTGAAGTCAAACTAACGTCGGATTTAGGTCCCAGAGCGCCATATATTGAAATCTAACTTGACCGTACTATCGTACACACGAGCAGTTAGGTATTGTGAAAAATAAGATTGTCATTTTTGTCTAAAAAAAAATTGTATGTGGAAGAAGGCAGATACCTTGTGTGCCTTGAACTCAGCCCTGATGGGCCATCATATTTTTGTTACAACTTTCTTTGGACGAATCAGTTTTTGAAGTGGAAAACTTTTAAATTGGTTTTATTTTACTTTCTCTCTTCCCCTCTCTCTCTCTTTGGTGCACTTTTCATTATTTCTATTGTTGCGCCACCTGGGTGCAATCAATCTCAGCTTTCGACATTTTCATTACAATTTTTGACATTATATGATGACATTCACTCCAACGCCCATTTCAATACATTTTGAGTGCTACTTTTGTTGTTTGTTGTTGCTCTGTTTCCGGCTGAATGAACGCCTTCGTTAGTGTCGATGTCGACGCGACGACGATGACTGTCGAGTGTTAAGAAGGATAAGCTGCGATGCGATTCATATCCTTAAAAGTCAACACACACAACAAAACACAACAACATTAGCATTATGGGAATTAGGCAATATGATAGCGATATAATAAAACATGAACTAAAGTTAAAGTAGTAAAAGGATATGCGACATCTGAGAGAGATATATTAATTTTATAATATAATTACTTTTTTTAGTACCTACAACCTACATATCTCTATATAACAACGATGATAATACGCTGAAGATATAAGTATAAAACTGATGCTCCCCAAGACGAAGATTTGTGTGTTGGGATTAAGCTTACTATCGTGATTTTGTTTTTTTAATGAATGTGTTAATTTTAACATAATATTTACACTGGCAGAATTTGGGGCAAATACTCTAATTGGATAATTAGTTAAAAAAAAAAAAAAAAAAAACCATGACAGGATAATGATAACATCGTCATGAAGTGTATAGCTACCAACATAACATAATACAAGTTGATTCTCTTCTGAATGGTTTTGTGTACAAAACCATCACTATAATAGGTAGGTCCTGGAAAGAGGATAGTCGGATTGGCATACAAAAATTATAACTTGAATGCAATCTCACTCGAAAATCCTACTTCCATATACTGTATGTATTATGTATGTATGTACATATGTGCATAATATTCCTGCCTAGTTAGATATGATAAAAATCTACTAGTAGGTAGGAATATATACTGCACTCATGTGTGAAGGACTTTCAAACACTAGAGTTTATTCGCTGTTGAGAAATCCAATCAACGTAACGACTCTGGAAGATAGAATTTCAATGGAATCATGAAATCTTTTTGAAGTATGGACAAATTCTGGAATAGATGCAGGTATTGATATGTGTATCTACTACACTACTGCTTTTGAAGTGGTTTCAAAACAAAACTTAGAAAACCTTGCTTGTTTATTTTTTGTACCAATACAATTTGTGCTATAGTCCTGTTCCTGTGTATTAAGTTATGAATTTAAGTGGAATTCAGTATGTCACTTGGGATGAAATTGTTTGTTTTTCAACCTCAGAGAACCTAATTAAAACCTTAAGTCCGAGTTTTCTAACATTAACCATCAAGATTTCAGCTATCTTGATTAAAGAACAGTGAACTCGGCTTTTGACATTTTCTAACATGCACCTGGACGTAGACAAAATATTAGTTTATTTTATGGTCAATAGATTTTCTAGTATTAAGAAATAGATGTTAATACAATAAAATAAAATTCGATGAAAATCTTTAAGGGCCAGTTTCACAGTTTTAGAAGTTTCAATTAAGTGCGCAATATTGCATACAAAAGGCCATTTTTCGCAGTGTAAGCTTACCTGAATAAGTTGCACTTTAGTCTCCCGTGTTGGGCACTTAAGTGTCGGTAACCCAGGATGCAAAAATTACTAAAATGTGCCAATATGTAAAACTTAAGTGCAACTTTTTCCGGTAAGTGTTCACTGTGGAACTGGCCCTAAGAATCGATATTTTACGGTTTAAAAGTCAAACACGACATAGCAAGTACCTGGACGGTTGAGAAAAAAAATGTAAGATTGTAAGAAGTTTTATATTTTTGGAAAGGTTAAATGAAATAAAATACACAACTGAATCGCACGAACTTGCTATAATATTGTAGTTAAGAACTAGAATGTAGCTAGACACTGACGGTAACTAAATATAAATGGTTGGATAATATAGTTATATCGTTAACGTGAAAATATTAAAAAAAGTTAAAATAGCGCTTTTTAGTTTTTTTTTTTGATTAAATACAAAAAAATTAAACAAAGGAGAATGCCCAAAAATGTATGGGCAAAAAACCCAGAGTCGATTAAGATAACACATATGTGGATTGAAAGGCCATAAATTGTAGGTAACAAATATGTGTTTATTTTTTTTTAAAGTTATCCCCGGACTTGGCTATGGTGATTTTTAAATTTTAATAACAAAGTGTTTCTTGTAAAAAAAAAGCCATATGTACAAATCTATGGATGGGTATGTGGGTATTTTTTAGATACAAAATACGCAGCTGCTACATACTATCATAATCTATTAAGATAGAATCTAGAAAACTAGCTGGCTGTTGCATATTCTCTTCATGCCTAGCATAGGCAAGATAATACAACATACTGATCACATGAGCGCAATTTCCTAACGTTCGACGACCATGAATGCATGAGCAGAGGTGTTCTGCAATTGCGCTTCTTCCATTACTAGTTGGAGTGTATAGAATATACGTATAATACGTTCTAGCTCTAACATGTCGGGAGCTTATGCGTCCTCTTAGCAATATTTTGTCTTCTAGACCTACAACTGCTATGCTCTCTGGATATCTGTAGACTTCAATATTAAAAATTCCACCCCCTCGGATATGTTCCCAGCAGTATGACCGCGCCAGTTTTAAATGATATGTACCTACAGCGAACAGTACTAACTCCTCATAGGTTCGCCTTGGAAAATCTCTGAGATCAGGGTGAGTAGCTTCTTATCTCATAAACGCTACTCTTTGTCGGTTCATATTCTGGTCATCTACATAGTCTGCAAGCAAGTAAGGTTTATGCATGTTTCTATTAATAATTTCCACAAATGCGTCTGAGTAAGGGCTGTCTGCGTAGGGTTCCTGATATGCGTTAATAAGCGATGCTGCGATTTTAAAGTCGCATATTGCATTCGACGCCGATTTGTTAAAAAAGTATTTCTAAATATCTTGAAGTCGCACTTAAAACGTCCATTAATTGTTTCCACCACCCAACGTACCATGGTCAAAAGTCTTGACTTATTTGCACTCTCACTCTCAGTGCTTAATTGACTTTCGTTACGTTGTTTGGATGGTGGAATATGTGCCACATATCCACATTCTTCCAAATATGAAACGGCATCTCGAAAACCTCTATCCAAAACAAAAACATCACCTTCCTCTAAGAACCACCGTATTGGCGCTTCTTCCAGTTCCCCGTTGTGGTTATCAAGTATTAGTTTCATGATAGTGGCATCCGATGTGGTAGCAGCATAGGGACCGGTCACATCTATGATGTACCCATTTGCACTAACTATCATAAATGGTTTAATAAGGTTCGTAAACTTATGAATACTGTAGCTCAATCTTTGGAACAAAAAGTTTGAACTTTTTTGAATGTGTAAGTATGTTCCATCACAAATTATTATAGCCTTAGTTCGGTCGGTTGTACCAAAAATATGATTGGGTATGATTTTATTTTCCAAAATAACATCATTGCGGGTTATATGATCAAATCCCAAATGCAGTGGAACGTAATCATTTGTTAGACATTCTCTGGTCATTTTGATTTTCCGTTCCAGAGTTTGCCTTGTCATGTTAAAAATAGATGCTAGTCTCACACCGGGTTCACCAGTGCGTATTTTGCAAAGATATACCGCTAAGTCGGTATTGGGTGTCTTAGATCTTTCAAGCAGGGATGGTGTTTGTTCCAAAATGTCTATGAACTGAGTTTGACTTACACCAGTCCAAAAATGAAGAGTGTCTTCGTCTATTTCGCTTAAACTCTCAAAGTCAAGCATGACTTTTTGTTCTAATGCTTTGGTATAGATTGGAACTATTTCTCGTACATGTTCAGCACAGAAGTCTGTTTGTCGGCGTGTCACATATGTTGCAAGATCTTCCCACGTAGTATTACTTAAATGATGACGACAGATGCGCGATAAGCTTGAAATGTATAATTCATAGTAACTCAAGAGATATGTTTTGAGTGTATTGGGTACTGTGCGTAATTCCAAGTTATTGCAGTTGTCAAACATACACCTTCTAGCGGAATTTGGTGTACGTGTTAATCCAGTAACAGCAATAGATTGATATTCCGGGATTATTTGAGCTTGTTCAGGTGGAGCACGGTGCGGCGCGCGTATTGCATAATCTGTTCTTCATTGCTCTTGAACCGTCAAAAGCAATCTGTAACCAAGAAAAAATATTGCAATACCTCATATACTCATTTACATATCTCACATTAATTTTATCGAAGATTCGACACGTTAAATGATAGAAGTAAAGAGCAACACATACCTCTTGTGGTTGATCTATGTTATTTAATAGGAATTCCACAAACTCCCGACGAGTCACTAAGAAATCTGCAGACAAAGTATGATGTTGTCTTCGTTCCATTGACCGGTCACAATTAACACAATGGTGGTTATCACCCATATTGTTACACAACGTTTTAAGAAGAAAGCAGGTAATCAATGAAAATGAAAATTCTAAAATTCGAAAATTGGTTTCCGTTATAAAAAGTAAGTATAGTGTCTACACTCTATATGAGCCGTTTACCGTTATATATAAATCCGTATCCTTATGTCCTCACTACCTTTAGATTTTTTTTTATTAAAACAAAATATTGACTATCGCAATGTTGCTTCTAGTGCAATAGGTGACAGTTATTCATACTAATTTTTTGGAGAATCTAATGTTATATTTAATGCCTACTGAGTTTGGGCAACGAAAAAAAGAACAAAGTTTCAAAATACAAAGTTATTAATCAAACAGTTTCCAAAATCATAAAGGATCGAAGAAAACAATAAGTTTCGAAGACAACTTCAGCTCATTCCCTTACTATCGTTAGCGTTTTTTTTGGGCATCCTCCTTTTTCGTACAAAATTTAAATCCAATATAATGTTGACGAATTTAGAAATAGCAGATTGAAAAATTATGACAAAATCAATCAAGCCAATGACGAAATATTTGGGAATATCCTAAAAAAATATAGGTATAATTTGATGGGGGGAAATAATTCCACGGGAATCTGCATCACATGAGCATTTATTTCATTCTTAGTGGGAATCTGATCCACTTTTCAAAAATGAGTTGATTCCTACTGAGAAAGAGAATTTATTACACTTTTTGTTGATAATGAATTTCATTTTGAAAGGTGGAGTTTCTGCCCACAGTGTGTGAAATAATAACACTTCTTTTCCTATGACATTTGAATAGTGTGTTTGTTCTCAAAAACTATGAACTGTAGAATTTATATTCTAGTAAAGAACGATGGCAGCGGATTAAGAGATTCAGTAAAGACAACGTGACTATGTGACTATTAACAAGTAAGTAATTTATTCAAGTTAAGTTACAAAAGTAAAAGTGTCAAACTTACAGGAAGTGTGGTAAGAATTAAATTGGTAAGTATAAGATAAAATAAACATTATTAACTTAAGTGTAGATGGCATAGTTAAATAAGTGTAAGTGTTGCCGTAGCATAATATTCATTCATTTCGTTTAACAAGAACTGCACAGTGCACACCTAGTCTAGGAAAGAAAGAAAAGATAATATGGGCAAGTGGTAACAAATTAATGCATGACATTTTATTGCTGGTATCGATGCAAAATTTTATCCACAACAACATATCCAAAGTCCCCCGAAATCCCAACATTGGCTTTTTGTATAGACGCATTTAAAGAGGTGGAGAGGAGGAAGAGGCGGGAGTTTGTCAAGCTAAAAAATTTGTTATAATACAATCTAATCATATGACACATGTTTTTAGGGTGCTTTTCAATGCTGATTCTAAAGAGACCAAAACTGAAAAGATACATGTATCCTGTAGAAAGTTAAAGCCCTTCTGATGGAATGATGACTTTTGTTTAAGTACATACGACAAGTAAAATATTACTCAAAATCATTTTAAAATAATGGTATCTATATTAATAAAATTTGGTATCAATGTTTCAAGACAAGACCGAGATGAGACTGTATATTTGGACCGAAATTTACAGAGTGTCTAATAAATTAAAAAATCCAATTTCAGTTAAATATTTATTTTCTTCTGCATTCAAATGTTAATCGAAAATATTTCGTTCCGATAATCAAAAGTTTGTCCAGAAATCGTATTTTTCGGAGACGAGACCGAGACGAGACTTAATTATACGAGACCGAGACGAAACTGAAAATTTTCGATTTTAACGAGACCGAGCCTTACAAAAGTCTCGCCGAGTCTCGTCTCGTGGCCAGCACTAGTCCATATTAGGGCAGGTCAAACATAAACCCTCTAAAAAATCTCTTTGGATCAATTTTTTTTAATCTTCTGTTTTAACCATGACATATGTAATATTTCATCAGTGTGAAAACTTATTCATAGATGTTATGGTAAAATAGATGCACTAACATCCCGCCCTCAAAATAACACCCTTTCACCACACATATTTTTGCGGACTCTTTTGATTCTTGGTAAATATAACAAATTTCATTAATATTCCACAATTTTAAAATGGATTTAAGTAATATTTTTCTCGTTGTACTTAAAAATAAAGTCATCATTCCATAAAAAGGACTTTAACTTTCTACAGGATACATGTATCTTTTCAGTTTTGGTCTCTTTAGAATCAGCGTTGAAAAGCACCCTAAAAAACATATATATCATATGATTAGATTGATTAACTCCCGCCTCTTCCTCCTCTCCACCTCTCTTAATGCGTCTATACAAAAAGCCAATACGGGGATGTTGGGGTACTTTGGATATGTTCTTGAGGATAAAATTCTGCGTCGATACCAGCAATAAAATTTCATGAATTGATTTGTTCCCGGTCAGATCCTATCTTTCTTTGACTAACCAAGTGTTTACTCTTTTTAAATCAGTTATCAGGTTTGTGATTTTGAAAATTGGAGCATAATGCAAAAAATATTTTATAAAATCGCCTGATTTTAAATATTTTTTTGAATTATGCTCCAATTTTCAAAATCTTGTTCTTTAAATATATGAACGGCATGCCTAGTTTTCAATATTTTTTAATCAGATTTATGGTTTGAGATTTTGGAAAACGCGTAAGGCAATAACGCCCAAGGAAAAACCGCCCACATCGATTTAAAAATATCGGCCTGTCGCCTGCTTGGCGACTGAGCATACCCTAAGCGGAGCAACGGAGTCTCGTGAGCGGGACAGAGGACCCAACAAGGGAGTTAAAATCCTTGAACCCGCGATGCGGCCCATCCAAGGTAAAGAGTACCTTACACATAAACTTAAAAGTGACAACATAAGCTCCTGCCTGGCAGCTGACCATAGCCTTAATGGTATTTGCAAATGGTTAATGGTTTTTTGCAAAAAATATTAAAAATTCGCTCATTTTAGGTGCGAACGAATTCCGAAAATTTTAAAGTGAAATATACTCTCGCTCTCGGTGGGAATCAATTCCACTTTGAAAAGTGGGACAGATTCCCACTAAAAGTGAAATAAATTCCCATGTGGAGCAGATTCGCGTGGAACTATTTACCTTCACCGTATGTATAATTTACTGAAAAAAAAAAAACAACAAACTTTTTTTGTTGTCAAAATCTGGTATGCAGTACTTTTGAAACTGTTACATAGTACGAAGTTTAATGAAAATCCTTAGTAGTCCAATCGAATTAGCAAAAATATTTACAAAAATTCGGGAGGATAATTTTATTTGTTTTATTTCAAAGAGTACCTCTTTTTTCTATTTTATTTTTGAAATAATCGGCTTTTTTTCCTTTAACCCTAGAAAGTTAATCTACGTTGAATCGATGTAACAATTACATGTAACTCTTATGGGACATGAAATAGGGTTATCTTTCTAGGGTTTAAAAAATCTTAACTTCATTTCTTTTTGTCAGATTTTTAAGATTTAGCTCTCAAAATTTAACTTACACATGTGGTTTTGTTTACCTACAAAAGTAAACAAAATAACTACTCTACGACTAATAGCGGTTGGGAAAATTGAGTAAAGGCTTTTAAACACCTTTTTCAAAATGGCGAACGATGCAGAGGGTTTTTTCATTGGAAAAAATGTGGTTTTAGAATCCCCAAGAGGTACTCTTTAAAATAAAACAATAAAGTTTTCCTGCCGAATTTTTGTAGATATTTGCGATTTTTTTGGATAATTTGATTACACTATAGCGCTCTTATTGAGAAAACCTGATTAAAAAATAACTTTTTTGTACTTCTTCATCATCGCTATGTTAGTTTTGTTTTAAGCCTTGAAACCAATACTTGCCCTTTAGAGAGAGTAATACAAAAACCAAACACAAGTTAAAGCTCTAAATAAAAACATAAATTATATTAAAAAAAAAAGAAACATTCAAACAAATATTGACATTTTTCCAGGAAATAATGTAGGTATACAAAAAATAACTTTATAGCACAGATGACATTCCTCTTAATTTCAACTTCCACGAAAACATTTTTATTTAAACGTTTTTATTTTGGTTTCTTAAATCGCAATGAACTTTAAATCATCAGCATAATAATATTCATCACTTTAAAAAGTGTTTTATGGCATAATGCCAAACTTCACTTTCTAAATGGAGGATACAAAAAAACTTGAATTGATGGTTGAGTGTCAATTTGATCAATGGGCTGGTAATAATTATACGTTTTTCTGCAGATTGCTAACTAGCCGATCCAACAGGTATTAACCTGCTCAAGTTTCAAATAAAGCATCAAAGAAAAGTATATTTTTGTGTACAAAAGATGGAGAGGATATTTCATAAAATATATTGTGGTTCAATTTGAACATATGGCTCAAGATTTAAAGGACGATCTTAATCTAATTAAATAAAAACCAAACGACGTAAATATTATGTTGTTGATATGTGATAAAAATGTTTCAAAATCCATGACAAGGAATATCTATGTTTTAAGGGTGTTTTCTCTAAACCCAAACGTTTTATTTTTGTATTAAATATTTTGTATTAACTACAACCACTTGATTCAGGTCAAACTGGGACTTGATTCGAAATAATAGCCAAATAGACTCAGGTACATCTGGGACTTGATTAGGCTAGAAATATATGTAGCTGCCACACGGATCGTCAGATTCCTTTTAATAATGCTTAGGGCTTGTTTAACAATATCTGAGTAAAGTTTAAATTAAGCTACTTTGAACTTACTCGTCAAGTAGCATACTTATTTATGTATCACAATGTCCGAACAGTCTTAATTAAGTTCTGAGTATTTTACTGGCCAGATGAAGTACTGATTCAAAAACTAAACTGGAAATTAAAATATTTTCACCTGTTATTGCGACCAATAAAACAAATAAATATAGAGCCATTTTCTTCACTATTTCTCAACTTGAGGCAAACTCTCAAGTTGATCAACCTATAAGAGTTAGCCTCAACTCAAAGAGTTGAGCAGTATTTTGGCGACGTCAAATATGTGATCGCTCCACCGAGCACTAAAAGCTTTTCGGTTTCATCGATGCAAGTGCCGTCCATTGATAGCAGCATTAGGGGTGATGGGTTTTGCTTTAACGACAGGAAACAGCATTGAGTTTAAGAATCATTAAATTCCACGCTGTTTTTGATTTCCCATTGGAAAATGCTGTCGAGATCAGAATTTAATGAGCTTATCATACGCTGTCGTTGAAGTTCAACATCCAAAGGACATGGAATTAAATCTAAAAACCAATATGAAAAGCTGAGGGTACTGTATAGTAAGCAAAGCAGTTCAATGGATTAGAAGTTTCAGATAGAAGATCGTCAATGAATATGAGGAAGAGTGTCGGAGACAAAATGAACCCATGGGGCACACCAGCATTTATTTTGTGTATTTCAGACTTAAAACCACCCAATGCAACTTGTATTGAGCGGTCCGAAAGGTAATTTTCTAATCCAACGAAGAAGAGATTCGACGATACCAAATGCGTGCATTTTTGATAAGAAACCTTGATGCCAAACTCTATCAAACGCTTTTGAAATATCAAGTGCAATAATCTTTGCTTTCTCCAAAACGATGTAAAGATGTGTTCCAATGTAGTTTTTGGGGAGAACACAAAAAACGGCATGCTTAAGGCATACATTTTGGCGATTGTTTTTTCTTCTGTATGTATTTGTATACTCTAGCGGGTGATACGATTATTTTAACATATACAAGTTTTGCAAATATGAATTATTTTGCTCCATAATCAAAGATTTTGACCTCAAAAATCTGTCTTTTTTTTCCATTCGGTTTTGCTTCAGCAAAATTTAGCTTATTCTGTTTTCTTAAGGTTAGCATACCAACTTTTGTTTTTTAAAATGTTGAAGAAATCTTACACGGAAGAAAAATAATTTTTAAGAAAACCGCTCTACGATTTTTGATTTTTTTTTTTTCATAAAATCATGTCTGTTAAAAAAATAAGATGGTCTACTCTGTTATCTGTTTTCTGAGCTCGAAATATTTATGCTAATAATTTACATATATTCAACGCTGTTTCATATAATCATTATATTATTGAACCAATATCATACATCGTCAGTTTCTAGTAGCTACGTTAAAGTTGTTAGCTACTAGAGCAAGTTCGTGAGATCTAGTCGTGCATTTTATTTTATCCAAATTCGCAAAAATGCCCTGCAAATTTGATAACATAACTTCCGGCGGAACGCGTCCTATGGGACCAAATGCTCAAAACCATCTCTAAAATCCAGAACTTCTTTGTTTATCAATTTTTGAAATTTTGCACACGTATACTTGAATAACCAAGAATTGAAATAAAGAAAAAAATTTAATTTGAAATACATTATTTTCTTTGTTTTAAATAATATAAAACATAAAAGTTGTAGATCTTGTTCAATCTATATGTGTAAATCATGTTGAAACAAGAACTATTCGACCGATTTTGATGAAATTCTTACAGTTTACTTCTGTAACCCATGAAAATATTTCAAGCACTTTTTATAAAATACGCCCACTGCCACGCCCATTTGTTTGAAATATCATTATTTTACATGACTAGGAAGTCAAACAAAATCAACTGAGTTTTTTTTTTTAAGTTGGCATGAGATTTGTAATTTTTTCGCCTACTTCTCAACCGCTTTCTACTCCCTTTTTATGTGTTTCTGAATTTTTCCTTATTCAACGTCCTTTAAAAGAACAAATTTTGTTATTAAGCTTTATATTCCAAGTCTTTATTGGAAAGAAAATTCCTTAAGTAAATGGACTGCGTTTGTAGATACCTAAAGCCTTTTCCTTCATTAAGGACGATACACCATCTGACTTCCGTAAAAGATTTTGAAGCAGATTTTTTTTTCGCATCTTTTTGCATAATTCTAAGGAAAGTTATAAATGAAGCTTCATCATCAAACTCGATTCCACGTTCCTGATTCTCAGAGCATTCTTCATAAGGATTTGAAGGCCTACCACGTTCTCCAGTTACATTTTCACATGTAGAGGTCAAGGAGCTACACGAATCCAGTATAAATCTGAAGTCACCATTAAGCCAGAATGTGTTCTCACTCTCAAAGGGACCTGGTTTCTCTGGTCTCTGGGCTTTATCCCATCGTTGCTTACATTTCGAGACTAATTATTTTTGAATACTTTTTATTACTATCACCCCTATTGCTATTTGGGATTGTTGATTGAAAGTTGATAAATATTGAAATTCGAAAATAAACCACCCAACCGAAAAAAGTGTTGGTCATTGGGAATAATGCAGACCGTTGTGAATTATAAAAATTCGACAAATATCAATCCAAAATATCATTATTTATCAACTATCAATTACCAATCGCAAATCGCAATAGGGGTGTATATCAACGTCGGATTCCGTTAAATTAAAATGTTCCATCAAATAATCAACCATTTCACAATATTTTTTACAGTCTATAATTAATTTACACAGGTCACGTCCATTACAAATGAACTATTTCATTTTTTTTTATTTTTGTAAATAAAATAAAGATGTAGGTCCAAAATAAATCAAGTGCTTTAATGAGAATTAAAGTTTAATACATTATGAATCCTGCCTCTTTTTGCCTACTTTTGTTGTTGCTTTTGATCTTATTGAGTCAGTTTCCATGTTAAATTTGAATACAGTTCATACCTAGTTCAATAACATTATTTTCAATGTTAATTTGTAGATACGCAGATTGTCTTCCTCTCTGTTTTAATGTGTGACTAACACATATAATTAGGGTGAAATTTGTAAATTTTGATCAACTACCTCTAAAATCTTTGTAAATAGTTTTAAAAATAATCATGATAATAAGACGATGGAAATTTTAAATGGGAAGTTATTGTTGTTTTTTTTTTAATATCAATGTTTGAATTTTTAAAAATTTAAGTAATAACCGATGAACAAGTTTAAAATTTGGCACCATGTATAGGTGTGTAGAAATTATATTTTTAAATTTTTTAAACAGTTATATTTTTTTATTCTAGACATACACCATTTTTTTAAAATTTTGATTTAGAAGTAAGAAAACAATGGTCTTAGAATTTTTCTAACACACAGTTTTATATATCTTAAAAGTGACTATAGTTGTGTCAAATTTTAATTTTTTTCAGTCGATATTACGAAAGTTATAAGAATTCGAAGTTTTATTTTAAAGACTTATTTTTTTTTCTCATGATACTTTTTTGCTTCTAGGACATAAAAGCGCAAATATGCGCAAAATTTTATTTTATTTCCTTAATTAACAATATTTTTAGAATACAAAACAAGCAATATCTTAGCGGAGGCAGCCGGAGGCGGAGAGAAAACTTCAATTGAAAACAAAATAAAATATAACGCATTTTACTCATAATTTTTTTATTATTTTACTGTAACGTTAAGGTGTAACAAAAGTAACGGTTTGTAAAGAAGAATAATTGGGCTTTTCAAAAATGTATAACATTAATTAAATCTGTTCAGAAACTTACGAAATAATTGACTTCAAACATTCAATTCTTATAATTAGAAATTATATATAATATCGAACTGTCACCTTTAAAGTTCATTTAAAGTACTTATAAAAACACAGGATCAAAAAAAAGTATTGTGTCGTAAAGAACCACTTTTCTGGTATGTAACTCCATCATACTACGTTCATCATTTGGTCCCATAGTGTGGCAGCGGTCTGAGTCTAACACACTCATCGTTGCATCAAAGGCTACTGCATAATACAACAATTTCAAACTTATTATTCTTATAAATTAGCTGTGATGAAATTAAAATTTTAAAATGTTTCTCATTACAAATTTTAAATCTTATAAATAGAATTTAAAATGATTTTTTCCTCGATGTAATAAAAGTCCTACGAGTATAATTGCTATCTATCATCCTTTTAACGTTTTCATAAATTGTAAACTTGTCAATCATAATTATTTAAATAAGCAATATTTGTACCTCTCTTTTGTTGCTACATAAAAGCGTGGCCAAGTGATAGAGGAGAGTGAGAGGTCTGTTGAAAAATATTAGCTGAATTGCATATTTTGGCATTCGATCCTAAATAAATACTTTTTATCTTTTTTCATAAATGAAATGTAAACATGTGCAGCTTATTTCATATAAATACTTATTTCAGATTTATTTTTAGATTTGTGGTAATTTAGCAAATGCATTTGCAAACACTTCCCTCTTCGCATCACTCTCCTAATAAACAAAAATAGTTTTTGACGAATTTTAATTTCAAGTGCTTGTGTAAAACAAACACCTTGTAGATAATTTGACAAGTGAGATTTAAGTGTGAAGTATGTATATCTCTATCTATACATTTACATAGTTTGAGAAGTTTTGTGCATTTTGGTTTTTATAAACAAAATGTTTATTTAGCTTAGAACTTCCGAAAATTATCTCATAATCAACGGAAATTTTAATTTTGGTGAATAATTTTTAAATATTTTTAATGTAAATTGGAAGTCAGAACTTGCTGTTTTATTGTACATCTCTTTAGTTTTATGACATATTCTTTTATTTTGTTTGGAATTCTTATTTCTTACTAACCCTGAGGCCACACGAGCCAGTACTGGCTTACAAGTTACAATACATTTAAATTTTCTCACTAAAACATACAAACCTGAGCAACTTGCTAGTTAAATGGCTTGCCACTTTTACCCTGAGGCTACACGGGCAAGTACTGGCAAGCAAGTTGCTATACACAATCATTTTTTTACCAACACCTACAAACCTAAGCAACTTGCTCCTCAACTGGCATGGAATTTCTGAAGCCAGTAGAGAAGCAAAGCAAGTTGAAAGACAAGTGGACTCGTTCAGACTTGTATATAAAGCGATATCTAGATAGCTTTTCGTGAAATAACTTTTAATGAAAGGATGGACCAAGAAATTTAAACACTTCCAAAATGGGCAACGACGATTATGATAAATTATACAAAGTCTCTTTAAAATCCTGATTTTTTGAGAGTATATTTTTTGCTTGGAAAAAATTATAGTTTTTGGGGATTTCGGGTGAGATTTGGAACATTCTGTTACCAATTTGTCAAGCCATAGACTGTCAAATTAAATTGAAAGATTGCTACGAAGATGATGCATTGAAATACTTAAATATATCTGAATTTTTTGAGATTAAATTTTTTGCGCGGGAAAAGGTGATTTTAGTGCCTTTGGGTGACATTTTGGAACGAAATATTTCTCGTACGACCTAATTTAGTTTCTAACCTATCTGTCAACGTATTAACTGTCACATTCCATTAAAGGATGATGATGGATTAAAAAACCTCCAAAAAATCAATTTTGTTTTTAAATTGTTTAAAAAAATCGAAATTTTTGAATTAGATGAAAATCAATCCATGTTACTTTGACGCGACAGAAAAGTCTGTCAATGCATCCGTCAATGCATTGGTAGTATTATGCGTTGACCATTGCAAGACTTGATGCAGAATTCAAAGTAATTTTTTGTTAAATAAGAAAATATCGAAGTCCGATGTCAAGGCAAATTTAATAAAAATATGTATTTAGAATCCTAGATAGGCTACCCTAGTAAAAGCTGAACGTGACCGCAGATACTTGAAAGCAACTTGCTAACAAGTTGCGTGCCGCCTACGGCACAGCATATCCACGTATACGAACTTGACAGTCAATCTATGTAGCAAATTTTTCAAACATCAGTTAAACTATCAGAAGAAAAAATACTATTGAAAAATTGGCCCTAAGAAACATAAATACTACTTCTCATAAACGAAATGGCGGAAATAACATTATGTTGTTTTTATGGTTTTTTTAATTAGGTGTCTAAACTTGTTTCTGGTGTCCAATGGAACAAATCTAAAAGGCAGTGAACGGATGTTTGTCTGGTTGATTTGGAGAAATCTTTCTACACCGTACGGCATAAGTAATCGAATTTATTATGATTTATGACACGGTAAATGGTAGAAAGTTTGTTGTCAAAAGTGGCAAAATAACTTCTACCGTAGTATTCGATATTAAAAATGGTCTTCAGCTGGGCGCGGTTAACTCGCCGATTCTGTTAAGCATTTACACCGCAGTGCAGCGATCTCATAGGTAGTCTATCTCAGAATTCATTGCAGCGTGACTTCGACAAAAGTAAGCCATATTGCGATGACTGGAAGTTGATAATCAACTTTCAGAAATCAGAAACTATTTTGTTCAAGACTTCATTGTGTGGAGCACCTTGGGATACGATAAAGAACTGGCGCAAGCCTGTTATAGTAGGGCAAAATGGAAATCCACTAGCACGTAAGAGTATAGTAAAATACCTTGGCATCTGGATGAATGAGTATTGTCTATATTTCGACAGACATATAATATGCTGCTCTGACGAAGGTCAGAAGGCTGATTGGCAGGGTCAAGGTGATTTGCTATATGGACATCATACAGCCGATGATTGTCTATGGATGTCCGGTGTAGTTGAACAATGCTGCATCTCAAATTGAAATGATTTGAGGTTCGAGGCAATATCTACGATAATGCTTACCTTAGTCTTAATGTCTTGAAATTTTTGAATTAATGTTGACATCGCTTGCAGAAATACAGATAGTCAAAAATTACGAATTTGACAATTTAAGACAGTTATCTGGATAGAAAAATACTGTCGAAAATGGATTTAATTAAAAAAAAAAAAAAAAAAAAAAAAACGAATCGACATGGTGTAATTCTGTAACTTACAAAATTCTAAAAATTCGAGATAAGGGGTTTTCAAAACTGTCATTTAAAAAAGCAACATTGATTTATGAAATCATCCAATCTACAAGGGGAAGGGTGATAAACGAAATTGCAACAGCTACCGTTCGATCGAAGTGATGTCACACACCATGAATATCGTTGAGCGGATATATTGGATGGTCACCTACGAAAAAAATACCGCTGTCTGACAGCCAGTGCTGGTTTGTTTCGGGTAAATCAACCGCAGATGCTATTCAGAGTACAAGAATTAGAATGGAAAAATATCGGGATTCCTCAGGAGATTTGCATATTGTATTGGTTGATTTTGAAAAAACATTCGGCAGACAACCACGAGATCTGAAATGGGTTGCACTTAGGCAACGAGGATTTCCGGAAGTCTATCATGGGCATGTACGAGCAAGTTAAAACAAAAGTAAGATGCCCCGCAGGAATTACCGAAGAGTTCCCAATTAGAGTAGGTGTGCACCAGGGAATCGTCTTGAATCCTTTGCTCTTTATTACTGTCGTTGACTTTCTGCTTGAGGATAAGGTGACGAACCGCAAAGTGAATCAGTTATTCTTTGCTGACGATGGAGCCATCATAAGTGAAGATCCTGTGTCCTTGCAACGAGCACTTGATGTATAGGTGGATGTTCTGGAGGGAAATTGATACCGCATTAGGGTAAAAAAGACCCATGCCGTCCATTTTCTGATCCACACAGGCCTATTCCGGAGTCCGGTCATCTATTTGAATGGAACAGTGATTCCCAAGTGCGAAAAGCTTAAATTCCTTGGATCAATGATCAATAACGAAGGATCCTGTGATGAAGACACCAAACATCGCGTAACCGCAGGGTGGATGAAGTGGCGGGAAAACTCTGCCATCTTCTGTGATAGAAAAATGTCCCCTAAGGAAAACTCTACACGGCAGTTGCTCGTCCAGCGCTTACATACGGTTCACAGTGTTGGACAATATAAACAAGAAGTATAAGAGTAAATTGACGGCAGCTGAAATGAAGATGCTTCGCATGACAGCAGGAGTGACTAAGCGTGATCGAATAAGCAGCAAGAGAATCCGAGGAAGCCTACATGTCAAAAATACCATCTTGGACAAAATACAGCATGACCAACTTAGCTGGTACTGTCATGTACAAAGAAGATGCCATGAGAACACAGTTTTCAGGGTTCCGCGACTTTCTCGAAGTACAAATAGTAAAAACACAAAAATATTTTTTTTTTTAGTGAAACCGAGTGATTTTCAAATCAAAATATGAATAACTTTTGCATACCTATGGATAAATATTTTTTTGCAGAAGTATCGTAATTTTTAATTATTAAAAATCAAAAATTTGGTTGCCAAAGTCACCCTGCAGTTTTGGGAGACTTTGGTCGGGTAAATGTTTTCTAGAATCAGTCGATGATATCCTACCAATTGATTTCAGAGACATTTTCTTATACTGAGGATTTTTTTATTTTTCATTTATCTTTGTTTTGTTTTGTTTTTTTAAATACATGAACGGTTAATTTAAGTTTTCATATCATTGGAACAATATTAGGAGGATCTGCTCTTTTGCAGAAGGTAACTTGTACTTGTAAGCTTCGTATGTCTTTTAATAACAAGGTTTCTTACAATTTTGATGCATTATTTCATAAATTGTCGTGGCCAAATTCATTCAAAATGCAGGCCAATGTCTCCCCATCATATGCCATTTTTAATAAAAAGAAAACAATTTTGTTTGTTTTATTGTTACATTTGCAAATTCGATTGGCATAATATTCAAGATAACTGAGTAAAAATTATTTTGCATTACCACAAAATATTGAACCTTTCAACGATTTTTGGTGTTTTTTTGTAAGGTTTTTCAATACAAATTATTTAGTTTTTAACTTTTTTTTTAATTTAAACTAATGAAGCTATTACAATCATTTTAAATGTATTAAATAATACATTTTTCAAAAGAAAGCTGAAAAGATTAGAAAAAGTCCTTTATATTTAAGAAAAAATATAATAAACATGTCCATTCCTTGGCCAAATACACCCCACACACCAGGCCAATTTTTACGCAGCTGCCCGGTTTGTAATTATAAACACAAACATGTTTGACGTTTAATTTTTTTTTTTTTAAATGTGATGTGTTGTTTTTCATTTTTTCCTCTATTTGGACCTTGTTAAGGGTTCCAAAGCTTTAAAAGTTTGGGAACCACTGCTCTAGTGGCCAAATCGTCTATCCAACAAAAAATTATGTATCGCATTTTATAGGAAATTTAATATTCTATAACATGGTGTCCGCTAAACTGGAAAGTCAGGGAAAGTCAGGGAAAGTCAGGGAATTCGGGAAGCGGTCAGGGAATTTTGTCTATATTAATTTTTAAAAAAATCACTGAACTCCTTTTTCACTTTCTCTAATAAGAAACTTTTTTCTGGTCAAACATTTCGTTTGGATTAAAGGCTCTCCCAAACCAATGCGGAACATTCGTTGCGGCGAAAAAACATTCGCATGTCAAAATTTATTTACATGGTGATATATGAGAGTGCCCACACCAACGCGGCGGAGAAACATATGAAATAATTTTGACTGACGAATGTTTCTTCGCCGCAACGAATGTTTCGCATTGGTTTGGGAGAGTTTTAAATATCTGTTTAAAACTATTCAGTTCGTTTCTTTTCCCAAACCTATGAATGTGTCAAAAAAATGAGTGAAACACAACTAACTTCTCTTCATTGTATTGTGTTATTTCGTTCAGTTATGGTCGCGATCGGAAACCTATGTAATGTAGAGCTGTCCAGATAGGTTCGTGTTGTTGGAATCCCGTGTAAAAACAGCTGATGACAACACAGCTTTTGCTGTTGGATAGGTAGCCATCCTATCTGAAAAATGTTGGTAGATATACGTTTGTATCCCAAGCGAAATGTCAAAAATAACCAATCCGTTCGAAAATCTATGGATACGAATCTATCTTAAGATTGATTCACAATGCGACGAGAAAACGCAACGTGAGCGTGACGAGAGCTCGTCGTAGTTGGCAAACCGATTTCAAACCATGTAAGTATACAAGGGAACGCCAGGGTATGTACAATGAAACGTTTCTCGTCGTCACGTCACGCCAAAGTTGGGAAAATTGAAAAAAAAAGACGCTCTCGTCGACTTGAATTTTGTGAAATTGTAGAAAAGAATAAAGAAAAGAACAGATAAGCGGAAATTAACAAAGCAAAACAAATTGAATTGAAAAATGAAATTATATTTATAGATCTATTTGTGTTGACAATATTATAATGTTGTATTGTTTTAATTTATTAGCATTCTTAGCCAAAAATCGTTTCCCTAGCCCAGCTATGGACAAACAGAGTTATAAATAAATATATGCCGTTTTCGATTGGTTGTCCGGAGTTACTTAATTTTCACTGTTTCTTTTCAATTCCTATCGAATATGGAAAATCAGGAGTAGAAGGAGTAACTCCGAACCGTCCACTTGAAACCGACATTAAATAATAAAAGAAATTTCAATTTGATTTTTCATTATTTTGAACGCACACTGCACAGCAAGAACAGAAACAATAAATAATTTAACGCTTGGGCAACGATTTTATGACTAGGAAAAAATGACAGCGAATTACGTCACGCTCTCGTCGCGTTTACTCGTTGCATTGTGAATCGACCTTTAGATAGGCTATCGCATAGGTTTCCGATCGCGGCCAATAAGAGACAAAAAATAAAAACTGTTAAATTTGACTGTGAGATTCAACCAACGATGCGTCTAAGTTTATATATTTCAAGTCAGAGAAGTAAGTTTCCGTAGTTTCAAAGCCAACCCTACTGAGGAAAACCGGAAGAAGTTTCAACAAGCCAGGAAGACCTGTAACGCTCATATTCGACAAACCTAATTTTTGCATGACCAAAAATTAAGACAAAAAATACTACAATGTCCCAATAGTAGTAAACATTTTTGGTCATTTGTAAAAAATATTCGAAACACTACTTCGTCTTCGGTTCCAACACTCGTCTTCAACGACACACCTGCTGTCAGCTCGCAAGATAAAGCCAATTTGCTTGCAGCACAGTTTGCTGTTAATTCGACGCTGCCAGCAAGTGATAGTACTCCGCCTGTACTTGAGAGCGTAAATGATTCTATGGGTCAAATCTTCTTTCGCACTCGTGCAGTTGCTAGAGTTCTAAAAGACCTCGACATACACAAATTCGCTGGCCCGGATAGTATCCCTCCCATTGTTCTGAAGAGGTGTTCTCCAACGCTGGCAAAACCACTGAGTAAGCTTTTCCATCTGTCCTACTGGTCTCTTTCCCAGTGAATGGAAAACAGCATTTGTCCAGCCTGTCCCAAAAAAAGTTGTATCTTCTTCACCCTCAAACTATCGGCCAATTGCATTAACGTCCCTTCTTTCCATGGTCATGGAAACGCTGATTAATTTTTAGCTCAAGAAATATCTTGAAGAACGAAAGCTTCTTAATGACCGGCAGTACGGCTTTCGTAGCAACAGGTCCACTGGTGATCTGATGGTATATCTCACCGAACAGTGGAACAAATCTTTATATCGCTTTGGAGAAAGTAAGATTATTGCGCTTGATATTTCTTAAGCGTTTGATAGAGTTTGGCACTAAGCTCTCTTATCGAAAATGCGCGCATTTGGTATTGATCAATCTCTTCTTCGTTGGATTAGAAGCTACCTTTCGGACCGATCAATACAAGTTGTATTAAACGGTTTCAAGTCTGAAATTCACAAAATAAATGCTGGTGTGCCGCAGGGCTCCGTTTTGTCTCCGACTCTCTTTCTTATATTCATAAATGATCTTTTGTCTGAAACTTCTAATCCATTAAACTGTTTCGCTGACGACAGCACCCTCAGCTTCTCATATTCGTTTTCAGATTCACATCCATGTCCTTCGGATGTGGAACTAGAACGGCAGCGTATGATTAGCTCATTAAATTCTGATCTCGACAGCATTGTTCAATTGGGAATCAAAAACCGCGTAGAATTTAATGCTTCGAAAACTCAATGCTGTCTTCTGTCGTCACAACGAAACACACCCCCATGCCGCTATCCATGAGCGGTACTTGTATTGAGGAAACCGAAAAGCTTTCAGTCCTCGCTATGTGTATCACAGACCACCTTCTGTGGAACGAACACATATTCGACGTCGCCAAAAATGCTGCTAAGTGCTTAGGTTTTCTTCGGCGATGCAAGAAATTATTCTCCCCTTCTGATCTGGCTGTAATCGTTAAAGCATTAATCCGTCCGAAACTTGAGTACAATTCTCATATTTGGGCAGGTGCCCCAATAACCTACTTGAGTCTGTTAGATAGGATTTAAAAAAGAGCTTTGAAAATGATAGGTGACAGAAATATAGCAGAAACATTTGCATCCCTCGACCACCGCCGCAATGTTTCATGTCTACCATTATTTTACCGTTACTTTTATAAACATTGTTCTAGTGAAATAGCCAGCTGCATTCCTCCCTTAAAACAATTCAACCGTAATACTCGTACTTCTAGGAATGCACATCAGTTTACCCTCGAGCCAAATTTCGGACGCACTGTCAAGTACAGAGATTCTTTTTTTAGCCGCACTACTCGAATGTGGAATGCTTTACCCGGCTCTATCTTTCCCGACCATTTTAATATTCAGAGGTTCAAAACCAATGTGCATCGGTATCTCCTCTTAAATTCTACCCTATTTTCCCAACGCTCGTACTGTGTTTAAACATTTTAAGGGCAGCCAAAATCCCTTTAGTGCGCGCTCAACTAAAAAAAAAAGTCAGATTGTTTCTTCATACTGTTTCTGCATACCTAAATTAATACATTTTGATTTATTTAAAAAAAAAATAAACTATTAAATTTTTATATCGCAAAGATGTATAATTTAAAAGGATTTTATTATTTTATGAATTTGACCAATATTTTTGTGTAACTTTTCCACTGTGATTATTTACGCCAAAAGAGCCTAAATAATCACAATGTAAAAGGATTTTATTTAAATGGTCATTTCATTGCTATGAACTACATTGCATAGGCATAGTCATCACTTTTGTTAAGCAAAACAATTTTTTTATTTTAAATTCATGCAGTTATTATTTTCCACTTTTAATACAATCGGTAATGTATACCTTCAGATAGATCTTTGAAAAATACAAGTTGAGTTCTTTTTGCCTAAGGTTTAATTAAGGGAAAGTCAGGGAAATTTATTTTGAAAAATGGTGGACACCATGTATAAGGTGTTAAAGTTATTAGAAAGGAGCAATATCCGGAAAAAGCAGCAAAATTTAAATTCAGATTCAAAAAAAAAAAAACAAAAATCGGGTGGCACAACGGCTCATGAAGAACCAGGGCCTAGTGACTAACAACTCGCAACCATTCCTGTGTGCGCCTGTCGACTGGAATGGAATTCAGATTCAGCGACTCTTAAAACATCAAGAACAAGTGATGAGATGATTTAACAAGACTGTAGGTGAATTTTCAAACCATAAATAATAATTTTTTCAATCATCATAAATTAACAAATATATGTACATAGGTACATTATGACCGAGCTAGGAAAAAAATATTGACCCTACGAATTTTTCGTAAGTCGATGAGTGGCTTTTATTAATAATCTATGAAATAATTTCATTGATTTACTCAAATGAAAAAATCGTTATTTAACATATCAAGTTAATTAATGAAATATATTCGTTGTTTGTACGTTAGTACGTTATTATTGATTTGAACATAAATTTATGAAAAAAATAAATCATTCGATGGTAAAATCGTTAACAAGCAATACCTTTTACGTTGATCAATCAATTAATGACTCAAATTGATTCAATGAATAATTCTTCGCCTTTATATAGACATTGTATTATCGTATGAACGACTTTTCATTGAAGAAATTAATGCTATGGTTTATCTAATAAATCTCTGTGGTGGTTCCAATGCAGAAAAAGATTAAAAACACAAAACATTCAAATAGTGTTTCGTTTTTTGATATGAAATGGAAGTGAGATATATAGTTTTTTTTGCCACTGGACAACCGGGACGGAACACCCCGAGTAGAGTATATGGTAAGGCCCCCTATGTGCCAACAAATTTGTAAAACCATAAGTATCTAGTTTTTTAAGATTATCCTAAGCCAAGTTTTTTTTTTTTTTTTTTTAGTACGCGCACTCAAGGGGTTTTTGGTACCCCTTAATTGTTAAATTAAACACAGTGCGAGCGTTAGGAAAACAGGGAAGGATTAAAGAGCAGATGCCGATGTACATTGATTTTGAACCTTTGAATATCGAAATGGAAGGGAAAAATAGAGCCGGGTAAGGCATTCCACATTCGGGTAGTTCGGCTAAAAAAAGAATCTCTATACTTGACCGTACGTCCGAAGTTGGGCTCAAGGGTAAACTGATGTGCATTCCTGAAAGTACGAGTATTACGGTTAAATTCTTTTAGGGGCGGAATGCAACTGGCTATTTCAGTAGAGCACTGCTTATAAAAATAACGGTAAAACAACGAAAGACATGAAAAATTGCGGCGGTGTTCGAGAGTTGCAAATGCTTCCGTTATATTTCTGTCACCTATCATTTTCATAGCTCTTTTTTGAATCCTATCTAAGATACTCAAGTGGGTTATTGAGGCACCTGCCCAAATATGAGAATTGTACTCAAGTTTCGGACGGATTAATGCTTTATAGATTACAGCCAGATCAGAAGGGGAGACAAATTTTTTGCATCGCCGAAGAAAACCTAAGCATTTAGCTGCATTTTTGGCGACGTCGAATTTGTGTTCATTCCACAGAATGTGGTCTTTGATACACATACCGAGGACTGGAAGCTTTTCGGTTTCCTCAATACAAGTGCCGCTCATGGATAGCGGCATGGGGGTGTGTTTCGTTGTGACGACAGAAGACAGCATTGAGTTTTCGAAGCATTAAATTCTACGCGGTTTTTGATTCCCCATTGGACAATGCTGTCGAGATCAGAATTTAATGAGCCAATCATACGCTGCCGTTCTAGTTCCACATCCGAAGGACATGGATGTGAATCTGAAAACGAATATGAGAAGCTGAGGGTGCTGTCGTCAGCGAAATAGTTTAATGGATTAGAAGTTTCAGACAAAAGATCATTTATGAATATAAGGAAGAGAGTCGGAGACAAAACGGAGCCCTGGGGCACACCAGCATTTATTTTGTGAATTTCAGACTTGAAACCGTCCAATACAACTTGTATTGATCGGTCCAAAAGGTAATTTCTAATCCAACGAAGAAGAGATTCATCGAAACCAAATGCGCGCATTTTGGATAAGAGAGCTTGGTGCCAAACTCTATCAAACGCTTTAGAAATATCAAGCGCAATAATCTTACTTTCCTCAAAGCGATATAAAGATTTGTTCCACTGTTCGGTGAGATATACCATCAGATCACCAGTGGACCTGTTGCTACGAAAGCCGTACTGCCGGTCATTAAGAAGCTTTCGTTTTTCAAGATATTTCTTGAGCTAAAAATTAATCAGCGTTTCCATGACCATGGAAAGAAGGGACGTTAATGCAATTGGCCGATAGTTTCAGGGTGAAGAAGATACAACTTTTTTTGGGACAGGCTGGACAAATGCTGTTTTCCATTCACTGGGAAAGAGACCAGTAGGACAGATGGAAAAGCTTAGTCAGTGGTTTTGCCAGCGTTGGAGAACACCTCTTCAGAACAATGGGAGGGATACTATCCGGGCCAGCGAATTTGTGTATGTCGAGGTCTTTTAGAACTCTAGCAACTGCACGAGTGCGAAAGAAGATTTGACCCATAGAATCATTTACGCTCTCAAGTACAGGCGGAGTACTATCACTTGCTGGCAGCGTCGAATTAACAGCAAACTGTGCTGCAAGCAAATTGGCTTTATCTTGCGAGCTGACAGCAGGTGTGTCGTTGAAGACGAGTGTTGGAACCGAAGACGAAGTAGTGTTTCGAATATTTTTTACAAATGACCAAAAATGTTTACTACTATTGGGACATTGTAGTATTTTTTGTCTTAATTTTTGGTCATGCAAAAATGTGGTTCGTCGAATATAAGCGTTACAGGTCTTCCTGGCTTGATGAAACTTCTTCCGGTTTTCCTCAGTAGGGTTGGCCTTGTAACTACGGAAACTTACTTCTCTGAACCTAATAACCTCTTTACAGCTCGAATCAAACCATGAGCTTTCTTTTGATTTGATAGATTTTACCCTATTCGGGATAAAAAAAGAAACCGTTGAGACCTTCCCAGTTGGCTTTCTCGTATTGCCTAACGGTTCTCGTTGGTTCTGTCTCTTTAACTGAATTTTATTGGCACGAGAAATTAGCGGATATGACACAATGGTCTGACGAGCCTAGAGGCGATGATACACTAATAGTGTATTTATCAGTTCTCTCAAGAAAGTTATGTTTGATTTAACAAACTGATGTTTTCAGGAAGATTTAAAAAAGATTTATTTTAAATCTTCTTTTGAGAAATTAAATTTTGTATGGTAAATTTTCGAGACTTGATGTAGATTTATGATAAATCCTAATAAATTTCGGTTTAGTTTAATTTTAATTAAAAAAAATACATATTTTCATCGAGTTACGCAAGGATTTTATTCAGTGTAGCTATAAATATCTCACACAGAGGATACAAGTTATCACTTATAAAAGTCGTGGGACGAAATAAAACATCGTACCTTGATCCTTGATCGAACTTGTGTGTACTACGTTAAACAAGATACATTATTTATATCAGACACACACATCAAATTATTATATATAACAAAACTTATGTTTTATATTTTATTAAATCAAAGATGTTATATTTACACAGAGGATGCTCAGAATGTTAATCATTTATCGTCGACTTAATTTCGCAAAAATTACGAAGAAAAGATTTCGAAGAAATCTGGGATTCTCTTGAATTCCGATACCTTGTCACATTTCTTCCCATTCCCATAACCTCATGTTTTTGATTGCCAAAAGAAATAATTTCTTACACAGTATTTCGTCTTGAAATTTAATTTTATCATAAATCTTTATCTTTGTAACATTTGAAATTTATTCAAATGCATTCCGTTAGCTAAGCAAAACTAAAATTTGGTTTATCGTTCCCCGCAACAGCGATGGCGACGACGTCGTCTTTGTGGAATAATCAGTGTCATTGCCAGGGAAATTCATCGACAGTATTTTATTTTATTTTTTTGTTTGCATTTAGCTTATTTTTTTTTTCAATTGTATATAAAAGGAATAAATCACCATTTATAATCGTGATTCTTGACAATTTGTAGGATTTAATTAAACACCATTCCACAATCTGATGAAAAGTAGAAAGAATACAAAAACAGACAAAAAAACAACAAAAACAAAATTAAATTCTGCTCTCTCGCAGTGCTTTGGATGGCACACCAGACTTAACAAGATAAATAGATTTTTTAATTGTTTTATTAATTCAATGGATTTGCATTGAATTTTATTCTGCAAAAAAAAAAAACAAAAACAAAAAATAGATATTATGCAAATAAAAATGTTCAAGGATCTTTTTATTTTGAATTTTATTTGTTCTATATACATAGTTGAAAAAATGTCATGTGCACGCTTCAGAGAGTGTTATATACAGAAGTTTCAATTTTGATAAACAATTATAGAAACAAAAAATGAATAAAAGGTATAGTTTTGAAGCATTTTTAAATATTTCTTTTTGTTGTAGAACTTGGTTTCTCTTTTGCTTTTCTTTTTTTTTTTTTGATTTTTGCTTGCATTCCATTTACTTACTTACTTTTACTTTTGATGGCGCTCACAGTCCAGGATGGGCTCCGACCTCAACTAACAAGCCCCTCCAGCCAGCTCTGTCCCTAGCTAGCCGCTTCCAGTTGCGCACACCGAGTGCTTTGATGTCGTCATTCACTTGATTGCGCCACCTGTTACGTGTTCTTCCTCTGCTGCGTACCCCATCGGGGTTGGATTCGAAGACTCGTTGGGCAGGTGCGTTGCTGTCCATACGCTCCACGTGCCCCAGCCATCTCAGCCGCTGTATTTTCAGCTTTTTGACCAGGTCAACGTCGCTGTATAGCCCGTATAGCTCGTCGTTGAATCTTCTCCTCCATACTCCTTCGATACACACCGGACCGAAAATCACACGAAGAATCTTCCTCTCAAAGCACCCTAGAAGATTTTCATCCGAGTCTTTCAGTGTCCATGCTTCTGACCCATAAAACAGGACTGAGATGATTAGGGTCTTGTATAAAGCCTCCTTGGTTCTCTGAGAGAGGGCCTTACTACTTAAATGCCTTCTTAGACCGAAGAAACAGCGGTTGGCAAGAGTAATTCTTCGCTTGATCTCTGCACTGATGTCATTCTGCGATGTAATAGTGGAGCCCAGGTAGACAAAGTCCTTGACAACTTCGAAGTTATATCTGTCCATCGTGATATTTTGCCCGAGTCGACGATGTTGAGATTCCTCTCTCGATGACAGCATATACTTCGTCTTGTCCTCATTAACCGCCAATCCCATTCTAGCCGCCTCCGATTCAATGCTCGCAAATGCCCCTGCCACAGCTCGCTTCGTTCTGCCGACAATGTCTATGTCATCCGCATATGCAAGCAATTGAACGGACTTTTGATAGATTGTACCGCTGGTGTTGACATGTGCGTTGCGTACAATGGCTTCAAGAACGATGTTGAATAGGTTGCATGATAACGCGTTGCCTTGCCTCAATCCTTTCTCAACATCAAAGGAATCGGTGGTGTTCTTACCAATTTTGACGGAGCAGCGAGATTTCTCCATCGTCATCCTGCACAAGCGGACGAGTTTGGCAGGGATGCCGAGACTCGACATGGCTCTGTATAATTCGTCCCTTTTCACGCTATCATACGCGACTTTAAAATCGATAAAAAGGTGGTGTGTATCGATCTGGAATTCCCGGGATTTTTCTAAAATCTGTCGGAGTGTGAACATTTGATCGACGGTTGACTTGCCTGGCCTAAAACCGCACTGATAGGGGCCGATCAGATCGTTGACAAAAGTTCACACAGGATGGCCGACAAGATTTTATAAACAACGTTTAGGAGACTAATTCCTCTGTAGTTGGTACATTTCAGAACATCTCCCTTTTTATGGATGGGGCACACTATACCGAGGTTCCATTCATCGGGCATACTCCTCCGACCAAATTTTGCAGATGAGCTGGTGTATGCTCCTAGCCAATTCATCTCCCGCTGATTTAAATAGTTTGGCTTGTAAGCCATCCGCACCAGCAGCCTTGTACGACTTAAGTTTGGATATCGCCAGCCGCACTTCGGTTAGGTCGGGTGGATGGAACTCTTGGCCATCATCGTCCGAGTTGAATGGAGCGTTCTGCCTATTAGCGGCATCTTGGCTGTCTTCGCCATTAAGCAGTCTAGAGAAGTGTTCTTTCCAGATCCTCAGCACTGACTGTGTGTCTACTACCATATTCCCACTCTCATCTCGGCAGGCTTCCGTTCTAGCCTGAAATCCTTGGGTTGATCGCTTCACCCTCTGATTCAATTTTCGAACATCTCCCCTACCGCTACAACCCTCAATAGGCTCTACCATTCCATTTAGGCTAGTGAATAAAGTTTTTCAAGTTTTTTTATTGAATATGTTTGTCTGGATTCTTAAAACACAAATTTGCCCAAATTCTCCTTGCATTTCTGAGAGAATGGTCACACTGGTCACTTTTAAATACATTTGGTACAACTCTAAGTAAGAATTTACATTAAAAAAAAAAACAAATAAATCGGGTGGCACAACGGCTCATGAAGAACCGGGGCCTAGTGACCTACAACTCGCAACCATTCCTGTGTGCGCCTTTCGACAGGAATGAAGGGGACCTACAATTTTATGCCGAATCCGAACGGCTAGACTAGAAGCACTTATTCGTGACAATTGATACTCCTGGAGGAGTTGTCAATTCCTCGCAAGCGGCAGTAGCCCTGAAAAAAGTTTTTATTGGGACTAAGATTTTATATAAAAATAAGGCGTTGAAATTTGTTGACTATAAGCTTCAGTTGACTTATAAAATGTGCCTTTCAATTGGCCGGTCACTAACAGATTTTGAAGTTTGTAGGTCTCTTGGAGCCATCTTAATTAAAATATAACTAAATTAAATTCAAAAAAAAGGCGAACAATTGTATTTGGGAGGTGGTTTGTTCCCTCTTTTAGGTAGCAGGAGTGTTTTCCTAAAAATATTACTTTAAATAGAAAATGAAGTATTGCAAAACAACGGAAACATTTCGGGGGAATAAATTCTCAAACAAAAATGGCGGCAAATAGATTTTAACTGCAGCTGACTTCCCTTTTTGGATACGCCCTTGGGCATTTGTGTTCCTTGCCGTTCAAAAACATAATGTACTAGTACAAATACATTATGTGCTATTTTGTAATTAGTTTTTTTTTAACATTTTTTTGATTCTTCGCACTTAATGACAACACCAAAAAGGTTCTTTTTTTATATTTCCTAATTATTTTTTTCATAATCTTTCTGATATAATTGTGTACCTTTTGTCTTTTTTCAGGTGAGTGTAACTGGCTATTTTTGAGCGATTGTATAAAAATATAATAATGTTTTTATTATTATTATCTGAATGGTAAGTATCTTCTATATTCTTTAGTATCTCTTTTAAATTCATAAAATAAATACAACAAAATCCACGACTGTGTCACACGAGCTTGATTATTTAGTTCAAGTGGCATATAATTCCAAAGATTTTATACCTCTAAAATATAGGTTGTTTCACATAAGATACGACAACAAGCTAAAGCTTGTATGATATATCAAGACACATTAAAAATAGCATTGAGTGTAATTTTCCATCGGTATCTCCTTTTAAATCCCCTCCAACCTACCTAATCGCTCGTGCTGCGTATAACATGTTAAGTGTAGTCACAACCCCTTTAGCGCGCGCTAAATACAAAAAAATTAAAAAATACTTAAAAAAACTACTTCTTAATTTTACCGGCGATTGTCATGATCTAGAGGGGGACCACAACTCTCCCACTCAGCTGCTTCGCCTAAGGTTCCACTTCTGGAGTTCACCGGGTTGATCTCAGAAAACGTCGACAGTCCTCCCGGTTTTGGATTGTTCCATGTCTGAGGCCAACTTAATCCAGGTGTCATCGCATTTGTTTCATCCAGGATGTTTTGCGCCTGCCTTTCCTCCGCGATAGTGTTGGAACGTCTTGTGCTATTGCCTTTTGAACTGGGTTCTCATGGCATCTTCTTTGTACATGACAGTACCAGCTAAGTTGGTCATGCTGTATATTTTCCAAGATGGTATTTTTGACGTGTTAGGCTTCCCCGGTCACGCTTAGTCACTACTGCTGTCATGCGAGAATCTTCATTTCACCTGCCGTCAATTTACTCTCATACTTCTTGTATACATTGTCCAACACTGTGAACCGTATGTTAGCGCTGGACGAATTGCCGTGTAGAGCTTTCCTTTCAGCTCAAAGGGCATTTTTCGATCACAGAAGATGGCAGAGTTTTCCTGCCACTTCATCCACCCTTCGCTCACGCGTTGTTTGATGTCGTCATCACAAGATCCTTCGGTCTTTTTCGCGCTAATTCGGTACCCATTTCCCTCCAAAACATCCACCCATGCATCAAGTGCTCGTTTCAAGGACACAGGGTCTTCACTTATGATGGTTCCATCATCAGCAAAGAATAACTGATTCACTTTGCGGTCCGTCACCTTATCCTCAAGCAGAAATTTAATGACAGTAATAAAAAGCAAAGGACTCAAGATACTTCACTGGTGCACACCTACTCTAATTGGGAACTCTTTGGTGATTCCTCCGGGGCATCTTACCTTTGTTTTAACTTACTCGAACATGTCCATGATCATCCGCACGTAGACTTCTAGAACACATTGTTGCCTGAGTGCAACCCATATGAGATCTCGTGGTTGTCTGTCGTATGGCTTTTCAAAATCAGCCAATACAATATGCGATTCTTTTGAGGAATCCCGATATTTTTCCATTCTGATTTTTATCCTCTGAATAGCATTTGTGGTTGATTTACCCGAAACAAAACCGCACTGGTCGTCAGACAGCTGTATTAATTTTCGTAGGCGGCCATCCAGTATACGCTCAACGACAATCATGGTGTGTGACATCAGCTTGATCGAACGGTAGCTGTCGCAGTTTCGTCTATCACTAGGGCTGGCCACGAGACGAGACTCTGCGAGACTTTTGTAAGTCTCGTCTGGGTCTCGACAAAATCGAAAATTTTCAGTCTCGTCTCGGTCTCGTATAATTTAGTCTCGTCTCCGAAAAACACGATTTTCGGACAAACTGTTCATTATTGGAACGAAATATTTTCGATTATCGTTTGAATATGTGCAGAAGAAAATAAATATTTAACTGAAATTGGATTTTTTTATTTATTAGACTCTCTGTAAATTTCGGTCCAAATATACAGTCTCGACTCGGTCCCGTCTCGGTTGCTTAAAAGTCTCGTCTCGTGACCAGCCCTATATATCACCCTTCCCCCTGTAGATTGGAAGAGGTAACTTTTCACCAACTGATTAGGCATTTGGTCGCCGCAGATGAGTTTGAAGATGAGAATAATGAGCCGTCTAGACCCAATGTCTCCCATCTTTTTCCAGAACTCAGAGGGTACCTAGTCTGGCCCAATCGCTTTTCCCTTTTTGTTGTTGACGGCTTTAAAAGCCGTTTTTTTCATTACTGCTTTGGCTTCATCATTCCACCACCATGTTTCTTTGTCGTGTTGGTAGTGTCCTCTGACAATTCCTAACAGTGATTTCGCTTCCCGCAGGCAGGTTTCTTGCAGAGAGTCACACATTTTTTGTACTCCAAAGTCTCCATTTGCATGTCTGTCGATTTTTTTATACAGATAATCTTTCATAAAAGACCCAAACGCTCCACCATCGTCTTTATCCAAATTGTACCACTTGATTCCCCTAGAACCCTCTGTTTGTTTGTTTATAAATTGTGAGTTTAAAAACTAATTGTTCATAAACTATTACCTAATGATTGGTATGGCAGCCTTAAAATTGCAATAATGCAATGGTGGTAACCCACTCAAGTGGTTTTTGAACTTTCAAAAATTCATAATTAATATATGACGGAGCGAAAGCTATGCAGCCTAACTGCGAGTGTGTTATCATACGAAAAAAAACATAGTAAAATAACTTTATTTAAAAATAAAATAAAAGAAGGGATTTCCGGCCTTACAAAAAACTTTAACATGACATTGTATGTGTAAACCTTATTTTATAATAATTTGTCGTTTTAAGTCAATTTTTTTTTAGTAAATTGACCCTCCCGCTTAAGCAGGGAGTAACAGACAAACTCCTATGCGATTTTTTTAATGTCTATCCAACTGAGACGTTCTAGTTTTTTTGGTTTTACCTCATGCATTCCACTTACTCCTTTCCTTATCCTTCCCTTTTCCTTCCTTATTCCACAAATCCTGGGGAGCGCAATGGATCCATTGATATCCGAGTGAGGAGATTCGGCCTGCAGAATCATCACCCCTAATAACCTTACCTAACCTTCAACTCATGCAAATCACACTTTATAGTATTATAATACGATTTTTCGGAAATGCTCTGCTAACTTTATTATACTCCTTTTGCAATCAGGTCCTGAATGTATTCCCCAATCAAATCCAAGTGCGTGCTCAAAAATTTCGAAAAATTGAAATTCTAATGAAAAGGGAAATTAGTTTTGTAGTGGATTTTTCAATTTATTTGTTGAAACAATAAATTATTCGTTTAAGGATCGCTCTCTCTTTACGTAGTCCATTTTTAATTGAATCGAATCCAGATAATCTTTATTTGATAGGATTACTAGTTTCCTTTTAATTTAATTTTTTTTATAAAAAAGTATGGGATGGATGGTTCTAAAATTTTTCGTCTGGACGGTTATATATATGTAGGGGAGAGGGGGGCAAGAAAGACTACTTAAGCTTCAGACATTCCTGAAATTTTTAATATTGTTAAAAATTGAACGATTTTTTTTTCTAATAATATAGCTTAACATTTGAACTTAACCATAGCAAAAGATCATTATAGTAAGTAAATCACAACTCGATCTAAAAAGTCCGCCTTACCCCACTAGCGGGGTAGAGCGGACTTTTGAATGGGGTAAAATAGACCAATATTTTTTTAGGCAATGACAAAAGAAATATATATACAAGAAACAAAGTTTTGTATTTATATATTGTATTGAGAGCATAGTGAACAAATAAATTTCTTCTTCGAAGTTTTATAGATGATTTATTGAAAGTAAACTCACTTTTCAAGTGAAAAGTAACAATAGGTACATTTTAAGCCAAAAATTAACAAAATCCATAAACAGACGAAAAGAAACTATGGACAAAACAGTAAATGGATTTATCATAACAAAAAATAAGATATCAGCTGAAAATTTCGTAAAAAAATTTCTAGAGGGAAAATTAATCATAGTCCATTTTACCCCCTGCTGCTCTGGTCTTTCTTGCCCCACAATGAGTTTTTTGTTAAAATTTTTTTTTATACAAAAAAAAATATCTTTTTAGTTTTGGCACTTGATAAGAAATCGAAAATCCCGCAAGAATAAAGCTGTGTGGTTGGAAGTCTTTTAAAAAGTTGATGGTTTTTTAGTAAAACGTCTATTTTCAATGTTTAATTGTTAAAAATAAAACGAACTTAACTGTACATATGAAACTAAGGAAAGGGGTCCATAAGGAGGGTCTTAATAAGTTCTCATCATTTAAAATAAAATTAAGTTAAAAACGAAGCCAATAAACGATTAAGTCCTTTTTGCCCCGTAGTCCGATTTGCCCCCCTCTCCCCTAATATTACAAGAACAAATCATTTATATAATTTTGTGTATATTACACCGTCCACACACGCATTTTTTGGTGATGCTGTTTACCCATAAGAAGAATAAAGATGATTTATGTTAAACCTACTTTAGATATACGTAGGCCCCTACATACGTTTATGTACAAACAGCCAGTTAATAGCTCAAGGCTGATTATGGAGTACCAACTAATTGGCATAAATTATCTTACAAACAGAAACAAGTAGGTAGATAAATAGATTTTTGTTATTGTTTTTTTGTTTTGATGTGTAACTTCTTACCTCACGGAATAATTTCGAGAAAAATGGTGAATTCCGTAGAGCCTACATCCGGTCGTGTTTAAGAAAGCGTTAAAATTTGGAAATTATTACAATATTTTCAATCAAATGTTTATGATTATTATAATGTCGTTGATTTAAATCTTTTTAACGGGTGGCTATTATTGTTTTGGAGTTTTGGTGAAAAACTGTAACTTCTAACTTACCGTTATGTGAAGCTAGGTACAGAGTCTTAGGGTTTTCCTTCTATCGACTTATTACTCTTAAGTACGTTTACTGATTTCTTTGTTTGTTTTGTTATTCTGCCATTGAAACACCGATTATTTGATCATTGCCTACCATAGCCCATCAATGGGAAATTCTGTTTAGAAAACTTGTTTGGATTATTAAAAATAATATTAATTTTTTTTTTTGAAAATTCGGGTTAATAGATACACATCTTGATATATTATTTAAATTTGAATTTTATTAAATTTTTAAAAGTGGCGTATCTACCAAATTTTGATTTTTAAGAAATTTAATGTCTATATACACAAAAAGGAAATTTTATTCTTATTTACGAACAAAGTTAGATGCTATACTTTATTTCGAGCTTGGGCTTTTTTAAGTTTTTGTTTAGCTGTTTTTGTAATTTATAAAGTCCAGGAAAATAAGATATTCACTTCAAGAAAAAACTCCGACAAAGCTGAATTTTGGTGAAGAGCTTCATTTTTACTTCCTCAACATTTCGTTAAGAAGTACCCTAAATTTGGAGTGTAGCAAAAAGTTTTACAGGGGTTTAAGGGGTATAAAATAAGAACAATCAAATTTTTCAAGATGGTGACATTATACTTCCGGTACCACTCTTAAAACTTGGTTTTTTAACAGAAAATCCTTTTCCAAACATAAATAACATCAGAAAAAAAATTTCCCCACCCAAAAATATAATAAATATCGTCCCATATTACATTTTTTGACTAAATGTACTTAAAGCACCCCAATGTTTTTGACCGTTTTTTCTCCAAATCTAACAATTCTACGAAAAAGTTGTTATAACTTTTTTGTGTAGAATTACATGGGCTTTACCCCCCTTCCCCCAGGCTAAAATTATTTGCTCCACTCCAAATTAAGGGATATTTTTAGGAAATGTTTAGGACGTAAAAATGAAGTTCTTCACCAAACTTCAGCTTTTTCGTAATTTTTTTGAGCAAGAACATTTTTTTTTCTAATTTTCCTGAACTAATAGTAAAAATTTATATTTAAACTTGTTTTTAAAACTTTTTTTTAACAATATTGTAGTATTATTGGACCAATATATAAAGCGTCAATTTCCAGGGACGTTAAAGTGGTTAGCTGCAAGAGCATAAGTTCATACGACCTGCCGATGTATTTTATTAAATTACATATTCGTGTTTCATATTTTTAAGAGATAAGTAGTGCTTGTGAGCACTTAAACTGTTTTTGTTTTTGTATAAGATAAGTAGCTCTCAAAAAAGGACATTTATGGTGAGGGACTTATCCTGATGGTTTTACTTTGGTCAATGAGCACAAATATGTATCCAACAAAGTTTAGCTTTATGTTCTGACTTTCTTGTCTTAGACCCTTGCCTTAACCCTTAGGCTCTTTGTAGTTGTCTTCAAAAAAGAAAAATGAGAGGTGGTTACTAAACTTTAGTTACTGTACATTTTCTTAATGTGTTTTTTTTTTAGATCTCCAATTTAAGTTTATTCTTTTAGATTAATGTTATTATTTATTTTTGAGTTAAAAATTACAAGACAAGCATATATTTTTTAGAAACTTTTACCATCCTTTATCTGGGCATTCATCATTCAGACAAGTAGTATAAATAGCTTTAAGTCAATTAAAATTGTCAAACATTTATTTGTTCTGTTAATAACTCTTTAAAAATCGGTGTATAAAAAGTAAAGGCTGAGTTCCAAAAAGTTTTATTGCGGCAGCAATACTCTATTGATGCGCATCTGCTAAGCAAACATGGTGCTTTCGCCTTGTAAACATTTTCACGTTTGAGTTTTGGAACTTATGACTTTGCATCAAATACGCATCTGATGCATTTCGGAACTCAGCGAAACACTTCGCTGTGCACTTTGTAGTAGCCCGTAGCGTAATGGTTAGTGCGTTGGACTGTCACGCTGGATTAATTTCTGGGTTGCCTATAAACTAAAAAGTTTTTTTTTTTTTCAGGGCTACTGCCTCTTGCGAGGCATTGACAACCCCACTAACAATTCAGCTTCTTTTAGCTTAAAAATATTGATGTGCCGCAGGTTTCACTTTATATGTATAAAGCTTCGGTAGAGCCTTTTAGACGGAAAATATCAAGCTCGATAACTACCTCTTATCAATGGATCTACACTGATCTAAGTGTGAGGGTAACAAGATCAACTGTCAGCCCACTAACCTAACCTAACTACCTCTTTAAAACCGAATGGAAAAACGAAAAAGAAAACTTGCCGCGTTTGCGAGCTGTTTCTCTAATAAACTTCTATAATTGATATTACAGAAAATGATTGAAGCTGTCACTTTTTAAAAGCTCCATAAAGTTTATATAGAAGTTGCTGCCTTTAAAAGGTTTCTGTAACTCATTTCAAAAAGCTTTATTCAATACGTGGATATATGGCTTGCTAGGTTTTACTAAAGAATAATAAAAGAAAATTTCAATGTTAATGCTCTCCCAAACAGAAGTGAAACATTCGCGTTTTTGTTATTATTAGCATTTGTGTATCTGATGTCATTTTTCTAACGTTGCTGTGTTTCGCTACGATTTCAATGGAAATGGAGCGACAAATGACACTATTTATGAAGCGATATTCAAATCACGATGACGAATGTTTCGTTGTGATCGTGAATATTTCACGTTGGACTTTTCCAAACCAACGCGATTTAAAATGCAAGAGTGGATATGTTTAACAATTTAAGGCTCACCCAAACCGATGAAACATTCGCTGACGACAGTTTTTTTGTTGTTAATAAAGGAAAACCGCACTCGACTTAAGCGGAACTACACTTTCACGACGTGACGTGGCAAAATATTCAGCTTTATCGGCAATTCCGGGAGGGATTGTTCTCCCCCGGATTTTCATTTTTCCCATAAGTTGAATACTCCTATCGTCAATCTCCCCCGGATTGAATCTCCCCCGGAAATTACTTCGAATCAGTTTCGAAATACTCTGAGAGAATTTATCTTCTAAAATTATTTATCTGTCAAAGTTTGTAAATTATTTTCTGAAATCAAATTAAATATTTGAATTATTTGTGATGATAACGACGTATTTTTCCATTATTAATTCAATTCTCGTGTAATGGAAACGCGTAAAAATAGTTAAAATTTAAAAAAAAGAAGCACTTTTTGTCTATTTTGTTGTTGACATATTTTTGTTCTCTCGCCTTATGAAAAACTGTGTTACTTTATGAGGGGGAATAACCCGAAAGTGTTGAGTAAATTTGTTCTAAAATGTGTTAAAAATGTATAGAAACAAAAACGAAATATATGTTCATGCATACATAGATCGGCTAAAACAAACCCCATTTTTCCTCTAACCCGTTTACACGTTAAGTCTCTAGCTTGTTGTAGAATGGACGTACAGCCACACATACCAATACCAATGGACTTCTCAGACAACTTAATATTGGATTTTATTAAAATTCCTTTGTTTTTTTTTACCCAAATTCAAAACTTGTCCTATAGAGCAAGTAAAAAAAGTAATATGCTTCTATATTTAAAATTCTCCAACTAAATTGAGGTGAGATTCTTTCCAGGGAAACATAATTAAATTTTCCCCGGAAAATAGGTTTGCGATATATCTACTTTTTCCATTGGAGTTTTTTCACATTTTTCGAACACTGTTTATGATTGGAGAGTCTCATAGGGGGGGAAATTTTATTTATTTTTATCTCCGGGGGAGATTTTATTTCCGATAAGGCTGATTATTTTTATGAAATTGCAGCAACTTACTTCATATAATTTCATACGAATACGTGTGAAGAATGCAGTTCCGTCGAGTGTGGTCTAACTTTTAGCATTATGTATCTGTCATTTTTATACTTGTTGCAATTTTAATTAAATTAAATTATCGAATTGCATTAATTTAACGATTGAAATGAAAATGAAGCAAGCGCAAGGCGACTGCAAAACAAATCTTTTACATGTGTCCCCTTATGCAAAAAGTATAAGACAGTCAAAGAAATCTTTTTATGTGCAAAGATTATTATAGAAGCATGGGTTTGTTTAAGGAAACATTTTGAAGTTTTAAAAAGAAAAAAGCTGATTAAGTTTTTGTATCTTCCAAATTATATCTAAGATGGCTGAGTGGTTAGAATGATGGACTGTTAATTAATTAAAAAAAAAAGAGTGATGGACTGTCACGTATGAGTTCCGAGTTCGATCCCTAGTAAGATAAAATTATAATTTATGTTACATAATTGTTTCGGATTCTATAATTAATAAATAATTGAATTTGATACTAGGGTTCAATTTTAAGAGTAGATAAAATACAGTAAAAATCACATCAAAAATAAAAAAACTATATTTTTTTAATTTAAGTTCGCCCTCTATAAGACTTGTTATTTGTTTTAAACAACCATACGTAAAAAAGTTCGCTCTTTTATTGAACCTGTATTTTACTTCTATACAACCTTTTCTAAAGCTATCTGTCAAGTTTAAATGTCATTCAAAATTTCGAATAGCGCTCGTTAAAGCTTCTTTTCAGCTTCTTTAGGCTTTTATACAATCTTAAACTTTCAAAAGATTGATTAATGTTGTTTATAAAAAGATTTGATGAAATCACGTATACAGCTGAATAACCTTCTATAATATTCTCCTTTTTTGCTTAAATAAACTTTACAAATGTCTTATGGAGCTTCGAAAGCCTATTCCATTAGGCCGAACCGAAGCTAAATTGTTAGTTTGGAAATCCTCCAAGATCTTATACTCGTAACTCGAGTATCAATTGTCATGAATAAGTGCTTCTCGTCTAGCCGTTCTGATTCCGCGTAAAATTGTAGGTCCCCTCCATTCCTGTCGACAGCAGAGGAATGGTTGCGAGTTGTTAGTCACTAAGCCGAGGCCCTGGTTCTTCATGAGCTGTTGCGCCACCCAATTTATTTATTTATTATTCACTACACTTTTATTGTTATATAGGTTGTTGTTTTGTTGGTATCTGTGATGACATGCAGCTTCAGTTTGCTTATTTAGGAAGAAGTATCTAATTTATTCTTAGTGACCAGCAAATAATTGATCCCATTGTGGACTTGAGTGTATCAAATTCGCGTTCAATATTACATTGTGTGATGTAATACAAATTGTCAACATTTTGTTTACGTCAATTATGAAATGATGTCGCTCACTCAAGAAACCCTCTTGAGCAGTTGATGCTGGTACTTATTCACATCAAGCACCCAATTTGTATTCTACAAACCCCTACCATCTATAGAACAAAAACACAAAAAAAAAGTAAGACGTCACATTTGTCCCACTTGACACATGATTCCCTGCTGCTTTCTCTAACACTTATTTATGATAAAAACTCCTTCAATAATATTAAATATACAAATAACTTATACCTACCTACATATTCCAAAAAAAAAAATGTTTTCGCAGCACAACGCCATGTTCTTCTACTTATATAAATATGAAAAATCATTCATGCAAATGCACTGAACCCCCAAAGGATATAAATATATATGTATGTGTATAGGAAGAATACCAATACATTTATCTGGTATGCATCAATGAACTACTTCTATTAATTTTTGGTAGTTTCCACTTGACTAGCGTTATCCTTAACACCCTTTGGAATTTTATTTAACACACAACATACAGTTATATATGGTATATGCAAACAAAAATTGCAATTCCTTGGCCTCTTCAGCTTTAAAATCAACCCCCCTCTTTAATATGTCATAACAATGAATAAAGGTATACCTTATACAAAAAGGATTTGGTGTGAGATCCCGACATTCTATAATCCATACATATATCCTGTGTTTGCAAGTTTTATAACAACGTCATCGTTTCCTTCTTTTTTTAAATTTTGTATCCTCAATATCTCCCATCATAAGTCCTGTTCTGTATTGCCTAACGTAAACGTTAGAGATTTAGACAAATTGTTGTTGGTGTGCGTTTGGCATTGTATATACATATGAGAATGTGAAGAGTGATGGTGCTTGGGTGGTTATATAGTGTTATTGATTTGATTCGGTACAAAAGGACGATAAAAAAGGACAACCGGATTTTTGTTACTTTATAGTTGTGTTGTGAAACATCACATCTTTCTAAACGAGTACGTTGGTAAAAAGTAAATATTTAAATTGAAAACTGTACAAAAAAAGGTGTTCAATAGTTCAGGGCTGGCCTATAGAAAATAATGTTAAGAATGTATACCTATTATTCGTCGTATGTGGAGAAAATTTACATTTAAATTGTTTGTTATGTTAAGCTATATTTTTAGTTTAAGTCAAGGTGTTGATTTCAATCTGTTAGACTTTTAATGAATATTTATTTTGAGCGTAAAAGAAATAAAATGCACGAGTACTCGCTTTATATTTATATTCAAAGGGCTTATATGTATATAGAATTTAAAAATGTATACTTAGGTAGGAAGAACCAACGGCCGTATTGGCCGGGATAAAACACTCTCCCCAACCCGAAAACTCAAAAGTTATGCAGAAAATTGAAAGGACATATTAAAGTTAGTTCTTAAGTTCCTTTAAGACCGACTGACACAAAAATTTTAATTTTTAAAGCAAGGTTTGGATACAAAATTCCCTGTGTTTAATAATTTTTCTTTTCAAAATTCGACTTTTATAATTCTACTTTTTAAAATTGTATTTTGAAAAAATATTAAAAAAGCGTTTTTAAAACTTTTCTTATACTATTTATTTAATTAAACTTAGACGCCATTATTTCTGCCATATTTTATTTTGATTTGAAGATTGTGTTTTATGACAAAGAATGGGTATGAAATGAAGATGAAAATGACGATTTTTCGGTCATGTAAATTTTGGATAAGTATTTTGTTTTCCTAGCGAATATTACGTTATACTTTTGGGTCTGAAAATCTTCAAATATGTAGTATCGACTGACGAAATAAAAAAAAAAAAAAAACAGCCAACAGTTTTTATTCATTAAAAGTTGTTTTTCATTTGACGGGATTTCAAGCCGATCAAATAGTTGTATCGAATGTTAAGGGAAAAGTTGTTATCTCATTTAAAACTGCTTCCATTTAAATGCAATTATTACTTTTTAAACTTTATATTTTCACAAAAAAAAATCTTTCACTACTGAAATAAAAGATTGAGAAAAAGAACTTCAATTGTAATAGGGTCATATTCAAAGTCGCAGATAGAGCCAGGTTTAACTAAACTACAGTTTAAGACAATTTTGGCTCAATGAATACAGACAGATTTTAAATTACAAATTGTTGGTTTTATATTTTTATAAGATAATTAACTTGGCATACTACACAAATCGCTCAAATATTTATAAAATGATGAACTTAAAAAAATAGAACCAACGTCCGAAAATTCAACTCAACCTATGTTTAACTTAGACACAGCTCTGAAATGACTATGAATACGCCCCTTAGTGTTTATAAAAACCATTGGTAGATTAACCTAAAAATACGGATCGGCAAAACTGATACAGTATGCACAATATTCTTTGCTCAATGCAAGACTAAATTTGTAAAAATCTATGTTTTGCCAGATGTGGTAACAAATAAATAGTGATTTTTTTACCAATGGAAAACCACAAAATGCAACACCAATTTTTAAATTTTACCACAGCAAAAAATTGCGAAATGTTTCTTTTGAAGAAGAGTTATCAGGAAATTAAAATTTCGTGTTAAAGCCTAGTACGCAGCCTAAGCGAAACGAAAAATGTCTGTACTCTCCACATCAATAGCGAAAACATAAACGAAAAGGCTACAGAAAATATTTATGGAGGGCTCTATCAGATGTGCCATAAATTAAAAAAAAAAAAAAATCAAAATCGAAAGACATTTAAACTTCTTCATACAGGAAATAATTTCTAGTTTTCTTGTTTGTCCTTTAATTTGTTGTTATACATTTCTGTTAAGGGTTTTAAGGACTGGTGCGATTCATTCTCTGACTTATTTCTTCTTAAAAAAAATTGCATAGTAAATAAATTATAATTTTCATCCATTTTGTTTCTTCAGCGGCAACAAACAAAAATTTTCACCAGCATTAATGTTCCGGATAACTGGCCTGAACACAGTAGAGTTCCGCAACAAGAGCTGCAGTTGCAAGTAGAACAGTTGTCAAAAAATATCGTACCTTCTAGTTTGTAAGTGCCCACAATGCAGCAGTAGAGCTTGATCATTTTTGTTGATAAATTTCAAAATATATGCCTCTTATGAATTGCTAAATAATTGTTTCACATTCATTCACTATTTCTACGCTGAAACGCTGAAAAAAGAAATATTTTTTTTCTCGCAGTAGATTGTTTTTTTTTTTACTATGGAGAACGTGAAAGCTTCGCCGGCGTCCCTCTCATGGACCGCTCCAGCTTCCTCATTCTTGGCTATCTTGTCAAGAAAGTAAGTAGCTCTCCTGAACAGGGCCTTGAGAAGGGCGCTCGCTGGTTGTCTTTTGGTTTTGCGGGATTTATTGGCTATGTCTAGCACTGCCTGTGCTTCCTGAAGGTCCGGGTGGCCCATGAGTACTCAGACTTCCGGTGCTCACTGAGCTACCCTTAAGGGTTTCTTGGCTAGAGGCCAAGAGTTTATCCTCTGTGTCGGCGGATGGTTCTACGTCTGTATTGTCAGTATCGTCCATAGTGTAAAGCAAAAAATTTGATTCCATAAAGAGTCTAGACACAAATTTAATAGATCCGAATTGTATAAGCCTTAATTTTGAACTCTTTTTATGAACAAGAATTTAAAAATTGTTGAAAATGAGCGATTTGTTAAACAGAAACCAATACATACTATTTGTAGGGCAAATAACACCTTGCCTTGTCGCTATAGGGTTACCGCTAGGACATTTAAAAAAAATTTTTCGGCTTTAGAATTTTGGAATTCAAATTGAATAACTAGTTTATTTGTTGATTTTTGTTTCCTTTTTTTTATTTTCTTTTTTTTCGATGGACGGATTTCTGGCTCAAAATTTTTTTTTTGATCCTGATTTTGTTTATTTTTATTATTTTTTTATTCATCGGCATGAAGACAGCGTGACGACAGTTCATACCTATGGCGGCAAGAACCCATCCATCCGACGAGCAGAGCCTAGGCAAAAGCGAGTATGCCGAGCCGTCATTGATTGAACGTCCTTCACTCCTGCTTCTAGTAGTGGCCTACAGTATCCTGTAGACAGTGGGTTGCGCTGATGGTATGAGGGGGTGGAGGTATTCAAGGACTTTTTTTTTAAATTTACTTTTGAAGTGCGATATGCGAGTTTGTATAAGCGGAAATGGTACCTCCACTTAGGGAGAAATGAAGCAGATTAGTGGAGAGTCCTTAACACCCCGACCATACATAGGTTCTGTTACATCAGGTGGCCCTATAACCAATTTACCTAATATTCAAGATGGCGGCCACGGCCATAGTGCTAGATTCCTTATGACCCCCTCTAAAACGATTAGAGAACAAAAAAATACCCCCATCTGATTTGTTTGCATATCAAATGTACATACATACATACATACATACATATGTACATACACACAAACATACATATTTTTCCTGAGCTAAAACCTATTTTGACTATCAAATGGTTTACTATTCTATTTTTATTTGTTTAGTTACGAAGAAGGTATACTGGACTGGCTACGGGCCTGATTTTTTTCGATTATATTATTCACAAACTGTGAACCTTCTTTTTCTTTTTCAGAATTGCATTTCTAGTTGATTTACTGTCACACAAAACACAAAGTGGTATGGTATAAGGTTCTGCGCGATGAGAGGTGTTAGCAGCTTACAGCTTCTACCTACTACAAACTATGTAGTATACCAACAGCTCTCGTATAACTCGAAGCTAGCAACAGCTATTTAAATTGATGTTTTCTTGGCTGCCCTCAATGTGTACGTACAAAAGTGTGTGTCTCCTATAATATTCCCTAGTGTACGCTTTTTGCTGGTTTTGATTTCTCGTCGCTGCTATTAAGCTTCTGATACAATCCTTTGAGGCTTTTGTTGTTGTTTTTAGAATGATATGAGTACGAGTAGGTGTGGGGGTCTTACTTTTTGCTTTTTTGCTCTGCACATCATCGTCGACTGTGTGTGTTTGTTTATAGTGGTAAATGTTGTGTTTTATACACGTCAATTTATTTCTTTTTTTATTCGAGGAGCAAACGAAATCGTAGAAAAAAAAAATAAAATATAATGTCCTGGCTAAATGGAGTGGGTTGGGGTATTTTTCTCTTGATTTCGCGTAAATTTCACCCGTTCACGAGTGAACGGTCGTTTTTATGTTGTTTTTTTTTATATTAGATATGAATAGAGTAGTGCGGGAGGAGAAAACGAAAGGGATGTTGTTGGAGGCACAAGCAATGGAAGGACATAAAAAAGCATTCCTGGCAGCCCCACCCTCACTATCACCCCTTTGCACAGCATAGTTGTTTTTTTTTTTTTTTTATTTATCGCTTCGCAACTTCTCTTCTGGTGGTGGTAGTTCGTTTTAGGGTTGTGTGTTTATTGATGACATTTTTCATCGTTGTTGTGGGCTGAAAGTTTATCCTTGCTCTAATTGCAGGAAAAAAAATATATAGCTAGGTACATTAAAATGTTGCTAGAGAAAAAGCATAGTGTTGAAATATTTTACCGCTAATTCTATTTTATTTTTGTTGGTGTTTTTTTTTTTTTGTTTGTTGTGTGTGTATCTGTATATGTGCACAAAAGATAGGTAGGTAGATGTATAATGTGATTCAAATAAACGTGAATAATAATTATTGTATGGATGAATTGGTAATTTTATATGTATGTAGGTATTTTGGGAGGCTAACGATTTAAAAAAGTTATCATTTGTCATGCAACAACAATGAAATGTTGAAATACCTACATCAGAAACAAATAAACGAAAACGTTTAAGTACTTTGCGACTGTAAAAGTATATTTTGACATGCAAATTTCAAATTGAAATAATATTTTTTGTAAGAAAATAAAAATGTACCTATGGGAACTTTTATAAGCTAAACGTTAGCCTTATTAGCTTAGATATAAATTATGTATACCTTCATTTCAGACATATGTAGATGCCTATGTATGTCCAAGGTGAATGCTTTAATGAGCACCACTTAGGTATGTATCTATTCCGAAAAGTGTGATTATTTTAAAGCAGATTTTCTGTCCCCATTGTTATTATTAAAATGGCATCGAATAATTTACATTAATGTACCTAGAGATAAATGTAAAAATGTACATGCCAAATAACCTTTTATTCTTTATAGATACAGTGTCGAACAAAACAAAAGCACTCAATTTCACTTGGTTATATTTTGCTTAAGTAAATTTCGGCTGAACTTTCCTTTAAGGGCGCACGAATTTTAACACGCGAATACTTTTGTTTAATAGATTTATGAATAAAAGTAACAAATATCACAATTTTAAAGTGAGGAAACTTTTATTTATATTTTTAATTAATTTTTAAAGTTTTAATTTTTCATACAAAATGTATGCAATTGACGACCACGAAGCACTGTTTTTTTTCTTTTGACAGTTCTTTACCATTAGGGTATATACATGTGTAGTATGTGTACTGTGCTTTGCCATCACACAAGTAAGAGTATGTTACTGTGATATGGTAAGTGTTGGGATATGTGTTTTTTTTTGGGAGTTTTTGACAATATTTATTTTTTGTCGTTGATTTGTAAGAGGAATTCTTTATTCTTTTTTGGGAAGTTTGCGGTCCTTCTAGTGCTCATAGGCACCTGCCAGACGACTGAGCATACCCTAAGCGGGGCGACGGAGTCGCGTGAGCGGGACTGAGGACCCGAAAAGGGGGTTAAAATCCTTAAACCCGCGAAGCGGGCCACTTAAGGTACTGTTTACTACCAAAAACTTTGATAACAGATCGACTGACAACAAAGGGCGCCTGCCAGACGACTGATTATACCCTAAGCGGAGCGACGGAGTTGCGTGAGCGGGACCTAGGACCCGAAAAGGGGGTTAAAATCCTTAAATCCGCGAAGCGGGCCACCCAAGGTACTGTTTACTACAAAAAACTGTGATAACAGATCGACTGACAACATAGGCGCCTGCCAGACGACTGAGCATACCCTAATCGGAGCGACGGAGTCGCGTGAGCGGGACTGAGGACCCGAAAAGGGGGTTAAAATCCTTAAACCCGCGAAGTCGGCCACCCAAACCTACTTTTTATAAAAAAAAATATCCTAATTCGCAAAAAACTTCCCAACAAAAAATCCCAAAATAAAATCCCACCGCCATTCAACACTTATCATAGCAAAGTTGTTGAATAGTAGAACTGTCAAAATAATTGTATGATTTTTTTTATTAAGTGGCCTCAGATTTCATCAATTTTCTAACTTTAAATGTTTATTAAAAACCGAAATAAAAGTTTATTGATATTAAAACTATTGAATTAAATTATTTAATCTACCCAAAAAAAAAGTATTCGCCTGTGAAAATGTCTGCTTTCTTAAGGGAAACTTGAGTAATGTGAAAAAACTGCCAAAATCGAAAAATTTAAACATTTTTTAATCATATTTAGGGGTTTTCCTCACCGTAATATTTTAAAGCTGTTCTATAGAGACCCCTAGCACACTGTAAAAAAAAATCAAAATTCTAGCCGTGCTCCCTTAATGGAAAGTCGCCCCTAAATTTCTAAACTTGCATATATTTAAATGAATTTTATTTGGTTAATCTAGGTATACATTAGTTCAACCGCAAAGAAAAACAAAATATGTTAGTTATATAGCAAAGAAAATAATACAAATTATTAAAAGCAATTGCGACAAAACTAAAGCTGTAGTTGTTTTCCAATATTTTGTTATGAAGCCACTATTTTTAATAACTGGTGCTTGACAACTACCATCAGGCATTGACTCAATCAAGTTCTTTATTATTTCCTGGGGGATACTTGCAAGCAATTTCTGTTAAAACAACAAGAGAATCCTTGTTTTTGCAGCTATCACGTTGAATCTAGCAATCTTCAATCTCCAATATGTTTTTTTTATGGGGATGAGGACAGGTGTATGTGCCGGCCACTTCAAAACGTTGATTTAATTTTCCAAAAGCCAATTTTGCACTAATTTAGCGGTATGTTTTGGATCGATGTCATATTGGAATGGCCATTTGAAGGGCATTTATACTTCTGCGTGTGGCAGCATCATGTTTTGAAGGACGCCATCATACACAAAACGATCCATTATACCATCTATTTTATGAGTTGTGCCGATTCTTTGACTATAGAAAAACATCCCCAGGCTGAAACATTTTCTCCTCCGTGGTTTATTGTGCATTTGTGAAACGTGGTGGTTACAGTCAACTCTTTATAATTGAAAACTGCGGATAATTGAAACAAAATTGCTTGCCTAAAATGAACATTGTTCACTTATTCAACTCCGCATAAGTGAAACGACCGTTGAACGCTGATGCCATTAAATTTTAAATCGAACACACATTGTGAATTTGGAATGTCAAAATATTATTTCTTATCGTTCCCTCCTATTTTTTAAATTTGTTTATTTTTTGGCTTATCCTCAAACATTTTCGACAGAAAACGTATGGCAGATGCAATATTTGTGATTATAAATGTAAATACCTTTGTTGCAGTGGCGAATCCTGGTCCTTAGTTTAGGTTTAGCTACGTGGTCTAGGGAAGGTTAAAATAAAAAAAAAATCATATTTTTTTTTTAATTTTATTGATAACGACAATTAATAATAAAAAACATTAATAAATGATACAAAATAAAAGTTTAAAAATTTATTGATACATAAATTCGCTTCGTCGTTCGACGGACACAACATTTTCGATGACTTTTTCATAAAAATCGTCACTTTCTATAACAATTATATAAATATAAATATCTACATCCTATATTTATATGGTTTGCGTTGCAAAAAATCTTAAATTTAACCTTACCTACCCACATTAATGTATGAAGGTATGTATGTACCTATCTTTAAACAAATTAGTTTACGTTCAAAGCTATGTAAACAAATTTCACGTTAGCGGTCACCCGATAAAAGATACTACTAGCGACTTTATGCCAAAATAAATTGACGATTATTTAACTATGATCTATTTTATTATAATAATATTATTTCTAGGTTCTAAGCATATATGCATTTACTTCCATCTCACTTCTCCAAAAAAAAAAAACAATGTCGCACTCTCATATTTCAAAGCACCACAATCTACAAATATATTTACTCACATTTAAAATCCACGCAAATATAAAATAATTAACTAATTTCGCACTTTTAGGATTCAATACGAATCAACTGTTTATGTTTATTTCGCAAATAGCCCAGTCAATTTGACAATAAATTCGCAAAGCGCGATGCAGTTCTGCATTGCTGATATGTTGTTAGGGTATGTTAGAGTAGTCTGTATCTAAGTTTGCAGCTCGAAAACCTGTGCTCGCTGCAGGAAAAATGCGACAGTGAAAAAAAACGCTAAAATCAGCCCATTTTTTCCGACATTTTCCTTTATAACATTGGAAATATGCAATTAAGTAAAAAAATGTCCGATATAAACTTGTTTGTTATAAAATTTTCTACAAGCCCACATCAGTTTTAAATTCATGCATGTTATATTTGTGTTGCTATTAAACCATGAAAAACTAAGTAATTTTGAAGCAATCAAAAAGTAAGTCAAAAATTATCCAATTCTGCTTACAATTTGGAATCAAATTGTCTAGAGTAATATAAGACGAAATTTGAAAATTCGATCCAGATCGGTCAAATAGTTATGTCAAGAAACATAATGTAAATTAAGTGCAACACGCAATGTTTGCATCATTGTTGTGGTCAAAGTAGGACACTTAAGTTGGCACTAAATTTTGTACACGTACTTGGAAACCTATCATAAAATATAGCTATAATATTTATATCTTTTTTTAAGCAACTTTGGTAGCGAATTTAAAAGTTTCGAAAATGTTCACGAAATTACATATTTACATGCCAAGTGTACAATTTTCGGAAGTTTTAAAAAAAAAAGATATAAATATCATAACTATATTTTATCATACTTAAGGGTTCCAAGTACATGAACAAAAAAATCAGTGCCAACTTAAGTGTCCTACTTTGACCACAGCAGTGATGCAAACATTGCTTGTTGCGATTAGTTAACATCACGTGTCTTGCCAAAATTATTTGACCAATTTGGATCGAATTTTCGAATTTCATCTTGTAATACTCTAAAATATTTTATTACAAATTTTTAGCACGATTGGACATTTTTTTACCTATTTTTTGATTGCTTCAAAATAACTTAGTTTTTCTGATTTTTTTTTTAAGTTCTTGGTTAGATAGCAAGACAAATATAACATGCATGAATTTAGAACTGATGTGGTCTTGTAGAAAATTTTATAAAAAACAAGTTTATAGTTGACGGTTTTTTCCTTAGTTGCATATTTCACAAAGTTATAAAGGAAAATGTCGGAAAAAATGGGATGAATTTAGCGTTTTTTTTCACTGTTGAATTTTTCCTGCAGCGAGCACAGGTTTTTCAAAGTTGCAAACTTATATACAGACTACTCTAACATGCTCCAACAACATATCAAAAATATAAAACTACATCGTGCTTTGCCAATTGAGCACTTTTTTTGGAATTATTGACTGTGCTAAAAGAACTTTTTTGATGATTTGATTTACTCAATCAAATAACACTAATAATAAAACAATAAGCACACGCATTCACATTCATCCTTCCTACCGCATTTTCCTAGAAACATAATACGAAAGTAAAAAAGGAGATGACAAAAACGAACCCAAAATGTAAGTAGGTAGGTACCTGGAGCTGCTTGCATACCGTATCGTGCTTTATCGCATCATACTTACGCTTACGCTTTCATTTATTTAGCTGGGCTTTGCTTAGGACATGTGTAGTAGCGCGGATGTTGTGAGCTTTCAAGGGAGACTTGTTGTATGAGAGTTTTGTGTTGTGTATTGTGTTAGAACAATGTGGGTAGGTTAGGTAGGTATCTATTTTTTTTTATATTATATCAATGCTCCTTTTAGAGAATTTGGTTTTGGTATCGCATATTGTAACGCTGAGGCAGGTGTGGGTTCGACCACCAACCCCCCCCCTGTGTTCTCGCCTGGTGTATTGCTTAATAATTTGTCGTTGATTAGGCCATAATTAGTTGTGACATTTTTAATTTCGTTGTGCTATGTTTTCCATGTTTTTTTTTTCTGTTTTGCTATTTTGATGTCAATTTGGCAAATAAACACCTCAAAATGGGGTCTAAACTTCTTCTGTTGAATAGTTAATTGCTTAATAATTTGTCGTTGATTAGTCCTTAATTAGATGTGACATTTTCAATTTCGTCGTGCTATGTTTTCTATGTTTTTTTGCTGTTTATATAATTGACATAACGTAACCTATGAAATTTATACCAAAGCAATTTAAAAACTGCTCTTTCATAGTACATTGTGAAGCCCCCATTATGAAATGTTTCTACCCTCCTGATCTGGCTGTAATCTACAAAGCCTTTATTTGTCCAAAACTTGAGTATAACTCCCATATTTGGGCAGGTGCTCCATAATAATTCACTTGAGCCTATTGGATAGAATTCAAAAGAGAGCTCTTAAAATGATAGGTGAAAGAACTATAACGGAAACAACATGCCTTCCGTTATTTTACCGTTATTTCAACAAACAGTGCTCTAGTGAAATAGCCAGTTGCATTCCTCCCCTTAAACAATTCCACCGTAAAACTTCTAGGAATGCCCATCAGTTTTTCCCTGAGCCCAACTTCGGACGTACTGTTAAGTACAGAGATTCTTTCTTTAGTCGCACTACACGAATGTGGAATGCTCTACCCAGCCATGTTTTCCCCTCCCATTGTGATTTACATACATTCCAAACCAATGTGCATCGGTACCTCCTTTTAAATCTTCTCCAACCTACCTAATTGTTCGTGCTGTGTATAACATGTTAAGGGCAGTCACAGCCCCTTTAGCGCGCGCTAAATATAAGTGGCACCATTCTGTTGGAAACACATATCTTCCACGTCCATATCCTCAATTTCTGGCCACAAGAAGTCTGTTATCATCTCGCGATAGCGAAGACCATTCACGGTATATCCTTGGCCGACCTCATTTTCGAAGAAGTAAGTCCCGATGACGCCGCCAGTCCATAAACCGCACCAAACTGTCACTCTTTGTGGATGCATCGGCTTTTCAAAAATCACTCGTGGATTCTCATTTGCCCAAATGCGGTAATTTTGCTTGTTAACGAATCCACTGAGGTGAAAGTGTGCCTCGTCGCTGAAGATGAATTTCTTTGTAAAGTCACCTTCTGTCTGTTCAACCAACCTTTCGGCGTACTGACTACGCTTGAAGTGGTCAGTATGCTTTAGCTCTTGAGTTAATTCAACCTTGTGAGCGTGTAAATTCAAATCTTTATTCAAAACTATCATCAGTGATGTTCGTGAGATGTTTAATTTCTTGGCACGACGACGAGTCGAGGTTGACGGCTCTTCTGCCACACTATTGCGAAGAAAGAATTGGACGAGCATGCACAGGTGTTTTCAGATTTCCTACAGACCCGGTTTGCTGAAATTTACGCACAATTCTACCGATTGTGTACACATTTGGTCGATTATGCTGATCAAGAAAATCACGAAGTGCACGAAATGCATTTTGATTTGAATGCCCATTTTCGTAAAAGACAATTCAACAATCTTAATGCGCTGCTCAATTATGTACTCTTCCATGGTTGAGTTTGTCAAACACTGAAACAAAGAGATATCAAATTAAGTTGGGCAAAAAACTTGACGTTAAGGTGTGACTCACAATTAACATCGTGTATTATGGTTGGACCACTCTTTAAAATCCATGTTTTTATAGTACAAATGGTTATTCTTAAACCACCTGAATAAAAAAGCAAGTACAGGCAAGTGCGATCTAATATTGCAATTAATTTTGTTTGCATAGACTTGATCTTTATTTTAAAGACAAATTTCGCAGATACCTAAACAAAACTCGAAAAAAAATCGGGTGGCACAACGGCTCATGAAGAACCAGGGCCTAGTGACTAACAACTCGCAACCATTCCTGTGTGCGCCTGTCGACAGGAATGGAAGGGACCTACAATTTTATGCCGAATCCGAACGGCTGACGAGTAGCACTTATTCGTGACAAGTGATACTCTTGGAGGATTTGTCAATTCCTCGCAAGAGGCAGTAGCCCCCTGAAAAAAAAACTTTTTTTTTTTAGTTTTTAGATGGACGAGGCTGGGAAGCGATCCCAGACCTCCAGCGAGACAGTCGAACGCACTAACCATTACGCTACGGGCTACTACAACAAAACTCGAAACTACAATTAATTAGAACATTCCTAAAAAAAAAAATATTGAATAATCTTATAAACCCAAACAAATAAAGCCATTCAATTGTAAACAAAAAAAAAAAAAAAAAAAACACCCGCTCTACTATCATGGCGGGCACATAAGCAACACACATAAATTCTCAATCCCTCCCTCCTGAATATAGAACAAGAACATTCTTCCCCATTGATTTTTGTTTCTTGATACTTATATTTTTGTTTTGTTTTATATTTTTAATAGCCCGACAATTTATCACTTTATAATCTCAGGTTTAATAGTCGATTCAGAACCAATAAAATTGAATACCCTCTCAAGGAACAAGTATGCACTAATCGATGACCTATAAATAAATTGACATTTTCCGAGTGCAAATCTACATACATACCTACATACATACAGCTGCCTACCACAAATATAGTCTACGTAAATGTATATGAATAGACGTACAAAGGTCACATTAAAAAGATATAATCGTAGTTTTATATACGAAATCCATTGAGAATTGAATTTGTGCACTTTATCAATGTCAATTTATGATTTTAAATCCATGGGAATTAAATGCTGTATCATGGAAAATTGGTTTTGAATTTACTTAGCTATTAGGTATACATTTTGGTGTAGGGTGTAGTTATTTGAATTTGTTAAACATACAAAAATTTCAATTAAGTTGATTTCAATCTTCTATACTAAGCAAATATGTATATGTATGTACAGTATATATGTATCTAAATATGGAAACAAATATTTAAAAAATCCTAAGTAAATTACAGGTTTTAAAATGTTTTACTTATTAACAACAGTTTTCGAGAAAAAAATATACACGACTGGATCGCACGAACTTGCTCACGAAGCTAAAACTAGAATGTAGCTAGACATTGACGGTGTAGTGGATATAGTTATAATTTGCTAATATTTTGTTGTCATTAACAAAAAAAAAGTTGAAATAGCAATTTATAATTTTTTCGAAAAAAAAAGTTAAAAATAAAAACAAAAAAATAAAAGTTTTCTTTGATTTTATTTTTTTCAGAAAAAAAATATTTATACAAATTTTAAATGCAAGATTTGTTGACTATCTTAAAAGTATAGAATTGAAAAATAATGATAAAATCAACTAAGCCAATGAGTGTAAAAAAAAAGGAAATCCATAACCTTATTTCTTCAGGAAAGCAATTTTTCAATTGCTTTCAGATGAATTAACTAGATCTGGTATTGATAGTATATCAGTGTCTAATAATATTGACGAAGTAGTTAACAGTTTCTATACCATCCTTAATAACTGCATGAATAATACTATCCCCATAAAAATATCGACAAATTCGAACGCCTGCTTTTCACGGTTTACGAAAGAGCTGAAATTACTCAGAAACAAAAGGAACAAAGCATGGAAGTTATATTTAAAATCCCTTTCGTCTTTCGACCACAACTCTTACATTGCATTATTTGAAGAATTTAAATCCCTTTCAAAGACTCTCTATACAGATCATGTTAACAAAACGGGTAGATCTTTAAAGGATGATCCTAAGAGATTTTGGAAATTTGTTAATTCAAAGAAAAATTCTGACGGTTACCCGGCAAATTTCACATACGAGAACTGTTCTTTGCAAAAACCCATTGATATTTGCAACGCTTTTGCGAAAAATTTTCAAAATTCATTTGTCGACACATCTGTTGATGTTGATGAACCTTATTTTAGAAATCTACATATCTATGCCCAAAGAAGTTTCAGTAATATACCGGTGCAACAAAGTTCTATTTTAGAGCTTCTCTCATCGTTAAATGATGATTACTCATCTGGGCCAGATGGAATTCCTCCAATACTTCTAAAAAAATGTAAAAATATACTAGTTGATCCCATTAAATTTTTGTTTAAGTTTTCTATTAAATCAGGAAAATTTCCTTGTTTTTGGAAAAATGCATTTCTAACTCCAGTTTTTAAAAAGGGCGACAAAACTGATATCAAGAATTATAGACCTATATCGAAACTATCATGCATTCCAAAGCTCTTTGAGCAAGTTGTTTGTGAAAGTTTAGCATTTGATACTAAGAATATAATATGTGAACAACGGCATGGCTTTGTGAGAAGGAAATCAGTGGTAACAAATCTCCTAACTTTCTTGCACAAATGTTCTAATGCATTGGAAAACGGAAGTGAAGTGCATATACACTGATTTTCAAAAGCTTTCGATCAACTAAGTCACAACATTATTATATTTAATAATAATAATAAATAAATAATTTGGTTTTCTTGTTATACAATGGAGAAGGTCATACCTTGAAAATAGATCTTACCAGGTGAATTTAGAAACTGTCTTTCAGATTCATTCAATGCTCACTCGGGTGTACCTCAAGGAAGTCATCTTGGCCCACTTCTATTCATTCTGGCTATAAATGATGTTAAATCATGTATACACTATAGTGATATTCTTATATATGCTGATGATATGAACATTTTTAAAACAGTAAAATCTAACAGTGATCGCATTCTCTTGCAAGCAGATATTGACAATTTTAATGTTTGGTGTGACAAAAACAGTCTTTCTCTTAACCCAGTTAAATGCCAAACTATTACTTTTTCTAGAAAACGAGTACCGAGTGCTTTTGATTATTCCATTTCACAGCACTCACTTTTTCGTGTTCTAAGCTTCAAAGACCTTGGTGTTCACTTTAGTTCTAATCTAGAATACACAGAGCATTGTAAAAAAAGCAATTTCCATGCTTGGTTTTATAAAACGGTGGGCTAAGGAATTTAACGATCCGTATGTCACCCTCTCCTTATACAATTGCTATGTACGACCCCATCTTGAGTATGCCTCACAAGTTTGGTCTCCTTTTTACGTTATTCATAAACACCGTATTGAAGCAATACTGCATAACTTCATTCGATTTGCTTTAAAAGGGTAACCCTGGACTGATCGATATAATCTGCCACCATATGAACATAGGATCCAGCTTCTGCAGGTCCAAACTTTATATCAGAGGCGGGTTAATAATGATTTAATATTTATTCATCAACTTATTACTGGTCAAATTGATGCTCCTGATTTGCTATCCAGTATTGGCTTGAACTACCGCGGGGGTTCTCACCAGTAGCGGATCCAGGGGGGTGGCTATAGGGGCTAAAGCCCCCCCACAGCCGAACCATAAAATAATTTGAAATATAGAAAGCAATACATTACAACATGTAGAATTTTATATTCCGTCTAAAATATTGTTAAGATATGAGATTTGATGGACAAAATAACGTGGTTGGGGTTGAACTATTTGCATACACGTTATGAAATTTTTTTTCTAAGCCCTAAGATTGGGGCTAAAGTCTGAAGCGAATTGGACAAAAACTAAGTTGGGGGCTATGAATATGGACATGTTTCATGCAACGACAATTTTTCCCTAAAAATAAAACCCAGAAAATTGGGAAGAAAAAAACAGTTTTGGAGCAATAAGGTCTGAGAATATTGGACAAAAAACCTAGCCAGGGTTAAGCAACTTCCGAAAAACTAACCTTATTCCAGAGAGTTTTTGGCGCTCAAGTCTAGGGACTGTCAAAGTCCGAAATTGGGGCTAAGGCGTGAAGAGATAAGTAAAAAGAGACATTAACGTGTCAAAGGCCCCAACTGTATATACTAAAAACAAAGCTTATTTACCGAAAGAAACGCATTTAAGGCTTAAACCATTGGAAAACAACGTGATGCCAAGTTTAGTGTATGTTTAATAATTGGCTGGGCTTAGAAATTTTCGGGGCTACGTTTTCAAAATTTGAAAGGTCCAAGGCAATTGTACATACAAAACATAGAAATTCTCTAGTCAAGGAGCCAAATTCCAAAAGCGTGAATACCTATAAAGCGTATGCAGCGCATACACGAAAACTCATTCACGCTGGCAGAATTGGGCCGCGGCTTATTTCTTAGAGCAGCTTTGTCTTATGTCGTAAAGTGTCTGTTTGAATGGATAATTCAGGAAAAATGAGATCTTAGAGGACTAATACCGTGTCAAAGCACATATATGAGCTTTTGCCAGTACGAACACTTAAATATAATTTTTCTGAAATATATTATATTAAATAATATAAATAAACGAATTTGTACGCGTGGTTCAAGCATATATGGCTAAAAATTATTGTGCGCCTTTGAATTTGCTTCTATCTCCGCTACAGCAATTATGAATAATTGTTATTGTTCTTTGTATTGAAAACATTTTAAAGCGCAACAGGAGCGCATATAAAGGCACACAAAAAACGGATATCATTAAAGGAAAAGGAGAAAAAAATACTTGAGCCTTAAAGGTTAGACCGCACTCGCGGGAACTGCACTGCATCGGAACTTCACTTCACACGAATTCGTATGAAGTTCAGTTGCCGCTTAGTGCGATATAGCTACTTAAATTTCATAAAAAATAATGTTTTGCCGCGTTGTCGTGAAATTTAGTTCGACTGAAGTTGAGTACGGTCTTGCATTAAAAATAAACTGATCTCTACTATTTGTTAGAAATTATAAAATTTATCTTGGGACAAGCAAATTTTATTACTTAAGGTCTAAAAATGGATCTCCAAACTGCAAGCCTCCCCCCACAGCCAAATCTTAGATCCGCTACTGGTTCTCACCACCTGCGAGAATTTTAACTTTGTTACGTAAATTTTCATAGAACCAATTATGGCATGCATGAACCTCTTAACCGAATGAGTAAACTCTATAATTTAAATGTTTCCTCAATTGATTTTAACATGTGTAAAATAGGACTGAAAAAGTTATTTCGAACCAGTGCTCAACTGTCGTGATCGGTTTAATTTTTTGTTTTATTCTTAATGTTGCATTTTGTTTATAAACTAAATATAACGTAAACTAAACATAATTTTGATTTTTTGATTTCATAATCCTTATTTTTTAAATAGTTTTATTTTTTTTTCTAAATTTAAAATTTTTCAACTGCTTGCATTAAGCAGACCTAATCTCTTTTAACTCCCGTTGATACCTACTCGTTTCGCTGTAAGACAAGTTGCTGTGTTATTGTTAAACATAACTAAGTAACGATTTTTTTTTTTTCTATTATTTTCTAACATCAAATAATTAATATAAGTGCCGATATGACTTGCAATCGTAATTGCTGTCGTACTCGGTGAAAATGGACCCCAGTGCGTGTGGTATCTGGGGGGGAAAGAGGCGTGGGCTTTAAAAAAAAAAAAAAAAAAAAAAAAAATTATTTGAACTTTTGGTAAAAAGGTGGTATGCAGGATAACTAGAACTATTCTAGAGATGACATGTACAAAGTTTAATCAAAATAGTTTTAGCCGTTTTCGATAAAACTTGATAAAACCGAAACTGTTGTATGGCAGATACCCGCACTAGATGAGCTAAAACAAAAATTCGAATTTCTCCTAGGGAATCACATAAAAACGCTTCACATTCAAATTGAAACAAATCTGTCCAACCTTTTATGCTCTAGCTTTATGTACTGTACAGACAAACAGCCCGACGGATGTCTTGACAAAATCCTGACGAAAAAATGTAAAATTTTGATTAAAACCTCGAAATTTTGTTTTGACACGAAACCAATACTATAGAGCAAGTAAAAAGGTACCTAAACAAAATATCTTAAAATCTTTTTGTCGAAAATGACAAGGACGGCTGAATTTTGTGTATCTGCAAAAGAAGACTATTAGAAAAGGACGCCCGCCATCCATACCCCTGGGGAAATCCGCCATTTTGGAAAACGCGAATGGATCTATAACTGCGAAACTATTGATCTAAGAGACAAAACTGTAAGGCAAATCTTGTAGGCAATTAAACTTTCTTTTATTCACATTTAAATTTTTTTCAGTGCGGGCAAAATTCTCAAGGTTATGTGCAGGGCTGGGATTCTCATGCACTTAAAAATCGAAAATATGCCCTTAAAAATGTAAAATACGCACAAAAAAAGGAAAATATGCACTTAAAACCATTATTTTATCTTATATTGGTTAAAAAAAAAACAATGAAAAAAAAAATTGAACTCAGTTTTTAATTATTAAGATTTGAATTCAGTCTTATTTCACTAAAATAAAGATAATATTAAAAAATAGAAAAAAAAGCTATAAATTATGAAAACATTAACAATACATCTTTTTCAAAAACGAAAAAAAAATTACTTAAACTTACATACTATTTCATATGTTTTGTTCACATAAAAAAGGAAACTTTGTTTAATGTTTTCAAAAACAAAACTTTGCCTATCTGGCCTTTGAAAACGTTTGTACATAGAAAAAGAACGTCAACGGACGTTGTTGTAAACAACAAATTTCATCTGATGTAAGAGTATTAAAACAGCTTTCGTTATTGTTGCTCAGAATTAATACATTTTTTACATTTTTAATTATAGATTGCAGAATACCCTTCGTTTTTTTTTCAAAAACAGTCTTTATGTTTTTTTTAATAAGTGCACCAAAATAGGACCTTCAACAGAATTTATTTTTGCAAAAGTTTCATCAACTAAATCGATTTGATTTATCAATGTGCTCCTACCTTCAAGCTTCCACATCAAAAACTTTAAATTGAGCAAGTAAATACAATTTCACTTTAAGGCAGGGGTTGAGTCAATATTTCTTTTCCTTTTTTAATTGCGATGGCATCACCATCGTCGAAACTATTGACAATTGCTTGAAAATCTTCAAAATATTTTGCATAATACGTAATTGCTTCTAGCCACGTTCCCCACCTAGTAATTTTAGGCTGTGGTGGAAGAAGTATTGAAGGAAATTTGTCTTTAAAGAAATCAATTCAACTTGGTGCCTTTAAATATTTATTTTTTTTCCATAATATGCACGAATAATATGAAAATATTCACTTAAAATATGCCTTTATTATGAAAATATGCATTTATTATGAAAATATGCATTGTGGATAAAATATGCAAAGTATGCACTAATGATTAAATGCAATTTTAAAGGAAATTTCATTATTCGTGTAGATAATTTGGTCTAAGGCTTCTAAATGTTGTGAGAAAAATAATACATTTGCATAGAAATCCCAGCCCTAGTTATGTTATGTCGTTTTTTTTTTTTTTTTTTTTAATTTACACATTTTTGTCATTCCCGAGGAAACTTATACGTCAATAATTTCCCTAATAAGAATTTTAGAACACTAAAATTCCAACATTTTGATATATTTTTTGAAGATGAAAATGATGCGATATCGCAATCAAAAGTTCCAGCCATTTTGGTTGCACTAAAATGTAAACTTTGGAGTAAATAAAAAAATAATTTATTATTAAGATTAATACAAATACCAAAGTTAATACAAATACTAAAGTGATAGGGGCATTTTCATAGTCGCAGATAGACCCAGGTTTAACTAAACTACAGTTTAAGACAATTTTGGCTCAATGAATACAGACAGATTTTAATTACAAATTGTTGGTTTTATATTTTTATAAGATAATTAACTTGGTAAACTACACAAAAAGCTTCAAATATTTTGAAATGATAAACTTAAAAAAATAGAATCAATGTCTGACCCAGGTCTAAAATGACTATGAATACGCCCCATAGTCATTAACTTTTGACTGCGGTATCGCTTCATCTTCAAAAATATATCAAAGTGTTGGAAATTCAAATACTGAAATGCAATAAAAATTAAAAGGAGTTTATTGATAATTCCACAAAAATTCATTATACGTTTTCTCTAGTGGTGTGTAATAATATACGGTTTTTACCTAGATAGCCATTATTATACTATGTAGGTATGCAACCAGGGGTTGGGGGTAGAATCAAAAAGAGCTCGTGTTGAGAAAAAACATAAATCTGTTCAAAGAAATCCATGCAAGAGCTGCCAAAACAAATGTGCTACTAAATTAAGTGAGTCACAAAGGCAAGCCGTTTTTGACTTTTATTGGAAACTGCCACATACCCAGCAAATAGATTGGATATTATCTTGTGTTGATCGTGTTCCTATCAAAAGACGACGAAGCAAAGAAATTGAAAAGAAGACAGAAACAAGGAAATATTTTATAAATTTTGAAGGGAAGAGAATACAAGTATGTATGCAGTTTTTGCTGAAAACTCTTAACATTTCCAGTCGAGTTGTCACATATGCCCTTGAAAGAACAACAGTTTTAAATACATCGGAAACAGACAAAAGGGATGCAGCACCTACGTCAAATGCTACATCCGATGATTCAAAAGAAGCCGTTTGCACGTTCATTGAAAGCTTACCAAGGGTGCCATTCCATTATTGCCGTTCTAAGACCAATAGAACTTACTTGCCCACCGAGTATTTTAGTGTTTTTAATCTTTACAGAAAATTCAAAGAAAACCAAGAGGAACAAGGTATGAATTTTGTCTCCGAAAAAAATTTTCGCGGAATTTTCAAAACGTACAATATTGGCATCCATGTTCCAAAAAAAGATAAGTGTACCTTTTGCAAATCCTATAAGGACCGTGAATTGGATGAGACACAGAAAAAAAAGTGTCAAAACATTCTCAACAGAAAGAAACGAGCCATAAACTGATTAAGGAAGACCAGGAAAAAGCCAAAAATTCAACTTCATTTGTTTGTGCTAGTTTTGACCTGCAAAAAGTTCTAAACGTTCCACATACGCAGAGTATGCTATTTTATTATTCGAGAAAATATTCGTTTTATAACGAGACAGTTTATGAGAGTGGAACTCATAATGCGTATGCTTTTGTTTGGGGCGAAGTTGATGGAATGCGAGGATCAAAAGAAATTTGTTCAATCCTCAATCAGTACTTGAAAATCGTCGATGAGAGAAAAACTGTTACTTCCATTTCGCTAAATCATTACAATGATTTTTTTGTTTATACAAAAACAAGCTAAACACATTAACGAAATTAAATTAACATTTCTACTTCCTGGCCATACCTACATGCCTGTTGACTCTGTGCATGCTACTATAGAGCGATTTGTTAAAAAAAGGACAATTTGGACACCATCAGAATGGGTTACTCTGATTTCGAATTCAAGGATAAATCCCAAACCTTATGAGGTGGTAGTGTTGACATGCAAAGATTTCCGTGATCGGAAAAAAGAAGCGCTGAAATATTTCCCGACGAAAGGAGTAAAAACCAAGGAGCAAACTAATTTCAAGATTACGAAATCTAATATTTTCATTTTTTCTAAATTATCCCCTGAAATAAAATATTCGCAATTTCAAACACCTTCCCTGGATTTTTGTCGCACACGCAACCAAGTAAAATGCCTTGAAGAATTCAATGAACCCGGTATTCTATATTCGTACAAACTTTCAATATCAGGCCCGAAACGAAAGGATTTAGAGAGCCTGCTCAAAAGAAAGTTTATTCCTGAACGATACATACAAGGTTCAGGTTCGAATCCAATTGACGGCAAAAACAATTTACAAATTAAAATTGGAACTATAGACTAAGCACCACTAAAAGGAATCTGATGATTGGTGTGGCTGGCAGCCATGAAATTGCAATAATTCCAGCCAAATGTAATACTCGGTGGTAGCCAACACAAGTGGTTGTTGTTCATTCAAAACCTTCTATTTATTTTATTGTTAATGAGAGAAAAATATATTTCAAACCTATATTTTTTGTGACCATTACAGTGTCTTAAGCGCCATTTACCATTGTTTCAAGCGCCAATGTCTTGACCACGAAATTGTACTAAGCGACAAAAACTTCTTATCTGATTAAAATTTCGGTTTTGCAATGATTCCAAGTTTTGAATTCTGAAAATCCCTCTCCAAATCTGTTCTTTCCATTACAATACACAAACAAATAACTAAATGAGAAGTTTTTTTGTTTCCTGAACAATTTTAAAAATGTCGCTTAATACATTCTTACGGGAAGGATCGTACACATTTCTGGTAGAATTTTCGATTTTGCATGAATGCTTGTGCAATTATTGGAAATTCGATTTCTGTTAATAAATTGAAATGCTGATGGTTTGTGGTGGTTGTGGTTAAATGCAAGGCTAACTTTACTGGATGTGTTTATTTCCAAAGTAAAGGTCACTTTTAAGCATATATTGTACCTTAATACATACCTTACATCACTCTAGAATAAAAGCCTCTTTTTTTAACGCATTTAAGGGCTCGGCAATAAATTGTGAAAATAATTAACCGCTGAGATAGGTATGTATGTTTTATTTATTGACAAAATATGATTTTGGGAAACCTCTCTGTTATCAACTTAAATGGGATATCCCCAGTTAATAATTAATTAAAAAATACAAATTAAGGTAAATATTGATTCAGAATAGCATAATAATGTTGTAGGTATCTATCTGCTTAGAGAAAAAGTTGCCTCCTCATCTCTCTTCAACCCTTATATAATTATAGTAGGCATCACCTACCATACAATCTAATTAAGAGACAAAAAGGTTTCATTGAAAGGACATTGACCTTGATAAAAGTGTTTTCATATAAAACTGCAATTTGCAAATAACATACATACGTACATACATTGTTGTTCTTCAACAACGCCATAGGTAAAATGGTTTGTATGTAGGTAGTCAAGACGACGTTAATTATTTGCTCCTTTTCCATTTCTTATTGTTTTGTTTTGTCATATTACTCATCCTGATGATGTTTATCTCCAAGGCAACTTTTTGTACTTTTGTTTATTTAGATAGGTAGGTGGGTAGGCACCTACAATATTTTCGCATTCTTGTTTGTCTTTTTAATTTGACAGTGTCTATTCTGAATAGAAATGTATACCTCTGTCTAGATAGCATATATGTATGCACGATATAGATATACGCGTGTCTACCTTTTATATGTAGATTGTAGAAGTTAAAAATAATTGAAAAAGATTTATGTCATTTGACTATGTTTGAAAATCCATATTCTAGTCATAATGGACGAATCATATACCTTACCTATTTTGTCTCATCCCAGTAGCTATATACTCACTCCAAGTCGATGCTCTCAATGATTCTGAGTAAGAACAAAAAAATAGAGATCTATGTCAAACGTGTCTAGTTATACAAATCTCAAGCAGCAGCAGACACTCTTATACAACATTCCTCTCGAGTATGTACAGTACTTACATATATTATATAGGTAGTCATAAATGTTTTCCATTGCATACATAAAGGCGACATAAGAAACAGGAACTCACCTCATTCCATGTAATAGACAAACAGGATACCCGCAATGTGTGCGCATTTCATTTCACCAATTTGCTCAAATGCACTAGAAACCGTATAGGTGCTATAGTCGAGCAGAAGCAGAAGCAGACAGACATACATGCAAGAAATAAACATTTATTATAAGCATATGGACCCATTCCCATAGGCCAGGTAGGTAAGACACATATTACGTACATTTATATAAGGTATAGTGAAGTTGTCCTCTTTAACAAAAAGCATTGCGTTCTTTCATCTATCTTTATGCCTTTTGCTCCAACCAACCTCCTATATGCCATGGCTGACTCTCGGCACTTGAAACTAGTTGGTGAATGGATTGTCTCAGTCATTCAGTACAGAATACAACCAGTGTGGCCAGCATTTGCTTCAAAACCATTTAAGCTTCATTTTGATTTTGATGTGTAACATCTTAGCTCACGGTAGGGAGTAGGTACTTTTAATCTTTCGTTTATTTTTTTTTGCAACCCCGGCATTTTTTTGCCACCCTTGCATTTTTTTTTTTTTTTTGCCACTCCGGCACATTTCTTTTTGCCACCCCGGAATTTTGTTTTGCCAACCTGGAATTTTTTTCACCCCGTCACTTTTTCTTGCCACCCCGGCAGTGTTACCGGTGATTTTGAAAATAAATGAGTCCCAATAAAAAATCTGTTTAAAGTGTATTATAAGACGTTTTTTATTTTTTAATAATAAAAAAAAAAAATACCTTGAAATCATAAAAAAAAAATATTCAATTCATAAATATTGAAAAACTAACTTATTTTACAAACATTATTTTTTTTAACAAAATGAAATAAAAGTGACTGTTTGTGTTTGTTTGTATTCTTAAAAAAATGAGTCAAATCTAAAAAGGACGAGTCCCTGAGCCAAGTTTAATAAAATGAGTCCCTTTTGACTCAAATGAGTCCCAGTGGTAACACTGTACCCCGGCACTTGTTTGTCACACCGATATTTTATTTGCCACCACGGCATCTTTTAAGCCACCCCGTTACGTTTTTTTTTGCCATCCCGGCAGTTTTTTGCCACCCTGGCATTTTTTTGCCACCTTGTCCTTTTTTTCCACCCCGACCTTTGTTTAGCCACCCCGGCACTTTTTGTGCAACCCTGTCATTTTTTTGCCACCCGGCAGTTTTTTTTTTGCCACAACAGCACTTTTTTTGCCTACCCGGCATTTTTTTCCAAAAATTTCCTGCCCAAAACTCCTTTTTTGGCTGAAAACTGCTATAATAATTTTCACTAACCATATTGGGCTAGGTACTCATTTGAGTTCACCCCTATTCTGCAAAAGTTACATAAATATTTAATATTTTGTTTAACTATTATTTAAGTTTCAGTACTAATAGCCCGTATTTGTAATATTTTAACTTTATTTATATTTTTGGGGGACTGGGTCGCTAATGGGTTAAAGTCAATTTTGATACCTTCATTTTAAAAAAGTTTAATTCCTAGAGAGTATTTAACGTTTCTGACATCAGGAATGACAGGGCTTTTGTAATTAAAATATGTTCAAGTGACTTATGTAGTATTTCAGAAATTGTTTGTATACGAGTATTATTTTTTTTAAAACATGCACATTAAAAACAAAATTCAAAAGCATACAACTAATTGCTTTAATTCCAAAGATAAAGTAAATCGAGCTAAACAAAAAAGAAACCATTATGGTAATACATATAATAAAATATGAATTTATGCAAAACTAATTTTAAAAATCCTTGGAGTGGTTTACTTTAACGCTCGTAAGCTATTAATTACTTTTTATCGTACGAACAACAGCTTTAATTTATCTTATGGCCATGACCATAAAATAAGTCGGAACGCAGATATTGGCGAAAAACTTTTTTTTTAAATAGTGGCTCGAGTGGCAAAGGTACAAAGTGGCCAATTTAAAATTCGGAAAGAGCATCGCAAAATCAATAAAGACGCAACATTTTCAACACTCACTAGGCAAAACTACCTAATAAATTATGAAGCAGAATTTTCTAAGCAACTAAAACGCTTTGTTTTCTTATTCATTTTGATATGGGTAGCAGAAAGAATTTATTTTCTAGTGAAATCAGGAAGCATTTAAAAAAAATAATCATCTCCTCAACATATTTCAATCTCTTTTAATAAATTGATCGACTTGTTGAAAAAAGGATGATGGGCAAATTGGTCGTTGATCCAACAGAATTAAAATATATCTCAAATGAAAGGTCTTGTCCAGTACTTTATTTCAATATATGGCGGCAAGAACCAAAACCACCGGAGAACAGAGATATAGCCACTTGAATATGAGTACTGCAAACACCATATTTCAGTTTTTTTTCGAAATAATTGTTCATAACTTCTTATATAAAGAACGTATTTGGTAACGACATTGGTATTAAATAAACGGTAGTTTTCTCATTTAACAAATAATAGCAAAGTAATTATGTTACTTTTTATACATTTTGAGATATTGGGGCATATTCATAGTCGCAGATAGACCCAGGTTTAACTAAACTACAGTTTAAGACAATTTTGGCTCAATGAATACAGACCGATTTTAACTACAAATTGTTGTTTTTATATTTTTATAAGATAGGTTATTAACTTGGTATACTGCACAAATAGCTTCAAATATTTTGCAATGATAAACTAAAAAAAAATAGAATCAACGTCCGAAAATTCAACCAAACCTATGTTTAACTCAGACCCAGCTCTAAAATTACTATGAATACGCCCCATTAAGTTTAAAAGTCTTGAATAAAAACTTTTTAAGCGCTGGCCTGACACACCAATCTCTTAAAAACTTTAGTGGTGACGTATACTTTTTTTAGCACCACCAAAAAGCTATTTTTGAAACCTTTAATTAAATATATAATAAAGTGTCTTTTGCTAAATAAATACTAAAAAAATAATAAATGCATCGGCATCTCCTCTTAAATCCTACCCTATTTTCCCAACGCTCGCACTGTGTTTAAACATTTTAAGGGCAGCCAAAATCCCTTTAGTACGCGCTCAACTAAAAAAAAAAAAAAAAAAAAATACCCGCTTATAAACAAAAATTATACAGTCCTAGGACTGGTTTCGACGTATAATTTCTCTCTACATTTTAATCTACCTAATTAATATAAATAAATTAAATACAAATACACTCTGGTTCGGTTTATTAAGTCATTATTTATTTAAAAAACTAAAAAAACATCTACCGAACCGGAGTGTATGGTTTAAGTTTTTATGTTCGATGGCCATAAATATTTCTGCTACCATATAAGATATGTTTGTACTAAAGGTCACAATTAACTAACGATATCGAAGAACAGATTACAGATACATATATATATATACTCCGGTCCGGTAGGTGTTTTTTTTTTTAATTTTTAAATAAATAATGACTTAATCGGCCGAACCAGTATATTTGTATTTAATTTATTTAAATTAATTACGTACATAGATTAAAATGCAAAGTGAAATTATACCTATAGAATTTATATAGTATATTATAGTATCGAATTTTATTCATAGATATTATGTTAATGATGACGCACTAACTTCTCCCTCCCCCTCCCCCTAAAAAAAACACCCTTTCATCTCGGTAAAAAAAACATTTATACCAAATTGCATTAATATTCCAGTATTTAAAAATGGTTTTGGGTAATATTTTACTTGTTGTCCTTAAAAAAAGACATCATTCCATAAAAGGGACTTTAACTTTCTACAGTTTTGGTCACTTAAGAATCAGCGTTGAAAAGCACCCTTCAATCATGCGTCATGTGATTAGATTGTATAATACAAAACATTTCAGCTTTATAGACTTCCGCTTCCCTCCCACCATCTCCTCCTCTTTAAATGCGTTTTTACAAAAAACCAATTTGGTAATTTTGATGTACTTTGGATATATTCTAGAATCAAGAGGATGTAATTCTGCATCGATATCGATACCAACAATAAAATTTCATGATTTCCATTTCGCTTACCCATATTAAATTTTCTATCTTTCCTCAATTGGCGTATTCGTATATATGTACATACATACGTACTTTTTTTTAATTTGCCAAATTAATTGTAGAGTTACCACAATTACTTTGAAGGTACTCATTCATAGTGTTGTCTTTTGCACATCACTCACCTTTTTAACAAAAAACAACTTACATAAACAAAAGATTTAATTTTTGTTTGATTTTTAAAGTTGGTCTACTATACATCTACGTTTATGTGTATCGTATGGAAGTTATTTTTAAGCAAAAATATAGTAAAGTGTTACTTTCGCCGCATTACGGTAAAATATAAATTCCATTTTTCACCACAAAATCCAAATCAACACATTTCATCCTCTCCCAAAATTGCAGCCTTCTTAACAAAAAAGGCTTTCAAGCAATCATTTACAGGTTTATTGGAAGTACTCAATTTATATCGCTAAGGCCTTATAGAACAAAACAACACTCAAACATTGCAAATGTAGGAGTGTAGTTTTGTTCAAGTGTTTCGATAGAAACAACTAAACAACCTTATAAAAGGCTTGTCGAGGCCTAGGCGAAGCCTTTTCGAAGCACAATGCAAAAGAAAATCAAAATTAATTCTTTATTTTTATTTCTTTATTTTCTCCTTTATTTTCATCGAAGTAATGATTTTCTTCTGAAACTTTATTTACAATAATTATTTATGTCTGAAAAAAACACATTACTTGATGGATTTTGCGATAATTGAACCGAGGATGATTGGGTTGAGAGCGGGCACCTTAGGCATCGAGCTAGCCTGGCATATGAAAAATGAGTGCCAAATTGAAACCACTTGAAACCGAAGTTAGCTTCCTAAAAACTTCCTTGGGACTTCCTGATGAATTGAACTATTTTAAAAAAATACAGGTGACCATTCGTCTGTTGCTTTGCAAGGGAGTTTTTTTTACTAAATTTTTAATTTTGAATGTTTCCATTATTACTCATCAGAGAAAACATGGAAGTGGTCACACAAACATACATTTTGTGAGACAATAATTTAAATATATTTAAGTTCCTTTTTCATTGAAAACTATTGTTTTTAAGAACGAAAGGCTTTGATTTGAAAAAAAAAAAAAAATATAAAAATTCTTTTATGCCCCATAAAATATGTACTTTTTATTTTGTACACAAACCGTTTACTGACATTTTTAATTTGTATCTTTTTTAAAAACACTTATTTGCCAAAATAAAAAACATAAACAATAACGACCATCATTAAGTTTTTTCAACTGAAAGTAGCTATGTAGTATAGATATTAAAAAACGTTTAAAATGTAATAAAAAAAACTACTGAGAAATGAAAGCTTCATACTAAGATAATTTTTGACAACATTCGAATTTCTTAACGTGACAATATTCTCTAACGATGAAAGAGGAACTATACTAATGTCACCTCGTTTGTGAATAATTCAGCCAGCAGTACCTTATTTTCACATCAATACTACTTTCCATAAGATATACCAGCTTTTAATGCTTTCATGTTGAGTGTGCAATTCTTCGCTAAGACCAAATAATCGGAATTATTACTTCTCGCGCATGCGCCTGAGAAGTTTGCATAACCACCTTTTCACAGGCCTTATAGAAACAAATTAGGCTGACATCACTTCGCTGAGGCAAATTCATCGATATAAATGCTTCTCGCGCATGCGTCTGACAGAGTTCACACAATTATTATGCTTGTGTCGGGCTTGTGTTTACTGGGTTATAGAACCAAAATTGGATGTCATGCTTAATCAGAGTTACCACATCGATCAAATTTAATTCTAAGGGAATCATTTTTATTGGTGGGATCCGGGGTATTATTTTTTTATAGAGATAAAAAAAAGAAAAGACAAACCACGAATTTGAAGAAAGCTTATCTGTTTTTGTTAAATCATTTCTAATGAAAAATAAATAAATTATTTGTATATGTAGTGCAATTCTGAATATACATAATTATAGTTTCTTGTACAAAAAAAAAAATATATTTTTTTTCGTTTTTTCTTTATCAAGTGAAATTAAATTGTTTTCTTTTACCATATTTATCTCATTGCAGAAAATAAATGTCTGTTCCGTTTTTGTTTTGCAAAATATAAACGATTTAATATTAGACCATACATCTAGTCAATGAATCGGTTTAATTTAAATTTTCAAAATGATACAATTTTTCCTATTTTTATTTTCATAAATAATTTGACCTGTGGTAACCCTCTCCCGACAGTAGAAACATACATACGCCGACCAGTACACAAAGTAATGCTTGTATCGGGCTTTTGCGCAGAGGGCTTTCACAAACAAAATAAACTGACATAATTCCACTGACAATTATGCTTCCAATAGACTTTCGTACACATAATAGCTTGTTTCAGGCGTTTGTAAGCAGGTTCTTCAAGAGCTCTTGGCAGTGCTTCCTTGTGAAAGCTTTTTTTTTGCTTTTATTTCACATGCCTCTTAAAACTAATTTCTGGGAAACCTTACTAAAACTATAACCAAATTGTAAATATTCAGGCTTGCAGAAAATTATAGATTCTGCCTGTAATAGGTTTGTAGAAAGCTGTTTTAAAAAATATAGCTTCGAAAATTTGCAACTTCGATATCCAAACTAAATACAAGCCTTGTAGATATAATTACTTATTTAAATTCAAAAAATGGACCTTATAGAGGAAAAATTGTTAGTTGGGCTCTTACAATTATAAAAATCATTTATCTGAAAAAAATGCAAATGTCCATTTTTAATGCTTTAACGGCTGCAAACAAACATAATTTTTGAATTTTGCACGTCTGTGGGACAAAACCTATCCAACGTTATATAATTCATGTAATTCCGTTGAGTACTTACAGAGAAAAGTGTACCGTTAGGTTTTGCTAAGCGTATTAATATATAGATATCTTAAAAAAAGCCCACGCCTCTTTCCCCCCCCCAGATACCGCACGCACTGGGGTCCATTTTCACCGAGTACGACAGGAATTACGATTGCAAGTCATATCGGCACTTATATAAATTATTTGATGTTAGATAGTAATATAAAAAAAAAAAAATCGTTACTTAGTTATGTTTAACAATAACACAGCAACTTGTCTTACAGCGAAACGAGTAGGTATCAACGGGAGTTAAAAGAGATTAGGTCTGCTTAATGCAAGCAGTTGAAAAATTTTAAATTGAGAAAAAAAAAATAAAACTATTTAAAAAATAAGGATTATGAAATCAAAAAATCAAAATTATGTTTGGTTTACGTTATATTTAGTTTATAAACAAAATGCAACATTAAGAATAAAACAAAAAATTAAACCGATCACGACAGTGGAGCACTGGTTCGAAATAACTTTTTAGTCCTATTTTACACATGTTAAAATCAATTGAGGAAACATTTAAATTATAGAGTTTACTCATTCGGTTAAGAGGTTCATGCATGCCATAATTAGTTCTATGAAAATCTACGTGAAAAAGTTAAAACTCTCGCAGGTGGTGAGAACCCCCGCGGTAGTTCAAGCCAATACAGGATAGCAAATCAGGAGCATCAATTTGACCAGTAATAAGTTGATGAATAAATATTAAATCATTATTAACCCGCCTCTGATATAAAGTTTGGACCTGCAGAAGCTGGATCCTATGTTCATATGGTGGCAGATTATATGGATCAGTCCAGGGTAACCCTTTTAAAGCAAATCGAATGAAGTTATGCTGTATAGCTTCAATACGATGTTTATGAATAACGTAAAAAGGAGACCAAACTTGTGAGGCATACTCAAGATGGGGTCGTACATAGCAATTGTGACCTGATAGCAGGGTGACATACGGATCGTTAAATTCCTTAGCCCACCGTTTTATAAAACCAAGCATGGAACTTGCTTTTTTTACAATGTAATTAATATGCTCTGTGAATTCTAGATTAGAACTAAAGTGAACACCAAGGTCTTTGAAGCTTATAACACGAAATAGTGAGTGCTGTGAAATGGAATAATCAAAAGCACTCGGTACTCGTTTTCTAGAAAAAGTAATAGTTTGGCATTTAACTGGGTTAAGAGAAAGACTGTTTTTGTCACACCAAACATTAAAATTGTCAATATCTGCTTGCAAGAGAATGCGATCACTGTTAGATTTTACTGTTTTAAAAATATTCATATCATCAGCATATATAAGAATATCACTATAGTGTATACATGATTTAACATCATTTATAGCCAGAATGAATAGAAGTGGGCCAAGATGACTTCCTTGAGGTACACCCGAGTGAGCATTAAAAAACACAGGAGCGATACGCCAACACAACTAACATAGACAAAACTGTGCTGTCACTTGTATAAAGTGCTGTCTCAAAGTGTATAAATAATTTTCCTGCGTCTTTTTTATGAAAAGTTATGAACAGTTATATCGAAAAAAAACTGAAATATGGTGTTTGCAATCGCCAACTTCAAGCCCAAATATCTCGGATTTCCCATGTACGATTTTAAAAATATTGCACTTATGTAAGAAGCTCAACATCACCTTTCATTTAATACCAATTTTATTAGTGTTGGTCTAACGACCAGATTCCATACAATTTTACCCATCATCCTTTAAGGGGCCAGTTATAGCTATCATTGAAAACGATCATTGAAAATATTAATTGTCAGAGAGGTTTTGAAGAAAAAATAAATGGTTATTTTTATGCCAAAGTAAAGCTAATTGACTTGATAATAATTTCTAGGTAAATCAAAATTCTATTTGGCACAACTTTTCTCATAAAATGTCTTTTAATTTTTCAATGATGAACTACCTTACCAATGATCATTGAAAAAATTAAAAGTTACTTTGGGAAGATATAGGTCAAAATGATTTTTTTTTTTTTGAGGAGAAATAATTTTGAAGTCGTTAGATATATTTCTGCAATTAAATATTCAATGATTAAACAATCGAAGGTCCTCAAAATCAACAGCTAACTTTTTCAATGATGGTTTTCAATGATAGCTTTAACTGGGGCCTAAAGCAATTGTGTCGATTTACTATTAACTACAAAAGAAAGACTTATAATCAGGAATGTACCGTCCGTCAGTCGGAAACATAACTTGTAGGTATGCATAGTGGCCAAGCCATACTGCAACTGTCATAACGACTCTTTTTACCCGGTTTTATAACCCTACTTCGCCACTGAAAAGTGAATATGACATATGGGATAGGTGTATGGAACTTTTTATACGATGAATATGAATATAATTTAAGGATTCCATGGCACAACAAAGTTGAATGGAAAATGAGGTGAAGGTTTTTGCCATTCCACATATGTAGTATGGAAACCAGAGACGGCCAGCAAAGATAAAATTAATATTCCAAAGCGATTGAGAGAAAGGATAGGGAGTACATAGAAACGACTCGTCGACTATGCAAGTGGGACCTAGTAGAAACATGTTTATGTTTAATGTGTATAGTTGCTGCTTCTGCTGCTGATGTGGTAATGTATTCAACCAAAAAAATAGAAAAAATTAATATAGAAAAATAAAAACATAAATTATTTATGCCCACGAGTGTCACCTTCAGAGAAAGGGCGTCATATTATGTACAAACATGCTAAGACTACAAGGATGAGCCTTGATGTTTAATGATGAATCAAATGTAATCCTTTCGTTCGTTTGCGATGGATTTCGTTTCGATATCTTTGTAAGAAATTCTATGAATGGTGCAAGAAAATATAGACAGTAAAGTATGCAGGTGCATATTTTTGCACATACACACATACATTTTTTGGTTTTGATTGTTGTATGTTATTAATACATCTGTCAAATAAATTTGTCTTAAAGTTTTCTATGAGAAAATATTTTTGCACAGGAAACCATGGGTTCCTTAAGCCATTTTTGAAAGCCTATTGCTGCTGATCTGGAAAGTGGAACAAATCTTTACATCGTTTTGGAGAAAGTAAGATTATTGCACTTGATATTTCAAAAGGGTTTGATAGAGTTAAGCACCAAGCTCTCTAGTAGAAAATGCGCGCATTTGGTTTCGATGAATCTCTTCTTTGTTGGATTATAAATTACCTTTTGGACCGTTCAATACAAGTTGTATTGGACGGTTTCAAGTCTGAAATCCACAAAATAAATGCTGGTGTGTCCCAGGGCTCCGTTTTGTCTCCGACTTCCTTATTCCTTATTTTCTTATTTTTATAAATGATCTTTTTTCTGAAACTTCTAATCCATTAAACTGTTTCGCTGACGATAGTACGCTCAGCTTCACATATTCAGCAGCGTATGATAAGCTCATTAAATTCTGATCCCGAAAGCATTGTCCAATGGGGAATCAAAAACCGCGTAGAATTTAATGCTTCTAAAACTCAATTATGTCTCCTGTCGTTAAAGTGAAACCCACACCCAATGCCGCTATCCAAGGAGGGCACTTGCATCGAGGAAACCGAACAGCTCCCAGTTCTCGGTATATATGTGATACAGAACAACTTTTGTGGAACGACCACACATTTGATGTCGTCTAAAACGCTGCTAAGTGTTTAAGTTTTCTCCGTAGATGCAAGAAGTTTTCCTCCCCTTCTACAAAGCCTTTATTCGTCCAAAACTTGACTAAAATTCTCATGTTTGGGCTGACTTGAGTTTGTTGGACAGAATACAAAAGAGAAAAATTCTAGGTGAAAGATCTATAACGGAAACAATTACATCTTTCTCTATTTTATTGCTTTTATTTTAATCAGTTTTCTGGTGAAATAGCAAGTTGCACTCCTCCCCTTAATAAATTCAACCGTAATACTCGCGCTTCTAGGAATGCCCATCACCCCTCACCCTCGAGCCCAACTTTGGACGTACTGTAATGTACAGAGATTCTTTCTTAAGTCACACCACACGAATGTGGAATGCTTTACCCGACTCGACTTTCCCCTCTCATTTTGATGTGCAAACATTAAAAACCAATGTGCATCGGTATCTATTTCTAAATCCTCTCCTACTTACCCAATCGCTCGTGCTGTGTTAAAAACATTTTATGGGTAGGCATAACCCCTTTTCCGCGCGTGGAATATAAAAAGAACGTATTTTTCTGTGGTCTCCAACAACACGAAATGCTTACGAAAACACAGTCAATTAAATGAAGAGCTTTACAATTTGCAAATAAATAAAACTAAATTTTAACGAAACAAATCAAACAAAGCTTCACAAATCAAACAAACTTCACTAAACGTAACTGAATGTCAGCTAACTTTTTATGACAGCTGGCCAATCAGAAGCTCTATCTGAAAATAAAGTACTGAAAAATTTGAGGCATTGAACCCGGCCATTGACTTGTTTGCCAATTTGTTCACAGTCCATTAAAAACTGAATATTGTCGTTTTAACTAATATCACGTTTAATATAAAATTTTCATTAAGAACACTTCATTAATTTTTGATTCATTCACTCGCCTTTAGGTAACTGCCTCGCTTTAAATTGCTGCTTTAAATTTATATGCTTTTTAAAAAATATCCTTGCGATTTTTATTTAGTTTGACTGATTAACTATCAATTTAGCACTAAATCAAGTTTAAAATAGCGTCTGTTTGTTCACTCGCAATTAGCGTTGACAGTCAGTTTTGTGTTTGCTTATTTTATTTGTAGTCTGAAAGTGTGATTTGAATAACCAAAACCAACAAAGTTGAAAAAAACCCTTCTGGTGGAAATACAAACTATACTTTTCGGAATATTTTTGGTACACTGAATAAAAATCCAGCCCCTCAATATTTTCGCTATATTGTAATCAAAAATCGTTGGAAAACAGTTTTTTCAACTTTAATATTGGAGAATTTCAAAAACCAAACGTTATAGAGTAATTTTGAGGTCTGATTCGTATTCAGTGCATTAAAAACATTAAAATAGTTGTAGATTGTTTTTCAAATCTTGTTTGCTTCTGTTTCCGACATAACATCCCACTTTATGATTACAAAAAAAAAAAGCAAACAAAATATCGACCAATTTTAAATTAATTAAACAATTAGTTAACAGAGGAAACTTCATTTTAAATCGTTAAAGGAGGGTGAATTAATGCAAATATTTAAAATCGATCAATTTCTAATTTTTAAAAGCAAATTTAAATTTAATGGAAAGCGAATAAATTTGGCATAAGGGGTTGAAGTAGTCGCTGCTTTAAATATCATAAATTAAGCAACTAACGGGTGATTTTTTAGCTGGTTTGTTTTGGCAACACTGGTTTTGACAGCTGACGTGTGTTTAGTACCTTGTGTCACTGTCAAACAGCTTCACTTTGGTTTGCAATTTAACCATGGATCGTCTTACAAATGAACAACGCTTGCAAATTATTGAATTTTACTATCAAAATTCGTGCTCGGTTCGAAATGTTCATCGCGCGCTGCTTCCATTTTATGGTCGGCATTCTCGACCTTCTGAGCAGTCTATTCGGAAGATTGTGACCAAATTTCGCGCCAAATTTACTTTGTTGGACATTAAACCACCAACACGTTTACGTACTGTGCGTAGTGAAGAAAATATTGCGGCCGTATCAGCTAGTGTGACAGAAGACCGCGAAATGTCGATTCGGCGCCGTTCCCAGCAGTTAGGCCTTTGTTACAGCACTACGTGGAAAATTTTGCGGAAGGATTTGGGCGTAAAGCCTTTTAAGATACAGCTGGTGCAAGAACTAAAGCCAGCCGACCTACCACAACGCCGAATTTTTGGTGAATGGGCTCTTGGAAAGCTGGCCGAGGATCCGCTTTTTTATCGAAAAATTGTGTTCAGCGATGAGGCTCATTTTTGGTTGAATGGGTACGTAAATAAGCAAAATTGCCGCATTTGGAGTGAAGATCAGCCAGAAGCATTGCAACAGCTACCAATGCATCCCGAAAAAGCCACTGTTTGGTGCGGTTTATGGGCCGGCGGCATTATTGGGCCATATTTCTTCAAAGATGATGCGAATCGCAGCGTTACTGTCAATGGTGAACGCTACCGAGCGATGATAACAAACTTTTTTTTACCCGAAATGGAAGTTCTTGACTTGCAAGGCTAATGTCTATAGGGACAAGCCCGCTTCGATTGACGCACTGGAAGCCAACATCCATGCATTCATTCGTGAGATACCGGCCGATATGTGTGAAAGAGTATGCCAAAATTGGACTCAGCGGATGGGCTACCTGAGACGCAGCCGCGGTCAACATTTGCATGAAATTATCTTTAAACATTAAATTGCAAGGTTCAAACTATCGATTCAAATAAATATTTCATTCATTTTTTCGAATTTTTTGTGTTTTTTTTTTAAAAAAAGTTCTAAACCTCTTAAAAAATCACCCATTATAATATTTCTGTACCCAGTATCTATACTAAAATCATCATAGGAAGTCCACATCATACCCTTTTTAAGAAAATGACCAGACCATAACGAAATGCCTTGCAAGAGATCAACTTTCCACTATTCGATTTCATAATAATTTTAACAGTTCACTGGATTTCAATTTTATATGCAGCAACAAGCCTTATGGATGAAAATTCATATCTTATTTTGTTTGTAATGTATTGGTGTTGTTGGAGGGGGTGGTGGAGGTTGCGGTGGTGGTGGTGCTGTTGGTGGTAACGGTAACGGTAGCCATAAGACTATCAAGGATCAAGGATGAACAGAACTAAAAATAAATAATACAAACAAAATCCCAGACATCACAAAAGTTGGCCATTGTATGCCAGAAATTATTTCCATAGATTAGTGAAAAAGGCGGACATAGGGGCGGGCGGAGCGCTGAGAACGAATCGCTGAATAAATGGAAAGGTTGAACACAATGTAGAATGTACCATAATGCATGTATGTATGAGAACCTTCAGTGAGGGATGTGTCGCCTTGATTCTGTATTTCAACTTTTCCATTCGGACAGAAAAATTATTTAACTCTGCAGTTCCGGTTTGCATATATAATGTTGTACCTCTATAAGATATATTCTCTACAATCGGAACAGGACAGTAGTCGGCGGTGGTGCCGTGCACTGGTGGCAATGGGAAATTATTTAATTGCTTAGGTTGCCAAGAATATTATATGAGATGACAAAGGAGATTTGACTTGTTTTTGTGAATTATTATGTTTGTTTTGACATTTTTCTAATGCTAAAGGAAATTTTGCTCCTGTCCATAAGCTTTGTTGAAGTTTGTTTTTTTTTTTTTTTGGTTTGTTGTGACAGCAATAAACTTTGGTTAGAAAATTAAGTTTTAATTTAGGAAAAAACAGTTTTTTTTTTCAATAATTGCTCACTGTGGTAAAGTTTACACACTTATGTGATTGCCTGGTCCAGCTAAAGCAATAATAATTGCAAAGGTTATTGTTTGTTAGAAGTTTTTTTGAAATTTTATAACGAAAAGTTTATAATCTGATTTGGTAAAGTAGTCCCCGATTTGCGATGTGTGTGCAAAAAGTGTATAAAAGCCTCTGCACAATTGTTTCTTCTTTAGACGAAAACTTGTTCATATAATTAGTCTTTTGAGGGTTCCCACAGTAAATATATAGCTTTCTTTTTTTTTAATAAGCTCTTTTTTAGGCACTTGGTGGAACAATGACATTTTTGAATATATAAAGATAAAAATGCAAACACTTGTATATTTTTCCACAATGATTGTGGAAAAAATATACAAGTGTTTTCATTTATATCTTTATATATTCTAAAATAGAGCTTTCCTTGCCCCAAAAGGATCTTGGAGGGCCTATGAAGCTGTGTTAGAGGCCCCTGAAGAGATGTTCAAAGACTGTAGAGCTCAGTTGGCGGCTCTTACTATTTTCTTACCCCAGAGCTCTGTTGGAGGCCTCTATAGCTCTATTGGAGGCCTCTATACTTCTGCAGCCCTTTTGGAGGCCCTACAGCTCAGTTCGAGGCCTCTACAGCTCTCTTTAAAGCCCTAGAGCTCAGATTGATGGGCCCTACACCTTCCTTGATGGTCCCTAGAGTGCTCTGTTGGAGGCCTTCGATAGCTCTGTTGGAGGCCCTACAGTGCTATTAGAGGCCTCTTCAGCTGGGGTAAATAACCTACAATGAATATTGAGTTAAAAGGCCCAAGGGTGGCCAGAACAAATCTCTTGAATAATTTAACCAAAAACCATAGTTAAAAGGCTGACCCCACTCTCTTCACAAAAGTCTTGCACATTTCCGGAAATGCCACTTTAAAAAAAGTTTTGTTTTGGCCGCAAAAATAAAGCAAAATATTAAAAAAAAAAAAAAAACATATCCAGATTCATTGCAGATATCTTCAAAAAGATGTCAAGAAAAGAATTTCTGTGTCCCAAACAATGAAAATAATTATCAAAGAGAGTCCTCAACCTAACAAATCTGCAGATCCAGTTCCAGAACTTGCGACTTCTCAAAGAAATCCCAACTTTAACAATACTTCTTATTCAAATCAAGTAGGTACAATTCTGCAAATATGTATGTAATAAATTTCGGAAAACCGGAATTGTACAAACCACATAATTTTGAAAGGAGATTTTTGAAAGAAGAATTTTGACCCCGTCAGAACTCTAAACACGTCAAAACTCTGAAATTACTTGCAAACATGACTTCAATTTTTTTTGGAAAAATTCAGTGAGGTTGCAATGAGGAAATATTTCAAAAATTTAAAAATTCGCCTTTTAAATTTGGAAATACCAAAAGCTCTTCCCTTTTCTTCTAGAAAATTAGTTAAAGTTCCTATAAAAAAAATGCAATATTTGTGGCCGTGACCCGTGATTTCAAAATTAACATAATCGTTTTTTTGTAAAATAATTTTGTCCCTTATTTTTTCGTTGAATGAATGAATATAAAATTTGAGGGATATTGCACTGCGACCTTAAGATCTATTGTGCCCCCCATCTAGAGCTGGATGAGGCCTGCTCATCTTACAGCTCTTCCTCCAGATGTATTCCTCTCAAGAATTGGAGTATTTGGAGTATTTTAAGAGATGGTAAGTCACTCTCTTCTACCTGGTAGCGTCCCAGGTACTTTTTTCTTTAATGTATGAGTGTGCTTCATCTGCCTAGAATATGGTCCGGCGTTTCCTCATCTGTGTTACAGAACCTGCATGTGGCACTACTTACTAGGCTAAGTATACTAAGGTGTCTTTTTAGCTTGCAGTGTCCAGTGAGGTGGCCCGTTATAATTCTTAGGTTGTTTCTACTTAAGTTGATACATTCTGTAAAAAGTTGGTGGTTGTAATTCCCAAGTAATAGTTTAGCCTGTCTTAGCTTTGGGAGTTCTTTCCAAGTTTTGGATCTTATTGCCTCCTCTTCGTTTTTGATTTTGTTTCTAATCACGTTTTCTCCTATTCCGCAATATGGTTCAGGTCCCGTTAAGGGAGTCGTTGCACCTATTTTTGCTAGGGAGTCTGCCTCTTCGTTGCCCTGGACACCTACGTGGCCAGGTACCCAATGGAGTGTGACAGTGTTATTTTTGCCGAGTTCATTTAGCCTTCCTACACACTCCCATACCAGCTTAGAGCTGATGGAGTAGGAGCTCAGAGCTTTGAGTGCGACTTGGCTATCTGACATAATGGCAATGTTTTGTTTGTTATAATTCGAGGTTTTAACCTGCGCATGTTCCTATCGCTTGTATTTCAGCTTGAAAAATGATAGAGGACTGTCCCATTGGTATGGAAAGTTTGGTTCTTGGCCCAAAAATTCCCGCACCAATCCCTTCTGTCGTTCTCGATCCATCAGTGTACCACTTGATGGTATTTGCATTGAAAGTGTGGTTCACTGTTTCGGCTACCCAGTCTTTTTTGCAACTTAACTTCGTTTGAAAGTTTTTCACAAAGTTATATTGTTAAGTCATACCATCTCTTGGAATGTCAATAAGGTTTGTTATTGAGGACTTCGGAATACAGTCTCTTTCCTTCAGACTGATACATTTTCCAGTCCCGGTTCCCTTCTTGGCAAATCTCATAATGGCACTTTCAATAACCTCGTGTAGAGGGGATAGATGGAGGATAACCTCCATAGCGGCTGTAGGGCAAGTTCTCATTGCTCCAGTTATACATAAACATGCGAGCCTTTGTAATTTTTCTAGAGCTTTCCTAGTTGTTATTAATTCGGTTCGTTTGTTCCAAGCAACCACACCATAGATAATGATGGGTCTTACCATCATGGTGAACATCCATCTGAAGATGTTAGGCTTGGACCCCCAAGATTTTCCTGCAAGTCTCTTGCAGATCATAAGGGCCTTTGTGGCTTTCCCGACAGTTATTTCTACATGCTTATTCCAGAGGAGTTTACTATCTAGTGTAATTCCTAGATATTTTACCTCCCTCTTCGTTTCAATTATTTCGCCAGCTAACCGGATGGGTTTCATGCGTGGTAGAAGTCTTTTCTTGGTAAATGGTACAATCGTAGTTTTTATTGGGTTAATATTTAGTCCTACATATAGACACCATTTCCTTGTAATTGTTAGTCCTCTTTGGATTATATCACATAGAGTTTCTTCGAACTTCCCGAGGGCTGTGATAACGATGTCATCGGCGAAGCTTTCTTAGACTACTCTAGGGAATCACATAAGAACCTTAAGTTTAAAGTTTGAAGAAAATCGCTTCAGCCGTTTAGGCTGCAGGTCGAGGTACAGACAGACGGACAGAATTGCGAGACCCAATTTTTTCGCGTTCTCTTTCATCGTAATGTTAGGGAAAATTATTATCTCGAATTTTTTTTTGCACGAATCCTAAACTTGCCCTATACTTTAAATGTCCTGTTATATATTCTTGTAGAGCTAATAATTATTTCTGAATAAATTTATTTTAATAAACAAATAAAAAAAATAAAATTTTGTAAAAAATAAAGTTCGAACTAATTTATTTGAAAATTGTTCGTAATTAAGTACATGTGTATAAAGCTAGCAAGGCTTATTTATTTCTAATTTGGGGGGGTTCTGCTAACTTGACGTCCAGTTATAGCAGGACAACTTTCTTAAAAATGTAGATAAACGAATACCAAAAATAATTTATTGCTAATTTGTAACGAAGAAAAAATATTACTTTTTTATTTCGTTTACGATAAAAGAACCCCTTCTTTACGATGTTTGTACTGTCTCGGGTCAATTCACACGTTTTTGTTCCTTGTCAAATCACCCTGTTCATCATTTCAAATAACAATTTTGAACCAAGGTGATTGACTTCAAAAAATCATAACTTGGGTTCAAATAGTTTAATCTTTAAGGACAAGCTGCTTTAATAATGGACAGAATGAATACAAACTAAATTTGTGTATACAAGTTTTTGAGGAGAGGCAACTAATTTGTGTACTAAAATTGTATTTCAACTAGACGTGAACATTAAAAGACTACGGTTAAGATTTTGGTAAAATACCACTGACAATTACGAATGGTATTTTAAATTAAATTAAGACAATTTTTTTAGAAGACCTCCTCTGAAATAGAATAAATATGGATGGAGAAATAGTCTACGTGACTGTAAGGTACATTATATCTACACCCAAGAACATAACCATTTGATCGACTTGAATAACGCTTTCGGGATCTGTGTTTCGAATGTCATTCATATTTGAAGCACTGTGGAATTTGATGTTATTACATTAATACTTACAACCCCATAAAACCCCAAAAAAAATTGGAACAATTTCTGAACCACGTGTCTACTTTTTTTTTTATTTAAAAAATAATCATTTACGTCCTTCGTATGTCGGTTCAAGTTCAGAATCTGGACTTTCAAGGGCACGAACACTCTTACAATTATACATGACGTTTATTTTTGCTACATCTACAGTTGAGAAGCCGCTGCGCTGTCCCATGAACCTTGATTCCTTAGTAAGTTTCTATAACAAAAAAAAAAAAAAAAAAAAAAAAAAACACAATAGCCCTTAATGGAATTTCTAACGATTCAAAAGGAAAAAGAGAAAAAAAATTCTCAATCGTATTTTACTTACCCTTGACTCGATTGTCGGTTTTCCATTCTTCGAAAATGTCGTCGGTGAATAGTGCATCACACTCGAGTAATCGTATCCAACTCCCGTGCCATATTGTGATTGTTGAGAAGATTTAATGAAGTTAACTTTCATGTTTTCCTTGATATTTTCCATTCGCACAACCACATAGCTGTCACGTTCATAGCGATTCTGTTCATGTATAAAGCCCAGCACATGCATCAACTCGTGCAAGGGAGTGCCGCGTTTCATTAAACACTGCGGTGTTTGCAGGTTAACTTCTTGCTTTCCACCAATTCGCCCTACCGCCGACCAGCATCCAGATTTTCCATTCACTATGGAAATGTAATCCCGTTCCCTGGAGCGTGGCTTGAATCGAATACATGTCTTCTTGTGGTACTCATTCAATGCCAATCTAATAGCTGCTAATTCATTGGCGTTGAATGTTGCTGCTATTTCATACGGCACAACACCATTTGGCCAGCGCGAGGATTGCGTGGTGAAGCCATTTCGGGTGTATAACCGTAATGGTAATGGAATACGAATGTCTCCTTCAAAATACGAACCTAGTTCTTCTGGATTCTGGTTGGAAGTCCCATTGTATGCGGCTACTAGTTTGCCAGTGATTTCGTCATCAGGATCGATGAATACATTTTGTTCAATAGAATTAGTACCAATGAAATCAGGAGAGCCCGTCATGTTCAATTCGTTTAAATTTTCCCATTTAAAAACCGTAAAACCACTACAAAAACAAAGCTTCAGTACTTCGATGAAAAGGAGCAGTCTAGAACTACACATTTTGTAAGCTTGAAAACTGCGAGGCGAGGTATAACAATAATAATGTTTAGGTATTATAACGGTGAGCGTCGGCACGGCTAGCAATTTATATTAAAATTTGTAGAAACCTTGGCTCAGTTGTAAAGTAAACCTGCAATGTCGATAAGCTTTTTTTGTTTGGAAAACACCTAATTTTAATGAAATTTAATAGAACATAATTTGTCCCACATGTTTTTTTTTTTTTTTTAATGAATTGTGCATAGAGTTGCCATTATTAATTTATTAAAAAATTCATACATGGAACCCACTTTAAGTAAACCGCCGCAGAATTATTTAGTTGGTTTTTAATGCTTAGTGATTTTGCTGAAACGTAAGGAGTAAAGGACCATTCACATGAGAGCGACCAACGACCGACGAATAAACAAAGAAATGGGAATTAAAACATAAATAAACCTTAATATTTCACAAAATCTAGTCAAAATGGTAGAATTCGATTTAAGATTAATTTTAGAATTATAAAATCTGAAATTTTATTTGCTTAAATATGAGAAGTTTGAGAAAATGTATTGGTCGTAACGAATTGCGGCTATTCGCGACGAACAAATTGTTTACTTAAAATTCTCTTGTTTTAGCAATTAAAATGAAAATTTTAGTATCTTTAAATAATACTGAATTATATTTCTTCCATTTTGTAAAGAATTAAGGTTTATTATTGTTTTAAGTCCCATTTGTTCATTCAATCGTCGCACGTTGGTCGCTCTCATGTGTACAGTCTTTAAAAGACTACACGAGCAACGACCGAACGAAGGAATGAACAAATGGGATTTAAAACATTAATAAATTAAATTCTTTACAAAATCTACACAATATGGAAGGAATATAATTGAAGATTATTTAAGATACTAAAATTTTCATTTTAATTATAAGACAAGACAATTTTAAGAAAACAATCTGTTCATCGCGAATAGCCGCAATTCGTTACGACTAATTTATTTTCTCAAATTTCTCATATTTAAGCAAATAGAGATAAAGATTTTATAATTTTAAAATTAATGTTAAATAGAATTCTACCATTTTGACTAGATTTTTGCGAAATATTAAGGTTTATTACTTTTTTAATTCACATTTGTTTGTTCATTCATTGGTCGTTGTAGCTCTCATGTGACTGTGTGCATATATCAATTTAAGTAAAACTTTTGATAATCTAGATCAATAATCCTTCATATAGTGTATATACAAATTTTGGTAAAGCTTTTAAAAAGTTAAGTCACAAAACTTTAAAGATGTTGGGCCAAAGAGGGCAGCCATTTGGGTCCTTTATTATTTATTTTATATTTTAATAGGTCATTTTTCCATATTCTTGGTGTAACTCGTAAACTATGCCGAATTTGAGTATTTTACTTAAACGAATTTTAGTTGGATATTAGATTTTCTATTTAAATGGATTGTAAAAAAAAGTTATAAAAAAATTTAATCAGATAAAATAATAAAAGCCGAGCTAAGAAAAATCGAACAATCATTGATTTTAATATATCATAACTTTTATTTTTTGCAAAGGTAGACGGAAGATATATTTAAATGAAAAGAAGACGGTGTCAACAATCAACCCAATTATATATGGACCAAAAAAAGATGTTTCGATAAAAATTGGCGAAAATATAACCATCAAAAAATAACCATAACATTTTATATTTTGAGATCGTAGGGCGAAATATTTAAAGTGTGGGTTGATGGTTTAATTTTTTAATATTGAGTTTTGATGTTTGATGTAGAAAAAATATTTAAATATGAAATATTAAAAACTTGAACTAAAAACAAAATGTTTGTCCAGAATATTAAAGCCTGGATCCTCTTCTTCTATTCATTTGAATATGTCTTCTGTCTATCTTTCTTCTACAAATCAGTTATGAGCAGTTAAGTAAAATTATTTAAAATCAATGCCATAGCTTGCATATTTATTATATTATTAACCACTGTATCAAACAAATGTTGCAATTAACTTACCTTTAATTTTGTTTAACCATCCATTTAAATAGAAAAACTAATTTCCAATTAAACAAAAAATATTGCAAAATGACCAGTGTGACCATTCTCTCAAGGATTCCGCCATCTGCAACCTTAATACACCCATTCACACACTTCTTAACAAGAATACCACTTGAAAATGGCAAAATTGTAAGCAAGCATTGCGTTTTGTGCTATAGGTAAAAAGAAGGGACGGTCGTGCAGCCTTTAGCTCGACTGAGTGCAACAAATGCAATAATTCGTTCTGCTTGAAATGCTTCACTGTGCAACATAATGATACAGAAACATATTTCTAAATTCTTGTTTATTTTAATTATTATTTTTTTAATTTACCAACCACAAAACATTAAAAATAATCCCAAAAAAGGGCGCGTGTCAAAGAAAGGGGCCAATATACAAAAATTCGACACAAAAATCAAACCAGTATACAGTAGTTAAACCAAAATTGTTTATTTGTATGGTTATTTTCACAAAAAAATAGAAAATAAATTACCTTTTCATGATTTTTCATTTAATATTAGTTTGATTTTTTGACACAAAATAAAGGGAACTTCTTGCAACAAAACAAAACTAGATTCCTAACTGTTTAATTTTTTCACATACTTAAAAAATAAAATGTAGTGTTGTCTCTTTCTGCTAATCTGACTGAACGGGTCAGTCGCATGCACCAACCACTGATCTATCAAACTAACCCACTTACTAGACGTTGCATGGAGATCCTACGGGCCTGGTGGAGGGATGATCTACCCAGTGGGGCTAAAGGAAAGTATCAAGCCCTTCAAAGATAATAGTGCGTTAACCTCTCCTCAACCCGGTGTTTATGTAGTGACAGACACTCCTTTAATTAATTTGAAAACACCCTCCGACTTTTAAGGCTATAGGGTAAAAACAGGAGATATGGCACCCCTTTTTTGTTTTTCTTATAACTTTGAAAGTAAAAAGGATAATCATTTCAAACATAGATTTATATAATCTGTAAGTAGCTAATTTATAAACCAAAACAAAAATGGAATAGGGAAGAATCGGGAAGGGGTGATAAGGCACACCAGTGTAAATGTACTGAATTTGGGGGGTGCCATATCACCATTTGGACAATGCCAGTGTTATTCGAAATGAAAAGAACATTTACGTAGGTGCAGTTATAGCGGTAAAAAGAAACAAACAGACACGATTCACTCTTTGTTCTTCCGTTAAAACGAAGACCTGACACCGAATACTTTCGTTCCTACACTAAATTGACAAAAATACAAAAAAATGATCTTACAAAAAAATCAAATTTTGTTTGTAGTTTAAACATTTAACAAACTTTTTGGATTTCAACTGCATCCGTTAGAAGCTTGTGTGAAACTTAAAGATATTCTGAAGTCATTGTTTAAAAAAAGTCATAAAGTGGGAAATATTGAAAGGGTGCCTTATCCCCCGTGGTGTCATATCACCCGACTTTACCCTAGCTTGCTGAAACTTTATCAACGCCCTTTACGGGCTATGTCATAGGATTTTTCATATCAAATCCCTAGGGTACCAGAATGGATCTGGGGCCTCATCACGTAGAACAAAAACGATCGATCGATATCGTTTTGTAGATAGCTGTCTTTATTTTTTCTCAACTGAAGTGATAGAGATAGCAATATTGAAAGCGATATCGTCCTATCGTTTTTGATTTATGTGATGAGGCCCCTGAATTGATCTAACTGTGACGATAACAATAAAAACTGTCAGCCCACCAACCTAACATAACCTTACCTCTCTCTGCTATCATTTTGCGTTGCTAATTCGAATTTCGAGGCAAAACGACAGCGTTTTGTAAAACGAAACTTTGTGATAATTTTTTTTTTTATAAAAATTGAAAATTTTTAAAATATCTAAACAAAAGTTATTTAATTGAGAGTTAAATCGTAAAAAGGGACAACGCTGCCTTAGGCCTATAAGGCTCAGCCTAGGACATAGGGAATCATGGCAGATGGGTCTCCATCAGAAAACTCAGTGGAACTTAGTTTAGGTGCAAATACGTGGTTTAACATTATCTTATAAATCTTTTAGTGTGCTTGTTTTCGTGCTAACTTAGAATTTGTTGTTATTTTGTACATAGGTACCACTTTTTTGTTAAATAAATTGAATTAAATTAAACTTACCCGAATGCTATTGGCATTGTAACTTCTTACTATGGCAACCCTTATTATGTTTCTTTTCAAACTAAATATTTATCTTTGAACTGTCAGTTGCAAGATACTATCAAGAAGTACAAGTTATTTGTGAATGAATAAATTGTGAGCTAGATATTTTACTTTGTCTAAGTTGTACTTGTAATTATTTGTTTTTCGTCGGAAGGTGGGTCAGTGGCACACAACACAAGCTAAGCAGGTACATTTGAATATTGTATTGCTTTTGATAATTTTAAGCAAATATTTGATAACAATTTAAAAATCATTTCTTTGTTTGAATAAAACCTAAAATAAAGTTAAAATTAACTACAGGTACTGAGCTTCTTTTTTATTTCTAAGCAAATTTTTCCAATTCACTGCGTACTTGCTTATGCGTAGTGTTTTTCTGAACTCATTTATTTTGATTTCGAGTACCGAAAGAAAAAAGTTAAAGCATTCAACGTATATGGTTGTGTTTGAAAAAATCGTTGTACATTGCAGTGTAAGTGGTTGCCAAATACAACTTAATTTGTGTGAAATGCTACAGGCGCAGGGTCAAAAGTCCTCAAGCCAAAAGACCATAATGGACTTTTGTGCCACTTCTGTGGGTCAAAAGTCCATAAATCAATTGTGAACTTTTGACCCACTCCGATGGGCCAAAAGTCCATACCAAAATCTAGTGGACTTCTGGCCCATTGATTGTGGATTTCTGACCCACTTCAGTGGATCACTTTATAGATAGTTTTCTTTAACAAGACTGCTTTGGGTGGCCCACTTCGCGGGTTTAAGGATTTTAACTCCCTTTTCGGGTCCTCTGTACCGCTTACGCGACTCCGTCGCTCCGCTTAGGGTATGCTCAGTCGCCAGGCAGGCCCTATGTTGTCAGTTGGTGTACTTAAAGTTTAGGAGTAGTGAAGAGTATAAAAATTAATTCTAAACAAAATAAATCAATAATTCTTAACTGCTCTGCTTTTTTCAATATTATAATATGAAATTATTGTGGACTTATGACCCACTTTCTTCCTAAAATTAGGGAATATTGACCCTTTTTTTTGTGGACTTTTGAACCATTTAAGTCCATTATGGAATTTTGGCCTGTGGACTTTTGACCCTGCGCCAATCCTACATTTCCATTAGAGTTGACATGAGGTTTTTTCTAATTTTCGTCTCAAATTTTCTAATTTTTTTTGACTTATATAAATGTTATATTTCTCATAAAAACCAAAAATAGGAAGAGTCTATACAAATATTTATCGTAAAAGGGTGCCTTTTTGAGAGCGAGGGAAAAGTTTTGGGCTTTATCAAAACATTTGTGAATAAAATGCTGCCCTCATGAAACTCGGTTGGTTTTTACCAAGTTAACTTTCCCTTATGCGGTGCCTTGCAGTCTAAGGCCTTGTTCACACGAGATTACACCACGCGATTTTAGCTGTAAACATCCGAACCTTACAGATAAACTCGTATTTTGCAGACAAATAATCGTATGAACAGTTCTATGTAAATGTATGCACCACTGCTGATTTGCTCGTAGGTGTACAGTTAAAAAAAATTTCAATTTCTCCTCTAGGGAATCACATAAGAATCTTGAGTTCAAAGTTTGAAGAAAATCGCTTCAGCCGCTTAGGCTGCAGGTCGAGGTACAGACAGACGGACAGACAGAATTGCAAGACCCACTTTTTTCGCATTCTCTGTCATCGTAATGTTAAGGAAAATTATTATCTCGAATTTTGCTTGCAGGAATCCTAAACTTGCCCTGTACTACGTATATCGCAAGTAAAAAATAGTCTTCTCTTCTAAAAATATATACTTGTGGTCTTGTAACTGTATGTCTAACTGGAAAAGTTCTAAGGAAACTTGGTTCACATTTTTCCCAATAAAATCGATTTTCATTGAAAGGAATACAAATAAATAACAAAATAAATAAAGTGCGTATACGCCCCAGTGTACCTACTTTAAACAAACATAATATTGGTGAACCAGAGTCATTTTGATGTAAAATTGCCAAAAATTTTTTTGTTTCAATTTTATTAGAGTGTTTTTTTTTTTTTTTGAAGACCTCCATCTCTGTGAAAAATATTCGTATTGGGAACAAACAAAAAGCATTCTAATGCTTTATTTTTCTTATTTTGAATTGTAAAGCGTTGTTGTGCATTTGCATTGTGCAGCCATAAGAAATAGCAAGAGAAAAAATATTTCTTTTCATTTTTAAAGGGTTTCATTTTCTTAAAAAATGAGTTCTGAGTAAATTTAATTTATTTTTCAGTTAACTTATGCTTATGTAAATTTTATAGATTTTTTTTGCAACGTTTATTTGTTGATATATCTGACTGCAAATTCAAAAAGTTATTGTTGTCTTTAATCACCATTTTCTCAGTAAGTAATGAAGCCACATAAACTTACAATAGAGCAAGCTTTAAAAACTTGAATAAATTCCTTCTACGATATCCTTTGGAATCAAAAAAAAAAATAATATTTTTTTAAACCATTTACAGTGAGAACAAATTGTTTGCACTTTTAGGTTAGAGTATCTCCAAAAAGCAATTCTGAAGTGGGATTTTAATTCAGTATAGTATATCGTCCAGTGCAATTATAAAATGTTATATGGGGAACCCAGCAGTTTGTACCCGCCGCAAATTTGTTTGTATTCGATAGAGAGTTAAAAAGTGATTTTCGACAAGTGTCCATTGGTATTTGTTTGTGCGTCTTTGCCTCCTGATATAGACGGATCTGCTTTTTTGTTGTGAAGCATTTTTATTTGATTCCCTAGCTAGAAGAACAATTCAAATTTTAGGTATGGAAGCATCAGCTAGCGAAATGTGCATCAAAGCGTTAAATAAAGAAATAAAATAAGTTTTTTTAAGTTGTTTAATTTTTTAAATTATTGTGAATAGGTATACAAAAGATCAAAATGTTACAATATTTACTTGCTCTATAGGGCAAGTATTGGTTTCGTGTTAAACAAAATTTCGACGTTTTAATCAAAACTAACTTTAGGATGATGGAGTAGTTAAAAAAAAGTGATTTTCGTCAAAAAGTCCGTCGGTCTGATTGTGTGTGCATCTGCGTCCTGATATACATCGAAATACATCCTAAATGGTTCAACGGATTTGCTTTAAATTTGGTGTGAAGCATTTTTATCTGATTTCCTAGAGGAGAAATTCGAATTTTTTTTAGCACCTCTAGAACTGGTAGCTTCCATACAACAATTTTGGCTTTATCAAGTTTTCTCGAAAATGACATTATCGATTTTCATTAAACTTTGTACATCCCATCTCTACATCAGTTTTAATAATACTGCATAACAAGTTCTTAGCAACAAATTCGCATAATCGAAATAAGGTTATGGGGATTTTGAAAAAAAAAAATTCCTTTGTTTATACTTATTTAGGTACATTCTCTCATATCTCGTCTTATCATTATTTTCCGATTCGATACTTCTAAGCAGTCAACACGACTTGCGTTTATGATTTGTATAAAACAATTTTTATCCGAACAAATAAAATCAAATAAAAATTATTTTTTTTTTGTTTACTTTTTTTCCCTTCCCAACTAACAATTTAACTTCTGTAAGGGTCTATCGAAGTTCTTTCCTAATCAGCAAATTTGACTCTATAAGGCCTTAGAGAAACACATTTGGCCCACATTGGGAAGCTCGAAAGGCTTTCAAGCAATCATTTACAGGTTTATTGGAAGTACTCAATTTATTTCGCTAAGGCCTTATAGAACAAAACTACACTCAAACACTGCAAATGTAGTAGTGTAGTTTTGTTCAAGTGTTTCGATAGGCACATCTAAAAAACCTTATAAAAGGCTTGTCGAGGCCTAGGAGAAGCCTTTTCAAAGCACAATGCAAAACAAAATAAAAATAAATTCTTTTAAAAACTTCCTTGGGACTTCCGGATGAATTGAACTATTTTAAAAAATACAGGTGACCATTCGTCTGTTGCTTTGCAAGGGAGTTTTTTTACTAACTTTTTAATTTTTGATGTTTCCGTGATTACTCATCAGAGAAAACATGGAAGTGGTCAGACAAACATACATTTTGTGAGACAACAATTTAAATATATGTAAGTTCCTTTTTCATTGAAAACTATTGTTTTTAAGAACGAAAGGCTTTGATTTGAAAAAAAAAGTATAAAAACTCTTTTATGCTCCATAAAATATGTACTTTTCATTTTTTACACAAACCATTTACCGGCAATTTTAATTTGTATCTTTTTTAAAAACACTAATTTGTCAAAATAAAAAACATAAACAATAACGACCATCATTAAGTTTTTTCAACTGAAAGTAGCTATGTAGTATAGATATTAAAAAACGTTTAAAATGTAATTAGAAAACTACTGAGAAATGAAAGCTTCATACTAAGATAATTTTTGAAAACATTCGAATTTCTTAACGTGACAATATTTTTTAACGATAAAACAGAAACTATAATATGGTCACCTCGTTTGAGAATAAGTCAGCCAGCAGTACCAGCTTTGAATGCTTTCATGTTGAGTGTGCAACACTTCGCTAGGACCAAATAATCGGAATTATTACTTCCCGCGCATGCGCCTGAGAGGATGATTAAAATTATGTTTGCATAACCACCCCTTCACAGGTCTTATAGAAACAAATTAGGCTGGCATCGCTGAGGCAAATTCATCGAAATAAATGCTTCTCGCGCATGCGTCTGACAGAGTTCGCTTGTGTCGGGCTTGTGTTTACTGGGTTATAGAACCAAAATTGGATGTCATGCTTAATCAGAGTTACCACTGCGATCAAATTAAATTCTGAGGGAATCATTTTTATTGGTGGGATCCGGGGTATTATTTTTTTTTATAGAAATTAAAAAAAGCACAAACAACGAATATGAATAAAGTTTATCTGTTTTTGTTAAATCATTTCTAATAAAAAATGATTAAATAATTTGTATTTGTACTGCAATTCTGAATATATGTAAATTACATAATTATAGTTCCATGTAAAAAAAATAAATATATATATTTTTTTTTTCAAGTGAACTTAAATTGTTTTCTTTTTCCATATGTAGATAGATAGATAAATAAATTTTATTTTCTTAAAAAAAGTAGTTATAAAAAACAAGATTATGCTGGTTTTCAAAATTAGTGAGGACAATAACTTGTTAAAGTTGTCTGTCAGGTTAAAGTTTTACTATTTATATTTTGGCTTAGCTTGAATTTACTTTAAATATTATATTCATTTACAATTAAGTTGCGATAATTAAGAGTATATTTTAAGAATTTGTATAGATTTAAATAACATTTGCCATTTAATATTTGAAAAAACTCGGTGCGATTAATTGTTTCAGCTCCTAAAAATAATCTCCAGTATGATTGAAAATAGGACAAATGCTGACGAAGTGGTAGGTGTTCTCAGTTGCATCAAGATTACACATTGTGCATAAGCCAACAGTGTCATGCTGAAATGCCCTAGCATTCAAGTTAAGTAAACCACACCTCGTTCTTAAGATCATACTTATCATTTCTCGTGAACTTGAGTCATCAAAATAGTTTGGTACCTCTGTGTATGATAGATTGCTATATTCGTCGTATTGCGATTGTAAAGCACGTTCGGTAGAAGCTTTCCACTGTTGTTCTCTCAGCTTAATCAAAAGCATGTTGTGGGCAAGTTTCCAATCGAAATTACTTGCTTCATAGTTGACAACGATGCCAGTCGCACGGAAAAGGCCTGACCATTCTTGGGCCCAATAAATATTTTTGCGAAGTACTGCGGTTGAAAGTATGCGAGGTAATCTAGAGCTGGGTAGACTGAAAACTTTTCGCAAATATTTCAAATGTATTTCAAGGGCAGTAAGAAACGCTTTTGGAAGACCAGTTTCGATATGTATAACGTAGTTTGGTTTATTATCTAGTAGGTTGAAACATCTTTTGACGAAAAACCTTTGAAGCTTTTCACATTGTATGTACTCTTTGTACCCCCATACTTGAGCACAGTAATACACAATTGATCTGGCGGCTGAATCATGGACTTTAAACTTTGCTGAATGAGGTACTAACTTATTTTTTAAGAACTTAGACCAGGTTGCGTTGATTGCATTTTTTGATGTTGCGAGCCTCTTTGTCAGATGTTCAGACCAGGACATATTATCCTAAAAATAACAATTTCAGATTTCTCAAGATTAACTTTCAGGTTCCATTTATCGCAATAGCTGCTGAACTTGTTAATGATTGATTGAAGTAAAGCTGGGCCCTCAGCCAAAATTACAATGTCATCGGCATACAAAAGAACATTTATACCGATTCCTTCCACATGTATTCCGATGGGCAGTTCAGAATGGATGCCATTTAAAAACAAGACAAAAAGCAAAGCGCCCAGAACGCAACCTTGTTTAACGCCTTTGCTCGTTCGGAAGAAATTAGAGGTACTGCTTCCATCCCAGACGGCGGCAACTGTATCTTGGTATAGTAGATTGATAATTTTAACCATTTTCGCCGAGATGCCCAATGTAATAAGTTTGTGAATAAGAGCTTCTCTGTTAATATTGTCGAACGCAGCTTTTAAGTCTACGAACCAAGCATATAGTTTCTTTTTCTGGCTTAGTTGCAGCTGAATAAGGCATGAAAGATTGATGATCTGATCGATGGTACTATAATCTATTCGATAGGCAGCTTGGTATTCATTGAGTATATTGTTGTTTTCGATCCAAGTAGTGAGGCGGTTTAGGAGAACTGAGGTGAATAATTTGTAGAGGGTATCTAAAAATGAAAGCCCACGATAATTAGATACAAGACTAGCGTCACCTTTTTTGAAGAGCGGAAAGATAATTGATTTTTTGAAGGATGTCCTGTTTCGTAGATTCTTTTCAGCAAGGTGTGAACCTCACCAATAAAAGAGCTACTCGCATTTTTATAAAACTCATATGGGATGCCGTCTATACCCGGAGCTTTGTTTTCTTTTGAAGATTCAATCGTAATCCTTACTTCATTCAAATCAATTGGGTGATCAAGTTCAGGTATTTCAACTAGATTTGTTTCTCGGGAATATTCACCGCTGCTTAATCCATCTGAATTAAGGGAATTTTCGAAATATGACATAAATTCGAAAGCTGTGATTTGGGTTCCACTATTCGTAGGATTACCGCGTATCTCTTTGGCCAACTTCCACCAATCTTTTGCTGCGGTAATACTTGCGAGTTGACTGGAAATGCGCTGGTAGTACGAACGTTGTTTTTCTTTACATAGGGTTTTATACTTTTTATTTGCATCACAGTAGTTTTTTCTGCTTGCATCGAGATTATATTTCCTGTAAATGTTGAGTAGCTTGAGAGAAGATTTTCTAGCTTTATGACAATCCATATCAAACCAGGGTTTTTTTCGCTCAAATTTGACATTGGTATTAATAGGGTTCTCGTATGCTACTCTTTTAAGGAGTTGCATCGTGTTTTAACGCTATCCAAAGGCAAGAATTTTTCTACAGCAACTTCATCAATTCTGTTTATGTATTGAGCGCGTCTATTGGTTAACCATTTTAGTCTTGGAAGCAACATTGAACTGGGGGAACTCTACGTATCTTCAAAAGCTTTAAGAGCTAAAACTAGCGGCATGTGTTCGGAAAAAGTTGTACTTTCAATTATTTCCAATGCACTGTATGAAGGGCAGCACTAGTCGATCAGTGATGATCCTCTAGTTGACACAAAAGTAAACTCGCCAGTTTCATCGCCAAAGCCTCCCCCCGTTAAGTATAAATGCACCGATGTCTTCCAAGAGCTCACAAAACATATTGCTGTTACTGTCAATTACAGTATCTTTTGAAATTCTTATGTCAGTGATAAGCTGTGATATACGTGATTCGACTGTTCCTTTGATTCCTGTTCTGACGTTAAGATCTCCCATAAGTATAAAGTGATTTGATTGAAATTCTTCAAAGAAGGTTTTTAATTTTACAAAATCACGCATCCATTGATTGCAGTTTAAATAGTTTGGGACCAAATTTAGAACAGATTCCGAAAAGTTGCATTGCAAGAAAACAGTATCATGTACATTTAAGGATTTCAGTTGGTATGTTGATTTAATAGATTTACGGAATCCAAATAAGCATCCTCCACTAGCTCTGCCAAAGTTAAATGTTCTCGTTGCCGCAATCCAGTATAGTTTAAATTCTATAAAAAAAATTTCATAATGTCGTATATGCTCTGATAAAACAAAAGTTTCATACAAAAAGAAAATATCAAATTTACAAACGTATTTAAACAAGTTACATAAAATAGTTTTATTAACAAGACCAGCTACATTATAAGACAAGACCTGACAAACTTTTGTTAGCTAATGGTTATTTGGGTTATTTTCGATTGAGTGTTGTATGTTTGTAGGAGTTTCCAGGATGACAGTGTAATTTGAGTCCTTTCCCAAAAACTGACTCAGAAATTCTCTGTCTTTTTCGTTGAAGGCTCTTACAGCGCCATCTTTGCTGCATTTAAACCGACGTCGTCCATCTACCAAAAGAGTCCAGCGTTTGATTTCGATGCGGAGGTTGCTATCAGATTTAAGAAGGCATCTCTTTATCTGGCGAAGGTGGTACTGCTCAGTTTTTTCACTTGAAGTTAGATCTTTTAGATCCATATGTATCTCAGTGCAGAAAATAAATGTTTGTTCCGTTTTTGTTTTGCAAAATTTAAAAGCTTTACCTATACCCAATGAATCGGTTTAATTTAAATTTTTAAAATGATACCAATTTTCCTATTTTTAATTTCATAAATAATTTGACCTGTGGTAACCCTCTCTCGGCAGTAGAAACACACATGCGCCGAACAATACACAAGATAATGCTTGTATCGGGCTTTTCCCCAGGGGGCTTACACAAACAAAATAAATTGACATAATAATAATTATGCTTCCATTAAACTTTTGTACACATAATAGCTTGTTTCAGGCCTTTGTAAGCAGGCCCTCCCAGAGCTCTTGGCAGTGCTTCCTAATTAAAGCTTTTTCTTTGCTTCTATTTCGCATGCCTCTCAAAACTTATTTCTGGGAAGTTACGAAAACTATAACCAAATTGTAAATATTCAGGCTTGCAGAAAATTAAAGATACTGCTTATAATAGGTTTGTAGGAAGCTGTTTTCAAAAATATAGCTTCGAAAATTTGCAACTTCGATGTCCAAACTAAATACAAGCCTTGTAGAAACAATAACTTATATAAATTCAAAAAATGAACCTTATAGAGGAAAAATTGTTACTTTGGTTTATTTGTATTAAATCAAAAAAATTAAGAATTGCTATTTCAACATGTTTAAATTATTTTTTCGTTAGTGATATAAAAACACTGGCAAACCATTACTATATCTACACCGTCAATGCCTAGCTACATTTTTTTTTTTTTTTTTTTTTTATATTCCACGCGCGCAAAAGGGGTTATGGCTACCCTTAAAATGTTTTTAACACAGCACGAGCGATTAGGTAAGTAGGAGAGGATTTAGAAGGAGATACCGATGCACATTGGTTTTGAACGTTTGCACATCGAAATGGGAGGGGAAAGTCGAGTCAGGTAAAGCATTCCACATTCGTGTGGTGCGACTGAAGAAAGAATCTCTGTACATTACAGTACGTCCGAAGTTGGGTTCGAGGGTGAACTGATGGGCATTCCTAGAAGCGCGAGTATTACGGTTGAATTCTTTAAGGGGGGGAATGCAACTGGCTATTTCACTAGAACACTGATTATAAGACACGAAACATTACGGCGGTGTTCGAGAGATGTAATTGTTTCTGTTATAGATCTTTCGCCTATCATTTTTAAAGCTCTCTTTTGAATTCTGTCCAACAAACTCAAGTGAGTTTTTGGAGCTCCTGCCCAAACATGAGAATTGTACTAAGTTTTGGACGAATAAAGGCTTTGTAGATCACAGCCAGATCAGAAGGGGAAAAAAACTTTTTGCATCTACGGAGAAAACCTAAACACTTAGCAGCGTTTTTGGCGACATCAAATATGTGGTCATTCCACAAAAGATGGTCTGTGACACACATACCGAGAACTGAGAGCTGTTCGGTTTCCTCGATGCAAGTGCCGCCCATGGATAGCGGCATTGGGGGTGGGTTTCGCTTTAACGACAGGAGACAACATTGAGTTTTAGAAGCATTAAATTCTACGCGGTTTTTGATTCCCCATTGGACAATGCTGTCGAGATCAGAATTTAGTGAGCTTATCATACGCTGCCGTTCAAGTTCCACATCCGAAGGACATGGATGAGAATCTCTAAACGAATATGAGAAGCTGAGGGTACTATCGTCAGCAAAACAGTTTAATGGATTAGAAGTTTCAGACAAAAGATCATTTATAAAAATAAGGAAGAGAGTCAATTTGTTTGCTACGAGAACAAATTCGTACTGGGCTATTTTATTTGTTTTAAAAATACATATATTTGGTCCGGTTCAAACGCCTAAACGTCATAAACTGTTTCTCATCAGTTTCAATTTCGATCATTGATTATTATGAGACATCCAGCATATATACATGTTATAACCAAGAATATAGATAAAAGTATTTTTTAAGATAACTTCATGTTTAATCAAAGACACATTGTAATCCAATATCCAAACGAAAAGATAAACACTTTTGCTTACGCTCCGTATCACATTTGATGAATGCATATCCGGTCAAATTCAATACTCAGACTAAAAAAAAATATTGATATAAACAAAACCTAGCATAAGATAAATAATAAAGAAAGATACGAACCACATATCATATTTAGACTTCCAAAAATAGAAGTCGTATATGAAATGAGTCACGTATGCCTTTAGAAAATAAGATTATAAATACCAGTTGTCTGCGACACTCTGGTCAGACTTTTAGTAACTTTGAAACAATAAAGATAACCTCAAGAATCTAGAGCTCCGTCTCTAAATTCCTTTTTAAAAAGTTATTATTTAATTCAACACTAAAATTTACATATAAAGGGTTTTCCAATAAGTGGTCTTATTTTGAATAGCCCGCCATTTCGGTGGTTCTCACTTTTGAAGCTGTAATTGACATTTGACAAGTAGAAACAACGCCATTCAACAATGCTTCAACAACGCATTGAAATTATTAAAATTCACTATAAAAAATGCATGAGAATGATCGGGAAAATTTATCGAAAAGTCATCTTCAGGCCCACTTCCACCTCGGTGGCTACGTCAGCAAGCAAAATTGTCGGATCGAAAAACCCAACATTTATTGTTGAAAAGCCGCTCCATCCTCAACAAGTAACTGTTTGGTGCGGTTTATTTTTTCCGAAAATGAGGCTGGATCAACAGCTACGCTGAATGGATTGCGCTATCGAGAGATGATGAATAATTTGTGTATGGCCGGAATTGGATGGTATTGATCTGGACAGCGTTTTCTTTCAACAAGGCGGCGATACGTGCCACACAAGTAACGAAACCATCAATCTTTTACGGGAAAAGTTTCCGGATCGTGTTTTCTGTCGAAGAGGTGATCACAATTGGCCACCGAGATCTTGTGATTTAACACCTCGCCACTTCTTCCTTTGAGGCTACGTGAAAAATAAGGTATACGCTAACAGCCCGGCGTCGGTTCAAGACCTCAACGATCGGATTCGTGAAGCTATTAAGGGCATACAGCAGCCACTTTGCGATTTTGTGAGGGAAAATTTCATGAAAAGGATATTGTTGTGTAAGCGTAGCCGTGGCGGCCATTTGGCTGATATAGTTTTCTATTATGAATGGCATACTTTCCTCTTTACGTTAAACATCCGATCATTTATCTCAAAAAATGCCATTTTTCTTTGAATATCAAAATAAAACCTTTTATTAGAAAACCCTTTAGTTGATTATTATGTTTATTATATTCTCATAGTTCTCTTCTAAATTTAAACATCAATTTAAAGTAGCTAACATTTTTCCTTTAAATTTTTCATCACTGATAAAGACAAAAAACTAAATGTGCATACAAATGCTTAGCTTTCAACACAACGTCAACGTCTCGAATGATTATTACTTAATAGAATTTAATTCAAACAAAAAAGGAAAAAAATATTAATTAGTGCTTCTACCTAGTTTAAATGCACTTATTACCCTCTCGGTATTTCCACGCATGAGGAAGTTGTTTATCCACATGTATACAACGGAAAATGCCTTGAATTGCGTTAGCTTCCCAAAAACTTCTGATGCGACAGGCAGCATTTTATAAACTTTCGAAACACAACAAAACCCCCCGTTCAGTACCTATTACATGCACCACATTTGATACCCCTCACCACAAAAAATTCCCTTTAATATTCTATCTAAACATACTTACAATGTACATATTAACAATTATACTGCACTGGGTGTAATTACTGTGATAAGATAATTAGGAAGTGTACATGTACTCAAAGGAGGGTGCATTGTTTTGAATGTTTGCCTCAGGTTAATTATTTTGTTGCATACAATTCATTAAGATAGATGAATAATATTCCCTTCTGTATGTTTTTTTTTTTTCTATTTTTTTTGTTTGTTTGTTTGCAAACATTCAAAGCACAACGATGTCATCGTGTTTTGTTCTCTGTGATGTAATTGTCATTATCAGAGACAGTGAAGTAGGTCAAGGTACCTTAGCCTGTTTGTTCAAGCTTTTGATATTATAAAAAAATGATATCTACTTGTAATATCTGTGTAGGAACAAAAGATAAATGCATAGGTGGATTATTTGTGAGTCGCACAAAAACAAAAAAAAATGCCAACAAATTCTACTATGAAAACTTAACGAATATAAATATTAATACCAATTAACAAATCCACAATATTTTACCTCCGGGAAGCCTATAGATTGTTCGCATTTACTTTTCTCACAATTTATTATTTAATCCATTTTGTGTTCAATTAACGTTGTTTTTTCGACTTTGGTATTATGAAATCCCAAAAAATTAGTATTTTTTTCTCCGTAATAAACTAGCAATCAATTATTTTAAAAACTATGAAAAAACTACAAACTACCGGCAAATACAGTGGCCGAAATAAGTATAAAGACAGCCATTTCAAACTGTTCAATATGACGTAATTGTTAAGTTTTCCAATGTTTATGTTCGCAAAACGCTTAATAAATGAATTCTCTCTTAAATACAAAAAAAAATGATACCGTTATCCCCAATTTCTTATTAATTGTAGGAAAAGAAGCGTGAAAAATGCGAAATAAATATAAAGATAGTCAATATTTTTCAATATTTTATTTCTTTTAACACCGAGTTACCTACCAATTTGAAAGTCAATACTTTGTACAACCTCTCAATAACTTGAAAAATCCTGTTCGGCATTGAATTTATATAGTTTTGGAGGACTTGTTCGTTGATCTTTACCCATTCTTCGGTAATTGCTCTTTTTAGGTCTGCTACATTTCTGTACTGCTTTCCATTTGAATAGATCTTTCTGGCCATTATTCCCCACAAATTTTCGATAGGATTGAGGTCAGGACTACACGAAGGCCATGACAAACACTGGGTTCCAATGACTTCAAACCATTCACGAACACAACTGGCATTATGAATGGGAGCATTGTCTTGCTGAAAAATAAAATTTTCACCGGCAGGAATGTCTCCAAATTCATCCAAGGCATATTCCAGCATCTCTCTGTATTTTTGGCCATTCATTTTGCGTTGTACAAACATCAAGGGAATTTTACCAAGGAAACCAAAAGCACCCCAAACCATAACACTGCCACCCCCAGAATGCCGACTCATTTTAGTTGCCTTTGCGTCCCTCAAATCACGCCAATAATAGCTAAAACCGTCGGGGCCGTTCAAATTAAATTTTTTTTCATCACTAAAAATAACGGATTCCCACTCTCTGGTCCACGCCATATGATCTCTTGCAAACCTTAATCTTGCTTCTTTATGTTTTTGTTGTAGCTGCGGTTTTTTCATCGTTTTTGTGTAACGAAGTTTATGATTTGCCTTCAACACTTGCTGCACTCTTCTAACAGTAACGGAGAGGTCTAACTTACGTTTAATCTGCCTAGCATTTACCTTATTCCGCCTTGCTTCATGACAAATTACATTCCTTTTTCGAGAGGTCAAAAGACTTGGTCGACCAGATCTGGCAGCAGTATTATAATTTTCCCCCAAATTAAGGAAATTAGACACGATGGAAACAGATCGTCCAATTTTGATGGCAATTAATCGATTAGATAAGCCATTGTAATAATTGCCCTTTCTTCCGCCGTCAAATGAGTTCCGCGAGGCAAGGCTAAATAATAAATTCTTAAAAACTATTTTGCTACCCAAATAGTGAAATTTACCTTTACAATATTTGTCCAACTTTTTGATTTATAAAAAAATGCAAAAATATCGGAATATTGAGAAACAGAGGCCGTGTCTTTATACTTATTTCGCAATTTGTGCATTACTTTTCTTGTGATAAAGATTAATAACCTTCTCTTTCGAGAGAAATTGGGGATAACGGTATCATTTTTTTTTTTTTTGTATTTAAGAGAGAATTCATTTATTTAGCGTTTGGCGAATATAAACATTGCATAGCTTTTGGAACTTTACTCTGACGTCATATTTAACAGTTTCAGAATGGCTGTCTTTATACTTATTTCGGCCACTGTATGCCTTTAAGATCTCAAGAAAGACAGGGCATACTCTGAAAAGCATTCAAATTAAAGCCAAAATCAGCCACAAAAATTTCATTTTAGCATCAGATTACCCGACATGCATTTGAAACAACCTGAATATTAAAAAAGAACCACAAAAATGAAAAATCGAATTTTCAAACAAAAAATTAGAAACTCATTTTTAAAATAAAAACAAAAGTTTTTTTTTTTGTAAATTTTGATATGCCGCATTATTTATATTTTTTAAAACAAACATTTTAATCGTTTTTTTTTTTCAATAATGCCAAAGTCGAAAACATAAAAATTAATTCTATGGAAAACACGTACTGTTTATATCAATGCAAAATAAATTTTTGTTCCCTTAAAAGTAGACTGCATTGAAGCCGTTTTCGAAAAAAAACACATTTTTCTTACTTTCGGTTATTCAACATTTTAATGGTTGGATCAGTGTTGGCATTAATCGATTAATTTTTTAATCAATTAATTAATTTGATTAATTTAAATCAGATTAATTTAATCATGATTAAAATAATTAAATTAATCATAATCATGATTAATGGCGTTAATCATTAATCAATAATCATTAATTGATTAAAAACTTGCAAAAAACAAATAAAAAAAAATTATTAATTTTTTCAAAGCCCTTCAAAAAATTAAAATATTTTGATTCTGACTATTTCGTATGGTTGCGCAATAACCTGCACTTAAGAAAAGGGATTTTCAGAAAAAAACTCAAACTTAAAAAATAAATCTCTAGACCTCTTTTTGTTTCATCTCAATACGACCACTTTTTACAGAGACTCAGCTCTTCGAAAAAACACTAAAAAAAAATGAAAAAATTGTAGTTCCTTTAATTCAATTAATTGATGTTCTCATCTTCGTAATAAGCTCCTTTTGGCATGTGTAAACATACATCAATGTTGTTAAATAAGTAAAACAAATAATGGAAAATAATGACACAGATTTCTTAAAACATTTTTAATAATTATTTAAAAACTAAAATAAAAAAAAAGTGCTAAGGTTCAAACACAAAAAAAAAGTTCTTAAGTTCAAATACAAAAAGGTTCTAAGGTTCAAATATTATAACCTCTGATATTTACATTTCTGATTTCTTGATGTTCAAGTTACATTTCATGACTATTCTTTTTTCAAATAAGTCGTCAGGTAATTTGTGTGACCTTGGTTGATTTAGCATAGTTGCATAATAAAACATTCTTTCTACTGAGCCAGAGGACGGCATTGGTGTGTTGTATTTAATAAACACTTTGCCTATAAAAGGATAACTTTGTAGAAGCTCTCGATCTTGGCTTCCCTCGGCATAAAAATTTGAAATGATCATATCCGCTCTCTTTTTAGCATTAACTGTTTCCGGTTCACTGCCCGAGTCGGAATTGAAATCAAAAAACTCGTCTTCTTGGTGGCGTATGTTATTGACTGAGTTGCTGGCTGTTAAAGGGGTTTCTGGGATTCCTGATACTTCCTTCCTTACGATTGATATAAAAAAGTTTATACACTTCTTTTGGTCAGCAGCAGTTGAACATACTAGCCACTTTTTTTTTAATCTTGGATAACACAGAGCTGCAACGGCTGCATGTTGACTTGTTTCAACCGAAAGAGTGTAAAATTCTTAAAATCGTTTCTCCACTCTTTGTAAATATTTTGCTGCAAGCGGTTCACAGAACTTTAAATTTGGAGTCGTCGTGATCTTCTGTAATTTTTTTTTAAGAGCATGAAGACAAGGTAATAATATGCCATAAAATTAGTCATCGCCCTGCAAAATGTCCAAAGCGGTTGCAAGTGAAGCAGCACATTGGCAGTATTACTCAATATATTGGAATTCAGTGTCTCGTAATGGATTCCGTATACCTAGTGCTCTAGCTAGTTGAGAGTAACTAGTTTTGATTTTCAAAATATTTTTTAAAGCGTCATAGTAACTATTCCATCTAGTTATGCCAGGTCGTGTTAACGTATGTCCGAGAATGTTATGTATCACCTCAGCTGATTTTGGGCGAGCAGCAGCACTCCACAAGTCGTTACATTTTTCCATTGCTGTAGAATGCATTTTTCCAAGACATGTTCATGTGTCAGTTAATAAGGCTTGGACGTCCTTACTAGCAATCAGATTCAAAGTGTGCGCATTACACCTGAAGTGAAATGGTAACAAACTGTTTTGTGAATGGCCGTATATTATATTTTCAGAAGATCATCTTCGTAATCATGTCTTGTGCCGAATTCTTCTTCAGTTTCTTCAAGTTCTTCTCTACTCAACTCGTTCTCGCTGTCACTTGGAGTTGAAGATTCATTATCTTCATCACATTCGATTAAGGATGTTGTATTTACTCCAAACATCTTGAACGCCTTAACAAAATTTGACCCATTGTCAGTAACAGAGCATACTATTTTCTTGGAGTCAATGTCAAAATCTGAAAATATTTCCAGGAGCAAATCTTTTATTCGATTAAATGTATGTGTCCCTTTAAATCGGCGACAAGCTAAAGCTGCGGAACGCCTCTTATAGTCATTATCAATCCAGGGCCCTGTAACACCTAAAAAACTTCTCTTTTTCCCTGACCATATGTGTCAGCAGTGGTGCACAAATATTTCACTTCAGCTAGATTTTCTTTTATCGCGCAAACCTGATCAAACGATTGGTTACATATTTTTTTTTCTGAGAGAACGTCGCCCGGGTATCTCGATTCCACTATTTGTCACTTTTAAATCGTCCATCAACTTAATCAAGTACGGGTCTTCCACGGCTCGAAAAGCAATCATTGAGTTAACGAAATAATTTACTAGGTTAAGATCAACATTTTCTTGAGTTACAGGTTTTTTTAGAGTTTGCATGGAAATCTGAGCTGAATTATTTTTGGTCTTCCTTTGCTTATTATCTTTCATATATTTTCTACATTCCTGTAGTGTGTCAGCGCCATGTTTTCGTTTTAAGTGCCCCAAAAAGTTAGATGTCGTTTTGCTATAGCCTTTAACTTCGTTACTTTCCTGGTCCGAACACTTCATACAAACTGCTATTGTGTTCTTGTCTGTGCATTTGTCTAGTAGAAGCTTGTAATAGGTACCGTCAAATAAAGCAGAAGAAGAAAGATCCGATTCCGAATGAAATGCTACTGTTGAATTGCCATAATTGTTTGACGACACTGAGGGATCATTTGACACACCACGATTAGAGTCAATAAAGTCATCATCAGAATTCATGTTTATATTTTTAAATTATGTAATCACTGATTGAAATATTATCACAAAATTTAGTAATAACCGAAAAATTGATTTCCAACAGAACGCGAGGCGAGCGTGTGCCATTTAAATAATGTTAACTATTAAAACTTAACTGACTTCCGAGAAAGCGCAGTGCACCGGAAACTACTCTCTCTCGCTCTTTATTTTCATTTTTAGATTATTGGCAATGCGTTTCGGAGTTTGACAACTCCGAAGATGGAAAATTATTCCTAAACGCGTTGCCAATAATCTAAAAATAAAGTTGTCTATCAAAAGACTGTTATTGAATAAAATTACTACCTATTTTAATAAATTTATGAATTTTATTTATTTAGTTTTCTAAAATATTTCTTTTTTTTTCTGCAATAAATCTACGTCAGCTACATCCTTTTTCAATTTTGTCGAAATCTGTCAAGGAATAACGGAAAGAACATTTTTTCGTATATACACATAAATTTTAAAAAATCTAGCCCGAAAAATCTGAATCTCCCACTTTTTCTTAGCTCAATCTACCATCATTTGGACATAGTTAATACCCAATCAAATAATCAAATTAATAATTTATGTTTATGATTAATAATCATAATCATTTTAAATTTGATTATGATTAATTAATATTAATCAAATTTTTTGATTATGATTTATAATCATTAATTTTTAATCGTTAATCGGATTAACTTTGGGCCAACACTCCTTGGTACCTACCGTTATTTTTGGTTCTTGGAACACAATTTTTCATTTATTCTAGAAAGTACCTACTTTATTCGAAGTTTAAAAAAAGAAATGGCAAGTCATTTTTAAAATAGGTAGGTATGGGAGGAGAAGGAGACTTGATCCCTTTAGAGACTTGATCCCCCCCTAAGTCGCCAGATCCAAAAGAGCTAAAAAAAGTTTATTTTACAGCATTGCCAAGTATTTTTTAAATCATATCAATGTGTCATATCAAAAGAATAAAATTCAACCCAAAGTGAGAGAGAACGTAACAATTTCTAGTTGATTGTTAGTTCGTTTTTGTGTTGTTAGTACCACAAGTTATTTTGTGTGTCTTCCCTATTCTTTTACGAAAATTTGTATGCAATTAAATTTTGAGTGTTAAAAATAAATTGTGATAATTTTTTTTTTCCAATTTACCAAAACTGGGAGAATTGATGCCCTTGATCGTGGGTTCCCCGATCACGCGGAGACTTGATCCCGCAGTATTTTTGATTGTTGATTTCTTCCATCAAGGGTTATTTAAGTTTTATTCAATTCATCAAAATGTGTATACCCTACCCATGACCTTTGAACCTTTCACGTGATTTAAGACAAATATATTATGATTTAACACAAATATATGATGAATTCGAACTAGCGGGGGGGGGAACAAGTCTCCTAAAGTTTGGGGAGACTTGATCCTTTTGACTCCTTTCATTTTTTTTATAACAGCGCTTTAAATATTTACAACTTAGGCCGTGTGACAATTGCGTTAAAAGTGCGTTAAATTTGATCCCATTCATTGAGGTGAATACAGTCGTCAAAATTTAAACTGCTCAGGAGCTCGATTAAATTTTAACTAGTGAATACATTTTGACGGTTGTATTAAGCTTCTTGCACATTACTTACACCATCGACCTATTATACCTGGACTGCTAGGAGCCGACATCACGATGGTTCTCTTTATTAAAAAAAAATCCATACACTAGCGGCAATTTGAAAACGACTTATGCGGGATTTAAACGAATGACAAAATGTCATTATTCCTGTCATTATGTACCTATTTTTGGCATTATAATGACAAAAAGAATGAATTTGCTCATTCTTTTGTCATAATAATGACAGAAAAATGCCAACTTGTCACTCGTGTAAATCCGGCATTAGGCCTTATTTATTCACTCAAAGTTGAACATAACTTTTGTATTTTTACAGACAACTTGAGAAATAGTTTTTATTCACTCGAAGTTGACGTTTGATTTTCAACTCTAGAGCTGATCAACGAAATAGTGGAAGATAGCGAGTAAACTTGGAAATTTTCATCATTTCTCTTTATTTATTCATGATATTTAGTTGTGTAAACTTTTCGATTTTGACTTTTAAAGGGAAAAAATCTTAAAATAAATATGAAATTAAATAAACATAGAGCTCTTTTTTAATTGAAATAATAAAATAAAAAATGTTTTATGCCAATTACCTACTTCTGGGCGTCATCTTTTTGGAGCAGAGACGATCATGCAGAGGAAGAAAATGTATCCCTTGAAAGGCGGCAATATAAAATACTTTCCCGTGTTGGTATCGATAAATAGGACGGCCATGATTTCGCTCTCGCCTCTCAAAAGCAACGAAAATTATGTTTTTTTTTATTTAATAAAGGCCTTTTGATGAAAGACGTTACGGAAAACATCGGTTTAAAAAACAAAAACAGGTTCTCGTCCTATCACCGAAATCAAGCATCTTCGGGCGCGGTTAATACTTAGATGGGCGACCGCATGAGCACTGAGTTTTTTTCTTGCTGTTCTTTTGACTCCTCGCTTCATATGGAATGAAAAATCCATTCCAATTTTTCGGAATAAATAAAAAATCGATAATAATGGTTCATCCTGAATATTTTATTGAATACGGAACACATAAAATTCTTATTCCAAATATTTTGAATATTTAAAATGAATAAAGAAACATATTCACACTCAAATGCAAAATAATTATAATGCAAACCAAAAGTTGAAAATGACGTCTTGTGTGTCATGCTTAACAAATGAGAATGACGATCGACTAGCATTCCAGGTATACTAGGTTCATGACTCCCACTATCAAAATGCAATTTCCGCGTTCAAGATCGTATCCAAAGCGATTTAGACAGATTTGTGTTGTAATTCCTCTGAAAAAAGCTATTGCAACAACAAATCAATGTATCTGAACATTTTTGGATAGGTTGACACCGTCTCGGATAGGTTTCTTTACACAAGGAACGTCAATGGAAAATGTATGTTTTAAAAAATTCCATTTAATGCAATTGACACAGCAAAACACTCCAATTTTATTCACCCCTATAAAAACGGATCAAATTTAACTGGGATCAAATTTAACCAAAATTTAAACGCAATGACACACGGACACGGCCTTATTGTTTTTCTGTGCAAAAATGGAAGCTAACAAATCGTCGCCCTAGTATTGAAGTGCCGTATACGCCAAATTGCATTTTTTGCAGTCTTATGTTTTTGGGGGTGCTCTTTTCAAATCTGTTATCCATTTTTTTCTCTCTCTTTTTGTTGCTGAGATATTCAAAATAGTTTTGACGTATATCCATCAAAATCATCAAGTTCACGTATTGTTTTGACGTAAACACCAAATTTTGGCATTTACGTCAAATTTTCCACGCAATTTACGAACAAATTTTTTTGAGAATTGTTTTGACGTAGGTCTAACTGTCTTGCAACGTGGCGTATGTGCATACAAATTGCAGTAAAATGCTGAGAAATCGTATATACATACGCCATAACAACAAAAAATATTTTATTTTTCATTTGCCGTATGTGAATACAAGTCTAACTGTGTCAATAAAAAAGTAAAGGGTGGTTAACTTTTAAGGACCGATGTTGATTTTGAATAAAACACAAATTATTTGGGAAATTATTGGCATTTCTTTTTATTATGATAATATTGGTATGGTTCAATTATATGTATGGAATAAAATATCGGCCAAATGGCCGCCGCGACCTCGGCGGCACACCTCTATCCGATGGTCCAAATTTTCGATGACGCTGAGGCATAATTGTAGTAGCCCGTAGCGTAATGGTTAGTGCGTACTACTGTCACGCTGGAGGTCTGGGATCGCTTCCCAGCCTCGTCCACCTAAAAACTAAAAAAGTTTTTATTTCAGGGCTACTGCCTCTTGCGAGGAACTGACAAATCCTCCAAGAGTATCACTTGTCACGAATAAGTGCTTCTCGTCTAGCCGTTCGGATTCGGCATAAAATTGTAGGTCCCTTCCATTCCTGTCGAAAGGCGCACACAGGAATGGTTGCGAGTTGTTAGTCACTAGGCCCTGGTTCTTCATGAGCCGTTGTTGCCACCCGATTCATATTTATGAGGCATAATTGAGGTTCTATGCCGTTAATGTGCCGAATTATCTCATCCTTTAGCTCTTGAATTGTTGCTGGCATATCGACGTACACCTTTTATTTCAAATAACCCCAAAGAAATAAGTCCAACGGTGTCAAATCACATGATCTTGGCGGCCAATTGACATCGCCACCACGTGAGATAACTCGGCCATTGAATTTGTCGCGCAAAAGAGCCATTGTTTTGTTAGCTGTGTGGCAAGTGGCACCGTCCTGTTGAAACCACATGTTGTTATTATCTCACGATAGCGAACACCATTCAGAGTAACTGCTTGACCGGGCTCATTTTGGAAAAAAATACGGCTCGATGATGCCGCCAGCCCATAAACCGCACCAAACAGTCACTCTTTGCGGGTGCATTGGTTTTTCGACCATCACTCTTGGACTATCATTCACCCAAATGCGGCAATTCTGCTTATTGACGCATCCACTGAGGTTAAAATGTGCCTCATCACTGAAGATGATTTTCTTCGAAAATTGAGCATCCACTGTTGCCATTGCTTGCCACCATTCTGACCATTGACGACGCTTGAAATGGTCAAGAGGCTTAAGTTCTTGAGTCAATTGCACCTTGTAAGCATGAAAATGCAAGTCTTTATGCATAATTTTCATCGACGACGAGCGTGAGGGGTTCAATTGTTGGGCACGATGACGAGTTGAGGTGGACGGCCCTTCAGCCACACTATCGCGAACAGCAGCAATATTTTCTGCAGTACGAGCATGCACTGGTGTTTTCTCATAGCTCCTACAGACCCGGTTTGCTCAAATTTTTGCACGATTTTTCCGATTGCACGCACATTTGGGCCGAAAAAATCACGAAATGCACGATATGCATTTGGATTTGAACGCCCATTTTCATAATAAGCCTGAATAACTTCAACGCGTTGCTCGATTGTGTATCTTTTCAAATTGAGTTAGTCTGGAATTGAGAAATGTCAAAGGAAATGCAGAAAAAGAACTTGACGTTTAGGTGTGGTTCACATTCAACATCGGCCCTTAAAATTTAACCACCCTTTATAAATGCTTAACTATATGTCATCCTAAAAAATAAAAAAATCCCAGCGGTTGGTTTTTTCGCAATAGACTTCCGAACATCTAAACGCGATTTCCCAAAAATGTAAAAATGGCGTATACGGCACTTTAATACTAGGGCGACGAAATGTGTCTTTATTTTAACATAGGACAGGGGCTTCTTAAACACGAAAATAAAAAGACAAAAACTGCAAAAGGGATCAAGTCTCCCTTTTCTCACCTACTGATTTTTCAAAATTCAAATTTGATATTTTTTTTTTTCATAAAAAAAACTGTTTTATTTTAAATTAAGTTACACAATTTTCAAACTGAACTAAACCGTTTTCCAGAAAATTATTTTTGCAGCAACAAATGTTAACTTCAGAGTTTAAATGGTCTTAAGGATTAAGAAATATGCAATCTATTCAACATCGTTCTTGAAGCCATTGTACGCAACGCACATGTCAACACCAGCGGTACAATCTATCAAAAGTCCGTTCAATTGCTTGCATATGCGGATGACATTGACATTGTCGGCAGAACGGAGCGAGGTGTGGCAGGGGCATTTGCGAGCATTGAATCGGAGGCGGCTAGAATGGGATTGGCGGTTAATGAGGACAAGACGAAGTATATGCTGTCATCGATAGAGGAATCTCAACATCGTCGACTCGGGCAAAATATCACGATGGACAGATATAACTTCGAAGTTGTCAAGGACTTTGTCTACCTGGGCTCCACTATTACATCGCAGAATGACATCAGTGCAGAGATCATGCGAAGAATTACTCTTGCCAACCGCTGTTTCTTCTGTCTAAAAAGGCATTTAAGTAGTAAGGCCCTCTCTCAGAGAACCAAGGAGACTTTATACAAGACCCTAATCATCCCGGTCCTGCTTTATGGGTCAGGTGTGTATCGAAGGAGTATGGAGGAGAAGATTCAACGACGAGCTATACGGGCTATACAGCGACGTTGACCTGGTCAAAAAGCTGAAAATACAGCGGCTGAGATGGCTGGGGCACGTGCAGCGTATGGACAGCAACGCACCTGCCCGACGAGTCTTCGAATCCAACCCCGATGGGGTACGCAGCAGAGGAAGAACCCGTAACAGGTGGCGCAATCAAGTGAATGACGACATCAAAGCACTCGGTGTGCGCAACTGGAAGCGGCTAGCTAGGGACAGAGCTGGCTGGAGGGGCTTGTTAGTTGAGGCCGAAGCCCATCCTGGGCTGTGAGCGCCATCAAAAGTAAAGTAAAGTAAGTAAGGATGAAGAATAAAGATCTCTTAAAAAGCAAAATAGTTGGTTCGTGTACACAAATTATTTGGGAGGGGCAAACAATATTGCATAATCAAGGGTTGTATGAGTCAACCATCAATTTTAGGTATTATTTTATTTAAACGTTAAAATTAATTAGATTTCCCTCTAGTCGGCTTTAGGTCAGTTTTTGTTTTTTTGTTGTTTTAAATTTTCAAGTGACGGACGTTTCAGTTGTGATTACAACCTTCTGCAGAAAGGTTGGGTTTTTAAGATTCTCTGTAAGATTTGATGATTAAAGTTTTTTTTTTTTTATTTTTTATTCAGTTTAGTTTAAATCTTTAAAAATACGTTTAAGCAAATTGCTCTGTATTTGAATATTGCTTAAACGTCTTTTTAAAGATTTTAACTAATTTTAATAAAAAAATAAAAAAAAAAAAACAAACTATAATCATCAAATCTTAAATACCCAAGTTGTCTGAAGAAGGTTGTAAACGCAACCGAAACGTCACTTGAAAATTTAAAACAACAAAAAAAAAAACTGACCTAAATCCCACTGAGGGAAATCTTATTTACCAAAAAAAAGGTCACTAAAAAAGAAATTAAATTGTTAAAATTAATGTTAAAACATTGAGTAATTTAAAAAAAAAATGGGTCATGCACAATTATATATAAAACCCCCCTCTACAATTACTTTTGAGACTTTATAACAGTAGTTAGTCTAACTCGAAAAGTGCTAGGGTGACTTGAACCACATTTCTCCCAATAAAATCGATTTTCATTAAAAACAAATAATTAAGGGCCAATTTATTCACAATCTATGACACAATTCATCGAAAAAAATGGTATGTGGGACAAAATCACATTTTTTATCCCGAAAACTAAAAGAGATAGGACAATTCTGATTTCACCAATAGAAAGGGCGTGGTCGAAAATAAAAGATGTCATTCATAACTCATTTTTGGCCAAAATGTTCTGTAGGCCAGATAAGAACTCACGCAGTGGCGATGGCGTAGCGTGGGGGGGGGCACAGGGCAGGGGCGGCAAAATCGGTAACAAGAAATTAAAATAAAATCATTTACTCTTCAAATTAATTAATTTGATGGACCCAAAGAATCCAATTCAAAATTTCCCCAGTGGTAAAACTGCTTCACAGGCATAGTCAATAATCGGACATTGATTATGTCTTACGTTGTTGAACAAAAATATCACATGGGGCGGCACCTAGCCAGGGGCGGCAAAATTGGCGACAAGAAATTAAAAAAATCCTTTATTCTTCAAATTATTTAATTTGGTGAGCCCAAAGAATCCAATTCAAAATTTCAAAAAGCAAGAAATGACTGAGGCCATTGATGTCGAGTCAGTAATTAAAGAGTTTGCTGTAATTAAAAGCAGGAGAGTTCAGATGTAAACAAGTTCTCTTTTATAAAAATACATTTCAAAAAAATCCTACACACAAAGATACCTTATTATTTATTTATTTTATTTAAAAATATATTTATTTAATTTTATTTAACTCAAAAAAACAGCAATGAAATTAAATATTATTAATTTATATACAATTTAATGAAAACACTTATTTAAAAGAAAATTAATTAGAAAATTGTCGTATTATGTTTCTTTTTAGAATTTCAATTTATATATTATTCAATATATTCCAACGTTACGTTGGTTCGCTGATTTTTTAAAGTGATAGATTTGTGGAATAAGAGTGGGTTGTTAATCCGGATGGAGATCAAACAATAGGAATTTGATCAATAAATGTATGTGCTAAATAAATCACATGTTCTCAAAAATGCAGGGTAAAAATTTCTCGATGTCGAAAATTTAGTTTAAAAATTTTCCTGCCGCGAGCCAGTGATTTTAAATATAATGGGTGATTTTTTAAGAGGTTTAGAACTTTTTTAAAAAAAAAAACCCACAAAAAAATATTTATTTGAATCGATAGTTTGAACTTTGCAATTTAATGTTTAAAGATAATTTCATGCAAATGTTGACCGCGGCTGCGTCTCAGGTAGCCCATCCGCTGAGTCCAATTTTGGCATACTCTTTCACACATATCGGCCGGTATCTCACGAATGAATGCATGGATGTTGGCTTCCAGTGCGTCAATCGAAGCGGGCTTGTCCCTAAAGACATAAGCCTTGACATACCCCCACAAAAAATAGTCGAATGGTGTCAAATCGCACGATCTAAGCGGCCAATTGACCGGCCCGAAACGTGAAATTAACTGTTCACCAAACTCGCCTCGCAATTGCGCCATTGTTTCGCGTGCTGTGTGGCATGTGGCACCGTCTTGTTGAAACCACATATCATGCAAGTCAAGAACTTCCATTTCGGGCAAAAAAAAGTTTGTTATCATCGCTCGGTAGCGTTCACCATTGACAGTAACGCTGCGATTCGCATCATCTTTGAAGAAATATGGCCCAATAATGCCGCCGGCCCATAAACCGCACCAAACAGTGGCTTTTTCGGGATGCATTGGTAGCTGTTGCAATGCTTCTGGCTGATCTTCACTCCAAATGCGGCAATTTTGCTTATTTACGTACCCATTCAACCAAAAATGAGCCTCATCGCTGAACACAATTTTTCGATAAAAAAGCGGATCCTCGGCCAGCTTTCCAAGAGCCCATTCACCAAAAATTCGGCGTTGTGGTAGGTCGGCTGGCTTTAGTTCTTGCACCAGCTGTATCTTAAAAGGCTTTACGCCCAAATCCTTCCGCAAAATTTTCCACGTAGTGCTGTAACAAAGGCCTAACTGCTGGGAACGGCGCCGAATCGACATTTCGCGGTCTTCTGTCACACTAGCTGATACGGCCGCAATATTTTCTTCACTACGCACAGTACGTAAACGTGTTGGTGGTTTAATGTCCAACAAAGTAAATTTGGTGCGAAATTTGGTCACAATCTTCCGAATAGACTGCTCAGAAGGTCGAGAATGCCGACCATAAAATGGAAGCAGCGCGCGATGAACATTTCGAACCGAGCACGAATTTTGATAGTAAAATTCAATAATTTGCAAGCGTTGTTCATTTGTAAGACGATCCATGGTTAAATTGCAAACCAAACTGAAGCTGTTTGACAGTGACACAAGGTACTAAACACACGTCAGCTGTCAAAACCAGTGTTGCCAAAACAAACCAGCTAAAAAATCACCCGTTATAATAGGTAGGGATATCCCATGGCGACACATTTTTCAAAGTTTTTGTACCAGGTTAAAAGCTGTTATACAATTTTACTGTGTTGAAAAAAAGCTAATTCGTAGAATTTCTTTAAAATTCGTTTATTGGCCATGCAAATGGTTCAAGATAATTCTTTATGATGTACCTGTTCATGTAGCACCCTTGCTTCCGCGGTAATGGAATCTCTTTATTACGATTTTTTTCATATTTATCATTAATTTCTTATTTAATTGCCGTGGTTCTTGATTACTACTTTTTTTAAAATGGAAAAAAAAATTCAGGGGGCGGCAAAAATTGGGTCTGCCCCGGGCGGCAAATCCCACGCTACGCCACTGAGCTCACGTGATGAAATATTTTACTATAATAAAACACTGATAACTTTTTCTTGATATCATCTCTCTTAACTCCTTCACATATAACTATAAAAATTAACAACAAAGTGATTTCTTCCAATTTCTTTATTTTCAGCGTTTAAAACCTTTTCCACCCACAAAACAATAAAATGGGCACTGGTCATTGCTTCTGGGCTGTATTTTACTTTGCCTGTCTATGTAGTGCTTCCTTGTAAGTATCTTAATGTTTTTATCTTTATTTTTCAGATCTATTTATTTAAGCAATTTAAAATTTTTTTTGCATTTATTTTTTAATTTTTATATAGAAAATTTTGTATTTTTAAAATATATTATATTTTGTTTTTAGTGTTTTTTTGTTTTCTGTATGGAATATCTGCTATAGGGTGCTACTGTGTGCAACCAAACATGCGCAGCAGCCAATCACAATGTTTCATTTCAAATGTGCTATAATAATTTACTATAATATAATAACTATATTCATATAAAATAAAGTTTTAGACTGTCAAAAAAGGACTTAACACGGCTCAAACGACAGCATCTTTACACAGCGCTCTCACTTGAAATGCACTGCAAGAAATTCATTTTGAATAAAAAAAAAAAAAAAAAACAATATCATAAATTCCAAATATTTTTTTTTTTAAAAGCTTATAAATTTATAAAAAAAAAAAAAAATGTATGTAAATCAAATCATTCTCGGTACAATTGAATTTTTGTTGTTATATGCTCATTTTGTTTATCAGTTTAAAATAAACAATGGCAATGCCTAGCTTCTAATCGATTGAATAACTATATTGTCACGTAGGGGAATATCTGTGATAATAATTTGTGTTCTGGACTTGATATATATTTTATTTGATGGATTAGAGTTTTTTTTAACATGTTTTCATGTAACAACTTGATGTTAGTTAGAAGGATTTAATATCATCACTCAACCCATAAAGTAAATATATAAATGCCTTGGAAATTTTGAAGAACCCGAGCGATTTGTATCCAAAAAATCAAGGTTAGAAAAAATTGGTTTTTTGGAAATGCTTCTTTGTTTTTAATATTCTTAGTTTCTAAAATAAAGCTATGCACATTAAATCAAGCACCAAACCTCTTCGCCGTCGAAATTCTTTAAATGTTCATCGTTAATTTCTTAGAAAAATCAATAATTCAGCTAAACTAATGAATTCGATGTGCGCTTCTTTTTTGATTAAGACAAAGCTAATTTATGTTTTATTTTCAAAACAGATTACATACATATGTATGCATGGGAACCAAAACTCATCCACAAAAATTGTAAATTTAAGTCCAGAACATCTTGTATAAAAATATACAAAACAAAGTTGCTTACTCATGGACTTCACTTAAGTGGCAAATAATTTATTCATCGATTAAGCGAGGAACCACCAACCATCATTTCAAAAAACACTGCCACTTAAATGCCACCATCTTAACCCCCATCCGCACCACTACCAATCCCGCCACCACCACCACCACCACCTTAACGTCTTTCAAATCTCAGTCTCTCTCTATCACAACATCCACTTAACAACTACAACACTGCTTCTCTCCCACTACTAATATCGAAATAAAATTTTCGACACAACCAAAAACAAAAAAAAAAAAAAAAACACCATCAATTCAAAAAAGATTTTCAATTCCATTAAATCACGTATTTCACGTTTCAACCATTTCAGAGCAAATAATGCAAAAATAAATTTCCGAGAAAAAGAGAAAAAAGTTTTGGATCAAATTTTAGGTGCTGGAAAATATGATGCCCGTATCCGACCATCCGGAATTAATGGAACAGGTAAAGATATTACATTTCGTACTATAAATTCAAATTAAATAAAAAATACAAAAAAAAAAAATACCTTTTATTTCGGCGTCCGTGTTGTCGTTGTCGTTCTTCAATTTTACAATTTTATTGCTCCTCGCCATCAAAGAGCGATGATGAGAAACGAAACGACAAGAAAAATTTATTGAAAAAATAAAAGAAAATAAAAACGAAATGAAACATTTATACACATTAGTTTTTAATGTTCTTCAAATAATATTTGTATGATTTTTATTTTTTATTTTTAATTTTCTAGCGAAAATTATAGAAATATGCATCTTATTATTATTTATATATCATTTATATTTGAAAAAAATAGTTAAGGATACAATATTATTAGAAAATATGCAAATAGTGAAAATTAATCTTTTTCGTATACTTACTATTTGGGATCGGGATAGACAAAATTTAAAAAAAATGGGTTTGACTAATAGAATTATTATAATTTTAAAATTTAATCTCAAAAATAATATTTTATTTTAGAATTTGAATAAACGGTTAATACTTTAGGATAGAAAGTTTAATGTGGTAGTATTTATTTCTTCAAAACAGTTCGTGCTTTTGCTCTGTTAATACCTACAACTTGGATACACAAAATAAACAAGTACTGCAAAATATCTTGGACTGATAATTGATCGTAAACTAAACTGGAAAGAAAACATTAAAGAACGTGAGCAGTAGAATTTTTGGTAGGAGATGGGGGCCTAGCCCTAAAACCATCCATTGGTGTATACAGCCATCATACGGCCAATACTAACATATGCATGTTTGGTTTGGTGGCCAGCACTCGACAAAGCCACCAATCTCAAGACCATGACAAAAATCCATGGACTCGCGCGTATAGGTACAACAAGTGCCATGAGAACCACACCAACCGCAGCCCTAGAAGCTTTCCTTTCGCTTGCCCCACTTGATCTTTTTACAAAAGAGCTGGCGGCCAAGAGTGCTCTTCGATTAAAAGAGTGCAACTATTGGAAAGGGGGCCAGTATGGTCACAAGACGATAATTAATTTCACTGCTATTAATATTCAAACGGATTACATTTTACCGCATATTGATTTCAACCCAGTTGTACTTACAGACTTTCCATCAAGAGAACTCTGGAAGGAAAACCGGGTCACTAACGAAGATCATATCTCGGTATTCACTGACGGGTCCAAATCAGACGAGGGGGTAGGGTCCGGCATCTTTTCAGAAAACCCACCCATAAGCAAATCGATAAAACTACCGAACTTCTGTAGCGTCTTTCAAGCAGAGGTCCTTGGAGTTTGTGAAGCTGCAAAGCATCTCTCTCCGCTTGAATTGACGGGAAAGAACATTGATTTCTTCATAGATAGTCAGGCTGCAATCAAAGCCATATCATCAATCGTCACTAAATCCAAACTGATTGATTGCTGTCGCAGCGAACTAAAATCGTTGGGCGCAGCAAACACAGTTACCCTTTGTTGGGTCCCAGGACATCGTGACATTTTTGGTAATGAAAGGGCAGACGAACTGACCAACAACGGGCCAACACTTGAACCGAGCCAAGTCATACCCTGGGTACTTATGCCTCTTGAACAAGAAAAATGTAGAATACACCATAGTTTCTTAAAAGCTACTAACGACCGGTGGTCAACACTGGAGTTCTGTCGAATTTCAAGGACTTTGTGGCCGTTGCTCTCTAAGAACAAGACAGACTATTTACCAAAGCTAAGCAGGCCCCAATTATCCCTTTTAGTTGGTATACTCACGGGTCACAACTCCATGGGAACCCACTTGAGCAGAATGGGCATCAGCTCATCTGACCTATGTAGAGGGTGTCCTTTGCAAATGCCCCAGCCTAGCTAGAAACAGAAGAGCAACTCTCGGAGAATACTTCTTCGACGACTTAGATAGCGTCTCTATTTTGCCACCTGCAAACATCATGAAATTTATTCAGATTTCAGGATGGTTCAGGGAGGCTCCTTCCACAATAAGCCCTACCTGATACCCACCATGTCCTCTCCTCACCCATCCTTTCTCCTACCCAAGTCAACTCCCGGGGAGCACAATGGATCCACTGAGATCCGAGTGAGATGATTCGGCTTGCCGCTGCATCACCCTTTTAACCTAACCTGGATACACAATGAAAAAAGTTTCAATCTTATTAGGAAAAATGATTTTCGATGTGAAACATCTTATCTCATGCTAGGGGGTAATTAAAAAAAAAAATGTCAAAAAAGCGTTAAAATTTGGATGTTGTATAGAATGTTCACGTAAAAGCTTATTATTATTGATTTCGTTGATTTTTATCTTTTTAATGGGTGAGTTAGGAAACTTAGAAACTTTAAGTCTTTAAACTTAAGGTTATGGTTTCTCGACCTTTATAAATGAGGTAAACAATTAAAGGGTAAATAGTGGCGGACGGACAAATTCCGGGCCCCTCATAAAAACCTTTTTGTTTTTAATCTACATCCCAAATGATTATTGCTCATTAATAGCATGACCCTAGTTACATTGAATAGAAAGAATATCAAATTTTGTTTAGCACAGCGGACCGACAAAAAAGATGATCATTATCTAATCAATCCCACGCGGATATCATCTAATTTAAACCGAGGATGTATAGAAAATAATTCTGCATACGAGTATATCGGATAGTTCGAACCGACGAACCCACACCTATAAGTAGTAAGCAATCAAGCTCTACATTCATAGTCCAGTCATTTGGTAGTTTTGACTGGAAAGTTTTAGAGTAGTTTTGAAAACTTTTAATTTTTATAGATTTTGGGGTGCTCTTTCCGAATTTTCACTTTGCTACCTCGCACCTTTGCCGCTTAATGTAATGTAAATAATGTACAAACCTTGCTTTCAGATGTTTTCAAAAATATGAACCGTTTAGGAGTTATACGTGAAAAACGTTAATTTTCGACATTTTAAGTTTTTTGAAATATCGATATCTTCTTAACGGTGAGTCGTAGGAAAAAAATTGTCATAACTTTTTTTCTTCGGAATCGCAAAATCTACAAGTATTGTATGAAATACTTTTCGATAGCATTTACCGTTTCGGAGTTATATGAGAAAAACTGATTTTTTCTACATTTAACTTTGAATGGCAGCGTTAACGGCAAAGGTGCGAGGTGGCAAAGTGAAAATTCGGAAAGAGCACCACAAAATCTGTACAAATTAAAAGTTTTTAAAACTACTCCAAATTTGTCCAGGTAAACCCCTTTTTCGCCCATATCGCCCATTTCGCACTATTAGTGCGCTATTGCCAAAGGCATATTTGTAAGTGAAGTCTCGCACGAAAAACTGCGTTTCGACCACTGTGTCACGCGATTTTCGGTCATGTCGTGTTGCAGTGTCGCTCTATCAATATGCGTTGTTCTACTGATTTATATTCTTTACGAAAACTCGTGCTGTGCTGTGTCAAACGCGTCTCAACATGCACCTAGCCTAAAGGAACACTCATGGTGTAAAATACACGCAGATCAACACAATTGCTTGAGAAAATCGTCTCCAAGTTCTGAGAAAAAATTGCATTTAGCAAACTCTATAATGGAAATTGACTTCATACGTTGCTTTCAGATAAATTTATTCTTCCTCCCACTCTTGGGATACATGCCATTTTAACTTAAGGATACAGCTTGTGGAGGAATTTTGATTCTCAGTTTTGTTCATTGTAGAAAATTGCCATAAAAATGAAAATGTCGCATACAAATTTTTCATAGCATCGAATCAATGAGAAATTCCAGAAAATCCAATCAAATATGACGTAAAAGATGTTTCTCTTGAAATTTATTTGTTCATCTTTTGCAGTGTGTTATACTCCTTGATATACCTCGAAATATCCCGAAATATCTTACAAATCAGCCGCAAGTGTTCAACGTCAATAGTGATGTCTCTGACTTGAAGAATTATGCTTCTTTCATTTATAGCGCATCAAATAGAAGACATCAGGTCAGGATGCATTCAAAATTGTTCATGTATTTTAAATGATATCACTTAAGCCTTCAAATTATTTTCTTATGTCGAATTCCTTACAACCAAAACTTTCGATTTTATGATGTCAAAACAAATCTTGCGTTTTTATCAAGATTTCACGCATCAAATCGCAAACTCACTATCAAAATTTGACATTTCTCATACTTCAACATGGAATTAGAAGAACTCATTTTAATTTTGTGACAGTGCACGGCGGTGTTTAAAAAGAAAACAAATTAGATTTCTCTGATAATTTTGAGGTTCTTCCATATTACTCTACTTAAAATATTTGATATCTAACATTAATTAACTTAGAACTTGGCGTACTCTTAAAATCTCACTACTTCTTACGGCTGACATGTTGCGCAAAGGTTTTTGTACATAAAAGAACTTGGCTCATTTTTAACATTAATTTTCACTACTTTTTTTGCAAAGGTTCTTTTTATCAAGAAAAGTGGGTGGAATAAGCGCCCAATGAGAACCTCGTAAGGAAAAGCAAGTTTTTAATTTATGCCTTCTCTATGTCCAAGTCTACAAGTCCTACCCGTCTACCAATTTTCATAAGTTAGAAGTGCTGCATTGAAACGATAATAAGTGAAAAGAAGTGGGTGGATGAAACGCCCCTGCATGAAAAATTTCATAATTTCAACTTTTTCTTTGTATTCACCTGAAAACTAACCGCTTTACCAAATTTTATCATCTTGCGCCAATCAGAAGTGCTCTATATATATTTATTATTAATTCTGTGAAAATGGGTGGTTTCAACGCCCACTGAATGTTAAATCTTAAATTTTTAATTTTCCCTTTGCTTGAATGTCAAGTTCTATCGGTCTACCAAATTTCATCATTCTCCGACAATCAGAAGTTCTCTACATAGTTGATATCAATTCGGAGAAAATGGGTGGGTGCCTCGCCCCTGAATGGATAGTTAAAAATTTTCCAATATCTATTTTTTACTGAACACATGATCTCGCAGTCTTCCAAATTTTATTATTCTGCAACAATCCGAAGTGATCCATATAATTAATAACAATTCTAAGAAAATGGGCGGATGCCACGCGCTCTGAATGTTAAATCTTAGATTTTAAAATTTTGCCTTTGCCTGAACTTGACCCCTACCGCTGTACCAAATTTCATCATTCCACTACAGTCAGAACTCATCCAAATAATTTATATCAATTCTATGAAAATGGGCGGATACCACGCCTCTTGAACGAAAAACCTCAAATTTTAAAAATTTGCCTTTGCCTGCACTTTAAGCCCTACCGCTGTATTAAATTTCATCATTCTACAACAATCAGAAGTGCTCCAAATAATTTATATCAATTCCATGAAATTGGGCGGGTATCACGCCCCCTGATTGGAAAATCTTAAATTTTGTATACACCACAAGGCCTACCGTTGTGCAAAATAACAAGATTCAAAGATGTCAGGAATTTCTCCATAATTTTGATGATCTGTCATTGTTTGAGAGTGAGTGAGTGGGTCAGTCAATCAGTCAGTTACGGTTTTTGCGATTTTTGCAGTCTTTTATCTCGGGAACCACTTATGTTAAAGAATTGAAATTTGGTGAGTTGCCTAAACCTGGTGAACTTAGCAAATACTGTGAGTTTGTAGTTTCTGACTTTATTGGTACTGAAGTTAGAGGAGAGCCGAAAATAGCCTGAATTTGTATCCTGTTAAAACGCTGTAGTGCCAGAACTTGGCTCGGCTATCCGTGCCCTTTAATTTGATCTTGTGTCAAATTTTCGGGTCTAAGCGCTTATAACTTTATATTTTGAAAGCAAATTTCTACGAAATATAATTATTTTGCTTACCTAGAACTTACCGCTTATTTTGATAAAACAAAAAGAATACAAAAAATATCTTAAGAACTTTTCGTCAAAAATTACTAAAATATGTAGTTCCGAGAATTACCAATAATTTCAGAAATTCTTTCTTGATCTTCAAAAATTATTTTCGAATGAAGGATAATAATATACATACAATTAAAAAATTATTTCAAAAAATTGTATCCGTATTTAATAAAAACTCGCTTCGCTACCAAGGTAAAATATTACAGATGTTAATACTCCTAGACTCTTTTTTTTTTATTGTTGGGATCACTGTTAAAGGGGGCACACGCAAGAAATTCGAACATTTTCGCTATAAGAGCCACCCTATTTTACAGCTACTCAATTTTTGAAATTTCAAAATCTAATCAATCATTTTGTAGACATTTTAATCATATTTAGCAATAAGTCGAATTTAGATTTTCTTCATGTGTATGTGTATGTTGCAGCTTTTTTTAGTTTTAATTTGTGTATCCAAGTTGAAAATGGTTCTAAGAGCAAAGCATTTTTGTAAATGTTTGTACAGAGTTAAAAAAAATGCCTTTTGGTTTCTATAAACAAATTTAAAATTAAAAACACCACCGAAGCCCAAAGCAATAATTAATTTGTTTTATTTGTAAATAAAACTGTGTACAGTGTAAGATAAATTTTATTCCACATTAAAATTCATAAGACATTTATATATATATTTTTTTTTTAATCATCAATTAAAAAAAAATTCAAAAGTAAAACAAATAACATTTTCTTAAGCAATTTTGTTTGTTAAGAAAAAAAAAAAACATTCTAAACATATTGTAGTTCCACATTAAAATTTTGTATATTCTAATTAAAAACAAAAAAAAAACATCAACCAACAAACAGATGGCCCTGCAATAGTCAGAATCAATCTTTTCGTTCGAAGTATAATGACGATTAGTGACATTAAAATGGTAAGTCCACGGAATTATTGAATTGCGCCTTTAAATTCAAAGCAATCCTCAAATTAAAAAATTAAACCCAAACCAAAGTTAACTGCTAAAAAATCGTTAGTTTGACAAAAAAAAAAAAAAAAATAAAAACAATTTAGTGCCTCTGTTATTTTCCATAAATAAAAAGTAAATTAAAACTAATTATACCTATATATGCAAATAAAATAATATTATACATGCAAGAAATATTAAATATACATAACTTTTTTTTGTTTAATTTATTACTACTTTTATCTAGTCTAGAATGCAACATTGAAAATTCTATTTAACCATTGATTGAATAAAAATGCAACTTAAATTTATCCCTGAACATTAATATAACTATTTCAATAGCTGTCATTGCATCACTACATTCCAAATCCAACAAAACAAAAATAGAAAATTTAAAAATAAACGAAATAAATCGAACTATAATTAATAATTTTAATATTTAATTTTTAAATAAGAAAAATAAAAAATAAAAAATTCCATTAAATTCCTGAATTTTTTATTTTGTTGAGAAAATTTTTAAAAACATACAAAAATTATGGAAAGTATTAAATTGGCAATAATTTACAAAAAAAAATACAAAAAAAAATGAGAAAAAATCTAGGAATTTATTATTAAGATCGAACATTGGCTTATTTTCGATTTTATTTGTTTTTTAATTGAAAATATTTTTTTTTAATAAATCAAAAATTCTTCTCAGAATAAAGTCATTCCAACTTAAATTTAATTGTTATGGTTGCGAGACAAAAATTCCATTACTTTAAAAATATACTGTTAATTTAGTTTTTAACTATAGCAAATAATATATTTAATTTTTTTTTTAGTTTTAAATTCCGCCAGTGGTGTTTGTTATTTTTTTTTTTTTTTTCATTTTGTATTTTTTTTTTCTTTTGTTTTATTTTTGTATTTGAATATATGTAGCTATATATATTAATTTAAGTTTGCTTTGTAATATTAACATAATTAAAATTGTTTCTTTTAAAATGATTTTTTTTTTAATTTTGGAAAATTTATTTAGTTTAAAATCTTATGCAAATATTATATTTTTATATGAAAAAAATATACTTACATATATTTATGCTGACAAACATACACCTTTGTTATTTAAATTTTGGCTGTGTAATAATTGCACTTAAATGCACACTAACAATGGGTATATTTAATTGGCTGTTAATATTGATTATGCAAAGGTATATGTTTCATTTAATGAATCTAGAATATCACGATTTACATAATTATATAAATAAATGCATAAATTAAGTGCGTATTTTTTGCTGATTTAAGAATTTAAAACTATGGCTGTTTTTTTCATTGAGTGTGATAATTAATTTAAAAAATTTCACGAGAATTTAAAGGCTTTACTCGATTTTTACTCCAAAACTCGGATGCACTCGCACTGGAACACTGTACCTTAGACGTTTTCACAAATTATCACAGTTCTAGTTCGTAAAGTCTAAAAAGTTTCAAGGCGATATACCAATATGCAGTTGCATTTTCATTTTCAGAGTTTGTTTTTATGAACGGAGAAAACATTTTAAAAATAACATTTTTTTTAATCTTCCCACACGGAAACACAGAAACGGCCTGATTTCTTTGAAACGATGAAAGAGTTTTCAAAGTGTGTTGAAGACACAATTGGTTTTAGTAAAATTTGGCCACTACCACACCGAACTTGTGTTTGTTTCTTGGTTTCTCAAAAACTGCTGTAGGTACATGATTTGTATGCAATTCTTAGAAGTAGTTTCTATGAGCGAGTACAAAATTAGGAAAGTTGTTTTAGGAAAATACACCCACTTATACGCCTAAAGTTATTACATTTTTGTTTTTCGGAAATGGCCTTAACGATTTCATTAAAATTTTCAGAAATTCTACTTGTGAACTTAAAAAATAAATAAATAAACAGGTAAAAACCCACCCACTTCCGTCACTGCCGACTTTTTTTATTTCCTGGTTTCTCGAAACACCTCTTACGATTTGGGGTGAAAATTTCTTATGAACGGAAAAACAGGCACGCAGAAAATTAATCTAGTTTCCAACAAGGCACTAGAGAGTCTTACATAGATTCTGACAATGGGCTAACAAGGGTAGAACAAGAGCCTTAGCGTTTATAAACCCTTTTGCCTCGTCAGGCAAAAAGAAAAAAGGTTGACTTATGTGGGACTTGATCCCGCGATCTTCTGCTTGTCAGTCCAATGTGCTACCCACTGGGTTAAAAGTGTGATATGGAAAAGAAGACAAAGAAAGGAGCGAAAAAAGTGTCGTATGATACTAAAATTGCATGGTGCTTATAAAATATTTGTTTTTCGTGTACAAGAGACATTCGTGTTGGGATACCGAAACATGTCCAACAAGTTTTTCTATGAAGGGCCTCACGAGTGTTTGAAAATTTTCCCTCGTCTTAGTTTTTTGTACTGAAATCAAACAAGGGCCTGCCAAGTATCTGACAAGTTGTCCTCGTCAAGATTTTCCCTACTGAAAACTTACTACAGAAACTTGGAGTTTTTCCAGCCGATCAAATTAGAAATTGGTTTTAGTAAAAATCCGACCAGTGCCACGCACACTTTTTATTTCGTGGCTACCAAGTTATGGATATAAATTTTGTGTAGATACAATTTTTTTAATTTAGGTTCGCTTTTAAAGGTGTCCAGGTGACAGCGAAAAATATAAATTTAATTATTACATACTTATTGCTCTTTAAGTTTATCTAGATTGGTGTCATCCAGGCCCAAAGCTAAATGATTCGAATGGAATTTTGATTCCAAGTCGAAAGATAACAGAATACTTTCACTTGATTAACACCTCCCAACTACTACAAAATTGCCAAGAGAGTCGTCAGATTTATTGATAAAATCGAAACACTTTTAACTCAATGATAAAACGCATAGTTACCTATCCTATTAAATAAATATCAAAAAATATGCAACTTAAAATTAATTAGCAGATTTTTTTGTTGCTATTTTAAGGCTCTGCATTATGTTATTTTAATAAAACTTCTTCGTATAAGCATGAGAGTTTAAATAATAACATCAGCATATATTTATAACACATATATATCTTCAACCAACAAAAAAAAACCTCTCAGTCCATATAGTAAAGTAAAATAATAAAAAAAAAATATTAGAATGAGCCCTGTCAAAAGCTTTTTCTAACCACACCAATGCATATATTCAAATCCAAATTAATTAATCATTCATTTTTTATTTTATTTTTTGTTGTTGTATTGAACTTTATTCTGTTAATATTTTTAATTTAATTTTAACTTTTTTCAAATCTTACTATACAACGCTTTTGTTACTTTTATTTTTTTGTTATATAAATCTTAGCTAGGATTTTATGCTACATATTTATAATTTTTCTATGTAATTTTGTACAAAATATTAATATTACCTACATATGTATATTATATTCAACACAATAATAGAAATTAAGGGTAAGATATATTTTTTTTTTATTAGGGTAGTCTTTTTTTTATTTATATATATTTTTAAAATGTACTTAATAATCAATTTTTGCTGCAATGGAGGTTTTTTTGTTATTTACGAACTTATTTATGATCAGCTCAACGATATAAACAGAAATCTACAATTAAAGTAAAAAAAAAAAAAAACAATCATCTATTAAATCTTCTACTGAACAACAAAAACTACAGAAAAAAAAAAATAACAAAAAAAAATATTTTAAATCAAAAATTCTCGAATTTCCTTTATTTGAATTTCTCTGTTACAATTTTTCTACGAATACAGATGGCCCCGCTGTCGTGCGCGTCAACATTTTCGTTCGAAGTATATCAAAAATCGATGATGTTACAATGGTAAGTCCGTTGATAGTGTATCAAAAAAAAAACAAACAAAAAATGTCAATCTGTAAATCTAAAAAAAAAACAGTCTTTAAGAATCTACAAATAATTTTCGTATATATAAAAATAATAGAATTTTTGTATATATATTTAAACTTTAAAATATATTATTTCAAAAATATATTTTTGTGAAGAGCTAATTTTTTTTTTCGGTAATTGCTTCGATCACCATTCTTCGCAACTGAACTAACAAGTTGTTTTTTTTTTTTTTTTAATTATATCATCGTCTTTGTAAAATAATTATAGAATACAAAAAAAAAAAACAATCGTTAAAGAATAACATTAATTTTGTGATGGCAAAAATTTAATTTTTTTTAAACTCATCTTCGTTTTTTCGGAATAAAAAAAAAAAAAAACATAAAGGTGTACGTTCTTTTTTTAAATAATTAGAAAAGAAGACTTTCGTTAGAGTCTGCTTGTGAATGCTGTAAATACAAAATAATGTTTAAATTTAATATTTTTATAATAAAACTTGTACAAAAACGTCACCGATACAAAATATTAAATAATAAAATGCAACACAAAAGTCACGTAGAGAAATTGTAAATTATCCTAGTAGCTATGTATTTCTTACTGTATTTAAATATGGGGTTTGGATAAATTAATTTAAAAAAAAACTTCACCAAAAAAGGTATGTGTACATGTACATTACATGTAAATACATGAAAAAGGTATGAAAATACTTACATAAAAACGTATATAACAACACACATACACAAATGTCTAAGAAAAACCTATTTTGAATATTCAATACTTGACAGCAAACTTTAATTCCTGCTTACGAGTAATTCCATTGAGTTTATATACATACACAAATGTCTAAGAAAAACCTATTTTGAATATTCAATACTTGACAGCAAACTTTAATTCCTGCTTACGAGTATTACCATTGAGTTTATATACATAGAGGAACCACCTCAGTGTTAAGTTATCACCAATGTAGGTGGCGCCCTATATACCGTCTAGAACAAGTACCAGTGATAATCAATACAAGAACCATTTTCTCCTTAAGGTAGACTATTTTCTCACTATTTTCACAAATAGTCTACCTAAAGGTGAAAATAGTCTACCTTATGTAGCAAATGTATTGATTATCACTGGTTCTTGTTCTAGATGCAAATAAGGGTGCCACCTAGATTGATGAAAACTTAACACTGCGGTGGTTCCTCTATGTTTATAAACTCTATGGTAGTATAAGTAGCGCTCTCGATGTCAATTGTGCATTTAATTACACGTGTATTCGTGTCACTTGTACACGTGTAGTAACACAAAATTACACGTGTACTCATATACGTTCTAAATACACGTGTTAATAGAAATAAAAAAACGGCCCATTTAAATACACCTGAGTTCGTGTCAAGTGTACACGTTTAGTAACAAATTTTGTACACATCAGCACGACATGTAGATATGTTTTAATTACACATGTAAATAGAAATACAGGTATAATTATAAAAACAGCGCTTCCTTTTCATAACTGACCGAAGTGCCATGTATTTTATCTAAAGTCAACACTCTTACCAACATGAAACAAAAGTTTATTTTGAAATAATTACACATGTAATTTTCTAAGTACACGTGTACATATAAACACACGTATTCATACACGAATAATTTTATCACACGTGTACACTGATCCAAGTTCATGAATAGGGGACTCTCTCATGATCCCTTAAGTAATGCACATCAATTATAAACAAAAATTAATGAGACCAAGGCTCTTACTTGGATGTTTAATTTTCCTTGTTGTATCCAATGTGTGGGCTATGATCGACTTAGACCCAGTCAATAAAGTTTTTGTAATGTTGCCTTGCATTGACTGCACCTATTGAAGAGCCAACGACGTGCGTTAATATTTTATTTCTTGGAAACTTTTTTAGTGCAAAAACTATTGCATTTTTTCATGGAAAACACATGTTTTTTTCTAATTCTTCTAGCTTGATTTCAATATAACAGCAGATATTTAAAACAAAAATAGAAACTTCAGATCAATACTCTACTCATGTGGGTAAGAATTAGTTTATGTATAATCATCACTTTGTATCTACTAAGTTATAAAAACAGACAAAGTTCAAGGTCATCACAAGGTCATAATAATACAAAAATTAACAAATAATTAAAGATTTATTCATTAATAAAAAAATACAACAATTCAAACAGGAAATAACACATTTTTCCCCTCAAAATTAAGTAAGGGTATTAATTCAACGTCGTAAGTTTTTAAATTGTGTAGAGTGATGTTCGTTAAACGTCAAATATTCAACGTCAAAAATTAGACGTGTTCAGATTTCGAAGTTTTTTTTAAATGGAGAACCTCTCCCGAACCAACGTGAAATCAGAGCTGAATGTCTGGGAACGATAAAAAATTTAAGATACACGAAAATATTGTTTTTTTAAGCAAAAGTCGCGCTTTAAAGTGGAACTGTAATAGCCGCAAGCTCACGGAAGTGTAACTGAAAATGTTTGTGGAAGGAACAAAAAAAAAGAAGAGTGAGCTGTGGCTCAATTCTAATTTTGATTGCTCAGAAACAGAAAGCTACTTCTACTTTTCATTGGTTAATGACATCTGCTTCCAACAGCTTTTCACTATTAAGGACCTCACAAAGCAATGGCAATCATTCGTTGACGACGAAGAAAACAACTATATCAACACGTTGTTGATGAAGTTTGGTCGTCGACAATGAATTATTCGCATTGGTTGGGGAGAGCCTTTATAGTTCTACCTTAATAATTTATGAAAAGTAGCTTTCCTAATCGTCGAGTAAATGTAGACGTCCAATTTATTTTTTTCTTTCACAACTTTTATTGCCATCTTATCGAGATTCGATAGTTACAGAGAGACTTTTAGGTCTCTAAGACACCATATATATCATATTTCTGAGCACGCTTTATTCTAAAATTCACAATGACGTTTGGTTAATTTTACCAAATTATTTTCCCAACCTTATGCTGCATTTACACGAATGGCAAAATGCCATTATATCTGTCGAATTATAGCCATTTGTCTTGCCCTAAATACTGGCAATATTTTTGCCAACAAAAAAAAAATGGGAGAGAAAATTTGGCATAAAATGCTGTCATTATATGACTATGTGTAAACACTTTACTGACGCCATTTTACAAATTATGCCATTCTAGAACTTGCTCATTCTTTTATGGCAGTTGCCAGTGTTTTGAAATCTGCCATAATTTGAACTCGTATAAATGCATGTCATAAAAAAATTATTTCTGCCATTTTTTTGGCAGATATATTGGCAACTTTGCCATTCGTATAAATCCGGCATTATTTATTGGGGAATTTTGAAAAATTTTGACAGTTCATTAACTTTGACAGTTCATTAACTGTCAAACTTACTCAAATGGTAAACTTATCTACTGTTTTACATCGTTGCATGAATACCGCTATTATAAAATCCTAGAAAATAAAAATGATTCTCCAGAGCAGTAAAAACAGGATAATGTTCCATATTTTACAGCGCTTTCAACATATTTTGGGCGCTCAGCCATTCTTACAAAAGTAACATCAGCATTCGGGGACCAAGTGTCACCCGTGCTACTTTTTGGGCTTCCTAAACTATCAAATGTGACGTTTATATCCGGAGAACATCTGTCAACCATACTTCAGATCGAATCAGACTGCCCGTCTGACAGTTCCAAATAGAGTGGATCATCCATACACACTAAGTGTCAAAATAGACCGACAGTTTGTTTGTTTTTATACTACTGAAAGGGTAAACCGATTAATGCTGTCCTTCTATCTTACAGAAGTTTAAAAGAAACACCTTTGTGGAAAGAAAAGAGTTAGGATGTATTTTTCTTGTGGTAAATTTCACCGTAATAAACTTTAAAACTTAAAATTTTGTCTATTTCATTGTTGTGGAAAACTCCGCAATCAATATTTATACCTTAGATTAAGTAAAATATATTTAATTTTTAACTCCTGATATTTCGGGGAGGGCTCTTGAACCACTAAAACCCGCCCTCCCTACATCCACCACTGATTCAAACAGATAGAAATAAGCTACTAGAATAATTAATACTCCTGTTATTTATAAAATTAAACTTTTCATCTATATATACACTCGTTTTATATTTTACAAAATTAATACAATTATTCTCCTTCTTCAAACTTAAAGTTTTCAAAAATACGTTTAACTAGCTCTTCAAACTACATCGGTAATCTTCAAACTACCAACAAATGATAGAATGTTAAAAAAAAATAAAAACAATAACGACAAAAATATCTCTCCACTTTAAAAATAAATAAAATAATTTATTACTTTTGACTGCATCAATAAATGAAAATAATATTTTTTATTACAATGTAATAAAAGTAAAACAAAGAAAACTTGATACTTTTTTCCAATTTGAAAATTTGGATGTTTTGACGTATATATATATATATATAATTGACAGAAAGTACCTTTCATTTTTATTTAATTTACCTCAATATATTTATGTTTTAGAACATTGTTATAATTTAAGTTTAAAAAATTTAAAGCACATACTTTATATACAAAATTCATAGAATATCTGTTTTATTTATTATTTTTGTTCGAATTGGATTTAACGCATTTGCATTGAAAATTACATAAAAAAAAACCTTTCATTCTGTTGTATCGAAATTAATTTTTATTTTGCATTTGAACAAAATTAAATTGTTGTTTACATTTATTTTTATTTATATTTTCCTTATTAAACCTATATATGTTACGTAGGGCTTTTGTGAAATGTCTTTTTGGATCTCTCTTATAATACAAACTACATATATCAAAAGATATTGTTTTTTTTTTTTTGTTAAATCATACAATTTTGCCAAAATCAATGGCATTTTTTTAGTTTGAAGAAATAATATTTAAAAATATAAAACTATTAAGCAATATAAGCAATAAGTGTATGTTCATATATTATTCAATTTAAAATTTAATAAAATACGATAAAAATAAAAAAAAATGTGTGTAATAAATTAAAAATACTCTTCTTATTTATTTTATTATTAAATCAATTTTTTTTTAAATGATGGTATAATGTGTGCTTTAGTCGTACAATAATAATATAAATTTCAGTGTCTTTCTCTCCTTTTTTTTACGTTTTAACTTACATAATTTATAAACAAAGTATTTTAATTTTTTTCGTAAAGTACTTACTCGTATAAAATATAATATACCTATACTTACAACTTCTTTCGTATTCTATATATATAATATCAGTCTTGTATTATGAGGAATTCCTTTTTGAATGTTTGTTTAATCCTAATATTTTTTTATTAATTTATAACATTTGGTTTTCGTTAAACATGATTTTATTTATTATATATTTTATTTGTGTAAAGCAATTTCAGTAAAAAGGAGGCAATTTAAATTGGGACAGAATTTATAGAAAAGGCTTAAGAAATAAATCTCAAATTTTATAGGAACTTATTTTATATTTAATTATTACAAAAATTATTATAATAATTGTGGTGCAATGTAAAGAATAATGTGGGTTAAAATTAACTCGAAGAAAAAGAAAAAAATGCTCTGATTTATTTTCATTTAAACATAAACTAAATCGTTTACTAATTTAGAAACTACTAATTTCATCATCTATTTTAAACATGCACTTATTATTTATTATTTGTTTTTGTAGCGAGATCCATGTAGACATTTTTTCAAATAAAAATATTTAAAAAAAAAATTCGTTTGAGTTAATCATCAAATAATCATCCTTTACGTTCAATGTTTTAAATAAGTTTTTATAATACTCACAGTTTTTTTTCCGAATCTGTGTAACATAATTTTAAATGTCAAACATAATTTAACTATAGGTAAGGTATCTTATTGATTATGCTAAAATATTAAAATATGCATACATGTATATGCATTTAAATTTAAATTTTAATTTTGTTTATCAAGCAAAAATATTATATAAATACAAATATGGGACTATTGAATAAACCGGTATAAGAAAGAATAGAAGGAACAATTGTCAGTGTAACAATTCTCTTTGAAATGCGTGGTTGAATTTTATAATTCTATCTTGTGGATTTTAAAATAAAGAGTAATAAATATTATGGAAAAACAGCTCGTGGAAAATCAGGACGTAGTGACTTACAACATCCAACCATTCCTGTGTGCGCGTGTCGAAAGGAAGGGAGGTGACGAGAATGCACTTTTTGAAAACTAATATCTAGGCTGAGTTCCAAAATGTAAAACAAAAAGTTTTGATGCGGCAGCAATACCCTGTTCACAGTTTCGGATTAGCCACGTAGCAAGAGTAGCAAATGCTACGGGCCCACGCGAATTTGGGGGCCCCGCGCTCGAATGTCGTCTGTCTGACCGTAATAAAAAAATATAAATTTAGATAGCGGAAACGCTTAGGCTTTGCTTTTCACTACCACTAGAAAATCTAAAACTCGATTTCGTCACGTGAAATCGTAAAAATTAATGTTCCAATGTTTAATTATAATCGATATAAATGTATTTAGACTTTTTTTTTTTTATATATTTAGCGCGCGCTTAAGGGGTTGTGAATACCCTTAAAGTGAAAAACACAGCACGAGCGATTAGGTAGATTGGAGGGGATTTAAAAGGATATACCAATGCACATTGGTTTTGAACGTCTGTAGATCACAATGGGAGGGGAAAATTGAGCTGGGTAGAGCATTCCACATTCGTGTAGTGCGACTAAAGAAAGAATCTCTGTAATTAACAGTACGTCCGAAGTTGGGCTCAAGGGTAAACTGATGAGCATTCCTAGAAGCGCGAATATTACGGTTGAATTGTTTAAGGGGAGGAATGCAACTGGCAATGTTTGTTAAAATAACGGTAACGACTAGCAACGATAAGACTGGCATCTATACCACAATTCTACAAACACCTGGACAACGTTTCAAAGTTCAGGTGTTTATTGTCATTATTGATAACGTACTGTCTGCTTAAACTAAACGTATATCATAAGACGCATATGATAAGATTACTTGTGTTTTTGAAGTATTTCGACAGCTAAAATCTCTTGCAACAGAAGAGATTTTGGAAAAATCCTCAAGTATGGTCAGTGCTTACGAAGAGGATTTGGAGAACACCCTAGGTGGCGAATTAGAAGACAGATGTGGCTACTGTTATTGACAGCAAAAAACAGGAGCCTCTGGAACAGCAATTTTATAAACTTTTATTAAATAATTCTTTAGAATCTTGTTTCCCAAACTTAGAAATTGCCTTGCGCATTTACTTGTCTCTCATGAGAGACTGCCACTGCAGTGGCGAACGTTCTTTTGCAACATTAAAACGTTTTAAAAATGAACCAAGGAACACGATGGGCCAAGAACGTCTTAATCATCTCACTTCGTTGAATATACAGCATGAATTGCTTCAAGAAGTCGATATTGAAAGTGTTATCTCCTACCTGGCCCATATTAAATCCAGAATAGTTTACTAGTAACAGTTTTGTTTTATTAAATAGCCTAAACATGAGAACCTAAAACAAACCAAGGGCCTCTTGACAGAATTTGCTACAGGCCTTGCGCCGGCTTAATGCGGCACTGCCTAGTCACACGCATCAGCTATACGCGAGCTGCTGGTTCGCAAACATGTTACTTTGTATAAATTTGGAAATTCGGAACGCACATTGCTCGGAGAGCAGACATTAAACAAAATGTAGGTATGTGTCAAATCTTCACGTAGTTAAAGTATTAACAAACGTACAAAGCAACAGTTTTCTAAATTTATCGAAGAAAGACAAATTCTCAAAACTTGAATAAGCAGACAAGCAGCATTATCCTTTTCACTTTTAATCTTCCACTTCTTTTCATTAAAAAATACCATAATTTTGTTTAAACCTCTTAAGGGCCCTACACACGATCAATTTTTATTGACAATAATTATTGAAGATGAAACATTGCAACCACACGTATCAATGATGACAGTAATTTAATAAATTCTCTTTTAAATTCGGGAGAATTAAGTCGTTAATCACAAATTTCTTTTTTATTTGGTTCTGTTGACCTCCAACTGCACAACACAACTTAAATATCGACTTGGCGCTGTTAAAAAAAAACATCCTGACATTGATACTAACATTGGTGAGAATCAAATCGATTTTGTTTCTCATCAATGTGGTCAATATGTTCATTTGTTCATTGACAATGACATTGAATACCCTACGAACGATCAATATTCACCACAAAATGGGGTTTTTAACGATTATATTTTTAATAATACAAACAAATATTTTTTTACTTCTACAAAAAATGTCAAATAAAAGCATTCAAAAAATTATTAAAGCGCATAGCTGGATCAGTTAATGCCCATCGATTACATATCGAATGCGTTTAGAAACTTGCTGCTTTGTAAACATTTTTACGTTTGAGTTTTGGAACTTATGACTTTGCATTTCGGAACTCAGCCCTAATCTTGGAGGATTTGTCAAATCCTCGCAAAACGCAGTAGCCCCCTTTTAGTTTTTACGTAACAACGTGCCAGTCCAACGCACTAACTATTAAGTTTTAGTTTTTACGTGAAAAGCTTGACAGTCCAACGCACTAACTCTGATGCTACGGGTACTACCTTGTGGACTTTATTATTATTATTTTCGTTCGTTTCGTCATTCATCTTTTTGACAGGCCCGAACGTCCATGATTACATGGTTCGCGAAAATACGGACGTACTTCCATTCGTTATTTTGACGTTCATTCAGGCGCGAACGCAGGAAAAAATTTTTGGGGGGGGGGTTTAAACTGAAAACTCAAAATTAAGAGTGAAATTATATGGCGAGGAAGTTAAATTCATACATTTCGGGGGGGGGGGGGGTTGAACCCCCAAAACTCCTGTTGCTCCTACAATTATAATCAAAGCTCAAAAGATATCATTTTTTTTCACACCTTCCTCAATGTTTTATTTTCAATTTAAGTAACTTTTTTAAAGCTACAACATTACCTTGTAATTAACCGTGTACCATGGGTGTATAAAGTGAATCAGTGCATGGTACACAATGAATCAGGGATAAGAAATCAATTTTTACCATTTCAATCATTCTTGTTTAAATCCTTTTTTGCTTACATCGATGAGCATTGCGGTTCCCAAATCAGAAACGTCAGAGTTCAACCAGAAAAAGTCTTGAAATTTTCTTTCCGTCTTTCGTTGCTTCCTTCCCTCTACATTTCTACTACACTCACCCAATCTGTCAAAAAGACGAATGGCAAAATAACCGAAAAAACGAATCGTGTAATTGGACACTATGTGGTGAATATTTAACATTTTAAAGGCCTTTCACACTAGCCCACTGTGTATTAATACATGTCAAAAAAGTCGGAAACAAATCGTGTAGAATATTTTGGAATCAAATATGACGGCCCAGCCTACACAACCCGACATTCTATCCCACACGATTTGACATGTGTTAATACATGAAGAATTTTAGGAATGGTTCTAATTCTATCCCATATTATATCACACTTTTTTTTAGGTTAAGGTAATGTACTAATACAAAGTGTGGAAGCAAAATATGAGAAGTCATTTCTTTCCCACAAATTTGGCAGTCGCGTGGATTTCTTTCCCACTTTCAATTTGACATGTATTAATACAAAGTGGGCTAGTGTGGAAGGGCTTTTAGTAAGAGTAGTTTTGACTGCTGACACACAGATGATTGTGATAAGTATATTGCCATTGATTAACTGATGGTGTCTTCCATTGATATAATTAATCAATTTATTTTTTCCGTTGGGAAAATAAATCGATTTATTTTTTGATTTAAAATCAAATTGGCAGATCTAAATTTTTGGCCAGATTTTCCTGCACTAACACCAATACATTTCAAAGTTGTCACTTTAAAAACCTGTTTTTTAATTGTTTGAATTTATTTCGATTGCGAAAATTGTGTTCAAAATAATGAACATATGAAAACGTGAGTGCAATAGTGGCCTAACTGCATTTTTCATTATTTTCAACAGAGCAAAAATAAGAAACAGGTTATTTTTAAACACTTGTAGTTTTTAAACAAAGAATCATAACTTTGAGTTTATTTTTGCAATATGCCCAAAATATAACAGGGTTTTGATTTTGGATTTCTTCAAAATACCGTTATAACTTATTTTATAGTCAGATAGGCCATTATTGCGCAGAGGCAAAATGTAAAAAAAAAATTAAAACTTGAAAGATAGCCCAAAGATTTGTAAATAAAACAAGTTTTTTATGCATTTTGTATTTTTATTTTATTTATTAGTTAAATTTTTTGTTAGTTGAAATTTAACATTTTCACTTTCAGTCGTATTAGTATTCATAAAAGCCTTTGCGGTTTTTGCAATAAAATTATTATTTCTAAGATCAGTGTAAAAACTGAGATGTATTGACGGTGCAGAAGGTCCAGCAAATCCTTACTCTTCTCCTTGCTGATGTTCTTCCATCGGGGTATAAAATTTTTAGGTTGAGACTTACTAGGATGACACTTATTGTTTTCAAAATAAAATACTTTGAAATGGAAAAATTTCTTTCAGAAAATATTTCAAAAAATATTAAGAACAGGTCAGTCTTTAAATATTGAAGCTCAAGAAGCTTAAGTCCTTAAGTCCTGTAGAGATTTTTCTAATTGAAAGGTTTTTTTCTCCAGTGTCAAAGTGGGGAAAAAGTGGTCTTTGGTCATTTTTATGACATCGAATGCTTTTTTTTTTTATCCTGCAGAGCTTATGACTTCTATCCAACTATTGGGGGTGTTAAAATAGCAACCCAAAATTGTAGTCGCTTTGTAAATATGAATGTCCGCTGACAAGAAACTTATGTTAAATCTTATCAACACTAAAGTCCGGATTAGATTTTATATACCCGTAATGCACTCACTCACTTCGATAGGGCATCGGTAGTTGCATTACGGCAACAGCTGCAGCATTAACTTTAGTATGGAACTCTTTAACTTCATGGCTTATCGAGGGTGATTATGAGGGTACCCACTTATGTTTGAATAGTTAAATAATTGACCTAACTTAAAGTTTCAAACAGTAAAATAAAATATGCGAGCGAAAAAGTGGCCTTAGTAGTAAATAGGCCACTCTTGCACTCAAGCTTTTAATTTTTTTGTGTTTGGGCTAAGTACAAAAGGCTTGTAACTATAGCATGGACCCGAAAATTTAAGAAATTTTAATGCAGAAATGTGAGTTATTAGGTACAGCTTCAATTTTCGTAAAAAACTCAGTTTCGATAAAATTGCAGTTAGGCCACTATTGCACTCACGGCTTGATATAATAAAATGGAAGCAGCTTAAAATGAATTGATAAATTCATCAAGGTTATATTTCTCTTCTGAAAGTGCAGCGATTGAAGACATGTTTTTAAGTTATGAAACAGACAATTGAAAAAGTGTTCTACTTTCCACAAAAAAAAATATTTTTTAGATTGAAATCTGAATTTACCAATGGAAAACAACATAAGATATATTAAACAATTAGAAAGTAAACATTGACGCTGTCATTGCCGACATAGAAACTCAGTCCTCTCAACGGCAGAACGTAGTTTCAACTGATCAATATTTTTCTAATGAATAATATATGTATGTAACACTATTTCACCCTGGAGCCACACACAAACTTATGCTAGGTTTCCACTTGTCATTGAAAAGACGCAAATTGCCAAACTTTCCAGGACAGGGTGGCTTTGACCAACACAAAAAGCAAAGAAAGTAGTAGAAGCGAGCAACTATAACTCACCCTGTCTTGGAAAGTTTGTCAATTTGCGTCTTTTCAATGACAAGTGGAAACCTAGCATTAATCAACTTGATTGTCAACTGGCTTGCCATTTTCAAAGTCATTTATGAATTATGATGAAGCCACAAGAGAAATTGACGTTCAGATTTCTATTTTAGCGATTTGAAAAGGTTCAGCTCTTTTGGTTGACAATCTTATCATTGAAATATTTCGTATTTCAAAAGAACTTATGTGAAAGAAATTGGGTACGTTCAGATGACTTAGGGGACTTGAAAGTTAGGCAAAATTATAGACTGTGATTGGCCAGCTGTTGAAAGTTCCCTTCATTTGAAACAATTTTTAAACAGCTGACCAATCACAGGCTAGAAATTTGCCTTAATTGCAAGTCCCCTAAGTCCTCTGAACCTACCCATTCAAACATATCAGTTGACATTTGAAACAAAATATTATTTAAACGCCAAAACATAGCTATTTATCCAGTCAAACTGTCAAATTCAATTGAAAGATTGCTCAGATGATGATGTTTTTAAAAAACGATATTATAATCCTCGCGTTGACAATTAAATTCGTATCACTGTGAGTGTCGACGCATCCGTCAATCCTATGCATTGACAGTATTCTGCGTTTACGTTCTCACACGACTTGACAGATTTGTGACTGAATTTAACGTTAGAGACTCAACGAGTTGACCATCTAAGGAACAAAATAGCGACTTCCTATTTTTATTTTCATTTTATATAATTGTCATAAAAAAGAAGCTTTTCAAATAATCAAAAGGAAAAGTCAACAATATTGCACTCAAGTGAAATGAATCATATTTCTTTCGTTCATTCCTACTTCACAAAATGTCAGTTTTGCTTTACCCGCCACCGGTGACGTCAATTAGAGATTGGTGACGCCGGTCTCACGCACCGGGGTTTCCAACTAAAGATTTTTCAAATCGTGTTATTGATAGTTAAGTTTTTGTTTTTTATATATGCTCTTTGACATTTAAACAAAGATAATTCATCAATCTAAGCTCATTTATTTCACTATTAATCATCCATACAAATTTTGGCGTAGAGCATTACAAAAAACAGTTTTGAAAACATATTTTTTTTTTTTAAATTAAGAAAAAAATAAAATATCGCATATTCATGTAATAAAATCAGTACTGTTAGTCTTTTGACACTAGGAACTTTCATAAAATATACAAAAACTGACATTTTCGAAATATATATAATATTTATATGTAACTCAACTATGGACTATTTGACTTACATAATCGGTGACACCCGGTCTCACGCACCGGGTTAGTACCAAAAATACTTAACGTGATCGTGTTTAGCCGTTTAAGCGTGAACCGAGGATGGGGGACGTTAAATGCGGCAGCTACTCGAAATCACGACAAAAATCGATGACAGGGGATAAAGTTATTCAAATTTTTAAAAAAACGCGGTCTCCAGACATATAGGTCACCGTTGGCGGGTTAAGTGAGGTTTCGTGAGCGCTCAACCCCTATCAAAGCAAAATAAGCAAATACATGCTTAAATTCCATTCGTTTGGCATGATGCATATACTCTTATAATCAAGAAACAACCTGACGCTTTTAATGATCAGCTACAAAGTCCTCAGTTGCAGTAGCTGTTCTTCTACGTTGTCTAGACGATGTTCACATCGGACTGACTTGCGACTTTTCTTTTGAGTTCTCAGTAGTTTGTCTCTGAAAAAGGGAAGAAAATCAGTAAATTTAAAAAAAAAAAATTTTTTTTTGGATTTTTGTTTTACCTTTTCTTTTGTGAAGTCAAAAAAGTCCGAGGAGTCACCCAATTTGAGCACCGTCCTATATGTTGAATGAATTATTTGACGTTTATGAAACAAATTTACAGCATCTCTCAAAATCTCATCAAATCCGCTTTGCAATTTTGCACAACTGTCAGTAGTCAGCCTCAACAAAGTAATAGATCGAGATGTCACAAAAGAAACATCGACAAAAAAAACTTCGCAAATAAAAAACTCTCTTTCTAACCCTAAAATGGGAGTGAGATAAAGGACAGAGAAGTCAGTCCAATGTGAATACAGCATAGAAAAAAAAATGATAATATGCTTGTTTCTGTATAAATTAAAAAAAAAAAATTCTCTGGAAATTCTGACGCATTTAAAAATCAAATGATTAACTGTCAAATGTTAAATTGTGTTCGAAATCACAGAAAGGAAAAAAAAATAAAACGACTTAAAATGAAAAAAAAATATCTAAAAGCAATGGAAACACCTACAAGTAATTTACCATTTTTATAAACCAATGAGTCTATTCTTTTATGTATGTACATGTACATATTATTCTTAAATCAAGTAATTTAAATTTCTATCTGGTTTTTGAAAAAATTTCGAATGGTTTGTGAAAAATTTTCAGAAAAATGTAAGCAATCATAACAAAAAATGTAGGGACCTTAAATTAAAATGGTGGTCATGGCTAGAGTGCTGTTATCAGGGAAAGAATTTTGTGACCTGTTTTGCCTGTTTTGGAGGCACTTGTTAGAAAATCTGAATTGACAAATGAATGCACTGAAGTAGTGTTCCTACTTGAATAAATCAGTTGAATGTATTTGATCTATTTTTGATTGTTTCTTACGTTAAATGAACCTATACCTTACCTATACATAATTAAGTTGAATCACAGAATCGGAAAAAATATACAACTGTACGAGTGTTAACATAATCACGCTTTTATTTTTATTATGTGTTTTATTTAATACTCAATTTTTATTTTATCTTTTATATGATTTACTTTTTTTCTGTTTTGTGGTGACTTACTTGTTATTCACATTTTTTTCAAGTTTCTTAATAAAAAAAAAATGAGTATAAGTGTAAATTTAATGGAATATGTGGAAGAAGACAGCAACCAAGCCCTGTTATAATGGCACGACGACACATTTTCTCCATATCGACTATAATTTTTTTTTTTTCGGAAACAATTTTAATAAAAATGTTCATCTTTATATGACTATTTATATTATTTTTAAGTATAAGGTAATTTTTAAGTAGGTATGTTCTAACTTTATATCACCGTTTTAAACATTTTGGTTCGCTTAGGTATTTTTAATGAAAACTTTTGTAAAACAAGATCCTCTTATAAATCAATCACTATACACAACACTCAAATCTCAAACCATAAGCATTCTTTATTTTCATTATAAGGTCATCATAATCATAATAAAATGCAAGGAAAGAGAGTATACAAAACTCGTATACCTGGTATACTCGTAGGTATCTGCCTACGTAATTACTTTTTTTTTTAAATCAGAAATTTGAAATAAAAAATGAAAACAAAAAATCACTTAACTAAAATTAATATCATAAACATTTTAGAAAATTTGCCCACCTATGTCACAGTCAACATGTTCCTACGGTCAATTTCTAAAATCGACGATTACAAAATGGTGAGTGAGTTTCTCAGTCAAATATAAGATCATTCAGCACAAAATACTAAACACCTTCAAAATATATAAATCTATATAGTAAAATGTATAATAATAAATACATTTATATCGTATACATATAAATGAAATATCTGTGTTTATATTTAAAAAAACAATAAAATGACAGTAATATGAGATCAAAATATTCAGTGTTATTTTAGTCGACTTGTTTATTTTTTTCTTTTGTAATTTTATTTTAATTTTAAGTTTATAATTTTATTATAATCTACAATTACCCACTTAATGTAAATTATTTTGAAATGAGAACTTTCGTCATATTTTTAAACAAATAGTTTTGCAATAAATATCGATTGATGAAACTTAAATATTATGATAATATTTATCTACCTTATGTCTTATGTGTCACTTAATATAATATTTATACGATTGTGTAAAAAATTATGAAATCAGCTTTTGTCTTATTTGTCTATCTCTCTCTTCTCTTACTTTAATTTGTGTTTATGTTTTTTTTTTAATATATATAAAATTAATTCTTTGTAATTTATTGTAAAATAAATAATTATAATATTTAGTTACGAGTAATTATAATTTATCGTCATAAGGGTTGAGTTTTTATTTTTTTTTTGTTTAATTTACTGGTGATCAAGTTTTAAATAAATAAAATTCAAATTAATCATCTACCTCAAAATACGTAATAAAAAAATAAAAAAACGAAAACTAAAACCCTAACACAAATATTTTAGGTTCTAATTTTACCAATCTATATTAGGAATGGCAATTTTTATTTACTACAATGTCAAAATTTTGCAAAACAAACCTCACCAAATTCACTCCCCCCTCCCCTTTGCTTTGCTCTGGTGCAAAAAAATAATTCAAAGTATTATTCAGACTTATTACCTCCCCGCGCAGAAAAACAATCTATGTTTTGACAAGGTACTAGATACTTTTACATAGTTTCTGACAAGGGGCTAGTAAGGGTTAGCAAAGGCTACAACAAGGGCCTTGGCAATTATGAAACCTTTTGCCTCGTCAGGCAAACAAAAACAAGGTTGGGTTATGTGGGTCTTGGTCCCGCGATCTTCGATTTTCAGTCCAATGCACTCTCCACTGGGCTAACTCGCTAAACAAAAGTTCAATGTGGAAAGTGAATAAGTTCCAAACGCTGAGTCTGAACACCCTTAACACCGAAATTCACGAGCAAAGGAAACAAAACACCCGTACACTTTAAAGTCTAAAACTGAACTGATTTATTCAAATAAACAACACTCGCGAGCAAAAAAATGGAATCACTCAAGTTTGCCTTCTAAAAACAACAATCGCGATGGATACAATATCTATAATTAATTATTAATTGGCTCGTTTTGAAGCTTGAATTTAAAACATCAAATTAAGCATAAAATCATAAAAATCCATTGGATGGCGCTATCCGCCATAATAACAAAAATAACATTAAACTTGTTTAAATAAGGCAAGAGTTTGATACATTGATACGTAATAAATCCGCCCATAGTTGGTCTTTGGTGTTGATTGTGCTGTTAAAAGTGAATTTCAACATATCTTGACTTATAAGGCATTCTTATCTTAGAAAATAATGGAAACCACGCCTGTAGAAGTAAGTTAAGTTGTCACACTACTGCAACACGGAATAAACCAATGTACTGTGCCATGTCAGTTCGGTCTAAGCCAATCTTGCATATCATAGATCTACGGAAGGTTTAGAAAAACTCGTAGGTTAGTGAAGAGGCCAGGATCTGTGTGCCACCGGATGTTATGACTGATTCATCGTGATGGCGTTTCTCCGAAATCGTGCCTTGACTAGAGATTACGTCCAACAATAGCAGATATCGGTACGATAAAGACCCGCAGGCTAATGGACAGTTAGGAAACGACTTAAGAAAGCAGACCTTACCTCAAAATGTCCCTCCACGTGACCAAAATTAACTGCAACTCACCGACAAGTTCGAGTACAATTTTCACTATGCAGTACAATCGGGAAGTTGAACAATGTAGACGATTTGCGTTCTCGGTTTATTAATTTTGGAAGATGTTCTATCACTTAAGTAATCCCCTATATATAGCCTTTAACACAAAAAGAATTTTTTAAAAAGGGATACAACTTTCTTTTTTTACTCCATTTCATCCTATAAATTATTAATTTTCCAAACAAAATGTTCAATTCCTTAAGTGAACATGAAAGTAGTTACATCCTTGAAATATTGGCATTCTAACACAAAAGGAATTTTTGAAATCGGATATGTTTATTTTGTTGTTTTTACCCCATTTCACTATATGAATAGTTAAATTTTGAAAAAAAAACTACCCCAAATGTATTCTCAGTCCTCCCAGAAAACTTTACCCAACAATTTAAATCGGATATCATAATTCCCAAAGAAAATTTCAATACTTTACTTTTGTTTTGTTTGAATATTAAAAAGAGTATTGAAAGGAAATAATAAAAATTTTAAAAAATAATCTTCAAAATCGGTGGAACCGTTCTCAAGTTTTTGCAAAAATAACAAACGGTTAATGATTTTTATATTTTAAAAGAAGAAGTAGTCAGTTCAATATTTTCACTGCTTTAAAATTATTCCTAACATTGCGTTTCTACCAACGACTAGAACCAAAATCTACCCTTAGGGCCAGTTTGTTCACAGTGGGCTAAATTTTTAATTTAGTGTGTGACTTTCATAGAATTTAATTAGTTAACGCTTATCAACCAAAATTAGCTGATTAGTGAAATCCATGATTAGCAACCCATACTTTAAATTTTTTGAACAAAATTTGATCAACAAAAACATTTAAGGATTTCCCAGCTCCACTAATCATGGATTAAAGATAATCAGCTGTGAACAAACTGGCCCTTAGTCTCCTTAAAATCTGAGAATTTACTCTCCACGTAATTTCGTTAATCTATAGTGGATCAGAAATAAATTTTGTAAATTTTCATAGGATATATAGTTTTACAAAACTAAATAACCTTTACGCTCTACTACGTTTCTATCGACCATTAGAGTGGGATTAATCAATATATACCCTTAATCTTCTTCAAATGTGAAGATTTACAATAAAAGTGCTTATAGACTAAGAGCCCAGGGCCGCCAGACATACGTCATTTTATCAAAGCTGAGATTTTTTCTGCGAACAGATACTATGGTAGCTAAGAACAAATGGATACTAAGAATCTTCATTCCGGGTGCAATTAAGATGTAGCGAGTGTTAAAGTTGCATACAAATGTTGCAACATTGCGTTATTTTATCAAAGCTGAATTTTTGATATGTGTTAGGGGATGGTGTCATTTAATTTATTTGACATTTCCCAGACATCTACAGTGGGACCTAACGTGAGCCAGACACTTAAAATCTGTGAAACTAATCGTGCCATTTACATAACAGCATCAAATCAAGATTTTATGTTTTCTTTGGGCAAATATTCTACAATATGTTCTTATCAGAAAGACACTTACAGCGGGGCCTTACATCACCTTAAAACTGTCAAAATAATAATTCTTTGTTACTAAAACGTGATTTTTTCGCTTATTTTAGCTGATTTTAAATGTCTGGATGATGAATACGCCCCACTGTAGATGTATAGCTGATGGTGAAATATTTTTAAACAATTGCCCATAAAACATATAAATATTAGCTTTAAAACTAGAACGTAAATGGCACGATTAGTTTGACATATTTTAAGTGTCTGGCTAATGTTAGGCCCCACTGTAGATGTCTGGCAAGTGTCCAATAAAGTAAATGACACCACCCCCTAACACATATAAAAAATTCAGCTTTGATAAAATAACGCAATGTTGCATCATTTGTATGCAACTTTAACACTCGCTACATCTTAATTGCACCCGGATTGAAGAGTCTTAGTATCCATTTGTTCTTAGCTACCATAGTATCTGTTCGCAGAAAAAATCCTTGCTTTGGTAAAATGACGTATGTCTGGCGGCCCTGGGCTCTTACTCTTATTAGTACGTTAATCTATAGTATATCAGAATTTATTTTTGTAAAATCTTTGTACGATAAATAGTCTCACAAAACGAAAGAACGAAGACTTAAGCGGGATTAAGCTAAATCTACCTTTAATCTTTTTCAAATCTGAAGATTTACAATGCAAATATTAATTTTGTTAATCTGTAGTAGATCACAAACAAGTTTAGTAAAATCTTCATAGCATGAATAATATTTGGGGCTTTGCAAAATTACGACACAACGACTTAAGCGGGATTAACCGAAATCAACACTCTTAATTTTCTCCAATTCTGAAGATTTACATGACTGAATGTTATGAATGACATATTGAACTCCTACCCTAAACCGCGGTTGAACCTAAGTTAATTCGCTGAAATCGATGGGTTATTATGTACATGAGTTAGTTTATTTAACTTCAATTTAAAAAAGTAATAGATTAAGTTTTGGTAGACTTCGACTGATTCGCTAAAAGGTATTTTTAAGTTTAACATCTTTTAAAGTTTCTTTGTAAATAAGTAAATATGGTTGAAAATTTTGTATGACACCAAGGTTTAAATAAACAAGAACAAGAAAGAATATTAGAGGATTGTATTTTTTGTTTAACACTTGAACCACCATTTTGACATTTTTTTTAAAATGCATACACAAAATAATAATATAATAATTAATTTATTGTGAAACTGTAAAAAATTATAATTTTATAACATTTAAAAAAAAAAATTTTATTTGTATCGTCTTTCTTCACTTGCTTTATGCTTTCCACAATAAGTTTTCTCTTTAATATACGTTTGTAATTTTCCTTAATTATTTTACTCGTTTTTTTTTTTTTTTTTTATTTCTGTTATTAAATTGGCAATACAAAAAATATAAGGACATACATAATTTTTACATTCAGGAATAATATGACTTTCTAATCCCTAAGAAAACAATTGCATTGATTAATATATAGTTAGTAATCATATACGGGGTTGAGCAACACAAAAAAACATGCGTAACAATATAGGACTTAGTTCTAAGTTAACTAATTCATAGAAATAATATATTAAATATTCTCTTATGCAAACAATAAGAACTCATTGCCTAAATAATATTAAGTACTCATTACATAAATGCGGTGTAATTTTTGCATAAATAATATGAACTCGTTAGATGTTAATCATATGAACACATTGCATAGATAATTATGTATACTCAAAAAAAAAAAATGTACTCATTACATAAATAATATGAATTTATTGCATACAAAGTATCTATGTATTTACTTATAATATACATAAATATGTAATGAGTACAAGAACACAGTGCTCGTCACAATGGGCATCTTATAGTTTTATGTAATAGTAATGGGTACAGTTTCACGTACTTACACACTACATATTTGAAGGACATATCAATAGATTTAGCTTCGCTGTTTATCGTACTGCTGATGGATTGCACTTTATTCTGAAAGCATATAAATATATTTTACTAGAAAAAATGGCAAGTTTTAAAAAATTGGATTTGAACTGGATTCATTCATAGCACTGAGCAGAAGCTCTGTGTGAAGTGGAAACCCCGAAGTCAAAATTTTTGGGTTGAGTTTATCAGAATCGTTTGTCCACCCTCGGGAAAAAAGTTATTAAGCTTTTCTTTTTATAGCAACTCCCCAAAATCAAAAAACTCATCTACTGCCCCCAATAGATGACTTAGGAAGATGAGACTAAGTGCATTCGTTTGTCCACCGGCTTTTTAATATTATCCATAAAAACTAATCGTTTTTCCACCCTTAGATCAAAAGTTATTCAACATTTCTTTTTTATAGCAACCCCAAAAAAGATTAAAGTTTATTTGTACCAAAATCATTTTAATTCTAATCGTTTGTCCACCGTGTGTCCAGGTTAGTCCAGCAAAATAAAAAAAATTTTAGACCCTCGTTCAAAAGTTATTCAACATTTTGTTTTTATAGCAAAAGCCCTAAAGTCAAAAACGAAATGTTGAATAACTTTTGAACGAAGGTGTAATAATTCTTTTTTTTGCTGGACTTACCTGGACAAACTATTGGGATTAAAACAATTTTGATAAAAAAAGTTTTTAATTTGTTTGGTGTTGCTATAAAAAAGAAATGTTGAATAACTTTTGAACTAAGGGTGGAAAACGATTATTTTTGTTGGATAATCTTTAACAGCCGGTGGACAAACGAATGCATTTAGTTTCATTCGCGTAAGTTATCATTTAGGGTGTTGGCCAAGCTTTTTGTCTTTGGGGGGTTTGCTATAAGAACGAAATGTTGAATAACTTTTGAACGAAGGTCTAAACATTTTTTTTTTGCTGGGCTAACCTGGACAAACGGTGGACAAACGATTGAGATTAAAACGATTTTGGTAAAAAAACAATTTGCTATAAAAAAGAAATGTTGAATAACTTTTGATATAAGAGTGGAAAAACGATTATTTTTATGGATAATCTTAAACAGCCGGTGGACAAACGAATGCACTTAGTCTCATCTTTCTAAGTCATCTATTGGGGGCAGTAGATGAGTTTTTTGATTTTGGGGAGTTGCTATAAAAAAGAAAAGTTTAATAACTTTTTTCCTGAGGGTGGACAAACGATTTTTTTGGTTGGACAAACGTGGACAAACGATGGACAAACGATTTTGACAAACTCCACCCAAAAATTTCACTTCGGGGTTCCCACTTCAAACAGCTCTGAGCAGAGTATAAGCTTGCAACCACTAAGCTAAGTCACAGCATTCAATTCTGGTGCAAAAATGTTAAAGAGATCGATATTTCATACGGTTTTCGATTTAGATGCTGGTAGTGTTTTTTATTTAGCTGCCTACCAAAATTTAAATTTGTTTAATATAAGATAATACTCGTCTTTTTGAATGAATACAAAATGTCTGGTATTACTAAATAAGCGTGAGTCACCCTGGTGTACCAAAACTCCACAGTAAAATGTCTCATAATTCCTTAAGAAAAAAAGGATAAGGTCTAATTACTGTTTTAAAGTATAATTGCAAGCCAAATTTAAATAAATAAAATAAAATGCAATACTATGGATGGCACGAACTTCCTCTCAGCTAACGATAACTTTAATTTTAAATATTCTTTACAAAAAAAAAAAAATAAAAAAAACAAAATTTGGCATGCCAAGCTTAAGTAAAAAATACCATTTCAAAAATAAAATCATTAGCCGATTTTGAAGATTATCCAAAAAATATTTTTTTTGTTTAATTTTTATGAAAATCTGTCGATATTTTGAAAAGAAACTCCTGTAAAAATCTTGACGAGAAATTTAAAAATAAAAAAAAAACGTTTCCGTGACATGTGACCATTTATAACCGCCATTTGAATTTTTTTAAATTAAAAATATAAGTGATCCGTATTTTGTTTTTATCAAAATGGTTGGAGTCGTTTTTGAAAGAGATACAATTTGTCCTTATGATGGTTGTATGCCAGCTGCCGTTATTTTTGTATGTAAAAAAAATATAAATTTCCCCAATTATTTATGGGCTTAGGCCACAAGTCAATGTGTAGACAAAGAGTTTCGGAACACACATTTTTCCCGCGTTCTTTTTCACCGTTATGTCCCAGTTCGACTTTTTTCGAATTCAAAAGTTGACCTATAGATAGTACTTGTCGATAGTACAAAAATCACGAAACCTTGAAACAAATCTGATTCAGGCAACTTATGGGGCTTTTAACTTGAGTTAATTTTGAGGTACTTAATTAAAAATTAAATGTCAGGCTTCATTTGTGTGTAAAAATGATTAAAAATGTATGAAAAAAATCATACTAAAAAATTTGCTATCTTAATACACTAAATTCACCCAAATTCAAAATAAAATTTTTGAAAGAATGATCACATTTCAGTATTTTTGGTAAACTCGAACTCTAAGTCAAATTTGAGAACGCTTAAAAAGTGGTGTCCTTAATTCACAAGATTTATTCAAGTTCAACCATGAGCGAATGGTCTCTCGAAGACTATTTGAATTTGAGAATTTAACTTCAAAGGTGCATATTCAAAGTCGCAGATAGACCCAGGTTTAACTAAACTACAGTTTAAGACAATTTTGGCTCAATGAATATAGACCGATTTTAATTACAAATTGTTGGTTTTATATTTGTATAAGATAATTAACTTGGTATACTACACAAATAGCTTCAAATATTTTGAAATGATAACCTAAAAAAATAGAATTAACGTCTGAAAATTCAACCAAAGCTATGTTTAAGTTAGACCCAGGTCTAAAATGACTATGAATATGCCCCAAAGTCTTTTTGTAGAAAATTACATTTTCTATGAAAAATTAAATCAGGGGAAATTAACAAAAACCGACCTAAACAAATCGGAACATCATTAAATCATCATCATTAAATTTTGTTTTTGTTTGCTCAAAATGTGTTTTTCTGCAAAGATAAGTATAAAAGATAATTAATTGAAAAATAGAAAGGTTCAAACTGCTCATAATTTCTATATTTTGGTTTATGATTTACTCTTTACATTTTAGAATTTGATGTATAGAAAAAATATTTAATTCATTTTATTAAGTAAACATTAAACAAATAATAAGAAGATGAAGAAATTTAAATATTAAAATATTGAAATTACTTCTGTTTTAAGTGGAGTGAATGAATAAAATTCAATTAAAAAGTACTAGTGACCTCAACTCCAGAAATAATTGTGTTTCGCCCAAGGTATAAGTGGGCTCTTCAGTCAGTCTGTTATACTCTACTAAGACACAAATTTTGGTCGATGTTTACCGACTCTTATAAAAATCACAGCAAAAAGATACTGTGAATTTTATTATTCTAGGGGAATTTGTTTAAATTCGTGCACCTAGAAAAACTTTTTAATTGCATTAAACAAATATTTAATATGTTATGTATTGATCAGTTTTTTAATTGTTTGAGGTTTAATTGTTATGGGTTTTCCTAATCATTCCTTTTTATGCAAATTAAAACAATTTCATATTTTCTTCCTACGTTTCGTTGATGTTTTTCAACTTCTTCAGGGGCACTACTTTTGTGGACCTTTATTCAAAAAAATGAAAAATAAAAACTAATTACAACGGCAACATTTCTTTGATACTTATTATCTCAATTAGTTTTTTAAACTTACTTTAACTTTTAGTTACATTTAAGGAATTTATTTAGAACAATTTGTTTATATAATTAAGAGACGATTTGTCAATGGTCAGTTAAAGAGTCAGTTACTTCCTGGAAGAATAAAGTTATTTGGCTCTTTAACAATCGGATAACCAAATTGAATTTTTCAATTGAGAAAAAATAATCTATAGAATATTAAAATTTGAATGTCACTTTCATTTATGTTTGTGTATGTTTTTGAAATTTTCGTTTTTGTATATCGCACATTTCTAAAATAATTTTAATTTTATTTAACGTTTATTTCAAAGCAATGTGGACAAACAGTAATGTTTGACTTTGAAAATATTTATTTATTGCACTTGATATTTCAAAAGCGTTTGATAGAGTTTGGCATCAAGCTCTCTTATCGAAATAGCGTGCATTTGGTTTCGATGAATCTCTTCTTTGTTGGATTATAAATTACCTTTCGGACCGTTCAATACAAGTTGTATTGGACGGTTTCAAGTCTGAAATCCACAAAATAAATGCTGGTGTGCCCCAGGGCTTCGTTTTGTCTCCGACTCTCTTCCTTATTTTTATAAATGATCTTTTGTCTGAAACTTCTAATCCATTAAACTGTTTCGCTGACGACAGTACGCTCAGCTTCTCATATTCGTTTACAGATTCTCATCCATGTCTTTCGGATGTGGAACTTGAACGGCAGCGTATGATAAGCTCATTAAATTCTGATCTCGACAGCATTGTCCAATGGGGAATCAAAAATCGCGTAGAATTTAATGCTTCAAAAACTCAATGCTGTCTAGTGTCGTCAAAACGAAACCCACCCCTCATGCCACTATCCATGAGTGGTTCGTGCATTGGGGAAACCGAAAAGCTTTCAGTCCTCGGTATGTGTATCACAGACCACCTTCTGTGGAACGATCACATATTTGATGTTGCCAAAAATGCTGCTAAATGTTTAGGTTTTCTTCGGCGATGCAAGAAATTTTTCACCCCTTCTGATCTGGCTGTTATCTATAAAGCCTTTATTCGTCCAAAACTCGAGTACAATTCCCATGTTTGGACAGGTGTTCCTGAGTCTATTGGATAGAATTCAAAGAAGAGCTATGAAAATGATAGGTGATAGAAATATAACGGAAGCATTTGCACCTCTCGAACACCGACGCAATGTTAATGTCTTTCGTTACTTTACCGTTATTTTCATAACCAGTGCTCTAGCGAAATAGCCAGTTGCATTCCTCCCCTAAAACAATTCAACCGTAATACTCGTATTTCTAGGAATGCAAATCAGTTTACCCTTGAGCCCAACTTCGGACGTACTGTTAAGTATAGAGACTCTTTCTTTAGTCGCACTTCAAGAATGTGGAATTCTTTACCCGGCACTATTTTTCCCTGCCATTTTGATATTGAAAGGTTCAAAACCAATGTGCACCGGCATCTCCTCTTAAATCCTTTCCTATTTTCATACGGTCGCACTGTGTTTAAACATTTTAAGGGTAGTAAGAACCCCTTAAGTGCGCGCTTAATTTAAAAAAAAAATGTATTCCTATGAATAACTTTATCTGAATTCTCAATGAGCAGATAAATTTATTGTTCTTATTCCTAGGAATAAGTTATATCTGCCCATTGAAAAATTGGTTTTTACTCTACCTGAGGATTAAATACTAACTGACTGCTTATCTGACTATTGAAAAATTGGCCCTTAATGAACAAATAAATAAATAAATAAACAAATTTGAAATGTTTGAGCACTTTTTTAACTAAACTAGTACAAAACAGGAAGAACACGTATATCACAGTTGGGTTACTTTATCACATTAATGTAAATTGCACATGGCTTATTTTTGTCTTCTTTGGTATTCATTGTTTTCATTCATTCATTGTTTAATATTTAATTTTTCTCGTAGCTCCTAGTTTTCTTATAAAATGTTAAACCTTACATTCTGATAGAAAAAAGTCTCTTAAGTTGAATTCTCAAATTTATATTAGTGTTCGAGCTCTATCAAAACTATTGAAAAGTGATTTGTGTGACCATTCTCGCAGAAATTCATGAGTGAGATTCTTGTTTTATGGAAACACAAACATATTCAATAAAGAGAAAAAATTGAATGCATTTTATTCCTAACTTAAAAATTTATTCACTAGTCTATTAGAATTAAATGAATTATTATTAGGTATTAAAAGTCATATTTCCAAAAAAATTATGTATTTAAAAAAAATTGTAGATACAAATATTGAACTTTGATTTTATTTTGTATTATTTTTGTTGTCTTATTTTAAGCCATTTAGGATTTACTGTGCTTTGAGTGACACTAAAAATCCACTTCGTGTCTCTTTATAACAAGACTGTAAAAGCTTTAAATATTCTTTATAAAAACACTTATAATTAAAGTATTCCAAATATTTACTTTCATATACATTTGTGCAGGTTTATTGAATTACTATCGTTAATAGAAAAGAAACACGACGAATACAATATAAATATAACCGTAAACGCAGGAACATATTGAAATGTTTAAAATAAATGCTTCTGATAGCGTTAGATATTACAGAAATCATAATTTATTATATAAAATAAAAAATTAAATTAGATAGTACCGTATTTATATATTTTTTTTTTAATATATAACCAAAAATGGCAGGAAAAGCCCTATGCTAATTTAAAAAAAAATAATTAATAATAATTAATAATTGAGCTTTCAGCTCTGCAACGAATTATATTTATAAAACTTAAGATTAAGATAATAATATTATGCAGTTTGCAATTTATTATGTTACATTTCTCATAAGTATTCTTGCTTTGATTTTTCATCAAATTTCGTTTGTATTTATTAAAATCTCACCCAAAGCTATTTTTCTTAAAGCGTCTGATTTAAATTTTTTCATCTCACAATCATTCATACAAAAAATATAATTAAAAAAAAGAAAACACCCCAACACCTACAAAGCACAAAAACAAACTTAGTTCTTAAAAGAACAATAATTTTATATACTTGTTTGATTTTTCAGGATTTTTGGAGATAATATAGCTTTTTCTACCACTGCTAAGCCGAGCAAATAAAATGTATTTCGAAAAAAGAATAATACTATAACGGGATTAATTTTAATTTAGAGAATAAACAAAAACAAGAAAAAGTAGCTAGTGATTTGTTTTAAATTTTATACTTTTATAAGAAAATATTATTATTACAATTTAAGTTGATTAAATAAATTTATTCTGTTTTTTTTTTTTCATTACATTTTAATTCACTTAAAATCATTTTTCTCTTCATTTCAATCAGTTCACTTTTAAGTTCTTTTTTTTGCGTTTGGTTCTCTTAATATTTTTTTTTTTTTTTAATTTCTCTATCGCTTCTGTTTTATTTGAAAAAATATAAACAACCTTCCTTCGTTGCCCCTAAATGAAATATAACAAAGAAACAACTTAAAAAAAAAAAGAATCATTTAGCATAAAGTCCCGAAATGCCTTAAATCATGCTTGCGACTCTGGAAATATATATCTTGACTTTGCTCTTGATGTTTGGCTGAATAAATGTAAACTAAGTGCATGTGGTGTGATCTACTGAAGTTATAAATATTATAATCGATGCATTTTGTTTTAATTTGCTTGAAATATTATTTTACCCATGCGTTGCATATGCCTGATAAGATCTTGTATAAAAAATGCTTAAGTAAAATTTTAATTTGTATTGCTATGCGACAAGCTTGTGCTTATATTTATACAACTATACCTATATACTGCTTTGTTTGTGCATCTTGGCGAAAATACCTAAGTAATACCTGTATAAATTGATATTTCGTTATATATCTATCGCATGAAATGCGTTGAATTGAAATTAGTTTTGCTTGTTGCGTCCTTATTTGTCCCAAATTGAGAAAAAGATATGCAAATTAAAAAAAAAGAAACAAAATTACCTATCCTTCAAAAACAAAAATATGAAACTATTATAAGAATTTAATCCCATTATTATGAATTATATTAACCAGTATAGAATATTTAAATTAAACAAGTTTATTATTTAAACTAATATTTAAATGTGTATAATATAGGAATACAGCGTGCAGTTAACATTTCGAGAACAATGGACTGACGAACGACTAAAATTCGATGACATCCAAGGTAAGCAACTATTTTTTTATCAATCAAGAAACCAATTTAATATTTTAAGTTTATGAGTTCAAAGCAAATATCTTCCCACGACAAGAATTCAGTTAAAGGCCCTACCACATAATAGATGTATTAAAAAAAAAATAGCTACTTCTTCTTGCATAGCAACTTCAATGCACCAAATCCTTACGTCACGTAAATACGAAGAAAAACTTCATTCATTCAACGATTTTTTAATTAGAATTCAGCTGATGTTCGAAGTCGTTGACTTAATGATTATTCATTCATCTATTCATCAAACAATGAATTTTTGTTGAGTCAATGAAATATTTTAATTAGTCTCATTTACGAAGTTTTTCGTTGATTCAATAAATTTATTTCATCAATTACCGATATACTCCTTTGAGTCACTGAATTCATTTATTTTTTAAAGATATTTTTCATTATTATTGCATTTATTTCATAAACTAACGTAAAAGGCATTATTTGAATAATAGTATTTCTTTTAATCGACGAATTTAATCGTTATGATATTATTAAAACTTTTTTTTAATGGTTTTGTGCTTGTTAATTTGTTTTAGTTTACGCGTTATTTTTGTCAAAAAATCTATAAATGAACGAAACAAAACAAAATGTATGTTGACAAAGTCCCTCACAAGTTAAATGATGATTGAAATAAGCTATTTTCTTGTAACATCGATTTATTTTATCAATTCGTATTGTCAACACGTAATTTAAATAAATAGATTTAAAATTAGATTAAATTAAATTAAATGCATGATTTATTTTTACGAACAATTTTAATTATAATTAATTTTTCGCTGAGTCATCGTTAAGTGAAAACATTTTTCATAAATGTTTTTCGTTGTATTATGAAAGCTTTCAACAAAATAATTAAGCGGCTTCTGAGTAAAGAAACAAAGTGTATGAATTCACTTCCATTGAGACGATTAAGCCATCATAAACCAAGCGACATGAATCCACCGGTTCTTGAAAATGTAAACTTTTCAATGGGAACAATTTATTTCTAAAGAGATGTTCATCCACATTGGCAAAACCACTGCGAAAGCTTTTCTATCTTTCCTATTCAACAGGATACTTCCCGAAAAGTTGGAAAACAGCGTTCGTCCAACCAGTCCCCAAAAAAGGCGCATCCTCTTCACCCTCTAATTATCGGCCAATCGCACTGACGTCCCTTTTGTCCAGGGTCATGGAAACACTGATCAATCGACAGCTTAAGATATATCTTGAAGAACATAATCTTTTTAACGACCGCCAATATGGTTTTCGCAGTAATAGATCCACTGGTGATCTGATGGCATATCTCACTGAAAAGTGGAACCAATCCTTACATCGTTTTGGGGAATTTAAGATTATTGCGCTTGATATTTCTAAGGCATTCGATAGAGTCTGGTATCCTGCTCTTTTATCAAAAATGAGTGCGTTTGGTATTGATGTATCTCTTATTCGTTGGATTAGTAATTACCTCTCCGACCGTTCAATTCAAGTTGTTTTGGATGGTTTTAAGTCTGAAGTTCGTAAAATAAATGCTGGTGTCCCTCAAGGCTCTGTTTTGTCTCCGACTCTTTTTCTCATTTTTATTAATGATCCTTTGTCCGAAACTACTAATCCACTTAACTATTTTGCTGATGACAGCACCCTCAGCTTTTCATATTCATTTCCTGATTCAATTCCTTGTTCTTCGAATGTGGAACTGCAACGGCAATATATGTTGAGCTCATTAAAATCCGATCTAAATGGCATCGTTTGATGGGGTATTAAAAATCGTGTTGAATTTAATGCTTCCAAGACGCAGAGCTGTTGTTTATCCTTATAGCGGAATATTCCCCCAATGCCATTGTTCATGGATGGCACTTACATCTTGGAAACAGAAAAGCTTTCAATTCTTGGTATGTGTATTACTGACCATCTTTTGTGGAATGACCACATACTGGATAAAACTAAAAATGCGGCCAAATGCTTAGGTTTCCTAAGACGATGTAAAAACTTTTTTTCCCCATCTGATCTGGCCACAATGTATAAGGCCTACATACGTCCGAAACTGGAATATAATTCTCATATCTGGTCTGGTGCATCAAAAACATCCTTGCACCTACTGGACAGAATTCAGAGAAGAGCTTTAAGACTGATAGGTGACAGAGCAATTTCCGAAACAATTGTTTCGTTGGAACATCGTCGAAACGTCTCTTGCCTATCTGTGTTTTATCGCTACTTCTTTCAACAATGTTCTAGTGAAATAGCGAGTTGCATTCCCCCACTAAAAAAATTTCACCGTAATACTCGCGCCGCTGGGAATGCGCATCGGTATACCCTCGAGCCAAATTTCGGACGTACGGTTAAGTACAGAGATTCTTTCTTTTGCCGAACGACACGAATGTGGAATTCCTTAACCGACTCTGTTTTTCCTCCCCATTCCAATGCCCAGACATTTAAGACGAATGAACATCGGTTTCTCCTACTAAATCCTCCTACTGTTTCCTAAATGCTCGCACTGTGTTAAACCAACATTTAAAAGGTAGTCATAATCCCTTGAGTGCGTGTTAATTATAAAAAAAAATGTTTTTTTTAATTAATGCCCCTATTATGGATTACAACTCAACTTGGTTGGGTTGTCATCAATACAACTCAACTCTTAGACAACCAAATAAATTATTGGTATTATGGAAGCCAACTAAACTCAGTTGTTATGAAAAAATACGTTGTCGTCTTTTAGGAGTCGGGTTGCTGTCAATGAATATAAATATAAGAAATAAAGAAGCATTTGTGTATATATTGAATAAAATAAAGGATTTTATTAAGACAACCACACAAAACTTGCTGCTGCTCTTCGTTTCGTAGGCGGAGGAAGTTACCAAAAGTCTAGTGGCAACGAATTGTGACGGGCGTGTATTTTTCAAGCTTAATAAACTCATTATATTCTGTTTTTATTATAATTGTTGTTAAACTTACTATTTTGTATCCATATTTGTTGATTTAAAATCCGTACAGAATGTTCTACACAACTGATTAAAACCAGTTGTTTGATTTTGACGCTTACAACAACCCAAACACAACTCAACTCACTTATATAATACTAAGAGACAACTGAAAAGTCGAAAATTGTTTAGTTGTCTGCTCAATTACAAGTAATTGTGTTTTGATAGTCAACTAGTTGTTATCGATAATACCAATTCTTAGAATGACAACTAAACCATAGTTGAGTTGTCTTTCATAATAGGGGTGTAAGTATTTTACTAGGCCAACGAGTTTTGCGTTGAGTTATTGAAAACTCAGTTAACGTAAAGAATTTTATAACCTTACGAAGAATATTATTTTCAGTGTATGCACGACTTGCGTCAATCAAGCGTTATTAGTAAAACTTCCTTCCTTTGCAGGTTTAGATGGAATTATCGAAAAAAAACCGCCATCGGAACTGCAAAGTCATCGAAGGAAAAAAGAAATTCACTATCACTAAATGTACAAAATGCCATCAGTAATACCCTTTCAGCTTTGTGCCAAAACAAAAACGCAATACCCATGCTTCATTTAAATGAAAAGAAATATCATACAGACCATTATTCCGTTTAGTAATTGTTACAGAAAAAATGTTGAATAAGAACAAAAAAAAACTCCATTCCAAATCACTGATCCGCAAACAAATTAATTTTTTAAAAACAATGGTCGCCTTTTTTTTTACAATGGTCGTTCATTTTTTTAAATACAAAATTGTGTAACTCGATGGCACAGATATTTTGACGTTTCCATACAAACTATGGAAAGCAAAGTTGTATAGTTCAATACTGGGCGTTTTTCTTTTTTAGTTCAGAGTAAGTCCCGATCTACATTGCCCGATTTTTCCACGAAGATTTTTCCAGAAATCGTGTGAAATGTACACACAGAACGATTTTTTCCATAAGATTTTTTCCTTGTCTTCTTCATTTTTGTCTTGCTGTGCTCTTCATGTTTGATTGAGATGCACTCACACCATCAAACTACGGCACACTGACACCGAACACACACAAAAAAATGGAAAGAAGACGAGAGAGAACATAAACAGACTGGAAAAATCGTTCGAGTTTTGTGGTACAAACGATTTGATCCCTACCCCTCACTTTTCACTCCCTTCACCTACGAACAAAAGATCGGCACTGGAAAATCGTTTAATCTAGACCGGGACTAAGTAGAGCTCTGAACAGAGGCTGAACTGAGCGATCTCTGAACTGAGCGTGATCTGCTCTGAGAGTTCAAATTTATTCTCGTCGACTATTCTTATCCACCATATTTACTTTTTTGATTTTTTTCCACTTGTTAAATTTGTGTTCAGCTATTCAACTCCGTCTGCTCTATCAATTTATTTTGCGCTCATAAAGCGCGAAAGAAGAAACAAAAAGTTGGAGCTCTGAATGCTCTGAGCTAAAAATAAAACACGGATTTTTTTTTTTTGACAGTTCAGGCTCTGTTCTGAACTAAAAAATCGGTACTTGCATAAGTTAAGATTTAAGAACCGAAATTTTTGCCGAAAGATATTGCCCTTCAAAGCACCAAAAAAGACAGCAATGCAACTCTTCATTTGCAGCTTGTCTTACCACCCACAGTAAAGTGCCATACATCGTTAAAAAGACCATTACGTGTACTTATTTTTGTTAAAGAGCCGTTAAGATATATGTAGATAACGGGGTTCAAAAGATATTAAGCCATCAAAAACGGCAAAAATAAAATAATGCAATTCTTCATTGGCAACTGGTCTACCAACTCAACATGAATCTTTCATACATCGTTGTAAAGTTTATTACGTTCGCTTCATTTCATTATATGGCCATTAAGCTGTAAACCGTGAGGTTTGTGGACTATTTGGCTTCAAAGCATCAAAAACAAAAATAATGCAATTTCTCAGTGGTAAATGGTCTACCAACTCAATAGTGATGTGTGTTACGTCAGTGAAAAGCTTACTGCGTATACTAAGTATTTGTATACAACCGATAAAGCGTAGGTAGTGGGGTTCGAGAGATATTTGGTAAAAATGCATACAAAAGCAATAATTCAATCCTGCATTTTAAGCTGTTGCACCTACTCAACAGAAATGTGACATATCTTTAAAAAGTATAAGGCATGTACTTTATTTTTTTGAAAGGGGTTCGAGAGGTATTTGGCCCTACAAATCGGCAAAAAGAATAACAGTGCAATTCTTCATTGGATATGGTCTACCGACTCAACAGTATTGTATCATACGTTTTTCTAAAGGTAATTGGAAGTGCATCATTTCATTATATGGCCGATAAACTCTGAGGCATGGAGTTCAAGAGTTATTCGGTTTCAAAGAACCAACAACTTCAATAATGCATTTCCCCATTGTGTACTCTTCAAACTACTCAACAGCAATAAGCCATACATTTTTAAAAAGGTTATTGCGTTCTCTTTATTTTATTATGTAGTCATTAAGCTGTAAGCCATGGGGTTCAAAAGATATTTGAAACAAAAAAGACGGAAATATTGCGCTATTCTGCGTTTTTTTCAAATATCTTTTGAACTCCATGTTTTACAGCTTAATGACTACATAATAAAATAAATAGAACGCAATAACCTTTTTAAAAATGTATGGCTTATTGCTGTTGAGTAGTTAGAAGTGTACACAATGGGGAAATGCATTGTGGAAGTTGTTGGATCTTTGAAGCCGAATATCTCTTGAAACCCCATGACTTAGAGCTAATCGGTCATATAATGAAATGATGCAGATGCAATTACCTTTACAAGAACGTGTGATACAATACTGTTGAGTCGGTAGACCATTTCCAATGAAGAATTGCACTGTTATTCTATTTGCCGATTTTTAGGGCCAAATACCTCGCGAACCCCATGGTCTACATCTTAACAGCTTTCAAAAAAATAAAGTACATGCCTAATACTTTTTAAAGATATGTCACATTTCTGTTGAGTAGGTGCAGCAGCTTAAAATGCAGAATTGAATTATTGCTTTTTTATGCATTTTTGCCAAATATCTCTCGAACCCCACTACCTACGCTTTATCGGTTGTATACAAATACTAAGTATACGCAGTAAGCTTTTCACTGACGTATCACACATCACTATTGAGTTGGTAGACCATTTACCACTGAGAAATTGCATTATTTTTGTTTTTGATGCTTTGAAGCCAAATACCCCACAAACCCCACGGTTTAGAGCTTAATGGCCATATAATGAAATGAAGCGAACGTAATAAACTTTACAACGATGTATGAAAGATTCATGTTGAAATGGTAGACCAGTTGCCAATGAAGACTTGCATTATTTTATTTTTGCCGTTTTTGATGGTTTAATATCTTTTGAACCCCGTTATCTACATATATCTTAACAGCTCTTTAACAAAAATAAGCACACGTAATGGTCTTTTTAACGATGTATGGCACTTTACTGTGGGTGGTAAGACAAGCTGCAAATGAAGAGTTGCATTACTGTCTTTTTCGGTGTTTTGAAGGGCAATATCTTTCGAGCGCCATGGTTAAGAGCTTTACGCCCATATAATTAAATGATGTACACGTCATTACCTTTTTAACGACGTATGACACATTGGTGTTCAGTAGGTAGACCAGCTCCCAAACATTTTTGCCCATTCTCCATTGTCGAGTAAACTCTGGCTTTGGATTCAGTTAACAAAAGCTTTTGATATTTTATCTACCTTGTTTTTTAAGACTTTCTGCATCTACCCTTAACTTAGAAACTGGTTCTTGACGTAACTGTCGACAAAAATATTTTCAGACTAAACTAGGGCTGGCCACGAGACGAGAAAAGTCTCGGTCTCGATCTCGGTCTCGCATGACGAGACCGAGACGAGACTGTATATTTGGAAAAACATTTACAGAGAGTCTAATAAATTAAAAAATCCAATTTCAGCTAAATATTTATTTTTTTTCTGCACGTATTGAAACTATAATCGAAAATAATTCGTTCCAATAATCAACAAGTTGGCCGGAAATCGTATTTTTCGAAGACAAGATCGAGACGAGACTTAATTATACGAGACCGACACGAGACCGACACGAGACCGAGACGACACTGAAAGTTTTCGATTTTAACGAGACCGAGACGAGACTTACAAAACTCTCGCAGAGTCTCGTCTCGTGGCCAGGCCTATTGAAAACGACTAAACGATTTTGATTAAACTTTAATTTTTATATGTAATATCTAGACCATTTTTAATGTATCAGTTTTTTTGCAAAAAAAAAAAAAACAAAGACCGGAAATAAAATATCGGGCTTTTATCTTTTTTTTGTACATTGGCTTGTTTGATTTTGTCATAATTTTGTGATTCAGTTCTTCAAAGGCATTGACCACTGAATGAGCTGCAAGCATCAAGCGGAAAAAGCGGCAGAAAAATATTCAAACATATGAAATTGTATTGTTGTGAGTTGTGACGAAGCAGTCGTTGAGCTGCGAGCGTCATTACTACAACAGAGCGGCGGCGCCGCTTAGCTTTCAAATCTGTTCTATATTCGTTTAAGTGTAATGCTGAGTGGCAGGGCATTATTCATGTCGAAAACCAATACCGAAATTTTAATTTCAGCTGTGCAAAGACATCCTACATTATGCCAGGGCAGGCCTCAAGATTTTAAAACTTAAAAACTAAACGAAAACCTGGCCAGTTAAGTGGCAATAATGTGTGAACAGTTTTGTTTACAAAAATTTTCTATTTAATGTCCGAAATTGCATACATTTTTTTTGAATGTCAGCATATTCAATGGTGTTTTACTGCTTCTGTTGAAACGTTTACAAGATTATTTGCCTGCTCGAATTTCACCTGTAATTTGCTATTTTCCGGTTAATTGGATGAACAAAAGGTCTTTTTTAACGTAAAATAATGTTCAAAATTTTAAGATGCCTTGCTCTTAGAACACTACTGCGGACAGCACTTGACAACGGTGTTTTCACAACTAACCGCTCAAGAATTGCTGCTCAATAAATGGCTTTCTGCCGCTTAACTTGATGCCGCTCTGCCGCTCTACCGCTTATCCGCTTGCTACTCATTACGTGGCGAAGGCTTAAATTAGTGAAAACTTTGTGGTGCATATTTGTCTCCAAAAATTCATTTCTGTTTAAAAAAGTAAATAGAACCATTTTTGATAACATCTAACTATCTTAAGAATTTATGTAATAAAACAATTGATTTTATGCTTCTGAAAATTATTTTAATATCCATTTAACAAAATATGAATGACTAGATCGCACGAACTTGCTCACCTTAAACATAGCTAGAAATTGGCAATGTACAATGTACATATATTTTAGGTTTAATAATTTCAGTCAATTGAAAAACATCACTCTTAGGGGCTTTAATTAAAGTAATAAATCTTACAAAAAAAAAAACTTGACTAAAAACGAGAAAATGTGACCTTCAAAAATTTAAAAAAAAAAATAGTTTTTGCAAATTTAAAATGCAGTATTTTTTGATTTACTTAAAAATACAGGAATATAAAATTATAACAAAATCCACCAAACTGTTGACAAGATATTCGAGAATATGCCAAAAATAAGGCAATTTTCTAAAAAAAAACTCAAAACTTAATATGGTATGTACGAAGTTTAATCATGAAACCCGTTCTTCTTCTTAATGATATAAAAACAGTATCGAAACATTAATATATATACACTATCCTGTCAATGTAGGTAGGTCCAATCGAGTTATTAAGAACCAGATACAAATTCGTGCGATCCACTCGTGCATTTTATTTTATTTTGTTTTATTTAAAAAGACCATATTTAAGAAAGCTTCAGAGCTCTTCAAAACATAACTAAAGAAAAGTTTTAAAAAATTTAGTTCTTTTAATTTTGTCTACCAATTTTTAAAAATCTGTGCTCATTTCCATCCTACTGTGGTGCAGGTGCCCTGTTCTTTTTAGATTGTTCTTATTCAAAATATTATTTTAGTAGTTTCTCAAGACATATATTATATATTTGTTTTAAATTATGTGTTATATTTATATTTGTTTTAAATTTATTAAATATGGGTTTTTATTAAAATATATCATAATACTTTTAGGTCGGCTAAAATATTTAACATTGACTGAAGCAAATCGAGTCTGGATGCCCGATCTTTTCTTCTCCAACGAGAAAGAAGGACATTTCCACAACATAATCATGCCAAACGTTTATATCCGTATTTTTCCAAATGGTTCCGTATTATACAGTATACGAATATCACTAACACTAGCATGTCCAATGAATTTAAAACTATATCCATTGGATAGACAAATATGTTCCCTACGAATGGCTAGTTGTAAGTTTCAAAAATAAAAAAAAAAAATAATATTAATCATAACCATATCTACTTCAATTAAAAAAAAAAAATCAAATAAATTAATCAATCTATGTTTCTGTTCATGAACACGACAGACGGTTGGACCACAAACGATTTAGTCTTCCTTTGGAAGGAAGGCGATCCGGTACAAGTGGTGAAAAACTTACACCTACCACGCTTTACCTTGGAAAAATTCTTGACTGATTATTGTAACAGCAAAACAAATACGGGTAAGTCGTCCGCAGTCCATGTCCGATTTTTTTTTTCCTTTGGTATAATTTTTTTTTTTTCTTTGATTTTTTTTTAATCAACATCAAAACACTTAAACATTCACAATCACAAAACAAAAAACATTAATCAACTTAAGTATCGTAGTTGTAGTCTCGCATGCTCTCTCTACTATTATAATGTTTTATATTAATTTTGTATGAAAAAAAAGCAAAAAAAAAAAAAAAATAGAACGCAAAACATACTGACAGATTTAATTTATTTATTTTTTTCCTATGTTTCTCATTTTAGGCGAATACAGTTGTCTGAAAGTCGATTTACTATTCAAGCGAGAGTTCTCATATTACCTTATCCAAATCTACATTCCTTGCTGTATGTTGGTCATTGTGTCTTGGGTGTCATTCTGGTTAGATCAAGGAGCTGTGCCCGCTCGTGTGTCACTGGGTAAGTAATGTCACGTCTCGCCAAAGGTCAATTGATTTATACCTACACTCGTATTATTGCCTTCTTCAATCGTCCTTCGTTCTTCGTTCAAAAACAAAAACAAAAAAAAAACGTCGTTCTCGTCACCGCCGAAATTTAAAAAAAAACTCTCCACGCGCGTCTAGATAAGAAATATCAGAACTCTCTGCTTGGTGCGAACTTTCAGGAAAACGGAAGTTGCATTATATCTTAGGTTGTCAGCTCTTGGTTGTGCTCCATAAATTATTATTATTATTTAAAAAAAAAAAACACATGGGGTACAATCGAAGATTTGATAAAGTCCTTTAAGATAAAATATAAAAAAAAAAAAAAAACTGATAGCACAAAACCAGGTTTTTTGTTGAATAAGCCCAACGTTTTTGTTTTTTAAATGACGACGTTGGGCTTATTTTTTATTTAGTTAAATAATTATGTTATCTGATTTTAATGTTAAATTAAATTTTTTTTTTTATATATTTATCAAATCTTTTACATGTTCATACCTATACATTATTATAGAGCTCAGTTATACTTTTCCGTAATTAATGTTTTTAATTTAAGACAACATATGATAATAATTAAATATGCCCCATTAGCATGCATTCAAAATATAAAAAAAAGACAATTAATTAAGTTTATCGCTTTGTTGGTTTTTTTTTTAAATAAAGCATGCTATATAGACTTAGGGACAAAATTACTTTGTTTAATAAATTGTAACATTTAAGACTAAATTATTTAAATTTAATATATAAAAAACATATGAAATATTTAGGACGAAAATCAATTTGCGGGATCCTTGTAGATATCTTATTTGTGGGATATTCAAAGCATACAATTGTATGATTTTTGGAAAGTTAATTTAAATGGTCGTGAAAGCTAAAAGAGGTTTAGTTATTGTTCATCCATATAATATTTTTATGAAATTATAATATATTTAACGGCTAATTTATTGACAAAGTTCTAATTCTATTTTTTCCACATCATGGTCTCGCCGTGTATGTTCGAAATGATGTTGCTTATCAGCTTCACTTGTTTTATTTATCGTAGTCCTTGTTTGGATAGTAATTCGACTTCCAACGAATTCGATGCATATTCCCATTTTCCGCACAGTGAAATCGTTGTTACGGGCGATTTCAATGTACATAATTCTTCGTGGCTACGCTATTCGGGTCAGACAACACCCGAAGGAGGGTATGTCGAGATTTTTGCTGAGATAAACAACCTAACTCAGCTGGTCGACGAGCCTACTCGGATTCCGGACAATGCAGGTCAATCCGCCAACACTCTAGATTTGTTTCTTACCTCTGACCCTGATAAATACACTATAAGTGTATTATCGCCTCTAGGCTCATCAGGCCATTGTGTCATATCTGCGAATTTCTCGTGCCACCAAAACACAGCTAAAGAAAAAACTCCCAAGAGAACCGTTTGGCAGTACGAGAAAGCCAACTGGGACGGTCTCAATGTTTTCTTCAGGAACTTTAACTGGTCACTATGCTACTATGATAGTGACGTAGATTCCAGTGCAAATATGATTACAAACTTAATTCTTTGTAGAATGAGAAATTTTATCCCGAATAGGGTGAAATCTATCAAACCCAAAGAAAACTCATAGTTTGATTCGAACTGTAAGGAGGTTATTAGGGTTAGAGAAGTAAGCTTCCGAAGTTATAAAGCCAAACCTACTGAGGAAAACCGGAAAAAGTTTCAACAAGCTAGAAAGACCTGTAACGTTCATATTCGACGAACCAAATTTTTACATGATCAAAAATTACGGCAAAAAATTCTACAATGTCCCAAAGGTAGTAAAAAATGTTGGTCATTTGTAAAAAACATACGAAACACCACCTCGTCCTCGGTTCCAACGCTCGTCTTCAACGATACTCCTTTTGTCAGCTCAATCGATAAAGCCAATTTGCTTGCAGCACAGTTTGCTGATAATTCGTCGCCGCCTGAAAGTGCTATGACTCCTCCTGTACTTGAGAGCGCAAATGATTCTATGGGGCAAATTTTCTTCCGCACTCGTGCAGTTGCCAGAGTTCTGAAAGATCTCGATATACACAAATCCGCTGGCCCGGATAGTATCCCTCCCATTGTTCTGAAGAGGTGTTCTTCAAAGCTGGCAAAACCACTGCGTAAGCTTTTCCATCTGTCCTACTCTACTTGTCCCTTTCTGAGTGGAAAGGCGTGTCTTGTTCCCCCTCCAACTATCGACCAATTGCGCTTAGGTCCCTTCTTTCCAAGGTCATGGAAACGCTGATTAATATTCAGCTAAAGAAATATCTCGAGGAACGAAAGCTTCTTAATGACCGGCAGTACGGATTTCGTAGCAATAGGTCCACTGGTGATCTGATGGTATATCTAACCGAACAGTGGCACAAACCTTTACATCGTTTTGGAGAAAGTAAGATTATTCCGCTTGATATTTCTAAAGCATTTGATAGAGTTTGGCATCAAGCTCTCTTATCGAAAATGCGTGCATTTGGTATCGATGAATCTATTCTTCGTTGGATTAGAAATTACCTTTCGGACCGTTCAATACAAGTTGTATTGGATGGTTTCAAGTCTGAAATTCACAAAATAAATGCTGGTGTGCCCCAGGGCTCCGTTCTGTCTCCGAATCTTTTCCTTATATTCATAAACGATCTTTTATCTGAAACTTCTAATCCATTAAATTGTTTTGCTGACGACAGTACCCTCAGCTTTTCATATTCGTTCTTAGATTCACATCCATGTCCTTCGGATGTGGAACCCGAACGGCAGCGTATGATAAGCTCATTAAATTCTGATCTCGACAGCATCCAATCCAATGGGGAATCAAAAATCGTGTAGAATTTAATGCTTCAAAAACTCAATGCTGTCTACTGTCGTTAAAATGAAACCCACCCCCCATGCAACTATCCATGAGTGGCACTTGCATTGAGGAAACCGAAAAGCTTTCAGTCCTCGGTATGTGTGTCACAGACCACCTTTTATGGAACGACCACATATTCGACATCGCCAAAAATGCTGCTAAGTGTTTAGGTTTTCTCCGTCAATGCAAGAAATTTTTCTCCCCTTCTGATCTGGCTGTGATCTACAAAGCCTTTATTCGTCCAAAACTTGAGTATAACTCCCACATTTGGGCAGGTGCTCCAATAACCCACTTGAGTTTATTGGATAGAATTGAAAAGAGAGCTCTTAAAATGATAGGTGAAAGAACTATAACGGAAACATTCTCATCTCTTGAGCACCGTCGAAATGTTTCATGTCTTTCGTTATTTTACCGTTATTTCCATAAACAATGCTCTTGTGAAATAGCCAGTTGCATTCCTCCCCTTAAACAATTCAACCGTAATACTCGCGCTTCTAGGAATGCCCATCAGTTTACCCTTGAGCCCCATTTCGGACGTACTGTTGTACTGAGATTCTTTCTTTAGTCGCACTACTCGAATGTGGAATGCTCTACCCAGCTCAATTTTCCCCTCTCATTGTGATCTACAGACGTTCAAAACCAATGTGCATCGGTATCTCCTATTAAATCCCCTCCAATCTACCTTATCGCTCGTGCTGTGTATATCATCATTAAGGGTATCACAACCCCTTTTGCACGCGCTAAATATAAAAAAAAAAATTCCTAAAACACGGTTTATCAAAAAACTAGCTGTCCCGGCAAATGTTGTTCTGCCCTTTTCCAGTAAGTAGTGCGATGATATGGATAGAAACATTTCAAACATTACCAACATAAACGCGTCGACCATTCTTTTTACATTATTATATATAGCACTAAGAACATTTATAAGACCATTTCCTCCAAGTATAACATTTAAAAACACAAAATTAGACGTGTGGATTCTGGGATTTACCTGCTCTTACAAATAAATGTTGAGCCATTGTCGTGCCTTTCTTCGCTTTGTTGCCAAACTGTGGGCCAAAACAATAAAACGAATAAGAAAATTAAAAACAAAAATATTATTTATTGATGTTCAACTGAATTTTGTTCTTCTTTTCAAAGATGTTTTCTTAAACAGCAGTATGCTCGATTGTTTTCCGCGTTTGCCCGCATAGCTTTGGGAACCCTCTAAACCTTGCAAAATTATAATTGCAATTGCAACTTCTACCAACTTTTTGTTAAACTTATGTTAGTCATTCTTAAATAAAACTAAAATTATCATCCACTTTTCTTGAATCCAATGATTTTTTTCGGACCATAAGGAATGATGGTAGGAAATTGTAAGGAGGATATACAAATATTTTCAATTTTTAATTATTTTGAGAGAAAATGCAACTGCAATTGTACTACAACTGTTATTGCAACTTTAATATCTACGTGATGCGTGCACTTTGCGAACCTTGGAAAATAAATTAATAGTGCTTTTTCTCCCACAATCCAGGCGTTTCTCCAGCAAACTTCAATGCGCCACAATGCTCGCAAACAACGTCCATCAGACCAATACGAATAAACGGATGTGAGCTGAAATCAACCGTACAATCGTATAGAAGTGCTGCTCTGTTTAAATCAACACTTGAAGAATTTCTTCTTGCATATCGAAGGTTATCTCGTTGTTGATTTGTCTGATAAGCTCGACGATTTCTCATTGCCAACCGAGCTGTTTCACGTGCTGCGTCTTGTTGTTCTTTTGTTTGAGAAGCACGAATTCAGGCCATACTAAGGCGGTGATGTTCTCGTTGTAATTCTCTAGATTGATTCTCAATGTTCCGAAGCCTAGTTTTACTACGGCTTTGTTGAGAAAGATAAGATCTTCTGGGTCGCGGCATCTTCTATATATATAAAACAAAGTCGAATAGCAGAATAACTAATTAAATATCGGCTATCAACAATTGCAGTTGCAGTATAAGTTGAACCTGTATTTGGAAATGTGCATTGCGAGTCAAAGGTCTATTAATTTATTTTCCAAGGTTCGCAAAGTGCACGCATCATGTTGATATTAAAGTTGAAATAACAGTTGTAGAAACAGTTGAAAACAAAATAAAATGTATTTTTATAAAAAATATCTTTTAAAGAATTTCTCAAAAGGTGAATATAGATTAGCAGGATGCACTGCAATTGCATTTTCTCTTAAAATAAATAAAAATTAAAAATATTTGTATATCCTCCTTACAACTTTCTAAACTTTTTTACCATTATTCCTTATGGCCCGGGAAAAATCATTGGATTCAAGAAAAGTGGATGATAATTTTAGTTTTATTTAAGAATGACTTACAAAAGTTTAACAAAAAAATTGGTAAAAGTTGCAATTGCAATTATATTTTTGCAAGGTTCAGAGGGTTCCCAAAGCTATGCGGGCAAACGCGGAAAACAATCGAACATACTGCTGTTTTAGAAAACATCTTTGAGAAGAAGAACAAAATTCAGTTGAACATCAATAAATAATATTTTTGTTTTTAATTTTATTATTCGTTTTATTATTTTGGCCCACAGTTTGGCAACAAAGCGAAGAAAGGCACGACAATGGCTCAACATTTATTTGTAAAAGTATTTAAATCGCAGAATCAACACGTCTAATTTTGTGTGTTTAAAATGTTGAAATGTTTCTATCCATATTTGCACTACTTACTGGAAAAGGGCAGATAAACGTCTGCTGGGTCAGCTAGTATATATAAATAGCACTCGCTTCAAATCGACCGTAAACCTTTTGGTAGGTATTCACTTTTTTCAAAACGAACTTTAAATAAAATATATTTGACATGTTTTTAATTGTTGTATGTACGTACATATATTTTTTTTAATTTCCATTAAAGTATTTTCTATATATTAGATTTCATCATGCTATCTAACCACTATTTCCATTTACTTTTTTATTCTGTTATTCGGGGCAAAGGCGAATCCAACAAAAAGAAATCATTAAAATCTGTCCAGCAGTTCTTGAGTTATAAGTGTTGTAACTAACACGACTTTGTTTTATACAGGGTGTCCCGTAAGTAATGGATAACCCTGAAATGCCGCAAATATGGATAGAGCCAGCTTTTAATCACATGATCACTTAGTTAGAAAACAAAAACAAAAATAGATAATTTTTTTTTTATTTAAAGCGAATGCTCAAACTGTTTTCCACCCACTCTTATACAGGTTCTGCACCTCCGAATAAATGAACGTCTTAGTGAACGTGCAAGGTTTTGCTCAGAAATTTGTAATGCAGCTGCCTCCACACGATTTCTTAGCTCCTCTAAAGACCTGATCGGCTTGCTGTATACGATTTCCTTAATGCATCCCCAATAAAAAAATCAAGTGGATTTAGGTCTGGTGAACGGGGTGGCCTTAAATTAGTCCCAGACGTCCTATCCATCTGCCTGGATATCTGGCATTTAAATATGCCCGCACAGGCACAGCATAGTGTGCTGGACAACCATCATTTTGAAGCCAATGGGATTCCTTTAGTTCTTGAGGCACTTCTTCCCGCAAGGTTGGGAGATCATTTTGGAGGAACTCCAAATAACCTTGGCCAGTTAAAATCCCCGGCAACTCAAAGGTCCAATTATTTTCCCATTGAGAATCCCAGTCCAATAGTTAATTTTGAATTGGTACTGGGACCTGTCTTCCCTCATGATGTTTGGGTTTTGTAGTGCCCAGAAGTGGAGATTATGGAGATTAGTGTAGCCATCTCTTTTAAATGTCGACTCATCGCTCCAAAGAATTTTGTCAAAAAACTGCGGATCTTCTTCAATTTTCATTATCATTTGTCGACAAAAACTCATTCTCGTTTCAAAATCTTGCGGCTGGAAAGTTTGCACCCGTGTTAGGTGAAAGGGATGATATTTATATTTACTTAGCACATTATGCGCAGTCGTCTTTCCGATCCCAGTGCGTCGTGCTATTGCTCGGATTGATACTGTAGGATCTCGGTCAAGTTCCGCAAGCACTAAGTCTTCGGTATCTCCTCGAGGGAGTCGTCCCACGCCAGCACCACCAACACCACTACCAGGCAGCCTTCCTTCCGAGAAACAGCTATGGACTCTAATAAACACTCGATAATCCGGGTGACGTGCGTTAGGGTACCTTTCCCTATACAGAGTCGCAGCTTCGTTTGCGTTGCCTCTGCACTCTCCATAAATGAAATGCATGTTTGCATATTCTTGTGCAGAATACAGAATACGTGGCATCGAAAAAGTTCAATCAAACGTCTTAATTATCAAAAAGCAGGTTCAGGAAAACAGCTATTTAGACCGTTAATTTTTCTGAAGAATGAACAATAAAAACGATATAAATAAGTGTTCGTCGTGGTCTTAATCTTATGAATTAAGATCAAATTACAAAAACTTTAATTCAAAATTTAAAAAACTTACGATTTTATGCGTTCTCACTTTCTCAGGATCTTACAATTTACTATTCAAAAAACGCAATTAAAATTGAATCAGAAGACTTTTTGTTTGGAGAAAATAACAAATAAAAAATAGCAACTAACAAAATATTTGATGGGTTTGTTAAAGCCCAATAGAACAGGTAAAATTCAAAACAAGCTCGAAAATGTAACCGTTTTTTGCACTTTTTTGACATTTTTATCAATAATGCATTCGGCCCTAGAAGTTGAAAGCTTGGATTTATCATTAGGACAACATCGTAGAAACAGCCAATAAATCAAAAATCTGCTATGTTCAACGCTTGGTATTATTTTCACGTTTACTGTGCTAATTTTGAAAACTTTTGGTTTTGCTAAATTTACTCTAGTATTGCAGATTTTCACCAATAACTTGCTATTGACTCTAGATATAATAATAAGTAATACCATTTTGAAATCTGCATTTAACGCGCATATTTTTAAAATAGTTGGCCACTCAGGTATTCATGCATTTTTTTTATACCAGCTATGATTTAACTTTTTCAAAAATTATTAGTTTTCACATTTTGCATTGAAATTCAATGTTAAATAATTTTTTTCTCTAAGAAGTCCAACAGTTATAATAATTTTCTTCTACTTATGTGTTGGCACAAGTAATGTAAAATATTCCTGCAAAAAAAAAAATGATGGAACTCATTCACTTGTAGTCGTGGTATTCAAAAATGTAAAGTAAGAAAAAAAAATAATGCACTGAACAAAAAAATGCATATAACTTTTCTTGTGGTTGGGATAGAACTTTTTTTTATCAGTTTTCAGGACGGTCATAAAGTCTACCATGCGGCATTTCAGGGTTATCCATTACTTACGGGACACCCTGTATATAAAAGGCGTGTTTTTTTTTGAGAGAGTGACTAGTACCTCAGAAAAAGTTGTACACGGAAAACACAAACAAAATTCTCTTTAATAATTTGTTTTGTTATTGTTTTGCGTGTAAACATTTTGCTGAGTTGCTAGTCACTCTCTCAAAAAACACGGCGATAGATTTAAACTTGACTGAGTTCTAACTTCACTTTAGTTCTATCGCTTTAGAACTCTGATTTAGATTTGGACCCTCAAATTTGAGGGTCTAGGAACTTAGAATTCGGTTAAGGAATAATTTAATTTGTTCAAAAAAATCGATATTCATAGAAATTTAGGTTTGCCATTAAAAAGGAATGCAGTTGAATGAAATTACGGATTATAAGTTTGGCAAGAACACAAGTGCCGTTATAACGTAGTCAATTAGGCGAGATTTTAGGAGACCGCATTCATCAGTTTGGGTTGTAGTTCGGCTTTGATATATGTATAAAGGGTTTTCCAATAAGAGGTGTTATTCTGATATTCAAATAAAAATGGAATTTTTTGAGATAAATGATCGGATATTTATTTCCATGTAAAGTGGCCATTAATAATGAAAAACAATATCAGCCAAATGGCCGCCACGGCTACGTTTACTGAACAATATCCTTTTCATGAAATTTTCTATCAACAAATAGCGAAGCGGTTGCTGTATGCCCTCAATAACTCCACGAATTCCATCTTTGATGTCTTCAATCGACGCTGGGCTGTTGGCGTAGACCGTATCTTTCACGTGGTCCCAAAGGAAGAAGTCGCAAGTTGTTAAATCACAAGATCTCGTCTCGGTGGCCAATTGTGATCACATCTTCGAGAAATAAGACGGTCCGGAAACTTTTCCTGTAAAAGATCGATGGTTTCGTGTGGCACGTAGCATCGTCTAGTTGAAAGTAAACGTTGTCCAGATCAATACCATCAAATTCCGGCCATACAAAATTATTAATCATCTCTCGATAGCGCAATCCATTCACCGTAGCTGTTGCTCCAGCCTCATTTTCGAATAAGTAAGGTCCAATGACCACGCCGGACCATAAACCGCACCAAACAATTACTCGTTGAGGATGTAGAGGCTTTTCAACAATAAATCTTGGGTTTTCCGAGCCCCAGATGCGACAATTTTGCTTGTTGACGTAGCCTACGAGGTGGTAATGGGCCTCATCAGTCAAGATGATTTTCGATGAAATTCCTGATCATTTTCATGCATTTCAAGGACCCAATCAGCAAAGACACGACGTTGTTGATGATTGGCTGGCTTGAGTTCTTGTGTTAACTGAACTTTATAAGCCTTAAGACCCAAGTCTATGCAAAATACGGTGTAATGACATTTGTGGAATGCCCAATTCCAAAGAACGACGAGGAATCGACAAACCTGGGTTTTCTTCAACATTTTGGGCTACAGCAGCAATATTCTCAGTTGTTCTTAGGCGACGTGCACGGGTTTTATTGTTCACATCGCTAACTTGTCCCAACAGCTCAAACTTTTCCAGCAATTTCTGAATTTTGGTCCGACAAGGTGCTTCACGACGAGCAAAAAATATTTTAGTTTTACGAACCGTCTCTGCCAAGTTTTCGCCATTGTTATAGTGAATTTTAATAATTTCAATGCATAGTTGAAGCGTGTATCGTTTCAATTTTATTAATGGCATAGTTCTACTTATCAAATTTCAAAAAATTACAGCTTCAAAAGTTACAACTACCGAAATAGCGGGCTATTCAAAATAACACTTCATATTGGAAAATCCTATATTTACTCTTATTCCTGACTCACTCACTGAATTACTGTATAACGCTGCAATGCCATTACATAATATGATCGGCGAGCGCAGTATCTATTTAGAACTCAAGGGTTTTCCAATAGGGATGGGTTGATTTTGACAGCTCGTGGCGGCCATATTGTTTCTTTTACTTTCTGTCAAAATTTTCATCAGTTACTGTTACTAAAGCCAAGTCATCATGGTAAGTTACAGCGTCGAGCAACACGTGCAAATTGTGTTAAGGATCAGTTGAAAGTTGATCCCAATTTTGGTCAAAAAATCATCTTTAGCCATTAAGGGCCATTTTTTGATAAATGGGTACGTGAATAAGCAAAATTCCCGGATTAAGGACGACACCAATCCACGAGAGATTCGCGAGGTGCCAATGCATAAAGTAACTGTTTGGTGTGGATTTTGGGCTGGCGGCCATTTTGTGTGGTTCACGAAATGTTCACCAGGGTCGCATGCTAATTTGCTGGTGCTAATAGGTCGATGATCACCAACTCCTTGTGGCCTGAATTGGATGATATGGACACCGAAGACATGGTTTCAACAGGATGGCGCTACGTGCGCCACACAGCTCAAGACACAATCGATATTCTGTACCAGCGGTTTCATGGCATGGTTATATCGCACCGAGGCGACGTGAATTGGCCACCAAGATCGTGTGATTTGACCTCTTTGGAATTTTTCTTGTGGGGCTTTCTTAAGTCGCAGGTCTATCATGCGAATAAGCCGCAAACCACCGCGGCCCTCAAAGACAACATAATCGATGCCATCGGTCAAATTCAGCCTGATTTATGCGCCAAAGTCATGGAACACTAGACCTTTCGATTCCGCGCCACCTAGCGAAGCCGCGGCGGCCATTTGAACGATGTTATAGTTCACACATAATGCCATTGATAGGGCTCTCAAACAAAGATAAATACCATTGATATCTCATATACAACTTGTTTTATTCAATTTTAAAATCGACCCGCCCGTAATGGAAACCCCTTTAGATAGGAAAAACTATGATATTTTTGGAAAAAATAACTTTTTAAGAAAAAAAAAATTACTTAAAAAATAATAACTTTTTTACAAAAAAAATAATACAGAACAACTTTTTTTATAAAAAAAATAACTTTTTAACAAAAAAAAAAAAAAAAAACAACTTTCTTACAAGCAACACAAAGAAGAACTTTTTTGCAAAAAAAAAAAATGTTTACGCTCAGCCCTGACTCACATGACATAACATAAATTGTAACCATCTAGAACATTTAATTTACATAATGTACATGCATATGTATACTGTATGTACACGTACAGAGGTACAGTTTCCAATAAATTATTTACTATGATGCTCGTTTTGCTGTAAGACAAGTTGCTGTGTTATTTTAAACATTTTCTTATTATTTTCTAAACATCAAATAATAAAAGTGCCGATATGACTTGTAATCCTAATTGCCATCGTACTCGGTGAAAATGGACCACAGTGCCTGGAGGGAGGTTAGAGGGCTTTCAAGAAAAAAGTATTTTATACAAAGCATTTAACAAAAATTCATAAAAATAATGTCCATATGGCAGATCAATAATTATTCAAACTAGTTGAACTCCTTCGACATTTAAAAAAAAAACTTTTAAATTGGCTGTCTGTCCTTGCCGCTACAGCCTAAACGGCGCGGCTGGATAATTTTGTTCAAAAATATCACAAAAATTGGGTACTATTCCTACATATTGTTATTTTTGTGTACTTAGCCGCTAAAAAATTATTATTTATCTCAAAAAACCGCTCCTAAAAATGTTGATAATAAAAATCAAGTTTTAAAAAAAGACTTTTATTTTCGAGTACCTACCTACATACCAAGCAGGGTACCCGACTTTCCGATCCTGGTAATACCCTAATAAACGGATAACTGGGTGCCCGAAAATTATAGTTGGTTTTTATAGTATTGAAGTAGGAAATCAACGCCATTCAACAATTCTAAAATTAAATTTTTGATTTGAAGCCATCGCTCCGTATTTGCTTTAAAATACAATAAGAGCCAATTTATTCACCATTGCTCAACTTGCTAAAAACTCCAAAGTTGGCCAACTTACAAGTTGACTTCAAATCCGTCGTTGAAGTGAAAGTTGAAAAATGCTTTTATTCACTACTATGATATGAATATGAATATGAACTCCAGAGTTGAAATTCAAAAGTTGACCAACCTGCAGTTTCAGTTTTAAAGCAAATAATATACAAATCTAGCAATAAGAGGTGAGTTTTCACACACTATAATTTGTTTCTATAACTATTTTGTTTTCCTAAAATGAAATTATAAAGGAAGAAACACACATTTTCACAGAGAAGAATACTGTAGGGTCAAACAGGAAAAGCCAAACAAAGATCAACAACTCCATGAAACGTAAGAACTGTTGTTGTGAAATGTAATAATGAATGCATCGATGCTCATGAGTATGTTCATACACTTATCCGGCGAAATCGTCGCCCACTATACTTAAACATCGCAAGACCAGCAAATCATTCCATACAAACATGGAACACAACATTGATGTGATCAGTTTATGGAAACTGTACACTTGTTCTATTTTTGGTGGGGGAAACGCACCATTTTTAAAAACAAATTTCCATTATTAAAATTTTTTTCAATTTTGTATATCCTTATTGACCGCAAAAGATTATAAGAAAATAAAGTTAAAATGAATAAAACACAACAAAGAGATTTATAATTTTACTTTTATTCTCTTTTAATACGGATGCATAGCGGACGTTATTGCCCGACCATCTTCAGCGCGATACGCGTAGTAACTTTTTATGCCACATATGTTCACACTGCAAAAAACAGGCCAGCTGTTTTGGCACTGAGTGAAACTCAAATAGGTGAAAATTCTGATCATTCGGAATTTAATTTATTTGGGTATAACTTGGTGTCATTATTCTTTCCCCGTCATGGTCTTGCCGTTTACATAAGAAATGATGTTGCGTACCAACTTCAACGACAATATGGTCTATGTTCTATCACAAACTTCAACTTCATGTGGTTAAAATTCACGGTGAATAAGCGCATCATTCATACTTGTTTTCTTTATCGAAGTCCTCATCTGGACAGAAATTCAACTTGTAACGAATTTGATGCTCTGTCCGACTCCAATCAAAGAATTGTTGCCCATTACCCGCACACTGAAATCGTCATTGCGGGCGATTTCAATGTACACAATTCTAGTTGGCTTCGCTTTTCGGGTCAGACAACACCCGAAGGAAGGTATGTGGAGCTCTTTGCTTAGTTGAACTACCTGACTCAGCTTGTTGACGAGCCAACTCGAATACCGGATGTTACAGGTCAATCCGCCAACACCCTTGACTTGTTTCTTACCTCTGACCCTGATAAATACACTATTAGTGTATCATCGCCTGTAGGCTCGTCAGACCATTGGGTCATATCTGCTAATTTCTTGTGCCAACAAAACTCAGTTAAAGAGAAAGCACCAACGAGAACCGTTTGGCAATACGAGAAAGCCAACTGGGACGGTCTCAACGGTTTCTTCAGTAACTTTAACTGGTCACTATGCTTCCTCGATAGTGACGTAGACGCCAGTGCAGATATGATAACAAATTTAATTCTTTGTGGAATGAGAAATTTTATCCCGAATAGGGTAAAATCTATCAAACCCAAAGAAAACTCGTGGTTTAATTCGAGCTGTAAAGAGGTTATTAGGGTCGTAGAAGTAAGTTTCCGTAGTTACAAAGCCAACCCTACTGAGGAAAACCGGAAAAAGTTTCAACAAGCCAGGAAGTCCTGTAACGGCAATATTCGAAGAACCAAATTTTTGCATGACCAAAAATTAAGGCAAAAAATTCTACAATGTCCCAAAGGTAGTAAAATTTATTGGTCATTTGCAAAGAACATACGAAATGCCACTTCGTCGTCGGTTCCAACGCTCGTCTTCAACGACACCCCTTTTGTCAGCTCGTTAAAGAAAGCCAATTTGCTTGCAGCACAGTTTGCTGTTAATTCGACGCTGCCAGAAAGTGTTATGACTCCTCCCGTACTTGAGAGCGCAAACGATTTTATGGGACGAATCTTCTTTCGCACTCGTGCAGTTGCCAGAGTCCTAAAAGATCTTGATATACACAAATCCGCTGGCCCGGATAGTATCCCTCCCATTGTTCTGAAGAGGTGTTCTTCAACGCTGGCAAAACCACTGCGTAAGTTTTTCCATCTGTCCTATTCTACTGGTCTCTTTCCGAGTGGATGGAATACAGCATTTGTCCAGCCAGTCCCTAAAAAAGGCGTATCTTCTTCACCCTCAAATTATTGTCCAATTGCACTTACGTCCCTTCTTTCCAAGGTCATGGAAACACTGAACAATTTTCAGCTCAAGAAATATCTCGAAGAACGAAAGCATCTTAATGACCGGCAGTACGGCTTTCGAAGCAAGAGGTCCACTGGTGATCTGATGGTATATCTCACCGAACAGTGGAACAAATCTTTACATCGCTTTGGAGAAAGTAAGATTATTGCACTTGATATTTCAAAGGCGTTTGATAGAGTTTGGCATCAAGCTCTCTTATCGAAAATGCGTGCATTTGGTATCGATGAATCTCTTCTTCGTTGGATTAGAAATTACCTTTCGGACCGCTCAATACAAGTTGTATTAGACGGTGCTCCACCAACACACTTGTGGCTTTTGGATAGGATACAAAGAAGAGCTATGAAAATGATAGGTGACAGAAATATAACGGAAGCATTTGCAACTCTCGAACACCGCCGCAATGTTTCATGTCTTTCATTGTTTTACCGTTATTTTTATAGCAGTGCTCTACTGAAATAGCCAGTTGTATTCCGCCCCTAAAAGAATTTAACCGTAATACTCCTACTTTCAGGAATGCACATCAGTTTACCCTTGAGCCCAACTTCGGACGTACGGTCAAGTATAGAGATTCTTGTTTTAGCCGAACTACCCGAATGTGGAATGCTTTACCCAGCTCTACTTTTCCCTTCCATTTCGATATTCAAAGGTTCAAAACCAATGTGCATCGGCATCTCCTCTTTAATCCTTCCCTGTTTTCCTAACGCTCGCACTGTGTTTAATTTAACAATTTAAGGGTACCAAAAACCCCTTGAGTGCGCGTACTAAAAAAAAACTTAAAACAAAATACAAATTATGCACAGATAAAGAGATAAAATTATAAGGAGTAATAATTACATACATATGAAATTACTAAGTCAATAAATTTTCACATGTAAGCTAAATTTGGAATTATTTGGCAAGTGTGAATAAATAAGAATATATAGGACTTTCATCTATGTTCATTAAATTATTATTGATTTTAATATAAATAGACTCATATGCGTCAAGTTTAGAATTATTGGTTACATTTTTAATTAATTTATAATTATCTATTAGTGGTTTCATGTTGTGAGGTACATCGTTGTTCAAATCAAAAGCATGGGCGGCAACAGACCTTTTGGACGTCTCTGTTGTTTATGTATCTCTGATGCTCAGCAATACGACAATCAACAGCTCTCTTATACTACGTTTCCACCAACCACTAAACCGAGATTTAGGTAATGAGATTTGTTTGGTGTTTCCACTGCACAAAAAGAGGATTATGGCAAAACATTCAAATGGGGTTTCATTTTTTTGATATGAAGTGCAAGTGAGATAGATAAGTTTTGTTTACATTTCCATCTGTCAATAAACGAAAATAGGTTGGTTCCATAATTATTCTTTGAAATAAAAGTTTGTTTGATTCGACAAACTAATGTTTCCAAGTAGATTTGAATGAGTTTTATTTGAAATCTACAATTGAGGAGATTAGAATTTGTATGGTAAATCTTGTAGATTTCAAGGAGATTTGTGATAATCTTGCTAAATCTCTGTTTAGAGTCTGGTGGAAACGTAGTATTAGTTTGACCAATGTATTTACTACCGCAGATTGGGCAAGTGATTTGATATATGCCACTCTTCTTGCTCATGGGTTTTTTGTCTTTAGTTGTACCAAGAGACGAACCAAGTTTATTTGAGTTTGAATGCACGATGCTTAAATAAGCTTTGTTGAAAGTGTGTCCCAATTGATTGCTAGTTCTGGTCGCAATACAAACATGAATGAAATACAATTGTTTTCAATTTAGAGACAAATATTATTCAAACAACTTTGGCTGCGGTATGGGTAATAGCCTTTCACCATACAGTGCGGAAGCATTTATGATGCGCAGTGTTGGTTTCGGTAGCGGGTTGATTTCAGTTACGGAGAATGCTAACCTCCGTAGCCTATCCTAGAAAGCTAGGCCTTTTCGCACCTGTAATTTTGGCCTATTTATGTATATTGGGATACACAAATAGTTGCCCGGGGACCACCACAAGGAGGTAAAGCAAGCACTTCCTCCTGACTGATTGTTGCGCTACTGGCCCAGACCAAGTTCTGAGCAATCAATAGTTTCCCGATCAAGCACGATGCAGGTCACCCTCAACATGAAACCACTAATAAATAATTATAAATTAATTAAAAATGTAACCAATAATTCTAAACTTGACGCATATGAGTCTATTTATATTAAAATCAATAATAATTTAATGAACATAGATGAAAGTCCTATATCTTCTTGTTTATTCACACTTGCCAAATAATTTCAAATTATGTTTACATGTTAAAATTTATTGATTTAGTAATTTCATATGTATGTTATTATAACTCTTTGTAATTTTATCTATTTATCTGTGCATAATTTGTATTTTGTTTTAAGTTACTACGCGTATCGCGCTGAAGATGGTCGGTCAATAACGTCCGAAATGCATCCGTATTAAAAGAGAATAAAAGTAAAATTATAAATCTTTGTTGTGTTTTATTCATTTCAACTTTATTTTCTTATAATCTTTTGCGGTCAATAAGGATATACAAAATTGAAAAAACTTTTAATAAAATCGACAGACAGACTAACAGATTAATTTGTTTACAAAGATAATTACCTTAATAAATTTCCATTATAAAAAAAAATATGAAACCAAAAAAAAAAAACTCATGCGGTCCGCCATCTTAGTACTAACTCACCCGACAATGCTTGATTTCGGTGATCGGTGGAGAACTGAATAGCATGAATGAATAGACAGAAATGAAGAAAAATCCAATTTTGCTCGCTAACTTTTACTATTTCAGGGAGTTGAGAAAATCCAAAGTTGATCAACTATAGAGTAGAAATTAAAAAGCTGAAAACGTCAACTTTGAGTGAATAAAAACTATTTCTCAAGTTGACTGTAAGAATCCCAGAGTTATGTTCAACTTTCACTGAATAAATTAGGCCTTAAATCACATCGCCCAGGTAAGTAGCAACGTTAGACTTGAAACGACAGTATTGTTATACTACAAACTATGCATTGTTTAAAAAAAAAACATGATTAGAGTTATGAAACACTTTAATGCTTTATGTACCTAATAGAAGATAATTATATTTTAACACATGGAAGGCCTTAAACTACTGAAACTATTATCATTATAGTCTTCAGATCCGGAAATCGGATACTGATCCATATTATATATATATCTACCTATACAAAAAAGGCTTAGAACAATTAAAGCACTTTAGAACCCGCGGTATCTGTTTATATCTGTCCAATAATTTTGTATTAATTTATCAACATATTATTTCTAACTAAAATTTAATTTTTTCCAAAAAAAAAAAAAATATTTCTAGGTGTAACAACTCTTCTAACAATGGCAACACAAACATCTGGCATAAATGCATCGTTACCCCCAGTGTCATACACAAAAGCGATTGACGTTTGGACTGGCGTCTGTTTGACATTTGTATTTGGTGCATTGCTTGAATTTGCACTTGTCAATTATGCATCACGTTCAGGTTTGAATAAATGCTGTAATTGACATTTTTTTAATACGCTTTCTATATTATATAATTTTTAATGGTGTTTCTTAATTAAAAGCTTTCTACTTCTACTACTACTACTATTCGTTGTTGTTGTTTACGTGACAAAAAAATCAAAAACACAAAAAAAAAACAATAAAATTGCAAAAAAAAAAACATATAACATGGTACATTGGAATTGGTATATCTAATACTCCTCGCAAAATGATCAAAAATATAATGAGAGAAATTCCAGTCTACTCTTCTTCTACTTTTAATTAATTAACATTCTTGATGTTATTTATACTTAAAAACTATATATACTTTTTAATACTCGTACTATTTTATACTAACTAAAGTTTTCTTTTATCTCATTTCATCCAAACAAAAATCAAAATCAAAAATTAAAACCAAAAATCAAAAATAAAAAAAAAAAAAAAAAAAAAACTATACAAAACATTAATAAACAAATTATTTGAAAAATACAACACTACACTCAACACACCACCACTCTACCACCACTTTGTATCCCGCTTGTGTTCAAAAAAATTAACTTGCATTGCTACTATCTACTGCTATAATTGTGTAACTGCTATAACTACTACCTCTACTCTACTTCTATCTCCACTCTACTACTATTTGCTGCGAAAAAAAAATTCCATCTTCCGAGACCCCCTTTTTGTTTGCTCTGTTTCTACTGTGTATTTTGTTGCTTTTCCCAATTTAACTTCTAATCCCCTCCTATTTCCCTTGTTCTTTTCTAACTTCTCAATCAACTACCTACTGTGTTTCGATGTTTTTTCTGTTTCAATTTTTCGTTTGTGTTATAAAATCCATTAAAATTATAAAAATAAAATAAATACAATCAATATTTGACAAATTTTATTTTATCAATCTCCTGTGTTTTTTCTTTCTTCTTTCTTCATTTCGTTTCATTAATAAAAAAAACATATATATATAAATATATATATATATCAAAAATCGTTGTAATGTATGTACAAATCGCACAACAATTTGTTTTTATTTACTTTTTTGTATAAAAAAAAAAAAAAAAAAAAAAAAAAAACAAACCAAACAAAATTCTATGTGTAATCGTGTCTTCATCCCGTTTATTTGGCGAACAAATAAATTCTTGAAACCATTTTCTACCCCAATGCAACATAAACGGATCGTGCAGCAGACATGCATAAGGAGAATATGAAAAAGAAACGCCGCGATTTGGAGCAAGCTAGCTTAGACGCTGCTTCAGATCTCCTCGACACAGACAGTAATGCAACATTCGCAATGGTATACCTTTGATTTTATTTAAAAATACATAATTTAAAGAAAAATGATAAATTGGACTAACTGAAAAACAAATACTTAATATAAAAAAATTAAAATGTGTTGAGTACTTAATTTATAACTACGTAACTATTTCAAGTTAACTCTAGGTGAAAATGCGCGTTTAACAAACATTTTTTTTTAGCACTTTTTAGATTTTATAAATTAAAAAATACTGAATTTCTATAAAAAAATAGTTATTTTTTGTGTAATATCTTAGCTCAGGTTGGGGTGTTATTTAAAGAAAAATTGTGTCTTTGTCCAGTGTCCAGTTAAGCGTTTAAACTTAAAAATTATTGTTTTCATTGATTTATAAAGTTTTATCTGGTGTTTTAGGAAGCTTGGCATTTGCAGAGATGGTAGCTCTATCTAATTATTGTATTCCATTTTTGTTGAACAATTTAAGCTCCTAAAGTGCCATTCATATGAAGCCGCGACCTGCGTCTGCGAATTGCGAATGGTCGCAGAATTTGACATTTCATTCATATGAGTGGTCGCAAAGAGCTGCGAACTGTCATAAAAAAGGAAAATTTCAATTGTGTTATTTAAAAAAATTATTGTCTATAGAAACAAAGATATTTAATTATTTGCAAATAATTTTACCCTTTTTTCTGCGCAACCAAACCAAACAATACGAGTAACTACACCAGACATTTTATTTTTGAGGTAAAATTGGAGCGAATTATTTGTTCGCAGTTTTGTGGAATGCGTCTTGTATTTGTGGACTGTGAATTTTCATATGACAGTTCGAAGGTCGCAGTTGTAGGTCGCGTAGAAAATATTAAAATATTTTTTTTTTGTAAGTTTAACTGATTTAACGAAATATTTTCTATTTAAATTTTTAAATATGATCATTTAGTCATTTGTTAAACAACTAAAATAAGTGGATATTTGCTTCAGAAATAACATTATTCGCAGCTCATATGAGTGGCCTCTAACTTAACCTAATGCCAGAGCTAGGTAGGTACAATCTTAAAGCCTTTTCACACGGAACCAAAATGGGTTTTTTGTTTTCGTTAACACCTAACATTGTAGGTACAAGTTTTAATTTGACATTTCAATTGTTTGACATAAACGGCTATTTGTGTGCTTGAACACAATTCGGCTTATCCCACAAACGTCAGTGGCAGACGGAGCTAAAAAAAACAACACAACAGACAAAAAAAAGCTCTTAATCAAGGGTAACAAACAGCGTTACCACAATGTTACAAATTTAAAAAAAGTGTAACACTATTTTTAAATTTTATTTCGTTGCTCCAATAGGGGTATTCATGCAAAACGCGGAAAACCCATGGAAAGCTTATAAACCATAGACTTTTATATCGGTAGAAATGAAATGTCAACATTTGTATGGGAAAAATAATCTGCAGAACATAGAATTTTGTCTCACAAATTTGAAGCGAGAAGCTTAGAAATTAAAACGATCCGAAATTTTGCAAGTAAGTTTGCATAATAAACACTGCAAGAAATGTGTTCGTCAGTTGAAAACAAGAGTTAAAAAAGTATGGTGGTGCTGATCCCTTGATTTAGATTTTTTTCTTTAATATTTTTTTTGTAATGAGCTGTCAAAATAAGAAAGAGAAAAGACAGAGATAAATCCGCGAAAAGCCGAATAGTATACACAAAGAGACCCGCTGCATTGAAACTTTGTAGTGCCCACGATAAACACAAAAGGTAAAAAATAGACCGCTTTCACACAAGGAAACTGAGTTGCCAGAAACTAGCTAGTTTGTGGGCGAGAAGAGTGTGAGGGGAAATTTGTTGTCTTCCTTTTACGCCCTTCTCGCCAACAAACTTAAAATCGCCGGCAACTCAGTTTCCATGTGTGAAAGGAGTAATACCATTTCATTGGATTGTTTTTATAATTTGTCTAATTTTACAGTTAATTTCACTTACAAATAAAATTTGTTTAAATGCTTAATTCTAAAATACCTACAGTCTACACTTAAATAATAGTCTTTTTGCGCTTAGTCTAGATGCACAGCTTCAGCATTTTTTAAAGGGTTTTCCAGGAACTTCTCTTCTGTATATAGATGTTCCTTATTGTTTTTAATAAAAATGTTTTCTAACCCTCATTAATAAACGGAGCTAGCGGCGAGTTATCCTTATCATTAACTCGTGATGGATTAGGAGTTAGATTTGCGCCACTTACTAGCTAGCTAAACCAACAAGGAAGGTGGTTTGGCGAAGGGTTAAATTAAAAAAGTAAACACACGATTTAATTCACCAATTATATACATGCTCTCACGAGACCTCGAAAGTTAAAGGTGGGTTAAGTGCTGTTTTTATTAATAGGTATAGCTTGTCTAACATTTTTAAGGAATGTATCACTTGGTTGCTAAGTCCACCTTCCAACTTTTCATCCACCAACTAAAGCTGCAGGGTGTATAAGGGTCGATGGTACTTATTCTATAAAGCTCTATAAAAGTATAACCTTAACTGTTAACTAACTAGTCAGTCTCAACTAAATGTCCTGAGCAAACACGACCGTTTTTTAAAGTGTAATCGTTTTTATTCCCACAAGCACTAATCCACAATTCGCACATTTTCTCGTCTTTCAAGAAATAGTGATATGTATTTTAATTTCTGTTCACTGTTTTTTCTTTCCGGTGTATTATTAATTACACCCCAAAACAGCACATAGAACCATTTTAAAATTAACTTTTTAAACCGAAAAACAAATAAAATAACAAAAACCAATTGAAAATTTCCAATTAACAATCTCGCTTGTCAAACTCACCGATGATGATGACGTCACAACATAAGCAATTACTTTAAGTATTTTTTTTCGAATTTTTTTAATGAATACCTAATATTCTTAAAAAACCTAATTCGAAAACGTAAGTTTTTCTTAAAAATATTATTTTTTTTGACTTTCTTGAAAACTATTACATCCTTATAGTTTTTACCCGTTTTTTATTTTATTTTATTTTTTTTCTCGAACTACCGCGGTTTTTCTAAACTTTTTTGTCTAATATTATTTAATAACAATTCTGTCAAAAACAGCTTTAAAAATATTAGTTTTGAAATTAATATATATAAATGCCCGCGCGCAGAAAAACAATCTAATTTTCTGCAAGGCACTAGTGAGTTTTAAAAAGATTCTGGAAAGGGTCTTGCAAGCGTAAGAAAAGGCTAGAATAAGGGCCTTGGCAAATATGAACCCTTTTGCCCTTTTTCAATGTCGAAAGTGAATAAGTTTCATACTCTCATATATTATACCGTGTATTGCATAACAAATTCATACAGAATAGAACAGGATTTATGTACTTGCTTTTTAGGTAGAACTACTTAGAACAGATTTTATAGATGTTTCACACCCATAGTAAAAAGTGTAATATGAAAATGAAGACAAAGGAAGGAGAAATGGTGCTCATAAAATTTTTGTTTTTGGTACACAAGAGACATTCCGAAACATGTCAAACAAGTTTTCACTAGAATGGGCCTCACGAGTGTTTGAAAAATTTCCCCCAACTGATTTGTTGGTACTGTATCTGACAAGTATTCCTCGTCTAGGTTTCCCCTACTGAAAACTTACTAGGGCCTTGCCAAAACAAGACAGAAACTTGGAATTTTTCCAGCTGGGTGTTATTTCTATTTTTAAAATTATTACAAACGTTTACTTTTTAAGGATTATTTTGTTTTCTCCAATAAGAAAATCTTTTGCAATTCAATAATCACATTTTTCAATTTATTAAACAAAAATTTACAAAACAAAAAATTAAATCAATAATGTTGTAGGTAAATGAAAATTTTGTTCATCAATTATAAAGTTTTAAATTGACAATCGCCAATAACCGTTTAGTTTACCTTGTAGGTACTGTAGGGGTGTCTATTAATTTTTTTGTCAGATATTCGAAATTGTTATCGTGTATCATGTAGAGGATACCCACACAAGTATTTTTACGTCCCGGATATTTTTTATAATGGTACTTCCAGACCCCGCGGCCAGTTTTTATGTATGTTTTTATTCAAAGTCAACAAATGATTAATAAATTTCGCGTATCAAAAGTGGTTTCACCGACTTTAAAAGATTTCTTTTGACTCTCAGGGATGCTAATAATTAAATAGCTTGAGTAACTGCCCCTTAAAATTTCAAAATATGCCTGTTTTACTCTATAAATGGCTGAAAACCCCCCAAAAATGGGTTGATTTTTAAGCTTTTCTCAATTTTAAAGACCTTCATGGGTTCAGGAGCGAGCAAGTAAGATTCATATCAAAAGTAATTTTGTGTTCTGAACTCAAATCTATCATCCGTTTTCGACATCAGCTCTAGTTTTTGAGTTATCCCAGTCTGAAAATGGAACATTTTACATTTTTCACCTATTTTTCAGATTTTTTAAAAATTCGAAATGCTTTGTTTTTTTAAAAAAATGCACCGATTCATATATAAACATGAGTCATAGTGCAGTACTTTGATGAATCGGTGCATTTGTTTTGAATAATGCAATACTTATTTGACAGGAATTTTAGTTTGACTTACGCTATCACATCTTTTCCAAAGAGATCTAAGTATAAATTAAGTACTCAACACATTAATAATAAAGCCGGTAAAAAAAAAGAAAACAAAAGGACAGACAAAAAGAAAAAAAAAAACAAAAAATATTAATAAAAACAAATTGTATTATTCAATTATTTTAATTTTGTTTGCCTCATATATAGAAGCCCCTGGTACGTCATCCAGGTGATCCATTAGCGTTAGAAAAACTTCGACAGTGTGAAGTCCATATGCAGCCACCAAAACGTCCAAATTGCTGTAAGACATGGCTATCGAAGTTCCCAACCAGGTAACATATTTCATCCTCAAATTCCTTAACCAAAGGATTTCCTTTTTGATGTTGTGATACTATCTTTGAGTATATACATATACATATATACATATTATATATAATTAATATATATTTATTAACACATTGTGGATTGATAATGATTTCGTGTTTAATTTAATATTACCTTTATTGTTTTAAAATTATTTTGTTTTACGTGTGATTTATTTTCTAAATTTTTGAGAAAAAAATTAATTAATTCCCTTTTTAAATTAGTTTTTTTTTTTTTTGAGATTTTGTTTTAATTATAAATTTAATTTTTTGTTTGTTTTTGGTTTTGCTGATAAATACATAAACATTATATATTTATTATATTAATCGAATTGGTTAGAAAGAGTTTTTATTATGATATTATTTTTTTTCGTAAGTTTCAGTTTTCATTAAGTTCAGATTTATTGAATGCCAGTTTCATCTATTTATAAATTACTTTTATCTTAAATATTCTTAAATAAAAAAAAGAATGGAACATGAAAGTACACTGTAGGCTTAGTTAATTTTTCTTATTACATGTTTGCTTGTAACAAAAGTTCAAACATAATCCTCATATGGCTGTGAATAGAATTATATTAAGGCCCGCAGTAGGTCCTGAACGGTATATGTAGATTTTGAAAGGCGGCAAATTTTGAAGACTATAAAACAAGTCACTAACAATAAGTCCAAATTACGCTTAAGGTTATTTAGGATTGATAATATACAAAGGCAACAACAAAACTGAGATAAAATGCATTTAACGCAATACACAGATTAATACTACGTTTTAATTAGGCCAAATGAGGTGATTTCGTTGAAAATTTCCAAATTAGATCTGAATTTACATCATTTCACATATCTACAAATTCACATTTCGAAGAGAACTAATTTCACTCAAATTGCACGAAATTAAGTTGGAAATAGTGTGAAGGCATCCAACAGGAATCAATTTAAAAGAGTTTTGATAAACTTTGAAAAGCTTTTGTATGAAAAGCCGTGCGTTCATCGCACCAAACTTGTTAGTACTTAATTTTCAGATCAAGCTTCTGATTGGCCAGCTGTCATTAGAAGTAAGATGACTTTCAATAACTTTTTTTTAAGTTAAGTTACGTTTTATCAGCATGAAATCCCTGAGTGAAAATTCAGCTGACAGCTTTTCTATATAAAATCAAGGCTGGCTATCCAAACAAAACTGATATTTCAGATAGTTTTGCGTTCATATTATGTAGTTTGCTTTTCATATTTTTGCATTGAACGTACCAAATGTCAAAACACGATACCAAAAAAAGGCCTTAACTGCAAAACCAAATATTAAATCAGCTGTCAATCGACGACGACGCAAGCAAACTTCGTAGTTAACACAATTATTTCGGTTGCCCTCATCGCGTAGAATGAAAACGATCGGTTGTTGCCTTTGTTTTTCTCTTAAGATACGATAGACACAAAAATGGTAGAAACTATTTACACTTGGAGTTTGGAGTCACGTTCATGGCACCTACCAGTCAGTGCAATAAATCCAAAATGAAAGTAAAAGTACAAGAAAGTGACAGCTCGTGCAAAAAGCTCGAAAACATATACATATCTCATTTTGACATTTTAATAAACGTCAAATTGTCATATGGATTTAGTACGATGCTTAAAAGATAAATTAGCCATTAGGTGATTTTAATTTTATCAACATTTAAGAGATAGTACGACGACAAAATCCTTTAAAATAAGCAAAATACAAGTTTTAACCTAGTATCATATTAAAAATTATTAAAGATCGTACTAAAATTTTGCGTCTTTTATTTTACTTATTAATTTAATATGAACAAGTCATCATAATATAATTGTAATGGAATAAAAAAACATGTGACTTTGTAAATCAAAACTAAGATATTGAAACTTTTTTTTGACGTGGTTTATTTCGCAGGTGCATAGTTTAAACAAACTTGTATTGTTGTTATTATTTTCCAAAATGGATTCAAGGCGTCAGTATAAACGATATAATAGGGGATTCATGCAACGATGTAAAAGACTAGATAAGTTTACCATTTCCGTAAGTTTACCATTTGGTTAATTAAGTGTCAAAATTTGTATGCGAAATGATTTACATAAATTGGTTAAAATTCCCCATTGAATTTGCTTGGGAAATAATTTGGTAGAATTAACCAAACGTCATTGTGAGTTGTGACTTTTAGAATTATGCTGCATTTACACGAATGGCAAAATGCCATTATATCTGTCAAATTATAGCCATTTTTCTTTTCATCGTGTAAACGCTCTAAATACGGGCAATATTTTTGCCAAAATAAATTGGCAGAAATAATTTAGCATAAAATGCTGCCATTAATATAACTATGTGTAAACACTTTACTGACGCCATTTTCCGAAATTATGCCATTCTAGATAAGAATGAACTTGCCCATTCTTTTATGGCATGTTGCCAGTATTTTGAAATCTGCCAATATTTCATATCGTGTAAATGCATGTCATACAAAAATTATTTCTGCCAATATTTTACCATTTTTTTGGCAGAAATATTGGCAACTTTGCCAGTCGTGTAAATCCGGCATTAGGCGTGTTCAGAAATATGATATATATGATATCTCAGAAAGCTAAACAAAACTCGAACTGTGTTATGTAACTATTGAATCGACATTAGTTGGTGACAAAAATTGTAAATAAAAACGTAGTTTACCCGGGGTTTAGACAAGCGAGTAGAACTAGTAGCATTTGTATCATAGTGTTAGTTTTATGGATGTATGTGTGACTAGTAGCTCTCTGCACGTTTTGTTAACTATTATGATTTTTTAAAAATATTTCATACAGAACATACAAAAACAAATAAATGAAAAAAATACACTACACTAGCAGGATAACTGGCAGGCTACTCGCAGGCATAAATATTATACTATTTGGGCTACTAGTTGGCTCTCTCGCGTTCCGATACACTAACACACATAAACGCTACTAGTTATACTCGCTTGTCTAAACCCCGGGTTATACAAGACAAAATAATTCTCTACGATGTTATTGTTGTTTTCTTCGTCGTCAACGAATAATTTGCATAGGTTTGGGAGATCCTTTATAGTGGGAAGCTGTCAGAAGCATATGTCTTAAACCATTGAAAAATATTTTTTTGCATTCGCTCATATTCTTCCGAACACTTCCGTGAATTTGCGACAGTTAATCGCGACTTACGCTTAAAACACAACTATTGTCGTGCTTCTCACATTTGTTATCGTTCTGAGAAAATTTGACGTTTAACGAACAGCTGATTCAATTACACAGCATTTAACCAAATGAATAAAAAGCTCGTTCATGCAAACATTTGTGTAAACCTATCATTTTAAACAATTTTTAAACTAACGACGTTTCATGAATAACCTTATCCCTAGTTTCACTGTGGAAATTTAAACTCTACTTCTGGTTTAAACTTCAGTTCAATAATTTATTCAGTTTCACAGTTTTGTTTAAACCTTGAACTGAGTTCATTTTGTAGTTTAAGTTAAACGACAGCATTGTTCCGTTTAAATCTAAGTTCAACGTTTGGGACCACTATACATAATATAGTGTGGAATTTATTTTCTTATTTTTCATACAATCCCTGTTCATAAACCATAATGCAATTCAAGTGCGATTCGTTAAGTTTTGTTAAAATTTGGCAAGAGCGATTCCAGTCGCTCGGCACTTAATTGAATTTGACAGCTCAAAGAAAAAAATAACAAAACGTTTTAAAAAGCAAAATGGAGAGAGACAGGTTGATACGCGAGCAAAATTTCATTATGGCTATGCGGAGTACTTTCGCAAACATACGTAAATTTTCATTGGAGATAAGCTTATATTGGCTTAAGCTATTATAGTTGGGCCTTTAATCAAACATTAGTTGTACATGCAATTAGCAGTAAAGGAAGAGGTAGAATTGTCGAGTGTCACTTAAGTGGAAGTACCTAAGAAAAAAAAGCGAATCCAAGAAAATTATGTTATGCACCCATAATTGCGGTTTGTTACTTTTTCGAGTTTCGTTCACTTTTGCTTTCGTAAAGGTAAAATTATAACAGTCAAAAGCTCTCCAATTAAGCTTAACTGTCATAAGCCAACAAAAAGTAGTTGTCAGAATTATCAAAAGGAATCACCCATAATGCACTGAAGTGAAATAAATCTTCATTCTATTTTTTTGGATCAGATACTCTCAATTCTAGGAGCATAACTAACAGTTTCACAGTCACAGGATGGAAACTTTATTGCACAATATAGCATACAAAATAAACATTTTCGCAGTGCCCACTTTCATGAGTAAGTTGAAGTTATTTCACCAATGCTGGGTACTTAGGTGACACTATAACTCAGACTGCGAAAATGGCCAGAAAGTATCAATTTAAAAAAAAATTAAGCTTATTTGACCTGAATAATTCACTCTCTAAAAGTGATGAACCTTAGAAATTATGTTTTTAATGTAATTTGGTACAAAACCAATATTTATCCGCCTTTTCAGGAAAAAAAACTATTAGCAATTTTAAATTAACACTTCTACGAGTAAAAATAGAAATATTTATACAAGTGATTCCAATATGAAACTCTTTTGTAAACCAAGAAATAATACTTATTTACATCTAAACCAAAACAAATTTTTTGTGAACATACATATATATTTTATACATTGAAAAATGAATTCTTATTTTATAAAAATAAACCGACAAAAAAAAAAAATCATATTTCTAATAATTCTGACTACGCTTCTGTCTTTCTCTTTTTCTAAGTGAGTATTTTTGTTGTTTTGTGTGGCTGTAAAGTTGGTTTGTTTAACATTTTGTAGCATTGGACTCGGTAATGCTCAGTCAAGTTCTGACACTACAGACTACACCCTTTTTACAGGAGCAAACTCAGACGATTTTTGATCCCCCCTTCTCTTTCTAACTTCAGTACCAATAAGGTCAGAAACAATAATAACAATTTTACTTGCTCTTGCTACCACGGCAAAGTTGGTAAACTCCTACATATATACTCTTTTTTTAAATCAATAAATTCAATATTCTGGCTTGTGGATTTATAACTCCGCACCAAAAAATTAAATGAAACTAAAGCCAACTAACATTAAGCCCTACAGTGTACGTTCCAAAAAAGAAGATTCAATATGTCTTCTTTTTCTAAAGCTTTAACTCATCAATGTCATGTTTGTGGTGCTAATTTAATTCCTATATAAAAATAATCACTTTTTGCAATAAAAGTTACTTTTCCTAAACTTATCTTAAATTAAGCTGGAAACACATAGTAACATATAATACATAAGTTTACACTTTAAAGTCTGAATTGTTAAAAAATTAAATAATCCAAAAAGTATTTCGGTCAATTCTATGTTCAACAGTTTGTTGTTGTTGGAGTATAACACTGTTGTCAACATTATTATGCAGGTAAGTTTTTTTTTCACAATCTTTTCACATTGAGGATCCCAATAAGGAAATTAAAAAAAAATGTTTTAAAACAATTGTAATTAAAAATTAAAATTTTTGTTCGTAAATTTATATCTGATAATTTTTGTTTCCAAAGCAATATTCAGACTTTAAAGCTGTGAAATGTGTATTTATTTTTAATTCACTGTTCCAAATGTTTAATAATGTTATATTTGTCATGTGACATAAAATATAATTAATGGAAAAAAAAAAAATTTGCTTTCATACAGTTGTATATTTAAAAATAATTTTCAGTATTATCTCTATCTTTAATTACCATATAAACAAAAATTCTGTATAATGTTAATTGTTTTGCAAATCAAAATAACTATTGTTAATAATTTTGGTAGTTTTTGTTGTAAATGTTGTAAAACACGTTATCAAACATTTAAAATTGCACAATTATTTTCTGAGTCAAATTTTCAAAAGTTACGCACATTAATTAACTCAAAATTATTTTATTTTGCGTTGTTTTTGTTCTCTCATGACTTTAGATTATTTAACTTAAACATGTACCTGTATCGTACCTACTTTGTACTTCATTTTGTATTTTTATTCTTAAATCTTACCACATTTTCAAAATTTATAAATTAAATACTCTATTCTCCAACTTCATACAAACCAACAACAACAAAAAAAAAATGATAAATAATCTACTTAAGTATAATAGTCTGGAGCTTAGAGATTTGATTTGATTTAAATAAATTTGGCAAATAAATCTATAAAAAACAATATTAATCAATGATGATTTTAAATGGTTTAATTTGACATTTGAAAATGATTGTTTTTAAGTGATGATATTCGTATTATTTGTCGTTTGTTAAATTGTCTATAATATACATTCATCTACCTATTTAAATTATAATTAAAAAAAATACTTACAATTTTAACTACTGTTACGTGAGTAATATTATAAAAAAAAATACTCGTAAATTCAAACTTATATACTTACATAAATGTAGGTACAAACTTATAAAGTTAAAATGTACTTTTTTTTTGAATTATTATTCGATTTTATATTAAATCCTTTGTTAGAGTTTTTTTTCTTTGATGAAAAAAAAAAGCTTTTGTATAATTAATAATTTTCAATATAACTGGTCATTTTTGAGGGAGTTCATTATTGTTATTTAACTAAAATTGATTCCGTGTATCTGCACTACATGTACCATCTAAAACCCACTCTGAGTGGTTCCGGTTTGTGAGGCATTATAAAAGATTATTTAGAAAATAATCATACATAGTGTTTGGCCTCCTTGTAAAAAAAAAGCATTTAGTCGAAATGCCACAGAAACAAATAAAAGCATTATTTTTCAACGCAAGTAAACGATTCAGTGTTTCACATGTCCTCTTAGGGAAAAATGTATACGTACAGGGTGGCCGTCATTTTCCAAGCTCATTTTTGTCACTTACTTACTTACTGTAGATGGCGCTCACAGCCCAGGATGGTCTACGGCCTCAACTAACAAGCCCCTTCAGCCAGCTCTGCCTAGCTAGCCGCTTCCAGTTGCGCACATCAAGTTGGTTGAGGTCATTCTCCACCTGTGCGCGCCACCTGTAAGGCTAGGCGCATATTGAAACGCGTCCGACGCGTGTGACGTGACCTGACGAGTGTCGCACGACACGATTATTGAAACGTGTCATGCCGTGATTCACGTGGCTCGTGTCGAAATACATTTTATTTGAAGCAAAATTCGTCTGACATATTGATTATTGAAATTAACTTTGGAAAAAAGGAAATAATTTTTAAAAAGGAAACCATTTTTTATTTTCAAAACCAACGACAGTTTATTATTTTATTTTTTGACAGAAAAAAAAAAAAAAAAACAAACACGTGCCGGTCTCGCAAGAAAACTATGTTTCGATCACTGTGTCACGCGGTTATCGGAAAACGCGCGTCAGGTCATGTCGTGCCGCTCTATAAATATGCGCCTTGCCTAATGGGTTCTTCCTCTGCTGCGTACACCATCGGAGTTAGATTCGAAGACTCGTCGTGCAGGTACGTTGCTGTTCATACGCTTCACGTGGCCCAGCCATCTCAGCCGCTGTATTTTCAGCTTTTTGACCAGGTCAACGTCGCTGTATAGCTCGTCGTTGAATCTTCTCCTTCACACTCCTTCGATACACACCGGACAGAAAATCACACGCAATATCTTCCTCTCAAAGCACCCTAGCAGACTTTCATCCGATTTTTTCAATGTCCATGTTTCTACCCCATAGAGCAGGACAAAGTCTCCTTGGTTCTCTGAAAGAGGGCCTTACTACTTAAATGCCTTCTTAGAACGAAGAAACAGTGGTTGGCAAGAGTAGTTCTTCGTTTGATCTCTGGCTCTGCCCTGATGTCATTTTGCGAGGTAAAAGTGGAGCCCAGGTAGACAAATTCCTTGACAATTTCGAAATTATATCCTGTCCATCGTGGAATTTTGCCCGAGTCGATGATATGTTGAGATTCCTTTTTCGATGACAGCATATACTTCGTCTTGTCCTCATTAACCGCCAATCCCATTTTAGCCAACTCAGATTCAATGCTCGCAAATGCGCCTGTCACAGCTCGCTTGGTTCTGCCGACAATGTCTATGTCGTCTGTATACGCGTCGTACGTATAACGCGTCGCCATGGCTCAGACCTTTTTCATCATCAAAGGATTCCCTGGTGTTCCTACCGATTATAACGGCAGCAAGATTTCTCCATCGTGCAGGATGCACAAGTGGACGAGTTTGGCAGGAATGCCGAGATATAACATGGCTCTGTATAATTCGCCCCTTTTGACGCTTTCTTTCGCGACTTTTAAATCGATAAAGAGGTGGTGTGTATCGATTTGGAATTCCTGGATTTTTTCAAAATTCCCAAATAAATGATTTTTTTTAAAAAGCTGTTCTCGTCATTTCCAATTTTCTAAAAAGCTTTTCACTTTAGCTTTTTTCAAAATCTTGAAATTTAAAATCGAAAAAATAGTAGACGGCCAACAACCTTTTGTAATTTGTGATTTCTTCATTTTTTCTCTTAAAAGGACAACTGCCTTAGACCGGCAAAAGTGTTGCACCGGCGCGTCGTCGTCGCTTTCCGCCAAAGGGAGGTTTATTTCCCTATAGGGCAAGTATTGTTTTCGTGTCAAAAAAATCGAGGTTTTAATCAAAACGTCTGTTCGTCCGTGCGTCTGTGCGACTTGATGTGCATCGAACTAGACCCTAAACAGATGTACGGATTGGCTTCAAATTTGGTGTTTATCATTTTTATGTGATGCCCAGGAGGAAATATTCAAATTTATGTTTTAGCTCATCTAGAACTGGTGGTATTATCAAGTTTTCTCGAACCCGTCTGTTAAAATTTGTTGGGTACTTGGTGAACCTATATAATCTCCATACTCTGTTCAACAAAAATTGTCAGAACAGGGCTTATGGGCGAGCTTTTTTCAAAACAGTGTCGCGTGTGTATACTTTTACGACACTGAATTGCGAAAACTGCCAATAAAAAAGATTCTACACCACTGAACAACGTACAGAAATTGTGGTTGTAATGCCCTGCAAAATATCGTACACCCCACCTTGACCGTCCTCATTGCATTTTGCATGCCCAAAGAACACTGATCATATAATCGTTTCGTTTCTACTCCGGATGTGTGAGCTAAAAAAAAATAAATATTCCAACAGGGTTACCTTACCCATTGAAAACAATACAAAAGAGCTTTTTCAGTGGTTTTTATAAAATAGCTTTCTGTTTTCAAGCTTTTGAGAACAGAATTAATTAAGGTGAGATATAATGCATAGTACGGAAACCCTATGAGAGCTTTTACTTTTAATAGGTATATACAAGCCAATGCGACCAGATAGAGATACAAACGTCCTATCTTCCCTGTCCTGACAATTTTTGTTGAACAGAGTATAGAATAGTTATAATATTAGGTACTGTATATGGCCTAAAAATTCTAATAACGGAAATAAAGTGTAGAGTTTTTATTTAGCAAATTGGCTTTTTTTCGGGGGTTATTCCCGAGTATCTCCACATTGGCTGGGTTGATTTTTTTATACGACAAAAAATAAAATCATTTATATTTTACCCTTTTCCACATATTTTTGTAATAAATTAAAAGAAAAAAATATATAAATTGGTATTTAAATAAAAAACAAATTTTATCGAATTAATGGTTCACACCGAGTTAGTGCAGCTTATATATTTAACAAGAATTTTTTTTAAGTGCAATTGCACTTTGTGTGCAAACGACAAAGAATGCACCAAAAAAAAAACACTTTTAAAACAAGTTTTATCTTAGTCCCCCGCTCGAATTTTTTTCTTCTGGACGCTTCTGGAAATTAAATCTAATTTATACTTAACTCGAATGTACAAAAAATACTACGATTATTTTTTTGTTTTTATTTTAAATTGTATCTGATCAATAAGATTTTTAAATATCAAAATCACCCTAAACCATTCTTTGCAAACACCTTAAAAATGACCAAACACCAAATATAATAATACATTTTTTTATGGTTACTGTTAAATCTCATTTCAATCATTAAATTTGTTGATTCTTTTTTTTAAATTTAAACCTTTCAATTATTAAGTTTTTTTAATATTTATTTATTAATAATTCTATAATTTTATTATTTATAAATTTAATTTTGTTTAAAATAATGAAATTACAAAAACCAAAAAAAAAAAAGAACTCCAGATAAAATCAGCAAAACAACTTCAAATAATAATAATATATTTTGTTTTAAATTAAAAAAAAAAAAAAAAAATTATTCACAAATCAAAAAGCTAATCTCTAGATTTCCATTAATTAATAATCATAAATATTTATCCAAGACAATGTTCTAGATCGAAGAGGATTGACGTTATATCACGAATAACGTTCCCGCTGGTATTTGCCCTATTCAATTTGGTCTACTGGAGTACATATCTCTTCAGGGAAGAGGAGGATGAGTAAATCAAACAATAAACTTTTTTTCGTAGAACTATCCAAAAATTATATTAATGTATTTATTATTATCCTTTTTTAAGGACATTTTAAGGAAGACGTTTTATTCGTGTATACACTCACAATATCTGTGTGTCTGTCTCTGTGTCTCTCTGTATAATGGCTATGTAGAATCCAAAAAAATATATATAAAAAATTAAATCAATATCAAAAAACAACAACAACAAAAGCATGATGAATTAATAAATGTTGATATATAGAATAGAATTTTACAAAAAAAAAAAAAAAAAAAAAAAAATATTATATATATAAATGACGGAGAAGAGAATGTGAATACAATTTTTATCTTATGTGAGCTAAAGATGTTATATATAAAAAGAATATTATATATAGATATATATACATATATATATATATATAAATAAATAGAGATAGTTATTTTGTAGCTTTATGTAATAATTTAGGTGTTTAAGTCTATTATATATATGTATATGTAATTTAGGATAGCAAGAAAACAACCCTCACAAACAATTAACGGATAAGTAAATATTTTATAGACAACATTCAATTAATAAAAAAAAAAAACATTTTACACATAGCGCACCTCACCGTCACAAAAAAAAAATACATATACAAAATTTATATACCTACCCTACCCAATCACCTACATCATCATCACAGATCTACCAGAAAATCAATCATCTACTAAACTATATTAAAAAAAGACTTAGGTACTTAATTTTCAAAAACAAGACACAGGTACTAACGTCAAGTTAGCAGTGAGCCAATGGTCGAGTTCCATTCAAACTTCTGTCGAAAGACCAACTTGTACAAATGACAGGGTGCCTGCCACCAAAGAAAAACAGGGGCAAATAATAGAGTTGCTTTTTGTGTTGGTATTGACCATCACCCTGTCTTGTCAAATTTGGCATTGCGTCAGTTGTGAAAGACAAGTAATTATTGTCTGTCAACTAGTTATCGCTTATGGCTCCTGAAAGGCGTGTTGTCGAGAACAACCAAGATTGGCCAATCAGAAGCCCTTGAGTAGTTATAGGTGATTTAACATGCATTGAGTCCACCGCTAACACTATGGCTCCATTTACACGACTGACAGATTGGCAGTTTGACAGATTGTCAGTTCGATAGATTGTCAGTTTGACGGATTGACAGTATTTCGGTGAGTATTACTGGAAACATAATGGACAAATTCATTCTCTTGTCGCAGTTTGTTGACAGAAATATTGCCAATTTTCCGCTAGTGTAAATGCAGCATTTTTAAATATGTTGTATATATTTTTATGTAAATCGATTCACCACACTGTTAAAAAAAAAATTACATTTTTATTAAATTAAAAAAAAAAATATATTATAAATAGAAAATTTAAGATAATTATTTTATGTCCTAGGTTATTTTTATGATTGGAAATAAAACGAAATAATTTTTAAATCAAAATTTGGTTTTCTTTCTTTATAATTCTTCTGTTTTTATATACTCAAACGATTTTTCTTAGATAATTTTTTTTTTTTCTATAAATTAAATGCAAGTTGTTATTTATTTTTTGTCAATGAATTTAAAAATTTGTTAAGAGCGTATTTGAACAACTTGCTATATTTTTTTTTTTTTTATTTTAATCTTAGAAATTCGTAGATTGATTCAAGTCATAAAGTTTTTATATACAATTATAGCTTGTGGCACGAAAAGTTCGGTCTGTTAGTTGTAATTTGAAGCTTGAGTTTTAATTGACATTGACATATTTTTTAATGCAGTTTTCGAAAAATGAAACACATAGCTACCTACAGTTTGGATAAAGTGCTGGTTTTCTTAAATTTACATTCGACTTTAATAAACCGAACTTAATTAGGTGACTTGGAAGTTTTGTATAAATTTGCTTAACTTGATTTGCGATAAATTTTCTCAAAAGTGTTCATCTAAAATTATTTTTTGACCGAAAGGACTCTAGGGGCAAGATACATTTATTACAGGTAATGTCACTAGCATGTTCATTTTTGTTCAGTTCTGCGCTTGTTGTCAAAATCAAATTTCAAACAATCACAAAAAAATTGTTTTTGTTTACTGTGTACTTACACAAAGGACAGCCATTTTGAAATTTGGAAAGCTGCGCCTGATAATACCTTAGATATGTGTACTGTGCTCTAGGGGGTCTTGCTCAGTTTTTCAAGGTAATTAAATTTTAACTTTTTTTTTTTAAATGCGACACAGGTACAAACTTTCTTTGATTGACTGGTCTTTATTGTCCTTACTTTTTAATATTCTTGGTTTCAACACTGCAATGTCGACCGGTATCTCCATTAAAATCATTTTCCATTTTCAGTTTGAGTTTAATTCAATTTAGCTTACTTAGGTCCTCGGACCTATTACGTCCATGATGTTTCCCTTACGGGACATAGGGCCTCCACTACACCTACGCGCCATCGTGTACTCTCTCCAACTTTTCCCCAGTCGTGCCGATTCCTGTTCGACCGTTCTTCGCCATGTACTTCTAGGCCGGCCCACTTGTCTTCCCTCCTGTGTGAGCGGGTTCCACTGCATTGCTTGAGATGCAATGCACCGATCGCCTTTTCGAAGCGTATGGCCAATCCACTGCCAATCCACTTCGTATAATGGAGTCTATGGGCTCCTGACCCGTTCTCGCATGAAGTTCGGCATTGGACATACGGTTGGGCCAGAAAATCCTCAAGATGTTTCGTAGACATCTATTAACGAAGGTTTGCAGCTTTCTAGTGACAGTTTCAGTGACTTTCCAAGTGCTGCAGCCGTAAAGCAGAACGGATTCAACATTGGAGCGGAACAGTCGTAGCTTGGTCTTTAAGCTAAAAAAGTTGTTTCTCCATATTTTGGATAGCATTCCGAACGCAGCCTTTGCTTTTCTGATTCGGCTGTTTACGTTCAGTTCAGTCCCGCCACCCGTAGAGACAATACTCCCAAGATATTGAAAATCCTCTACCATCTCTACCGGTTGTCTAGAAATATTTACTTGGATTGATGAGGAAGTTCCAAGGCTGATCCTTTTAGTTTTTGCCGAGTTGATCTTAAGCCCTACGATTTCTGCTTCTCTCTCCACCCTTACTGTCATTTGATGGAGATCCATGATGGTATGAGAGAGTAAGCATACGTCGTCCGCGTAGTCCAGATGTTTGAGGTGAGATTGCAGAGTCCACTGAAATCCTCCATTTCCATATGACAAAGCTGCGTGCAGTACGTCACTCATCACCAACAGGAACAGTATTGGTAACAGTAAACAGCCTTGCCTAACTCCAGTTTGGATTTCAAACTCCTCTGACAGCCTACCTTTGTGCAAAACGTGACACTTGGATCCATCACATGTAGCATTGATAATAGCAATCAATTTATCTGGGAGGGCCCTCCTGCGCAAAGCAAGCCAAATAAATTCTATATTGACACTGTCGAACGCCTTTTCAAAATCAATGAACAGCAGGTGAAGTGGTGATCGATATTCAACGCACTGTTCGATGATGATCCGCAAGGTGTTGATGTGATTCACACAGGAAGATCCAGTGCGGAAACCTGCTTGTTCGGCGTCGAGTGTGTCTTCGAGGTGGTCTTTAGATCGGTCCAATACTATCCTTGCTATTATCTTGGCTACTGCAGGCAGAACGCATATTCCTCTCCAGTTTTCGAACTGTGTGAGATCTTCTTTCTTTGGGAGCTTGACAATCATTCCTTTTTTCCAATCTTCAGGAAAGCTCTCTGTTTCCCAAGTTCTCTTAATAAGTGGGTGCAGTAGCTCGCTCGATGTTGTTGGGGCTGCTCCTAAGAGCTCTGCAGGAATACCGTCAAGTCCAACCGCTTTGTTGTTCTTCAGTGCTTTGATGGCGGTGATAATTTCTTCTTTAGGGGGGGTACGGTAATTCAATTTAAGGGTAGATAAAACCCCTTTATTCATGTGTGCATCTTTCTAAACGAAGCTAAAAGTTGTTGATTAATTCTTCGACGAGAGAAACGTCTTTCAAGACAACACAACTCCGAAAATTCTATAATTTTCTTTTGATCTTAGCGATGATAGTTATTTATGTGTACGTACATAATTTGAAGTTGGCACGGCTAGGAATCTGAAATAAGGCTCTAAATTTGCAGTTTTATTTCAATTTTATGAATAGAATAGGTCCAAATTTTGAAGTACCTATTTTAAAAAATAAAAAAAGTTAGCAGGTCACATTGAGTAACTCGAGAAGCGAACATGCTATGAATTCCGAAGTAGTCCTAAGAAGTTGCAGTTTCTTGCATTTCAGAAATAGGCTAGGTCAAAATTTTGAAGTGCTTATTTTAAAAATATTTTTATCAATTGACTTCATTTTGAAGTTAAGCAGTCACATTGTGTATCTCGAAACGTAGGATGCTAGGAATTTGCAGTAAGGCTCAAAAGTCCATATTTAAAAATAAATAAATTAGCTTCACTTTGACGTTAGAAAGATACATCGTATCGCGTATCTCAAAAACCCTGCATTATAAGAATTTCCAGGAATGCTCAAATTTCGCTGTTTTTTTTTTTTTTGTATTTGAAGAACCTCAATTATGATGTTAGAAGTCACATATGTTTGTGCATGTACAATTGTACATGTACATATCTCATCAACCGAACATGCTAGAAATTAATAGTAATTTACCAAATTTGCAGAATATTTGCTTTGCATTATAAGAATAAAACGAAACATTAAAATTTGGACATAACCAATTCTTAAAATACTGAATTTGTTTTTTGAATCAATGTGAAGTTAGCAGGTCACTCAACTTCACCCACTATTTGATGAACTGTAAATTTAAGTATAAATATGAAAAATAATTCAAATCAGTTCATTATTCCCATTACTGGATGTGAATTCTGCCCTCCTAACTTCACCAATTCAAAAGTCAAATTTCTCTTAAATAAAAATTAGTCGTGCGAATGCACACTGATCCACTGTTGGCACCCTACATCTCTCGCCCTGCCTTGTGCTTGATATAGTATCACACATTTAGTAACACACATTTTCTAACATTCAAATAAAAAGAGTGGTCGTGAAACCAGATGATTCCGCTTTGCAGAATTGTATAACTTTCCTCAAGATGTTTACATGAAGACTAACTACCTAAATATAATAATTATCGACCGAAAATTTAAATTTAAATTTAACAATTTATCAAGAATATTAAATAATTCAACTAGTTATAGTATAAGTACAGTAACTATGTATGTACATTGTACATTCACGTATGCATCAAATCTGGTATTTCTGATTTTTTTCTGACTTGTTCAGGGTATTGGCCTAGTAAATAACCTAAGTTTTCGAAATCGAACGGCGACCGCTTCATGTCCTTTTTTTTAGTTTATTGATGATTACAGTCCTAAAGAAGTAATTTAAAATAAAAACATTGTTCTACGATTTCAAAGTAACCTACTTTGCTGCAATTTGATCCCAAAACTATCTCTGTAGACCGAATGGTTTACAAAATACAGCATTTCAAAAAACGTGTTTTTTTTATTTTTGACTATGAAGTGGTCGCCACTCGTGGTCGAAAACTTAGGATTTACTAGGCCAATATCCTAAATAACTCAGCAAAAAATCAGAAATACCAGATTTGACGCAAACGGAGCCTTTCATACAAACGACAGGGTTACTGCACTATATTATTTTTCCTTGTTTTTTTTTTTTTAATAATTTTTCAAAACTGTTGTTTTTGTTCTATTAAATTTGTTTATCTCTATATAAATATTCTTTTGAGGAAACATTTATGTCTCAAAATTTTCAGAAAATGGATATGGTATGTACAAATATTTTTTTTTTTAATTTTTCAAATAAAGTTCAATTTTGTTTGCTTTTTTGTCGAAACTTAGTAAAAAAAAAAAACAAATTTAATATAAGATAAGCTTCAAGCAGAATTTAAACATCTTAACAAACCATCAGGAAGACATATTAATATACAGATATACATTGCAGCCTAGGATCAAGGAATTCAACAAATAAAAAAACATGTATAAAGTGAATTTGTTATGTATGTATACATAATCACATAATATTATTATGTTTATGTAATTTTAAATGAAAACTTTTTTCTTATTAAATTTTATTTTGACGTTAAATTTATTTTATTTTATATATATATTTCTTTTTTCTTAATAAATTGATCATCTTTTTTGTCTTAAAAATGTTAATATTGTTTCTTATTTATAATAATTATTCTTCTATATGCATCTAGCTCTCACCAACAAAATTTAAGAAAAAATGACATTTTAAAAATTAAATTGAATTAAATTAAAAAAAAAAAAAACAACAATACATTCAAATCAATTTTCTCAACAAGAACAACAACAAAAATATTAAAACATTTTATATCCATATGTATATTTAAATATACATATATGAACAAAAAATTGGTTTCACTCGCACTAAAATTCTTTGAATTCACATTTTTATGAAAACAATATAGCAAAGTTATCTATATAATAACAAAAAAAATTCTCACTTTAAAAAAAAATTCATCATCTACTAAACTAAACTGAAAACAAATATGGAAACAGCTAATTGAATAAAAAAAAAAACTAGTTTTTTATGTGCAATTTTTGTTTGTGTAAAAATTTAAATTTTTATAAAGTATAATTCCAACTCTTCCAAATTTTTTTTCTATTTATTTTTAAGATCCATAGAGTAGCATGGTGTTGATAAGGTATACATATGTATTTGTATATACAATACATACATACCTACAGTGTCAGTGTGTCCAAGATTACATAACATAATATATGAAACATCATTCTAGATAGAAGACGAAAAATAAAAAATATCAATCTGTCATAATGTTTTAAATAAATTTATTTTATTTTAAATTTTCATGTTATATTATCATAGTCTTGGACCATTTTTTATAACTTAATGATGATTTATTTCATTATCTGGAATTGCATGTAAAAAGTCAAGTAGAAGTGTGTTTTTTGACAGAAAAAAAGACAAGTTTTATTTATAAAAAAAAAAAAAAAATAAAACTAAAGTCAAGCGAAGAATTCTACATAGCAAATATTTTTTTTTTTGTAATTCGTTTTATTAATTTGTTTTTTTTTTTTTCTATAGCATTCGTTCTTATACACATATAACTTTTTGTCAATGTTTCTTTGTTTCTTAAACAAATTTATAAATAATTAGAAATAATAAATGAAATCACATCAAAATGATAAGTAAAAAAAGGTAAGTTTATACAAAAAAAAAAAAAAACTTTGTTACTGTACATTTTTATACGAGAAATAAAAAATATATAATTATGTAGATATTTTTTCTAATATGATTAGCATGATGTAGAAATAATATATTCTTTTTTTTATTTTATTTTTTTTTTTTTGAAAGCAGAGAGGTACACGTTATTATTTTTTTTAAATACATAATGTATAATAAAACAAAAAAATATAGAGAGTGTTGTAGATGAAAGAATGGTATTTAACAGTAAATACGAACATACATACATATATAAGTAGTGATATTAGCAGAAAATATCGTTTGAGAGCATTCAAAAGGGTAAAATGTGTTTGATTTTCAGTGTTTTTTTTTTAATCATTCAAACGAAAACATAGGTAGTAGCCCGTAGCGTAATGGTTAGTGCGTTCGACTGTCACGCTGGAGGTCTGGGATCACTTCCCAGCTTCGTCCACCTAAAAAAACTAAAAAAAAAGTTTTTTTTCAGGGCGACTGCCTCTTGCGAGGAATTGACAAATCCTCCAAGAGTATCACTTGTCACGAATAAGTGCTTCTCGTCTAGCCGTTCGGATTCAGCATAAAATTGTAGGTCCCTTCCAATCCTGTCGAAAGGCGCACACAGGAATGGTTGCGAGTTGTTAGTCACTAGGCCCTGGTTCTTCATGAGCCGTTGTGCCACCCGATTTATTTTTTTTTAACGAAAACATAGTCAGATAAAATTTATAATTTCATATAATAAAATGTATTATAATAAAATCAGTTTACTTAGTTATTATAATGATGAACTTAGCTAAAAAAAATCAGCACATACAATACATATGTATTAAGTCCTCATGTTTTTTTTTAATTTCAGTTTTTCTATTTAATTGTATTTATTTAATTAATATAATGACTTTAATTTAATTTTTACATTTTAATTTATTAATAAATATACTTTTGTATGTACTTTATAACATATTTTACCTTTTGGGAAGCTTTTTTGAATTGATAGAAAAATATAATACAGGGTTAAAATGTAAAACACAAAAATGTGTGTACTTATTATAAAAAAAAAAAAAAACAAAAACAAAAAGGCATTAATAAGATTACAATTTTTGTTTTTAATTTGTAAAAATAAAAACATATATTATTTTTGCAATATAACATACCTATGTATTCAAAGTTTACTAATACATATACATATGTAAATTTGTTTTATTTTGTATATTATGTAGTGTATATAGAGGTAATTTAAATTTTTTTCTGTACCTTAACTAAAATATATATATAGGTTGTGCATTTTTTTTTTAATTGACACATTGACATACATTTTTTTAACTTCATTTGTTTATTTTTATCACAAAGACATTTCACTGAATAAAATTTGTATTAATTTTTCATAAATGCTTTTGGAAGAATAAACAAACTAAACTTCACTCTGGGAGGTTTTGATAATATTTAAATTCTGGATTAGGTATACACTCCGCTCCACTTTACTAAAGCTTGTGGTGCTTTAGTAAATTCATACATTCAACTTTTGGTTTTAGTTCCTAAAAGAGAAATCTATTGCGAATAAAACTGCAGGGACAGAATAATTCAGAAAAATACCATAAGATTATTTTTTTACCACTTTTCTAATTACTTCATAAAATACACTGTTTTTTTTGCGCCACTGGAATAGAAACAGTGTGCGTTTCGTCTCTATAGATTACAGTAAGGAGAAAAAATATTGTTATAATAATAGTAGTGTAGATTAAAAATAATAATTGTTTGATCAAAGAAAAGATGGGGCGCGGAAAACCATTAAACCCTGCAGAAAAAGCCAAAATAGAAGTACACGCAGAAAACAAGCTTCTCCAAAATTGCCAAAAAAATAAGTAGAAGTGTGAAAATTGTTTGGTCGAACCATAGAAATAAAGAAAACTATGAAAAAATGTGTAAGGTAGGCAATCAAGAGCCACAACAGAAGCAGACCGAAGAAAGATAATTAGACTGGCTTCAAATTCAAGCGGCTGTGCTGCTAAAATCAAGGCTAAAAGTGGTATTACAGTGAATCTTAACACTTTTAGACGTGTTATTCGTGGGTCACAATATTTAAAGCGCCTAAAATTGAAGAAAAAACCACCGTTAAATCCAATACGAAGACAGAATATAATAGTTTTGGCAGGAAGAATATTACGTGGAAGGAAGAGCGGTATTTTCTGACGAAAAAAATTCAATTATGATGGCCCGAATGGATATAATTACTATTTTCATGTTATAAGGGAGGAACCCAGGTTTCTGGAGCGCCACCATAGCCGAGAAGGCGGTGTTATGGTGAGGGGTGCGATTTTCTAGTCTTGAACTATTGTTCTGGACTTTCCCGCATTGACAATGACGGCAAACTCCTACAAGGAAATACTGCAAGAAGCTTTCCCTAAGTTTACCGATGTCTTTGGACCAATACCATGGACATTTCAACAAGAAAACGTGCCAATCCTCAACGCAAGGACCATTAACAGTTGGATATCCAAGAAAAATGTTACCTTACTTCAATGGCCATCGTATTCTCCGGACCTAAATATTATTGAAAACGTGTGAGGATGGATGGTTCGTAAAGTTTACGATTCTGACCGACAATATGAGGACAACAAATCACTTATTGCTGCAATCAAGGTAGGTAGGTAGAAATAGCGGCCACGGGCAGTCTAGCCCATAGCCCAATTAGCGCTGAAGTGCGCCGTTTTGATACCATAACTCGTTTGAACCTGTGGATGGAATTGAAGAGAGAAAATATGGGCATATCCTCAGGATATCGTCCCTTTTTATTTAGTTTAGAATAGTATTTTGTTGTAGCTTTTAGCACAATCATCAGAAAGTGGATCACTCACTCAACCAGATCAGCACCCGCACCCGCACCATCCACAGTTAGCCCACTAGGCAGTTCGTTGGCTGGCACTGGAGCGTCCACTGATCTGATTGGATGATAATCCGGACGCTGTGCACCACAAACCCCTACCAGAACCCTTGTCCACTATCTTGTGATCATAGAGAATCGACGGAAGGTATAATGCAGAAGTAGCCGAAATTTGTCCTAGAGCCATTTCGTCGCGTTGAGAAAAGAAATCAAGTCTTTGATCTTCATTTCAGACAGTTCGTTAATGTCGTCAAAGAATGCTCTTCCGAGTGACTGTTTTCTAGCTTTGGCCAGAGCAGGGCATTTGCAGAGGAGATACTTAAGGCTCCGACAGTGAGTACTGTGAGGTATGCCCAGCTTCGCTGTATGCTCTCCTATTGGCCAGTGTCCGCTACAGGTTGCAACTACCCTGGTTATGTCTTGCCTGGGTCTGCGTATTAGATCAATTGTTCGGTTATTGTCATAGGTGGGCCAAATCTTCCTAGATATAATACAGTTGTATAAACTGCTCCACCTACGGTTTGCTTTAGTAAGATAAATTGAGAGAATGTTGCCCTTCATAACTCCAAGCGGAATGTTGACTCTTTCCGCAAGTGAGCCATGAAGGGCTGAACCTTGCCTAGCCAGCTCGTCAGCCCGTTCATTGCCCTCAATGCCACTGTGATCCGGGACCCAGATAAGAGTGACATTGAGGTCAGTGTTCAGACCCGCAAGCTCATTCTGGCATTGCTGGACTAGTTTGGAGGATGCTGTAGCTGAATTAATGGCTTTAACAGCCGCTTGACTGTCTGTAATAATAGCTGCATTACGATTTTGGTTTGGATCTGCTTTTAGTAACTTGCAAGCTTCCCTGATTGCCAACAATTCAGCTTGAAAGACGCTAGCAAGGTCAGGTAGCCGAAAGGTACTAGATACATTTAGAGACTCAGAGCAGATTCCTGCACCAACGCCACACTTCATGTTTGAGTCATCAGTAAAGATAGTTGTGTCGAAATCTTTCGTCACGACGTTATCATTCCAATCCTTCCTGGATGGAAATTTAACTTTGAAATCCTTACTGATACTCATTGTAGGCGTGCAGTAGTCAGTGGGAGTCGAAAACATTTCCATTGGAATCAAGTCTTTTATATTGCTGTGACCATAGGGCTTGGCAAACCAAGAGTTTGATTCTTTAAGTCTTAAAGCGCTGCAAGATACCAGATATTTAATATGTAAATCAAGTGGTAGAAGGTGCAGAAAAACACTTAAGGCATCAGTCGGGCAGGATCTTATAGCCCCTGTCGTGCCAATGCTAGCAGTTCTTTGAACTTTCCTAAGCAATCAAAGAAGCATGAAGTGCAATTTCTTTAAATTATATAAAATAACTGCATGATTCAGTCTCCAAATGGGGTTTTCAAGTTATTTCAAATAAAGATGGTAGCAAACATATAAAAATATGATTACGAATAGAGAACTACCCAATTTTACTGCACTTTTCAATTTGTTTCCTTATTTAGAGAATGTTTCTATTCAAGTGGCGCAAAAAAAACAGTGTTTTAAATGAAGCAATTAGAAAAGTGGTAAAAAATAACCTAATAGTATTTGCCTGAATTATTCTGTCTCTTCAATTTTATTCGCAAAAGATCCCTCTTATAGGAACTAAAACCAAAAGGTGAATTTATAAATTTACCAAAGTGCTACACGCGCAGATAGTAAAAAAAGTTTGTTTCTATTCAAGTGGAGCGGAGTGTATATAGGTACTTACTGAATAGCTTTGAATAACGGCCTTAAGTATCTGGATACAAAGATTTTCTTTTCAAACTGATGATCTCACAGGCTGTGATGCTTTTTCTCGTGGCTGAGGTAGTTCAGCGGTTTCCAAAGGTTCTTACTCAAAGAAGCAACAAAACTTGGGTTTGGAGAATCTTACTCTGAATGAATAATTCTTTATTTTTCCAAAATTATTTACAAAATTAATATTTTATTTTCTTATATTAAATAACAATATTCTTCATACAATCTTTCAATTCAATATGTGTCCTCCGCGGACAATCTAGGGAAAGGTCTGGGGCGGAACTCTATAGGAGAATCTTGTCCAAAGGCAACTTGAGGAGGCTACCTAAGGAAAGTTCTGTAGAAATTCTCGTAGGAACTTCTTGTCCCTATCGAGCAATCTAGGGAAAGGTTAGGGCGGAACTCTTTAGGAGAACCTTGTCCAAAGGAACCTTGAGGAGGCTTCCTAAAGAAGGTTCTATAGAAATCCTCGCAGGAATTTCTTGTCCCGAGTGACCAATCTAGGGAAGGGTGTCGGGGCGGAACTCTCTAGGAGAACCTTGTCCAAAGGAACCTTGAGGAGGCTTCCTAAGGAAAGTTCTGTAGAAAATCTCGTAGGAATTTCTTGTCCCTAGCAAGCAGTCTAGGGAAAGGACTCGGGCGGACCTCTCTAGGAGAACCTTGTCCAAAGGAACCTTGAGGAGGCTTCCTAAGGAAAGTTCAATTCTCGTAGGAATTTCTTGTCCCTAGCGAGCAGTCTAGGGAAAGGACTCAGGCGGAACTCTCTAGGAGAACCTTGTCCAAAGGAACCTTGAAGAGGTTTCCTAAGGAAAGTTCTAATAGGTCTAACTAATTGACCTAACGGTCCTACTCTAAGATAATTTCTACTAAAAATTCAGAGCGGCTTCTATAATGGTGCAAAGCACAACAGCATGCCACTCCTTCAGTTGACACAGGACACACCTAACAAGGGTTTTTGTGTCCAACCGGATCTCTTATTCTCTGTACTCTAGATTGGTATCCATACAGCTGGGTGAGATAAAAAGACCATTTTGCCAATTTCTGTACGTCGTCCTATTAATGATTCGGTAAAAAGTCACTGTGACCTGTAAGAAAGACAAAGTGAAAATTATATTTTTCGGAATTCTAGTAAATATATTTGTTTAAATATATGCTGAATTGTGACTTATAAATTGCTCAAGCGACTGGTTACATCATGATTAGGGTATATGTAGGAGTTTTATAGTTTCGCTTGAAATATGGTTAGGGCATGTGTAGGTGTTGTAACGCTTCGTTACAAGACAATTTTTTTTATTTCGCCCAACATGTCTCACACTCACATAGAGGTATTCACGTAACACTAGGGGTGAGACAAAAGGACCACTAAACTAACAATTGATTTTCCTCCTATACTCTTCCATAGAAGCTTGTTCTGATGAATGTTTATCGCACTCAAAAAATCGACACAGCTGTATGTATTGTGCTTCTGCAGCCATTTTGAACGATTCATTGTATAGTCTTTCTTGTACATATAAAACATAATTATCCTTCTTTTCTTCATACAAATTTTGCATGAAAGGTATAGAGTTTCCCCGTTAAAGCGCCAAAAAGTTACGCTTTTTCAGTTTTTGCCTTGAGGCTTGTTAATTTCAACAAAACTAAAAAAAAACATAGTTTTCTACGCTTAAACTCTGAAAGGTAAATCCTACAAAAAAAAACTTTGTATAAAGTAAATAAAGATACCTAACTTTGTTTTCCATTTAAATATATGAAACAACAATGGGGCGTATTCATAGTCGTTTTAGACCTGGGTCTAAGTTAAACACAGCTTTGGTTGAATTTTCAGACGTTGATTCTATTTTCTTAAGATTATCATTTCAAAATATTTGAAGCTTTTTGTGTAGTTTACCAAGTTAACTATCTTATAAAAATATAAAACCAACAATTTGTAATTAAAATCGGTCTGTATTCAATGAGTCTTAAACTGTAGTTTAGTTAAACCTGGGTCTATCTGCGACTATGAATATGCCCCAATGTGTACAATGAGTCGTTGTCGAAATATTACTATATTATCTAAAACCCGTTTTTCAAAATGGTGGCTGAAGCACAACAATAATCAGAGACAGCCCGTTTACCAATTTCAATCATAAAATTTGATCGGTATGTTTTTGCAAAAAAAAAAAAACAGCTGACTGGACAAATCGCATAGAAATCAAACCAGAGCCGCATCGCTCTACTTGTCCTGCTCAATAACCACTCCGCTAACCTGATATACAAATTACTGAGCATAAAACCGATACGAACTGTTTGATTCAAGCATCTCTTACAGTTTTTATAGTTCACGCTTTTACTGTAAATACAAAAATTGTACATTATGTTCTTTAAGCCTAGTACGCACTAAGGCCTAGTACGCTGCTGATACAGCGAAGAAATATTTATGGAGAATTTTACGAATTGCAAATAAATAAAACAATAAATAAACGAAAAATCAAACAATACCATCAGCCCTATTCTGCTATTCATCGGGGAGAATTGTAATTGAATTTTCAAAAGTTACTATTCTGCTATTCATTCCAGGTAAATGTGGATTTACGTCAGTAATGTTGGTAATACGGTGTGGTATTCTCTTATTCACGTCGACGGATTTATTCTAGGGATCTCAAATTTTGGGAACTAAGCTCTCGATATGAATTTCATCGTTGTGAAATAAATGTCACTTTTGTATAGAAATTTTATTTTCACTTAAACTGAGTACTAGGCTTAAACGTTTAAATTGAATTTTTGGTTGAAACTGGTTCAACTTAAAGTTAGGTTCAAACTGATAGTAGAAGTCAGTATTGACAGTATCCACATTTTGTTCCTAGTGGTTGGTGAAAAGATGTATTTTGCCCATACCATCCAATGGAAGAAATAATGGTTACTAAACCATCAAAATGTATAGCCAGTTTCACAGTTCAAGTTTGGATGAAAGTGGTTCAAGAATTAGTTGGGTTTAAACTGACAGTTAAAATCTTTTTATGTTTAATTTAATTATTCATAATTCGTTTAAGATGTGACAAAAAGCTAAAGCATGTACGTTGGATTGAGACATTCAAAAGCTCGTATTAAATAGTAGGCGTTAACCCCGATTTGGCTTGATGAGCAATTTTCTAAAAATTGTCGATACAAAAAAAAAAAAAAAAAAAAATCCACGCGAACAGGCAAATCCTGAGGGTTTAACTTGCTTGTAATTTGGACTTTGTACGGAAACAAGTTTAAGTCGCCATGAAGTATTCGTTGTAATGACCGCTTGGATTTGCCTGTATTGACGATGCTACAGCCGCGATTGTATCCTGACCACGAACATTGGGATCTCGATGGTACGGTCTTCGAGCGATGCTTCCACATTCGGCAAACATGTTCACCAGCCTCATAATGGTCCATCTACACGGGGGAGTACCACCAAACTCCCGCCTAAATTCCCTGACGGACTGCAAACCATGGTACCGCTGCACCTTCCAACTCCTCTTTTCAGTATCCCAAGCATTCATTGATAAATCAAAATTATAACCTGCAAAATAAAAAAAAAAAATAAGCCCCGATTACTCAAACAGAAAAAAAGTTATTAGTACGTTTTATTTTGGAGCTGGAACTATAGGGTTTTCATTCATTCTGTTTAATTTATAAAAACCATTCAGAAAATTTAGCAAAGAATGGACAAAATCGCTGTCTTCTGCAAAAGCTAGAAATTATATCAGATTTTTATTTTATGCATCTCACTTTTATTATATTATTTTCCTTTTTTATTATACTAAACAACTTAAAAAAAACTCACTATCACTATTGTCATTTTGAATCAGAAATGTTAATGTACATACACCACTTATACATATATATTTGTATAGAAAAAGAAAAACTTATAGAACAGGTTAGAAATAAAATGGATACATTTATTAGTCTACTCTTGAAACTGTAAGTATATAATGATTGTGTAAAAAACCTATAGTAGGTAATCGTAAAATACAACAACCACAAAAATTAAAGAAAAAATATATATATTTCAAAACGAAGTCAGGCGCGTATGATAGTTGTTAACATTTATATAAGAAAAATATAGTTTAAAGGAGTTTAGTAACGTGAAATTCATATAAAACAAAGATAAAATAAATTCGTTATGCATCAATGTACAATAAACCTACATCAACATTGTCATTCAGAAAAATAAAATAAAAATAAACTAAAACAACAACAAAAAAAAAACACATTTATATATATGAATATCCGAATAATAAATAAGTTAATGAAAACAAACAATGCCAAAATGAAAAAAATCACTCAAATTAAAACTAAAATTAGTGAATTTTACAATATAGACAATTGAAATAAAAATTAAAACATATACACACACCTAAAATACACAAATGATAAAAAAACAAACGAAAACAGAAGAAATATATATATATCAAATTGTATATTATATTATACAATTCTTTCAAAAGGAGAATACAAATACTCTAACAATAAATTTCAAGGTCAACTTTAAAATAAAGAAATAAAATAAAATAAAAATTCCAAACAAAAAACAGAAAGGTAAAACAATTAAATAAATATATTAACAAAACAAAAACAAAAAACTGAAACTAACTGTAATTGTCATTGTTGTAATCACTGAACATTAAGAGAACATAACAAAAAAAAAACTATAATTTATTGATATGTTTGTATTTATATTTTACAAAACAAAAGAAATGACTAAATAACGAAAAAAAAAATAAAATATGTTATATAGAAAAATGGCTGCTTTAATGTGTTCTTTTTTTTAATTTTTTTATTGAAAAGGAAATGATAGAAAAAATACTTAAAAAAAGGTAAGTACTAAAAAGAGAAAGAGAATTAAAAATTGGTCTTATCTTTTTCGACATAAACAATAATTATATGATTATGCCTGCCTGGATGGGGTATTGATTGCCCCTAACCTATCCATAGCTGAAAACTAGAACATTCTATAAGGTCTGGTTGCGAACAGTTGCGGATCAAGGATTTGGCTGTGGGGGGGGGGGGGCTTGGTAGATCCAGTTTGAGACATTAATGGCCAGTTTCACAAGTAAAACTACAATTTAAGTTTAAAATTAAATTCAGCACTTGATTCGGTTTCAAAGTAAACCTTGTATTATGATAATTCTGTAGTTCTAGTTAAACGAATGTATCTGCCATTTAAACTTCAGTTCAACGTTCAGAACACTTGATCGTTATAATCATTTTAAAATCTAAATTGACAACTGCCATTTAATAATAATAATAAATTATTATATAAATTAAATTATTTTTTTTAATGTTTTCGAGTGGCGAGGAAATGTAACATTCGTTGTGAGAGTGAAAAGAGAAAAACGCTTTCCTTGAAGAAAAAATTATATTAACTATTGTGACGATGTTGATTTGTTTCAAAGTTGCTATTGCCATCATGCAGTCGTATTAATCTTCGCTCTATTGAACTGAGGTTCATTTTAAACTGTGAAAACCAACGATTTAACCTTTTAATTTGAACTGAAGTTCAGGATCAGTTAAACTTAAGTTTAAACTTTCACTGTGAAACTGGCCATTAGTAATACAATTTGTTTGTCCACAACTTAATTTTTTAATTTATAACTAATATAAAAAAGTTTTAGTTTAGGTTAATAGTACAGTAACTATATATTTTCACGTATGCGTCAAATCTGGTATTTCTCATTTTTTGCTGAGTTGTTCAGGATATTGGCCTAGTAAATAACCTAAGTTTTCGACTTCGAGCGGTGACCGCTTCATGGCCAAAAATCAGAAAAACCGCGATTTGTTCGGGCTATTTTTAGTTGATGGTAATTTTAGTCCCAAATAATTAATTTTAAATAAAAGCATTGTTCTACGAATTCAAAGTATCTTAATTTGCTTGAACTTGAGACCAAAGCCAACTCTGTAGACACAATGGTTTCCAAAAACACCAAAATTCAAAATTTAGCGATACAAAATTTAATATAAAAAGTAGTGTTATCAAACAGTATAATGGAAAATAAAGAATGGTTGAAATAAATGCATCAAAGCACTGGAGCTTGTAGGTTGAGACAAAAGAATAGGAAAATCATACCGGAAGAGGGGTCTATATATCCCCGTTAAGATGGGGGGGCAATTACCTAAAAAATTGAAACAAAATTACCACGTTTTTTTTGTCCAATTCTTGTTAAGCATTACTGGCAAGCTGTTTTTTTCGTCCCAATTTTCTGTCATTTATATTCGTAGCCCTGAACTTGTTTTTTTATACAATTCCCTTCAGGTTTCAGCTTCAACCTAATTAATTTGGGGCTTAGAAAAAAAATCCGTAGCATATAAATTACGTAGCCCCAGCCTCGTTATTATTGTCTGACTCCTGATTCTGATTTCTATATTTCAATCAATTTTAAGAACAGCCTGTTTGTAATTCAAAGTAAATCCATTAAAATCGATTTTTTTGAGTTTTGAAAGTTTCGATGAATTCGAATGCCTACAGTTCCACAAATAAGGCTCGGAAGGCCTTGCGGTTTTTAAAACGCCTAATCAGTTAGAAATGTGTTAATCTTTCAATCTTTATATTTCAAACGGGTGTAGCAAAGATGATGAAAATGGTGAGGTTCAGGGAAATCGGTCAAAGATATTTGTGCAGTATCAGTTCGATGGAATAATACCATATCTTCCTTTCATGTAGGAACCAAGATTGTCTCAGATCGCATGCCCATATCTGTAATCTTTGACCTTGATACAACCACAGAATATTGCACACTCACCCTACCCCCGAAACTAAAGTGGAATGAGAACCAAGAAGAATTATATGCTTCAAAACTACTGTCCGAGATCGAGAGATCATTAACGATTACAGTAAACCTTACCGCCACTGAAAAAATAAATCATTTAACTAATTGTATTAAAAAAGTTGTTCCTAATCTAAAATCAAATAAACAAAAATATCAATGCTTCACAGCAAGAAAATTATCATTCACCTTTTTACGGAAATTGAAAATATCAACAAGTCCCAATAAAGCCCTTATGAAACAATACACTAGTGCAAACAAAAGTTATAAACTGCTATGTAGAAACAAACGTGAACAATTTTTGAACACAGTTACTTCAGAACTTTCAAGCACTACAAACAGTAGGGACTACTGAAATAAAATAAAGGAATCTCAGAGGTGAAGAATATGTGTGCGGAATTCACCTGTCTGCCACAATATTAGCCGAATATTTTAAACACTTAGTTAACCCAACTTATATCTTTGAAAGTATACAATTCGATGAACCCTAGATAGTCGATGATTTACTGGATATGGAGTTGGATATGAGTGAACTCAAAACAAGTCTCTATAATTCTAAAATTGAAAAAGCACCAGGACCTGATAGAATAGGGAATGAATTCTATAAAAATGCGCCACCTGAATTCTTTAGTAAAATGTTGACGGTATTCATTTCATTATTCGAACAGGCGAGATACCTCAGAAGTTCAAAGATGCTTTTGTATATCCTATATACAACAAAGGTGATGATACACCTAGTGATTATAGAGGAATCTCCTTTATGAACTCGATTGCTAAGATTTATTCCTCTATTCTACTAGATAGAATCAATTCCTGGATAGAAAGAAACAAAATATTGAGTGAGTATCAAGTCGGCTTCCGAAAGGGATACTCAACTGTTGATAACATATTTACAGTCACAACTATAGCGCAATACTTCCTCAGGCAAAATAGGAGATTATACATGTTTTTTGTAGACTTCAAGGCTGCCTTTGATTCAATTGACCGCAATGCACTTTTTTGTAATCTGTCGCAGAAAGGTATGTCAACAAAAATTCTGAGGGTCTTAAAAAATATGTATAAGAACACACGTCAAACAGTGTGGGATGGCAGAAATGTTTCTGATTGGTTTGAAACTAAGTCAGGAGTTAAGCAGGACTGCCTTCTCAGTGCAGTCCTTTTTGTTCTGTTCATAGATGACATATCAGAGCATCTACCAGCAGGTATCAAAATAGCTCACGAAGTTATCAAGGTTTTACTGTACGCAGATGATATAGTTCTGCTAGAGGAGTCACCTCACAGCTTACAACTTATGATCAACAAAATGAATCAATTCTGTAAAACGTGGAACTTGCGCAGCAAACAAACAAAACTGGAGAAGAACGAAAAGTGGTTTTTCGATGGCGAAAGGATATAATAGAAGTTGTCACGAAATATAAATTATTACTTAGGCATCATTTTGGAGCCCCACATGAAACTCAAACATCATCTCAAAAAATTAAAACTGTCAGCATCTAAAAAGCCTCATAAATGTGTCGTGGGAAAATATCATTAACAAAAACGAAATACCCATTTCAACGAAGTATCGCATTTTTGAAGCGGTCATGTGTTCAGTTATGTGCTATAGTTGTCAAACTTGGGGTTTCAAGCAATATGAGGAAGTTGAAAAACTGCTTCGTTTTTTTCCTAAGAAAAATATTCCGCCTTCCAATGAACACTCCTAACTACGTTTTTACTTTGGAAATGGGACTGCCAAATCTCTTGAATAACACCCCAAAATTACTATTTTGATTATATACTAAGGTACCATCCACAAAGACTTCCGCACATCTTAACAAAATATATGTTGGATAATAAATTGGAATGGGTTAATGATTGGATTGCTTTGGCAGAAAAATGTGAGACAAACATAAACATTCAATACAACGATTTACCATTCTTGAAGCAACAATTCTATAACATTTTGGAGTTATCTGACATTCACAATCGAAATGAAAGCATAGTCTAGGCAACATCATCTATTAAAAGATTGATCTACCCAGAACTTAACTACGACCTGAGAAGCAATAACTATTTTAATGATCGTCATAGCTTGAGAGCGATATCCTTGACATGCAGAGCAAGATGTGAAATTAAATTGGTCACCTTTCCAAAATACAGTTTCAAACCTCTGCACAATTTGCAACTTAAAATCAAAGGAAGACACATTTCATTTCTTAGCAATCTGTCCGATCTACAAAGATATAAGATTTATTTGTTTCGGGAAGCGCACATTTACAATGGAGGAAAGAAAGAACATTCTTAACGGTGCTAATTGGGAAGCTCTCCATAAATATATCGAAACCGCAATTTCATATCGTTACAATATTATAAACGAATTTAGATAGCTAAATACATAATTTGAAAATACATCTATAAAAATAAAAAAAAAAATTAGTATTTCTTTTCTAAAAATTTTGAAACTTTTAAGTTTATATAAAAATAAACATTTCAACACGTCAATCAGGCAGACGGCAACGCCATTGCGTTTTTTATTTTATTTCTTTTCTAATAAATGTAAATAATTGTTAAACTATACAAAATAAATAAATAAAATAAAACTAGAACATTCTATAAGGTCTGGTTGCAGAGATATTTTGATTCAAAGTTAATCTTTCTTGCTTCAACTCAAAAACTAAAAGTCTTAACCCATTTCCGGCTAGCGTTGCGTTTTCGCAACGTCATATTTGAAGACTTCTGGAACATTACTGATTATAAATTGAAATAAACTAAAAAATGATTTTGAGAGATAGTTGAATTATCTAATCGACCTGTTCTTGGATTTTGTTGTAAATTTTTTTTTGTGCTTTTTTAGGACTTTCAAAATACGAGTTTTTGTAAATTTTGGGGAAGGATTTTTGAACTTTTAAAAAAAATATCGTCAAAATTATAATTTTTCAAAACAATGTCAACTACAGGTAAATAAGGGTTCAAATTATATTCTAAAATAGTTCTGACGTAATTGACATGAGTTGCCTGCTTATCAGGTTAGATGAAAGCATTATGCCTAAAACAGATGTGCAGCTTTTTCCATGCAGCGAAATTAAATTACACGGGTTCTTATGGGAGAAGATTCACTCAAAGTCTGCATGCAGCGCAGCGCTGCACGATGTCTCTATTTCTAAATTTGCTGCCTAGTTTCATTGCAGCCACAACTGAAAAACGAAAATTTCTAAATAATTGCTATTTGGCATTACTCATATTGACATCACCTGCCATTCTTTCAAAAAATTTGTTTGTGTTGGTGATTTTTGTTTAAGAATCCATGAAGCGTGGTGGCGTTGCCACCCTACCATCGTCCAACGAAGAAAATCTCATTCCAACACTATTGTGTGACATCGGCAACGCTGTGCTTTCATGTATTTGTTTGACATAACTATGCATCATGAATGTCAGAAGCTATGCACATGTGTTTCGTGTGCAGCTATGCATGCAGAGATGCGTGCAGACTCACTGCGCATCTATTTTCGCCATTACGTTGCGTTTTCGTTCGCAACGCTCGCAGTAGCATTTCAAAAAAAAAAAAAAAATATGTTCGCTGAAATACAATGCTAACAGTTTTAAAAAAGAATCATAATTTTCGATTGCATCCTGTCCAACAAAAGGATATTTTGAATATTTTAGTTCTAAGAAAAAAAAAACAAATCATTCAAGAGTACTATTTTGAAAAAAAACCTTTAGCTTCCACTTGACTTTATTCTTAGAAATAATTAGGCAGTGCATTTTGCGCATAGGAAACATCAAGGCCCACGTCACTTTTCTTATGAGTGTGGTCCCTATATGACAACTATACTATACTCAGGTACTATAAATCGAGTGCATACTATAATTCCAAGAAAGAAAAAAAAAAACAATTCATAAATGCGCGATGTATTGGAAAAACAGATCGCGAATATAAGTTTTTTGCATTCGACTTATTTTTTTATAAGCTGTGAGTTGTGCGGTCAAGTATTGTTTTAAAAATTTAAGAATAAATATTATGTATCGCAAAAAGTTTTTATCTGCTAAAGAACTCGAAGAGTTGATGATTCCGAGAGATGAATTTGGATGCTGCAGTTCATACAAAGATTATAGTTTTACCTCCAAAAAATGATGCTGTTAGTGATATTGAGGAAATCGATGATAATGTGCAGCTTTTGGAGGATGGAAACATGTTCCCAAATGAATTGGCTGGTGAAATTGAACTAGAATGCAGGTTGGATGATTTAAATTCTCTAAATCCTGAAGACATAGACGATGAACCGGAAGTCAAGGTTGTAACAAAATGATCCAAACAGTGCATCAACATCCCAAAACGTCGCTTCAACTACTAAAAAAGAATCGACATGTCTTCATTATGAGTTACCGTAGTGGTCAAAAAGCCATCGTGTTGAATTTTCAGAAAAAACAACCAATCATTTGATTGGCCAACCAATGAATCAGGCAAAACAGTTTGATCAAAAGAAAATATGTCAACATTCCAATGCCAAATGCAATTCGTGAATACAACAGAACGCTACAAGCAATTATCGGAATTCGAGGAAAATAGTGCTACTGGCCACTTTTATCAAATGCACTGGATGCAGCGTTGGTAAATGCATGAATATGAATGAATAATTAAAGGGGTTTAAGTACACTGCGACCTAAAGATCTATTGTGCCCCCGTCTAGAGCTAGATGAGATCGCTCATTCTATAGCTCTTTCTCCAAGTTTGTTTCTTTGAGAAACTTGAGTATTTGGAGAACTTTTAGAGATGGTAGTTCGCTCTCTTCTATCTGGTAACGTCCCAGATACCTATGTCTTTGTTGAACGAGTGCATCGCATTTGCCTTATATGTGGTCAGGTGTTTCCTCATGAGTGTCGCAGAATCTGCATGTGGCACTACTCACCAGCCCAAGAAATACTTAGGTGTCTTTTTAGTTTGCAGTGACCAGTGAGGAAACCTGTTATTATTCTGAGGTTATTCCTGCTTAAGCCTATACAGGATGCAAAGCGTTCTTGGTTGTAGCTCCCAAGAAGTATCTTCGCTTGCCTCAGGTGGGGGAGTTCTGTCCATAATTTGGATCTTTTGGCCACCTCTTCTATTTTGATTTTATTTTTAATCATATTTTCTCCTATACCACAATAGGGCTCAGGACCCGATAAGGGTGTCGTTGCTCATATTTTAGCCAAGGAGTCTGCCTCTTCATTTCCCTGGGCACATACGTGCCCAGTCATGCCATCTCTTGGAATGTCAAGTAATTTCAATACTGAGGACGTGGAAATGGGTTCCCTTTCTCTAATTACTATACATCTACCCTTCCCAGTACCTTTCCTGGCGAATCTTAGGATGGCTCCCTTTGCTGCGCTTTCTACCACCACATAAAGTAGGGTTAGGTGAAGGATAACCTCCATTGCTGCAGTGGGACAAATTCTCATTGCTCCAGTAATGCATAGGCAAGCGAGTCTTTGAATTTTGTCTAGTGATTTCCTAGTTGTTGCTAATTCGGTTCTTTTGTGCCATGCAACCGCACCATAGGTAATAATGGGCCTTACCATCATGGTGTACATCCATCTAATGATGTTTGGTTTGCAACCGCATGATTTCCCTGCAAGCCTCTTGCATATCATAAGGGCTTTTGTGGCTTTCCCGACAGTTATTTCGACATGTTTATTCCAGAGTAGTTTGCTATCTAGTGTAATTCCCAGACATTTTACCTCATTCTGGGTTTCAACTACTTCACCAGCTAACCTGATAGTTTTCATGCGTGGCAGAAGTCTTTTCTTAGTAAATGGTATGATAGTTGTCTTCGTAGCGTTTAGGTTTAGTCCTACCGAAAGGCACCATTTCCTATTAATTGTCAGTCCTCTTTGGAGTTTATCACAAAGGGTTTCTTCAAACTTCCCTAAGGCTATTAAAACAATGTCATCGGCAAAGCCAATGCAGCGTATGCCTTGAGAAGTAAGACTTTCGAGTAGTTCATCAACTACAAGACTCCACAGCTAGGGTGACAGTACCCCTCCCTGCGGACATCCTCTTGTTGTGATGATTTTCTGAATTGGTAAATGCATGGAAAATACATTGCATTTGCAAAAAATTTGCCAAGGAGACACCAAAGCTGCAACTAGAATTTTTTTTGTTTGTTGTAGATTCCCTTTTGTGATCGAAAACAAACACTGAACCTGTGATTCAAATGGAAGGAAACCCAAATGAAGTGGCCCGTTTCGACAACATCAAGCATACTGTCATCAAAACAGAAAAGTGTGTCCGATGTCGCAAGTGTTCCAGCCAAACCGTTTTTTCCTGCAAGAAATGTGATATCGCGCTTCATCCAAAATGCTTCGATGAATACCACACAAAATCCCATTCTTTGTAAATATAATATATCTAAATATATTATAATAAGTTAACGCACCATCATAACCATAACCATAAGCATAGCCACAAGGGAATAGTTCAAATACATGTGCCAAAGTATTTTATCCTAACAGGCCTAGTTGTGGATTTATGGGCTTGCAAAGTTCGCTCAAGACAAGGAGTAGGGTTTTAAAGAATAATGTTGCTAAGTTAACTGAAGAGATCGAAAAAAAATTTCAACTGTGGAATATATGGCAAATTAGGTGTACTTTTCATTTATGAAATCAAAACCGGAAATGGATTTTTTTTGGGTAAAAAACCGGATGTAAGCATTTCAAATCAAATTTTGGGCAAGTTCCACCATTTAAAATATTTTTTTTTTCGGTTTCAATGTAGCTGTAGATAAGATACTTCATGCCAGGTTTTATAATGGGATCTTTATTCGTTCAGATGATACATAATTTTAAGTTGGAGAGAACCTAATTTTTTGTATAGAAAACTGGGTGTCAAATCAAGATTGTGGTACTATCGACCTTTTTGATACTAATTTTTAAAATTTTTAAATGTAGCTTATATAATATAGATACTTCGTGCCAAGTTTCAAAATGGGATCTCTAATCGTTTATATGATACATAGTTTTTAGTTGGAGAAACCCATTTTTTTGTATAGGGAACCGGATGTTAAAAACTTAAATCTATCTCTTCAGTTAACTCAGCAACATTATTCTTTAAAACCCTACTCCTTGCCTTGAGCGAACTTTGCAAGCCCATAAATCCACAACTAGGCCTGTTAGGATAAAATACTTTGGCACATATATTGAGAACCACATGAAGTATAAATAATCCAAAGATGAACTAATTTCATGACCCACCACTTTTTTCGTTGCCCGTTCAATGTGAAGTGCCCCACATGACAAAAGTTACTACATGTGTGCAAACACATGTCCATGGACATGGACATGGACATGGACATGGACATGGACATGGACATGGACATGGACATGGACATGGACATGGACATGGACATGGAATCCAAGCTTATGTAAGAGTGATAATAAAATCTTGCACGCTATTATAGTTATATTTATTCAAAATGGCGTTTTTCTGTTATAATATACATACCTATCTACATATTGGGCCTTACCAATAATAAAATTAAGTGGACTCTAAATAATGAACCATACCAATAATCAATTTAATAGTCAGCTTAACGCTAAACGTCACTTTAAATTTTAGAGTAAAGAAACGCATGTTTACACGTGGCGTTAACACCTACGTTTGTGCTGTCATTCTGAAAAGTAAAGGAGAAAATAATTACCCTTATCCTCTTTGTTTGTCGCTTACAATTGAATTAAATTGCTTGTTCGTGGATTTTGTTGCAAAGCTATAAAACTAATAAGGTAATCAATATAAACAAATAGATTTATTACTTCTTATTTGTTTATTTATAAATTTCAATTTGGGAGTGATTGGCGCAAAACTAACACTAAAAATCGCACCCAGCCTAAAATTATTTTGATGACTTTTTTTATGATAACTAAGATGTCATTGGCCGCGATCAAAAACCTATTAAGAGCTTTCCAGATAAGTTTTTGTTGTTGTAATTCCTTGTAAAAAAACTGCTGATTACAAAACAGCTTTTGCTGTTCGGTAGCTATCCATGCCGAAATTTGTTTGCCGTCATCGAGTTGTATTGTGCTAAAAACACTTTCAAATAACCTATCTGGTTTTGGTTGAACAGAAACTTATATGGATAGGAAGCTTTCTTAGATAGGCTATGGTGATAGTGATAGGCATCGATTCTTGAACGCGGCCATTTCCATTCACAGAAGCTGTCTGTTTGGCAACAAATGTAGTAGATAATGAAATAGAGCACTGATTAGTTAAAGAGGTGTTTAATTTGGTTATTGGTAAACACACAATTTAACTCGTCTCTAAAGTCTAACGTGGTGTTTATCTAAACGCTTGTTTAGTCGTTAATTATTGGTAAGGCGAATTATCGATACCAATTCTTATTTATTATAGTAATTGGAATAAAAGCACTCAAGCAAATTCTACATTCAATCAAAAGTGTAAATACAAAAGATTTATTTGTTGAAACTCAAGAGCTTTATCAATTTATTAAGACTAAAATAGCAAATACAATTAAAATACATGTTTTCATATCTACCTATCAATATTTATACATACGTCTACGTCTACGTCTGTTCCATCCTTCCACCGAATGCACTACGAACTTATCTGCTATTTCTAGAAAAAAAAAAAAAAAAAAAAAAAAATAAAAACAAAAAACTCTTAGCATGCAAAATAAACTCAAATAGTCATCTGAGCCATCATCTAATCGAAGTCCTTGTCAAGTTTATTCAAAGAGAAATATTTACTCTTCCCTTTCGACTCAAAATAATAAAAACGAAAGAAAAAACAAAAATGTATCAAAACACCACAACACTATACGGCGAGCATAATACAACCCATCATCAAGCTAAACTAAAGTTAAAGGACTTCTTTCGTGACCGACATTTTTGATGGCCTGGTTGTTGGAGTGACGTCATTGACTCATATTTCACTGTTTTTCAATACTGGAGCTTTATGCATAGATACTCAATTACAGACCACATCCACCCACATCATATGGATACATACATATATATTTGTGTATATGTGCTCCATCATAAAAGAAAGACTTAAATAATAGGGAACGAAAACGGAAGGGAAACCATCATGTTTCACAGATTTGTTTACCCTGCTCTGGCTCATATATAAGATTGTGTTTTGCATTCTGTGTAGAGCAGCAGCATCAGGGTTTGCAGAAAGCTCAAATTCAGAAGTCAGGACCAATATTCTGCTGACATTTGCGCAATGCTAGCTAACGGAATGATATACTGAATTGGGTGCTGCTCTGCTTGATGGGTTTATGTGTAGAGGTATATGGCGTGGCGATGGAGCTTTTTTCTCGTTTTTTTGAATGAACGTGCCGCGAGGGTGGCAAAAGAAGGAGGTAAATTCCGACAAGCCCAACAACTCTTTGGTTATGGTAAAAATATTTAAAAAGAAAAAGAAAAATCCTAAAAAAAAAACAGCAAACAAAAAGAAAGAGAAAAAAATGAGAAATTAGAAATGCAAGCCGTTGGCAACGTCAAAGTCCTTGATGCAAGAGATTAGCCGGACTTGTGTGTCCATCTCAGTTTTGCTCTCATTAGTTTTCCGTTCCATTGAATAATGAATGGCATTTGCGTTCACAGAAATCTTGTCAAAACAAAATATATGAATGAAAATAAGAAGACACAAATTACAAAAAACAACTAAAGATTGCTCTTTATCTCGGGTAATTCAGATGGCAGAAGAAATTATGAATATGAATCGATATTTTTTTTGTGTTGCATTCGAATGCGCTAGGATGAATGAATGAATGAATCAATTCGGGGTTTGATGCACTGCGACCTTTGATCTATTGTGCCCCCATCTAGAGCTGACAGAGATTGCTCACTTAAAGCTCATCCTTCAAATTTAGTTCTTTTATAAACTTAAGTATTTGGAGTATTTCAGTGAGGGTAGGTCCCTCTCCTCTATCTGGCGATTTTACAGATACCTTTGCCTTTGATGCACAAGTGCTTGGCATTTGCCTAATATATGGTCAGGTGTTTCCTCCTGGATGTTGCAGAATCTACAAGCTGCACTGCTCGCTAAGCCAAGAATGCTGAGATGTCTCTTTAGCTTGTAGTGCCAGTGAGTAAACCTGTTTTTATTCTTAGGCTGTTCCTGCTGAGATTAATGCAGGCTTTGTAGCGTTCTTGGTTGTACTTCCCAATTAGTAATTTGGCCTGCCTCAGTTTTGGGAGTTCTTTTCAAATTTTTGATCTTTTTGCCTCCTCTTCTGATTTGATCTTGTTTTTGATCACATTTTCACCTAATCCGCAATAGAGCTCAGGCCCTGTTAGGGGGTTGTTGCTCCTATTTTGGCTAGGGAGTCTGCCTCTTTATTACCATCGATACCCATGTGACCCGGTACCCAATAGAGTGAGACATTGTTGTTTTTGTCCGGTTCATTTAACCTCCGCAAGCATTCCCATACCAGTTTTGAGCTAATGGCATAGGAGCTAAAAGCTTTAAGCGCGGCTTCGCTATCTGACATGATGGCAATGTTCCGAGTTCGGTAGTTTCTTTCAAGGTAGCGTTCTGCACATTTACCTATGGCGTTTACTTCCGCCCGGAAAATGCTTGTGGAGTTTGGTTCTTGGCCCAAAGTTCTTGGCCCTAGTCCCTTCAGACGTTCTTGATCCATCAGTATACCATTTGATGGCGTTTGCTTTAAGATTGTAGTTCGTTGCTCCACCTACCCACTCTGCCTTGATACTTAACTCTGTTTGTAACAAAGTGCTAAGGAAGTTATTGATTTTTCTTTCGCTTATACTTTATGTAGTCTAGCCGCTACAGGGGTAGATGAAATTACCTCACAGAAAATTGCAAAACTTTTTCTTTTAGCCTTTCTTATTTCCCCATTATATCTGGGCAACTCTGCAGAGTAGTTAAGCCACTCTCCAGTACTTTTTGCCTCATTGAAGAGTTTTCTTATCTTGGATCTTTGTTTCGATAGATTATTGTTCCACCATGGAGCATCTTTCTGCTTCTTAATGGTTTTAAGGGGGCAACTGAGTTTATATGCCTCATTGATTGCCCCACTTAACCTTCTAAGATAACCAAGATTATTCTGTGATCAGACATTGATGATTCATTGGAGACTCTCCAATCCCTTACTAAGCTGCTTAAGTTCGGGGTACCGAGCGTTAAGTCTAATACTTCTTCTCTAGTTCTAATTACAAAAGTGGGGGTATTCCCCACATTAAATACATCTAGATTTTTTTTCGATAATAAATTCTAAAAGGTACTCACCCCTTCGGTTGATATCGGTACTACCTCATGTTGTATGGTGGGCGTTTGCATCGCACCCCACCAACAACGGTAGTTTCCTAGTGTTGCAGTAGTCCACAAGCATTTGCACCTCCAGCGGTGGAGTGTTGTCTTCATCACCTGGAAGTAGGCTGATTGTACAACCATTGTGCAGGAGCTGCCCTCGATGTCGATCTGACCCTGGATTGGAACTAGATCCTGCGTCAAAAATTCTGAAAGACAAATAAATTTTATATTATTTCTTATTTTTATGCATGGTCTGGGTGAGTCTTGTCTCGTGTCCCAGATAAGTGTAGAGTCCTTACTTGTTAGTCCTCTTACTTGACCCCCGTAAATCCAGGTTCTTGAAGCAGTACTAGCCCCAGGTTTTCCACCATAAACTTCCTTACTATAACGGCTGATGCCGCCTTAGCATGGTGAACGTTTACTTGGGCTACCCTGGTGCTGATCCCACGTCCTATCATTTTGGTCTTAGTTGGAGGCAAAGGCCTCCTCATCTGCTAACAGATGCTCTTCTTCTTCCTCAGTCAGAAGCGTTTCGTTTTTGTCTTGGCAATGAGAGAGGTCTATGCCCTCTACTCCTCCACCAGCCTGAATCAATTGTATATTTTCCAGTATCTGTACCTGGTCTTTTTCGCGCTTTTCAGAAGGGTGGGGTTGTGGTGCTACGATTGAGGTTGTAAGGGAAGGTAATGTTGGTGCTGGTGTGAAGGTTAATGGGATTGGGATGGTTACAGGACAGGGAGTGGATTGGCAGGTGGGGCTGGAGGTTCTGGTAGGATCCGTATGTAGATTGTTTGGAAGAGCTGGGAATTGTTTGCCTGTTTCAGCTACGTTGGGGTCGAAGAACTGACTGCTGATTTTTTGAGGCCTATAATGGATATCTTGCCAAACGTATAGTAAAGTTCATAATTTGCTTTCACTATAGAGTCTGCTGACCGTCAATACTGATAACCAGTAGCCGTCCCTTTCCCTACGGTTTACTCTTTACTTTTCTCCAAGCTTGGACAGCTAAGCCTTCATTCTGTGCCTGGATTAGAGCTAATGACTTTTTGTCTTCTTGTCCCATGCTTTTGGGAAGGAAAACTGTAATGGTGTGCATTTTGGGAATGTCATCTCCCAGACAAGCCGCCAGTGCAGTTCCCTTCCAAGTGCTTAACTTTGAAGCTTTATTTGTCAGCCAGTCGGCTGTTTGTTGCCCATCACAGTCGACAACTAACAGGCCAGCTCTGAAGTGAAGCCCATTGAACTTGAGTTTGTGTTCCCATCCAATGGACACCTCTTCAATTATTGCCTCTTCCAGTAACGTCAATTCTTTTGAACTGAGAGTCTCTTGAGGGTTCCTCTTGGGCAGGACAGCAATTCTAACACTTTGGGCTGCCTTCGCATAGGAAGTTGTCCTATGTGCATTGCCTTTTTTATTTTCGGTGTTTTGTCCCGCCTTTGCAGTGGCTAGTATTCTCGGTTTTTTAACCTCTTGCCTTAGGGGAGGAGTTAAATGGTTGCTCTTCCTCTTACCCTGTTCTTGGCTTTTGGAGGGACCGCTGTTGTTTGCTGCCTTTCTTTCGTCCACCTTCTTCCTGTCTTCCTCGGGGGTCGTTCCTTCGTTTAGGAACCGGAAGTACCATTTAGTTCCCGGTCCACTTAGTCCTTTCCTAAACGAGTCATCCAGATCACCTGGTACATTACATTTTGGAAGAGGAAGAGTTTGACGGGCTTGTTTTGTCGGTGGTATTTTCAGTGGTTTCGACTTTTCTATCTTTTCGATAGTGCCATCTTTGGTCATGGGCTGCCACTGTGTTGTGACACGTCTTTCCTTTGACCGGGAGGTGTTCTCCCTTGACCAATGGACGACGATCCTTCTTCTGCCCGGTGTAGTACAGTCCTAGAGGGCGTCCTCTTGAGGTACTTACTACAACCCGGTCTCGGATCTTCACCATGGAGGATTCTCTCCATGCGGTCCGCATACTCACTCGCGGTGACATCCCGCGGAGTGTTAAATTTTGTATGGTTTTTGTTGTTTTTTTTGTTTAATTTGCTTCATAATGTTGTTCCCACGAGTAGCTAGAGAAGGGTTGGTCCGCCATATCAGAGCTCCGCATGAATTGGTAAGGTCATAGATTGTAGCTGATGTTGAATGAATTGTTCAAATGGTTTTGTAAGGAATCAAGTTTTGTCTTCATATTCAATTAATAGTACGGGGTAGTTAAATAAAAAAACGCCGGCTTTTGTTTGGTATATAAAGAAAATCTGACTGGGGGACTGGGCTAACGGGCAGCCAAGATTTTGCCCACGGGCCCCTGTTTGAGCAAATAGTGCATAAGACCGTCTTCAGTGAGTACCTTTTGTTCTTAAAAGAAAAAAATTCTGATATAATGTCTGTTATGACTTTGAGGCCACACCCACAGTTAACACAGAGATTTTGTGGCCACAAAGAGAGTTCTGATTTAATTTCTTTTTTTTTTGAGTACCCTAGGCCTAGAGCTATCTTGAAAGACCCTACAGCTCGGTTAGATGTATTAACAGCTTTTTTGGAGGCTTCTAAAAATCGGATAGAGGGCCTACATACAACGGAAAAATATTGTTCCGAAACAACAACAAGCTTCGGATTCTGATTATTTTAAAGTTGAGCACGTGCACCCGAATAATTAGTGGGGAACCTGTACAGGCTAAAGGCTGACGTAACAGCCTACAGGAATTGCGATGGTAGGGAGAAGGCATACGGAGACAGCAATCGTGTGACATCTACTACGGCGGTCGCTAAGGAGCAGGATCAGCGGCTTTTTGGTTGCGGTTTTGTGATAAGGGGAAGTCTTGGGCTTCCGAAGTGTAAGCGAGCCCCTGGTCACAATCCGCATCAAAGGCAAATTTAAGAACATTACGCTGTTTTGTGTTCACGCCCCCCATGAAGAGAAAGATGACTCAACCAAAAAAGCATTCTACGATCTCCTGGAGACAACGTTGGATATGTTCCCTTATCTTGGACGTCTTGCTTAAATCGCAAGGGACCGCTAGAACTTTTGCGGATCACGTAACTCTTAATCTCTCAGGAAGTCCGCCACTAGCATCAAGTGCAGAGAACCAGTGGAATAAGTGTCAACAGGCCATCAGAAGTGGCGCCTCTGATGTGTTGGGTTTAACTAGGCGACCACAACGAAACCCCTGGTTCGATGAAGAGTGCTGGCTGACCATGCAGCTAAGGACGAGACCTACCAGGCAATGCTGCAGGCTCGAACAAGAGCTGCTGAGAGAGCTGTCGAGCCGAAAAAGAAAGAGGATGTTCGAAAATTGTATCAAAGGGCGAAACGATCCACCCAAGGATACAAAGCTAGAACGTAAGCCGGCCGAGATGAGAGTGGGAATATAGTAGTAGATACACACTCAGCGCTGAGGATCTGAAAAGAACACTTCACTAGACTTCTTAACGGCGAAGACAGCCGAGATACCGCTAGTAGGCGGAACACTCTATTAAACTTTGACGATGATGGCCATCAGTGCCGTCCACCCGACCTAACTGAAATGCGGCTGGCGATATTTAAACATAAGTAGAATAATAAAGTACAATGCTGCTGGTGCGGATGGCTTACCAGCCGAACTATTTAAGTCAGCGGGAGATGAATTGGTTAGGAACATACACCAGCTCATCTGCAAAATTTGGTCGGATGAAAGTATGCCCGATGAATGGAACCTTGGTATAGTGTACCCCATCCATAAAAAAGGAGATGCTATGAAATGCACCAACTAAACAGGAATAAGTCTCATAAACGCCGCTTAAAAAATCTTGTCGGCTAACCTGTGTGACCGCTTAAAACCTTTTGTCAACGATCCGATTGGCCCCTATCAGTGTGGTCTTAGGCCAGGCAAGTCAACCGTCGATCAAATGTTCAAACCCCGACAGATTTTACGAAAAAAAAAATAGGAATTCCAGAGCGGTACACATCACCTCTTTATCGATTTTAAAAACGCGTATGATAGCGTGAAAAGGGGCGAATTATACAGAGCCATGTCTTATCTCGGCATCCCTGCCAAACTCGTGCGCTTGTGCAGGATGACGATGGAGAAATCTCGCTGCTCCGTCAAAATCGGACCTACAGGAAGAAAAATCCTTAAAAGTCGGGATGTGAAATTCAAAGAAGTTGCAAATGGTTGTAACAACATCATTAGTACTTATGCTCTAGAAGAGGAGGAGGTAGATGTTGATGATGCTCCTTGTGTTAAAAAGGAAAAAGGTTCTCCCAAAAAGGACACTCTTGATGAGACTTTTTTCGAAACGTTGGCTTCAAGTGAGGAGAAGGATGATAATTCTGAGGATGATGTTGCATGCGAGGAAAACAGCGATGACTAGGACAATGTTGGGAGAGACGACGACAGGAACGAAGAGAAGGATGATAACTCTGATATTGAGGTTGCATGCGAGCAAATCAGTGATGACTGATGACTATGACAATGTCGGCGGCAAGGACGGTAACAAGAATGAAGACGAGGATGGTGATATTGAGAGCCAAGGTGGTGCAGATGGGGAAAAGCCTATCATGGAGTTGAGGTCAGGAAGGAAGAATGTCAAAGCAACATATTTCATGGCTAATAACACACAGTTATTGAAAACCAATCCACTTTCAGTAAGTGAAGCTTTAGGTAGAGCTGATTCGAATCTGTGGTTAGAATCCATGCAAAGTGAGTACAATTCTTTGACAAATAATGAAACCTGGGAATTAGTTGACCTTCCCCCTAATCGTCATGCAATAAAGTCAAAATGGATTTTTAACATAAAACATGACAAACATGGGAAGCAGGTTCGATATAAGTCAAGACTTGTGGCAAAAGGTTGTAGTCAAAAGCCAGGGATTGATTACAATGAGACATTTTCACCGGTTGTAAGGCACTCAACTATAAGATTGGTTCTAGCTTTAGCAGTGGAGTTCGATCTCTATGTTCACCAAGTAGATGTCTCATGTGCTTACCTGAACGGTGACATACACGAGGAGATTTATATGCATCAACCTGAGCATTTCGTGAACTCAAAAAACAGAGGAAAGGTGTGCAAATTGAAAAAGTCGCTGTACGGTTTGAAACAAGCAGGAAGGGAGTGGAACAGTAAGCTTGATTCAACTCTAAAGGAAATTGGTTTTTCCCGCTGCGATGCAGATACTTGCGTCTATACGATGAACAAGAAAGCTGATATCAACATCATAGCTGTTAATGTTGATGACATTATCATCGCTTGTACAAATGAAGATTTTGTCTTTCGTATAAAGGAAGCACTCGCTGACGCATTTGATTTGGTGGACAAAGGACCAATTGATTTCTTCTTAGGCATTGAGATCAGCCGTGACAAAGATACCGGAACGATAAGTCTTTCACATGAGCAGTACATTAGGAAGCTTTTGTCAAAGTTTGGCATGGTTTCGACTAGAAAATGCAATACTCCTCTGGATCCAGGCCAAAAACTGATGAGATGCTCGAAAACTACGTGTCCTAAGGTAAATGCTAAGGAATACCAATCGTTGGTTGGATTCATGATGTATCTGGCTATTACGTCTAGGCCGGACATTATGCATGCTGTTAGCAAATTGGCTCAATTGAATATAGATCCGCACAAAGAACACATGACTGCTGCCAAACACTTATTGAGGTACTTATTCTACATGTAATTTTAAACCTTCTTTTAAGAAAACTGGTGGATTACTTAGAGGGTATGCTGACGCTGATTGGGCTGGTAGTTGCGATGACCGAAAATCCTAAACCGGTTACGTTTTTTTTTTTTTTTTTGGCTGGTGGTGCTTTGTTTTGGGAGTCGCGTAAGCAGTCTACAGTGGCTTTGAGCAGTACTGAAGCGGAGTATATGGCGTTGGTGGCAGCAACAAAAGAAGTGGTCTAACTTCGGAGACTACTAACTGAAATTGGATTTGGTTCTGTCGTTAATGGACCAACTGAGTTATACGGTGACAATCTGAGCGCATAACATTTAGTTAAGAATGCCGTGTTTTTTTTTTTTTTATTTTTAAGCACTCAAGAAATTTTTATTATTTATTTATTTATTTATTTATTTATTCAATTTCTTACACATTAAGAATAGATTTTATAAAATTGTGAAGTTATCTTCACAATTTTATATGATGATTTTTAAATATGGATAATGAATAACAATATTTAAGAGTGATTATTAAAAAAGAAACAAAAATACCTCATTAAAAAAAAAAAAAAAAAAATATATGCATCATCATGCAAAGTTTAAAAGGAGGTTTAATAATGATAAATTTATAAAAGAAGAGAAAGAGAAAAACAAAAAAAAAAAAAAGAGAGAAAATGAATTTCAGAAAAGCTAATAAAGTTAAGAAATTTATATGCTGCCATAAAAGGGGAAAACATTAGTCTCCACGATTTGAAAAATACCATTGTAGGTTCCTTAGAAAAGATTGCATGTCGTCCATCTCCCTTAAGTATAAGGGAAGTGAATAAGTGAATTCCATAGTCACGATGAAGTAATTAAAAATTGTCTTTCTGATATCAAAACTGAAAATCGAGGTATAATTATGCACATAGATCTCTGAGATGCCGGAAACTGAAGCTTGGTATATAAATACAACGGTTGACGCATTTTCAATATATTAAAAAAAAGTTTAATTGTACGATATTTGATAAAATTTTCGACTGACATGTTAAGGAGGTTCTTGGATAAATGTAGTTCTTGGATAATGTAGTCATATCGGCGAAGACCATATATATATCGTATTATGATATTGAAAGCTACTTTCAATTTTCTTCTACTTTCGCTGTCGCAATTAGAAAAAAATTCACAGCCGTGTAGAAGTGTTTGAATAGCTAATGATTTGGCTAACATCATTCTAGTTAGGAGTGGCGTGTATGATTGAGCAACCCATAGTGATCGCAGAACTCCATAAGTCTTACCAACAACATTGTTGATATGATCATTCCAAGTAAGATATCGGTTAAACACTATACCCAAGTTTTTAGCTGATTCAACATATCCGATAGGTAAATCATATAAGGTGATAGCAGGGAAGTACGACAGATCTAAGCAGTTTCGGGATATAACTAAGCATTTGCATTTACTAGGATTTAATGTAAGGTTGTTCTGCAAGGACCAATTCGAGATATTTTTAAGATCCTGGTTAATTCTTTTAACACAGTTCTCAATAAGACCAAGAGGGCAATTCTGGGAAATCTGGACATCATCCGCATAGATATGCATCATCGAAGATTGTACAACGCTGGGAATCTCATTAATATACATCGAGAACAAAATCGGGCCTAAAATTGATCCTTGCGGGACGCCTTTATGAACAGTTAGAAAACTTGACAGAGTGTTTCTCGCGTGAACAGCTTGCTTTCTCTCACATAGATAGTTAAAAATTAACCTAGTTGACAACTCGGAAAAATTAAAAGAATTACGCAGTTTGTTACATAGAACAGTGTGGTCCACCATATCAAATGCTTTCGAACAGTCGAGTAGTACCAAAAAACTTATATCGTCATTTTCAAGACCAATGCGTATGTCATCAATTACCTTAAGAAGAGCTGTAGTACAGCTGTGCTTAGCACGAAATCCAGATTATAGTTTTGTTAGTATCTCATTTTGGTTTAAATATTCATTGATTTGTTTTTGTAAAATTCGTTCATAAACTTTTGATAGAAAAGGCATTATCGAGATCGGTCTAAACTCAGTACATCCAGGGTTTTTTAGGTATGGGGATAATCTTAGCCAATTTCCATTGGCGCGGATATAACCCTGTAGTGAGTATATTATTGAAAATATGTGTTATATAAGGCAATATTGTGGGCAAAATTGCCTTAACAAACACTGGATGAATACCATCTACCCCAACCGGGGTGGATTTTACCGAAATCACTGCCTCAACCACGTCAAGGTTATTCAATCCAGAGAAATCAAACATATTTTCGGATGTCAAAATTTGGCAAAGGATCAGCGTTATTCTGATTAAGAGCTTCAATTGAGTTAATTGTATGACTGTTTGAGGAAGATATAGTTGGAAAATTTAAAAATCTACTATTTAGATCATCACCATTTAGATAACAGCAATCTTTGCCCCTTGATTTACCTATGCCCAACTCGCGAAGATTTTTCCGTTCAAATTAGTTTTTAGGCGATTAGAAAAATGTCGAATTTTTGCTGCTTTTATCTCACGAACAACAGAATTTCGAAAAGACTTATACACTCCGTATAGTTCTTCAATTCGATAACGCTTCCAACGGTGGTACGCTCGATCACGCTGCTCTATCAGTAATCTAATGTTCATAGTAAACCAGGATTTTGACTTACTGTTAACTGTAACTCTTTTCATTGGTACGTGTAAGTAAATAAGAAGGTTTAAGTTATCATTCAGAATTGAATAAATATGTTGTTCAAGTTCATAACTATCAACGTTTTTAAAATCTCTGTACTCAAAAGAAGAAGGTGCTGAAAAGGACGTTTCAAAATCATATATAAGAAAAATTAAATCGTGTTTTGAAAACGCTGGGGCCGATAATTGGTCATAAAACTTTAAACTTTTTGTATCGTTTATAAAGAATACATCCAACAGAGTACTTGTGACGGCTGAATAATGAGTTGGAACAGTAGAGTTCACAGAATGAAAACCAAATGATCTCATATTTTCGGTTAGATGCTTTTCAGTTAAAAGATTGCTGTTAAAATCTCCGCAAATAATAATATTCGAGGATCGAGTAGAAATATCTTCTAAATCAGCATAAAAAGGTGTTAAATCTATGTTTTTATACACAGTACCCACAAGAAGACTCTCACTATCGCATATAATTTCAACAAAAACGTAGTTAATTGGCACACCAGTTGATGAAACCCATTTTTTTTTTAGACAACAAACCCTTTTTAACATAAACAGCAACACCTCCACCCACACGATCACATCTATCCGAACGAAAAACATTATAGCCATTTAATTTAATCCGAATATCATCATCACTGGCTGCGGAAGGAAACCAGGTTTCGGATACACAAATTACATCTATTTTAGATTCAATAAAAATGTCAACGAATTGATCAATCTTTGGCGGCAAACTTTGAGCATTTATGTGGCATATTTTAATACCTTCCCTCTGGGAACAGAACACTCCGAGCATAGTACGTAACATTCCTATATCACCACGGCCTACAGAATTCACATTACTATAACTTTGATCCATTTCGCCTTGAAAAAATTATTATTAAAAGAAAGATGTGCGACATGGAACGAAAACCAATCTTTTTTCCCTTTATCAAAGAACAGCTTACATTATTATTATTTAACATTGTTGGCAAAAGCAATAAATCAAAAAAGGATAGAGGATAAATAATAAACATAATTGAAAGAACAGAAAAAAGAAAGAAAAATAATAAAAATAAGATACTATTTAATATACCTAAATGTACATGCATTAAACGTGGTTTGTTGTTTCATCTGCTGCATCGTCGTTTTGACATCTCGCGGCAGTGGCACTCAGGAAATCATCATTTTGTATAAGTTCAGCTCTTCCAAGTTCACTCTCTTTTAAAAACACAGCACCAGAGCCACAGATAAGCAATCCCTAGATGGGAATCTACGGCTGTCAATTCGGTTTGCCTACAAGCTCAAACGTCAAATGGCCGTGGTGAACATCGGATTTTTGCACTAGTGTACGTGCAGACGACCGTGGTGAAAATCGGATTTTTGCACTAGTGTACGTGAAAAAAAAATCCGAGTTTCACCTCGGTTCGTGAACAAAATGGCGGATAATTTAAGAATCCAAGGGTTTGTTTAAATGTGCTAGGTTCTTGTTTGCCGATTTCCTTTCGACGATTGCAGATTAATTTTTTTTGTTGTAAGGAAGTCGCAAAAAAAATCGTGTAGCCGGTGTAAATTTTCTATATGAAATATTTGATTTTTGATCTTTTTTCTAAACAAGTCAATTTTTTCTATTACAGATTTGATTTTTTTGTTGAAATGAAAGTTACATTAAGGTTTAACTACATATACCTACCTACTTTTGCAAAAAAGTACAAAAGTGAGAATTTAAAATGTTCGCTAAAGAAACCTTCTTGCAAGAAATCATACAAAAATTGTTTTGACAGAAAACGTAGTATAACTTCTTATTGGCTGTAGAGCTACTAGCGATGTTGTATTTGTAATGCCTGTAAAATCGTACTGTACTATGGATGGCTTTTGTGATAAAATACGCCTATTGTGTTTTTTCCTGAATCAGAATTGACTTTATTGCAGTTTTTGCAATTAAGAACAGATGAGATTCACACCATTGTGGGTGCTTTCTTTTATCCCCATACAAATTAATTCTGGCAGATGAAGGTTTTGTTGGTATTCCAAATGTTTCGCATCGGCTTAGGAGACCATTTTTGTTGCAACACAATTTAAATTGTGTAAAGGATCTTTCAAATCAACTTCAAAGGCTCTTCCAAACCAATGTGAAACATTCGTTGCGGCGAAGAAACATTCGTCAGTCAAAATTTATTTACATGGTGATAAATGAGAGTGCCCACACCAACGCGGCGGAGAAACATATGAATTAATTTTGACTGACGAATGTTTCTTCGCCGCAACGAATGTTTCGCATTGGTTTCGGTGAGCCTTAAATTGGGGCGAAACATTCACGACAACAAAACATTCACTTATTAAAATTAAGTTACATGAAAATAATTGAGAGTAGGTACCCACAATGAAAGCGGTGCGATTTTCCATGTGAACCCGATGACTGACAAAAATGTTGTCCACGCATCGGTTTGGGGGACCTTAAATTAATTTCTAAAAATTAACGTCGGAATTTGACCATGATGCAATCCAACCCCTTACGTATAAATTGAAATAATTTCATATATTAAGTGTGTCTGTACCCTAAAACTAAGAATATAGTAGCTGTCAAATTTGCCATGGTGAATTTAATTTTTGTTGATTTCTCGAACCTTATTATTGGTTGGCGAGATTTTTTTTTATAATTATTGTGCTGTAGAGCTGAAAAAAATTGAAATTATGTTTTTAAATTTCATAAACATAATTAGGTCTTTTGCCCTTTGCTATACTCTGCTCAAACAGGGCCCCTTCGGAGGCGACAGAGTTCTACAAAAAGTTCTCATCGCGCATCGTCTGCCCAAGTAGCTTTTTGGCGAATTGGAAGAAAGAAACATGAAAGCACCAAGAGATTTTTCATTGAAATTCAAGGACTCGTTCAAGTTCCGCTTGCCATGCGGGCATTGTGCTTGGTGAAACAATTATTTTTTTGTTAATTTATTTTTTAATGAAAATCACAAATACCGGAATAAAAATCTTCGAACAGCACATTTATGAAAAAAAAATGAACTGTCAAACAAATCAAATTCACCGCGTTAAATTGTTGTTGCAGTTCACATCTTTTCATCGACACGAAATGAAATTACAAAAACAACAATGTAAACAAATGGGTTTTGGGGGGTGATACGAACGAAAGATTCCTATCTAGGTATTGCTTATCTGTGACCAGAGCGTTTAAAAACAGAAAAAAATATGTTGAGGATTGTGCCGCTTTAAATTAATAGCACGCTGAAGAAGAGATCGATTTTTCAACGTTAGGCTTTCGTGTATGTAAATGGGACGACTGTGGTTGTCTAAAGAGAAACCAGCATCTTGCAGACACAGCTTCCGTTTGGTGGCAATACGGTAGTCACCTAGTGACTTAAAAACGGAATTTCTTTCTCTAGGAGAATTAAATTTTAAGATTATTGGAGCGTCGTTAACTCCGCTCTTGTTTCTATTTTGACCTCGAGATCTAAAAACAGCTTTCAAAGGTGGAATGGAACAGTTTATGGTGGTGCATATTTTCTCAAAGATCATCTTCACACTTTCTCCAGGCAATTGCGGAATACCGAAGAGAACAGCATCAGCTGCAAGATCCTTCCTCTTTATAGCATCACATTTAATTTGTAATTCAGCCACTTCTTTCTTTAGCACATCAGATGGAATAGAATTTAAATCAATTTAATTCACTCTTTCTCGCAAATCACAAAGGGAGTTGTGGACTTCCTTTATATGAGATTCAATTTTGTGTTCTATTAGATCAATGCGCTTTGAGAGATCATTTCGGAGATCCATCATTTCTTTAGTTAGGCGACTTACAATTTCGTCTGAGAGCTTACTTATCCGCTCCTCAAATGTTTGTGCGTTGATTGATGTTTTTGTGAGTAGGGTAAGAATGTCATCGGAGAGCTTATTTATCCGTTGCTCAAGTTTAAATGGAGTGCTTGCTGCTGCTGATGATGTACTGGAACTTGAACCCGTCCTAGTGGTTACACCTGTAGAGACCGGCGTCGCGGATTGTTTTGTCTTTGATGCTGAATCTTTGTTCTTAGCACCTCCTGCCATAATTGTGTTTCAATAAGAGAAACAGATGAAGAGAATAAGAGTAACTCTGTGCACGATATGTATATATATTATAATATAGCGCCACAAATTCAATTTCAGAATTTAATAATTTCACGATGAATGGAATTTATGTGTTTATAAGAAATGAGAATTTATGTGTTTAAATCAATGAGAAAAATAGAGTTTTGTCTTTTTCATACAGTTTTTATTTACTTGGCACTATTTAACTTATACAAATTTTATAAAGAAAAAATACAAGGTTTGCCGGACAAGATTAAAAACACGTCTATTCACTCTTCGGCATTGATGAACGCAATGCAACGCGTTATCATGCAACGTTTTTAACATCGTTCTTGAAGCAATTGAACGCAACGCCACACTACAACACCAGCTGTACAATTTATCAAAAGTCCGTTCAATTGCTTGCGTATGCAGATGACATAGACATTGTGGGCAGAACGAAGCGAGCTGTGGCAGGCGCATTTGCGAGCATTGAATCAAAGGCGGCTCAAATGGGATTGGTAGTTAATGAGGACAAGACGAAGCTGTCATCAATAAAGGAATCTCAACATCGTCGACTCGGGCAAAATATCACGATGGACAGATATACCCAATTTCGAAATTGTCAAGGACTTTGCCTACCTGGGCTCCACTTTTACTTCGCAAAATGACATCAGGGCAGAGCCAGAGATCAAACGAAGAACTACTCTTGCCAACCGCTGTTTTTTCGGTCTAAGAAGGCATTTAAGTAGTAAGGCCCTTTCTCAGAGAACCAAGGAGACTTTTTACAAGACCCTAATTATTCCGGTCTTGCTCTATGGGGCAGAAGCATGAAGACTAAAAACATCGGATGAAAATCAGCTAGGCGCTTTGAGAGGTAGATTCTTCGTGTGCTTTTCGATCCGGTGTGTATCGAAGGAGTGTGGAGGAGAAGATTCAACGACGAACTATAAGGGCTATACAGCGGCGTTGAACTGATCAAAAAGCTGAAAATAAAGCGGCTGATATGGTTGGGGCACGTATATGGCTGGGGCAAGTATGGACAGCAACACACCTTCTCGTAGAGTCTTGAATCCAACCCGATGGTGAAAGCAGCAGAGGAAGAACCCATAACAAGTGGCGCCCACAAGTGGGATCGACATAAACCAACTCGGTGTGCGCAATTGGAAGCGGATAGCTAGAGACAGAGCAGGCTGGAGGGGCTTGATAGTTACGACCGAAGCCCATCGTGGGCTGTGAGTGCCATTTAAAGTAAAGTTATTAATACTAACTAAAAACGGCATAATTTTTTTTATTCGAAGGTGAAATATCTTGTCGGTTAGTGCCGGATTTTTTTTACGGATGTACACAGGTAGACATTATTTAAAACAAAAAACTACATAAGCACTTCCTTGCCGAAGGCTATCATTTTTGGTTTTAAGCCAAAAATGACACGGTGTAAACAATCGGCAACCACTTCTTGTCCGATTTGAATTCCATTACAATATTATCTAGTTTCACAACTCGTGGTTTCTTGCATTGCAGGTAGCTATTTTAGATTCAATATAGCTTTTAACAGCCTTTAGTCCATAAAAATTGGGGTTTCGTCCCGGCGTTCTCTATTGGACTGCTCAGTTGTCCAATTAAATAATGCTAAGTCTTCTACTTGGCTGATGTATTTCAGTAGTATACAAAATTTGTATTATAAAAAAACACTCATAGGTAGCTATTTTATGCAAGTTGTGTACATAAATCTCCATGTCCCATAGATAGCGAACCAAAGCTTCCACCAGTTATACCTACATGAATAGAAATAAGCCAAACAACCAAACCCATTTTTCGGGCAATGCTAAACAACATATATCTACATTATGATTTGATTCTACGTTATCCTTCCTGATGATATGCGCTGCGGCAAAATGGTAACAAAAACGCAAAGCTTAGCACAAATTTACTGCACTACAGGGTACAAAATATAACCCAGAAATTGAAATCCCAGTCCGAATGTCACTCTCATAAATTACATTTTCAACCCGTAGGTATATGTAGCAACACATCCATCCGAGTCCATGTCTAATCTAATAACCAAACGTAAGCCGCCAGAGGACAATACTTAATGCAGCAGACGGTGACGGTCTAGTTTTAACCCCGGCATGCATCGGCTACGGCATCAGTATGTCGAAACGTCAGAGTAAAATAAATTACGCCACCACCGGTCACCGGAACATGAGTTCACAACTCGCCATTCGACCCCCATGGGTGGCATGCCATTGAGGGTTAACGTTCAGTTCAAAAAGTAGTATAGGTACGCGAACCGGATATTGTTGTTTGAAAGGAAATTGGTAGATTTAAATAGCATCCTTCGAATTTATTATTAAAACTATGCTAAGTGCTTTGGCTTCTATTGGGGTTCTGGGATGGGATTCACCTATTATTGTACGGTATAATTTTAGTATCAATTATATGTTATGTTTTTTTTTTCTAAAGGAAAAGCTTGAGTTTGACATAATTATGCGATTCTTAGCCGAAGCATTCAACCTTTTGTTTTGGCTCATATACAGGATGGGGCAAATGCAATTGGTTGGTTTGTGGGTTCAACCCCCCCCCCCCACTGTATGAATTAAACATCCTCGCCACACAATTTCACTCTTAATTTTTGAATTGAAATGTACATATATAGAAAGGTTTTGTCAAATGCAACCAGCACATCCAATGCAAACCCTTTTATAAGGTCTAGTTTTCGAGATATTTGCATTCAAAGTTAATTTTTTGAGTTATGAATGCTTGTATGACTTTGGATGCCTACAGTTCCGCAAATAAGGCTGTGACGTCATTTTTGCTGGCAAAACACTGAATAAGTTTTTCAAGAGCTATCCGTAGCTGAAAACTAGAACTTTCTGTGAGGTCTGGTTGCGGAGATATTTTAATTGAAAGTAAATCCATTAAAATCGATTTTTTTGAGTTTTGAAAGTTTGCATGATTTTGGATGTCTACAGTTCCATAAATAAGGCTCGGAAGGCCTTGCGGTTTTTTTACCCGCTTAATCAGTTTTTGGAGAGCTATCCATTGCTGAGAACTAGAGCATTGTGTGGGCTCTGGTTGCAGAGAAATTTTGACTCAAAGTTATTCTTTCTTGTTTCAACCCAAAAACTAAAAATCTTAATATGGCCATAACTTCCAAAAGAAGGCCCGTAAGAGGTTGCGGTTAACGTTGTTGAGCAGATAACGGTCAGGCCTTTGCATTGCCTTTCAAAACTCAACTTTTTTTTTCCAATCGATTTTCGAAAAAAAGCATGGATACCCCCTTATCACTAAAAATGCATTTTTTTACGAAAGTCTCTGGAACCCATTGAAACGTACATATATAGAAAAGTTTTGTCAAATGCAACCAGCACATCCAAAGCAAACCCTTTTATAAGGTCTAGTTTTCGAAATATTTGCATTCAAAGTTAATTTTTTGAGTTATGAATGCTTGTATGACTTTGGATACCTACAGTTCCGCAAATAAGGCTGTGACGTCATTTTTGCTGGCAAAACGCTTAATGAGTTTTTCAAGAGCTATCCATAGCTGAAAACTAGAACTTTCTATGAGGTCTGGTTGCGGATATATCTTAATTCAAAGTAAATCCATTAAAATCGATTTTTTTGAGTTTTGAAAGTTTGTATGACTTTGGATGTCTACAGTTCCATAAATAAGGCTCGGAAGGCCTTGCGGTTTATTAACCGCTTAGTCAGTTTTTGGAGAGCTATCCATTGCTGAAAACTAGAGCATTGTGTGGGCTCTGGTTGCAGAGGAATTTTGACTCAAAATTAATCTTTCTCGTTTCAACCCAAAAACTAAAAATCTTAATATGGCCATAACTTCCAAAAGAAGGCTCGTAAGAGGTTGCGGTTAACGTTGTTGAGCAGATAACGGTCAGGCCTTTGCATTGCCGTTCAAAACTCAACTTTTTTTTTCCAATCGATTTTCGAAAAAAAGCATGGACTACCCCCTTATCACTAAAAATGCATTTTTTTACGAAAGTCTCTGGAACCCATTGAAACGTACATATATAGAAAGGTTTTGTCAAATGTAACCAGCACATCCAAAGCAAACCCTTTTAAAATTTCTAGTTTTCGAGATATTTGCATTCAAAGTTAATTTTTTGAGTTATGAATGCTTGAATGACTTTGGATGCCTACAGTTACGCAAATAAGGCTAAGACGTCATTTTCGCTGGCAAAACGCTTTATGAGTTTTTCAAGAGCTATCCATAGCTGAAAACTAGAACTTTCTATGAGGTCTGGTTGCGGAGATATCTTAATTCAAAGTAAATCCATTAAAATCGATTTTTTTGAGTTTTGAAAGTTTGTATGACTTTGGATACCTACAGTTCCGCAAATAAGGCTGTGACGTCATTTCTGCTGGCAAAACGCTTCATAAGTTTTTCAAGAGCTATCCATTGCTGAAAACTAGAACTTTCTCTGAGGTCTGGTTGCGGAGATATCTTAATTCGAAGTAAATCCATTAAAATCGATTTTTTTGAGTTTTGAAAGTTTGTATGACTTTGGATGTCTACAGTTCCATAAATAAGGCTCGGAAGGCCTTGCGGTTTATTAACCGCTTAGTCAGTTTTTGGAGAGCTATCCATTGCTGAAAACTAGAGCATTGTGTGGGCTCTGGTTGCAGAGAAATTTTGACTCAAAGTTAATCTTTCTTGTTTCAACCCAAAAACTAAAAATCTTAATATGGCCATAACTTCCAAAAGAAGGCTCGTAAGAGGTTGCGGTTAACGTTGTTGAGCAGATAACGGTCAGGCCTTTGCATTGCTGTTCAAAACTCAACTTTTTTTTTCCAATCGATTTTCGAAAAAAAGCATGGACTACCCCCTTATCGCTAAAAATGCATTTTTTTACGAAAGTCTCTGGAACCCATTGAAACGTACATATATAGAAAGGTTTTGTCAAATGTAACCAGCACATCCAAAGCAAACCCTTTTAAAAGGTCTAGTTTTCGAGATATTTGCATTCAAAGTTAATTTTTTGAATTATGAATGCTTGTATGACTTTGGATGCCTACAGTTCCGCAAATAAGGCTAAGACGTCATTTTTGCTGGCAAAACGCTTAATGAGTTTTTCAAGAGCTATCCATAGCTGAAAACTAGAACTTTCTATGAGGTCTGGTTGCGGAGATATCGTAATTCAAAGTAAATCCATTAAAATCGATTTTTTTGAGTTTTGAAAGTTTGTATGACTTTGGATGTCTACAGTTCCATAAATAAGGCTCGGAAGGCCTTGCGGTTTATTACCCGCTTAATCAGTTTTTGGAGAGCTATCCATTGCTGAAAACTAGAGCATTGTGTGGGCTCTGGTTGCAGAGGAATTTTGACTCAAAGTTAATCTTTCTTGTTTCAACCCAAAAACTAAAAATCTTAATATGGCCATAACTTCCAAAAGAAGGCTCGTAAGAGGTTGCGGTTAACGTTGTTGAGCAGATAACGGTCAGACCTTTGCATTGCCGTTCAAAACTCAACTTTTTTTTTCCAATCGATTTTCGAAAAAAAGCATGGACTACCCCCTTATCACTAAAAATGCATTTTTTTACGAAAGTCTCTGGAACCCATTGAAACGTACATATATAGAAAGGTTTTGTCAAATGTAACCAGCACATCCAAAGCAAACCCTTTTATAAGGTCTAGTTTTCGAGATATTTGCATTCAAAGTTAATTTTTTGAGTTTTGAAAGTTTGAATGACTTTGGATGTCTACAGTTCCGCAAATAAGGCTGTGACGTCATTTTTGCTGGCAAAACCCTTAATAAGTTTTTCAAGAGCTATCCGTAGCTGAAAACTAGAACTTTCTGTGAGGTCTGGTTGCGGGGATATCTTAGTTCAAAGTAAATCCATTAAAATCGATTTTTTTGAGTTTTGAAAGTTTGCCTGACTTTGGATGTCTACAGTTACATTAATAAGGCTCGGCAGGCCTTGCGGTTTCTTACCCCCTTAATCAGTTTTTAGAGAGCTATCCATTGCTGGAAACTAGAGCATTGTGTGGCCCCTGGTTGCAGAGGAATTTTGACTCAAAGTAAATCTTTCTTATTTCAACCCAAAAACTAAAAATCTTAATATGGCCATAACTTCCAAAAGAAGGCTCGTAAGAGGTTGCGGTTAACGTTGTTGAGCAGATAACGGCCAGGCCTTTGCATTGTCGTTCAAAACTCAACTTTTTTTTTCCAATCGATTTTCGAAAAAAGCATGGACAACCCCCTTATCACTAAAAATGCATTTTTTTACGAAAGTCTCTGGACCCATTGAAACGTACATATAAAGAAAGGTTTTGTCAAATGTAACCAGCACATCCAAAGCAAACCCTTTTATAGGGTCTAGTTTTCGAGATATTTGCATTCAAAGTTAATTTTTTGAGTTATGAAAGCTTGTATGACTTTGGATGCCTACAGTTCCGCAAATAAGGCTGTGACGTCATATTTGCTGGCTAAACCCTTATTAAGTTTTTTAAGAGCTATCCATAGCTGAAAACTAGAACTTTCTGTGAGGTCTGGTTGCGGGGATATCTTAATTCAAAGTAAATCCATTAAAATCGATTTTTTTGAGTTTTGAAAGTTTGTATGACTTTGGATGTCTACAGTTCCATAAATAAGGCTCGGAAGTCCTTGCGGTTTATTAACCGCTTAGTCAGTTTTTTGCGAGCTATCCATTGCTGAAAACTAGAGCATTGTGTGGGCTCTGGTTGCAGAGAAATTTTGACTCAAAGTTAATCTTTCTTGTTTCAACCGAAAAACTAAAAATCTTAATATGGCCATAACTTCCAAAAGAAGGCTCGTAAGAGGTTGCGGTTAACGTTGTTGAGCAGATAACGGTCAGGCCTTTGCATTGCCGTTCAAAACTCAACTTTTTTTTTCCAATCCATTTTCGAAAAAAAGCATGGACTACCCCCTTATCACTAAAAATGCATTTTTTTACGAAAGTCTCTGGAACCCATTGAAACGTACATATATAGAAAGGTTTTGTCAAATGTAACCAGCACATCCAAAGCATTCAAAGTTAATTTTTTGAGTTATGAAAGCTTGTATGACTTTGGATGCCTACAGTTCCGCAAATAAGGCTGTGACGTCATATTTGCTGGCTAAACCCTTATTAAGTTTTTTAAGAGCTATCCATAGCTGAAAACTAGAACTTTCTGTGAGGTCTGGTTGCGGGGATATCTTAATTCAAAGTAAATCCATTAAAATCGATTTTTTTGAGTTTTGAAAGTTTGTATGACTTTGGATGTCTACAGTTCCATAAATAAGGCTCGGAAGTCCTTGCGGTTTATTAACCACTTAGTCAGTTTTTTGCGAGCTATCCATTGCTGAAAACTAGAGCATTGTGTGGGCTCTGGTTGCAGAGAAATTTTGACTCAAAGTTAATCTTTCTTGTTTCAACCGAAAAACTAAAAATCTTAATATGGCCATAACTTCCAAAAGAAGGCTCGTAAGAGGTTGCGGTTAACGTTGTTGAGCAGATAACGGTCAGGCCTTTGCATTGCCGTTCAAAACTCAACTTTTTTTTTCCAATCCATTTTCGAAAAAAAGCATGGACTACCCCCTTATCACTAAAAATGCATTTTTTTACGAAAGTCTCTGGAACCCATTGAAACGTACATATATAGAAAGGTTTTGTCAAATGTAACCAGCACATCCAAAGCAAACCCTTTTATAAGGTCTAGTTTTCGAGATATTTGCATTCAAAGTTAATTTTTTGAGTTATGAATGCTTGTATGACTTTGGATGCCTACAGTTCCGCAAATAAGGCTAAGACGTCATTTTTGCTGGCAAAACGCTTAATGAGTTTTTCAAGAGCTATCCATAGCTGAAAACTAGAACTTTCTATGAGGTCTGGTTGCGGAGATATCTTAATTCAAAGTAAATCCATTAAAATCGATTTTTTTGAGTTTTGAAAGTTTGCATGACTTTGGATGTCTACAGTTCCGCAAATAAGGCTGTGACGTCATTTTTGCTGGCAAAACCCTTAATAAGTTTTTCAAGAGCTATCCGTAGCTGAAAACTAGAACTTTCTGTGAGGTCTGGTTGCGGGGATATCTTAGTTCAAAGTAAATCCATTAAAATCGATTTTTTTGAGTTTTGAAAGTTTGCCTGACTTTGGATGTCTACAGTTACATTAATAAGGCTCGGCAGGCCTTGCGGTTTCTTACCCCCTTAATCAGTTTTTAGAGAGCTATCCATTGCTGGAAACTAGAGCATTGTGTGGCCCCTGGTTGCAGAGGAATTTTGACTCAAAGTAAATCTTTCTTATTTCAACCCAAAAACTAAAAATCTTAATATGGCCATAACTTCCAAAAGAAGGCTCGTAAGAGGTTGCGGTTAACGTTGTTGAGCAGATAACGGCCAGGCCTTTGCATTGTCGTTCAAAACTCAACTTTTTTTTTCCAATCGATTTTCGAAAAAAGCATGGACAACCCCCTTATCACTAAAAATGCATTTTTTTACGAAAGTCTCTGGAACCCATTGAAACGTACATATAAAGAAAGGTTTTGTCAAATGTAACCAGCACATCCAAAGCAAACCCTTTTATAGGGTCTAGTTTTCGAGATATTTGCATTCAAAGTTAATTTTTTGAGTTATGAAAGCTTGTATGACTTTGGATGCCTACAGTTCCGCAAATAAGGCTGTGACGTCATATTTGCTGGCTAAACCCTTAATAAGTTTTTTAAGAGCTATCCATAGCTGAAAACTAGAACTTTCTGTGAGGTCTGGTTGCGGAGATATCTTAATTCAAAGTAAATCCATTAAAATCGATTTTTTTGAGTTTTGAAAGTTTGTATGACTTTGGATGTCTACAGTTCCATAAATAAGGCTCGGAAGGCCTTGCGGTTTATTAACCGCTTAGTCAGTTTTTGGAGAGCTATCCATTGCTGAAAACTAGAGCATTGTGTGGGCTCTGGTTGCAGAGGAATTTTGACTCAAAGTTAATCTTTCTTGTTTCAACACAAAAACTAAAAATCTTAATATGGCCATAACTTCCAAAAGAAGGCTCGTAAGAGGTTGCGGTTAACGTTGTTGAGCAGATAACGGTCAGGCCTTTGCACTGCCGTTCAAAACTCAACTTTTTTTTTCCAATCGATTTTCGAAAAAAAGCATGGACTACCTACCCCCTTATCACTAAAAATGCATTTTTTTACGAAAGTCTCTGGAACCCATTGAAACGTACATATATAGAAAGGTTTTGTCAAATGCAACCAGCACATCCAAAGCAAACCCTTTTATAAGGTCTAGATTTCGAGATATTTGCATTCAAAGTTAATTTTTTGAGTTATGAATGCTTGTATGACTTTGGATGCCTACAGTTCCGCAAATAAAGCTAAGACGTCATTTTTGCTGGCAAAACGCTTAATGAGTTTTTCAAGAGCTATCCATAGCTGAAAACTAGAACTTTCTATGAGGTCTGGTTGCGGAGATATCTTAATTCAAAGTAAATCCATTAAAATCGATTTTTTTGAGTTTTGAAAGTTTGTATGACTTTGGATGTCTACAGTTCCATAAATAAGGCTCGGAAGGCCTTGCGGTTTATAAACCGCTTAGTCAGTTTTTGGAGAGCTATCCATTGCTGAAAACTAGAGCATTGTGTGGGCTCTGGTTGCAGAGGAATTTTGACTCAAAGTTAATCTTTCTTGTTTCAACACAAAAACTAAAAATCTTAATATGGCCATAACTTCCAAAAGAAGGCTCGTAAGAGGTTGCGGTTAACGTTGTTGAGCAGATAACGGTCAGGCCTTTGCATTGCCGTTCAAAACTCAACTTTTTTTTTCCAATCGATTTTCGAAAAAAAGCATGGACTACCCCCTTATCACTAAAAATGCATTTTTTTACGAAAGTCTCTGGAACCCATTGAAACGTACATATATAGAAAGGTTTTGTCAAATGCAACCAGCACATCCAAAGCAAACCCTTTTAAAAGGTCTAGTTTTCGAGATATTTGCATTCAAAGTTAATTTTTTGAGTTATGAATGCTTGTATGACTTTGGATGCCTACAGTTCCGCAAATAAGGCTAAGACGTCATTTTTGCTGGCAAAGCGCTTAATGAGTTTTTCAAGAGCTATCCATAGCTGAAAACTAGAACTTTCTGTGAGGTCTGGTTGCGGAGATATCTTAATTCAAAGTAAATCCATTAAAATCGATTTTTTTGAGTTTTGAAAGTTTGTATGACTTTGGATGTCTACAGTTCCATAAATAAGGCTCGGAAGGCCTTGCGGTTTATTAACCGCTTAGTCAGTTTTTGGAGAGCTATCCATTGCTGAAAACTAGAGCATTGTGTAGGCTCTTGCTGCAGAGGAATTTTGACTCAAAGTTAATCTTTCTCGTTTCAACCCAAAAACTAAAAATCTTAATATGGCCATAACTTCCAAAAGAAGGCTCGTAAGAGGTTGCGGTTAACGTTGTTGAGCAGATAACGGTCAGGCCTTTGCATTGCCGTTCAAAACTCTTTTTTTTCCAATCGATTTTCGAAAAAAAGCATGGACTACCCCCTTATCACTAAAAATGCATTTTTTTACGAAAGTCTCTGGAACCCATTGAAACGTACATATATAGAAAGGTTTTGTCAAATGCAACCAGCACATCCAAAGCAAACCCTTTTATAAGGTCTAGTTTTCGAGATATTTGCATTCAAAGTTAATTTTTTGAGTTATGAATGCTTGTATGACTTTGGATACCTACAGTTCCGCAAATAAGGCTGTGACGTCATTTTTGCTGGCAAAACGCTTAATTAAATTTTCAAGAGCTATATATAGCTGAAAACTAGAACTTTCTGTGAGGTCTTGTTGCGGGGATATCTTAATTCAAAGTAATTCCATTAAAATCGATTTTTTTGAGTTTTGAAAGTTTGCATGACTTTGGATATCTACAGTTCCGCAAATAAGGCTGTGACTTCATTTTTGCTGGCAAAACGCTTAATTAGTTTTTCAAGAGCTATCTGTAGCTGAAAACTAGAACTTTCTGTGAGGTATGGTTGCGGGGATATCTTAATTCAAAGTAAATCCATTAAAATCGATTTTTTTGAGTTTCGAAAGTTTGCATGACTTTGGATGTCTACAGTTCCATTAATAAGGCTCGGCAGGCCTTGTGGTTTTTTACCCGCTTAATCAGTTTTTGGAGAGCTATCCATTGCTGGAAACTAGAGCATTGTGTGGCCCCTGGTTGCAGAGGAATTTTTACTCAAAGTAAATCTTTCTTATTTCAACCCAAAAACTAAAAATCTTAATATGGCCATAACTTCCAAAAGAAGGCTCGTAAGAGTTTGCGGTTAACGTTGTTGAGCAGATAACGGTCAGGCCTTTGCATTGTCGTTCAAAACTCAACTTTTTTTTTCCAATCGATTTTCGAAAAAAAAGCATGGACTACCCCCTTATCACTAAAAATGCATTTTTTTACGAAAGTCTCTGGAACCCATTGAAACGTACATATATAGAAAGGTTTTGTCAAATGTAACCAGCACATCCAAAGCAAACCCTTTTATAGGGTCTAGTTTTCGAGATATTTGCATTCAAAGTTAATTTTTTGAGTTATGAAAGCTTGTATGACTTTGGATGCCTACAGTTCCGCGAATAAGGCTGTGACGTCATATTTTCTGGCAAAACCCTTAGTTAGTTTTTCAGGAGCTATCCATAGCTGAAAACTAGAACTTTCTGTGAGGTCTGGTTGCGGAGATATCTTAATTCAAAGTAAATCCATTAAAATCGATTTTTTTGAGTTTTGAAAGTTTGTATGACTTTGGATGTCTACAGTTCCATAAATAAGGCTCGGAAGGCCTTGCGGTTTATTAACCGCTTAGTCAGTTTTTGGAGAGCTATCCATTGCTGGAAACTAGAGCATTGTGTGGCCCCTGGTTGCAGAGGAATTTTGACTCAAAGTAAATCTTTCTTATTTCAACCCAAAAACTAAAAATCTTAATATGGCCATAACTTCCAAAAGAAGGCTCGTAAGAGGTTGCGGTTAACGTTGTTGAGCAGATAACGGTCAGGCCTTTGCATTGTCGTTCAAAACTCAACTTTTTTTTCCAATCGATTTTCGAAAAAAAGCATGCATTTTTTTACGAAAGTCTCTGGAACCCATTGAAACGTACATATATAGAAAGGTTTTGTCAAATGTAACCAGCACATCCAAAGCAAACCCTTTTATAGGGTCTAGTTTTCGAGATATTTGCATTCAAAGTTAATTTTTTGAGTTATGAATGCTTGTATGACTTTGGATACCTACAGTTCCGCAAATAAGGCTGTGACGTCATTTTTGCTGGCAAAACGCTTAATTAAATTTTCAAGAGCTATCCATAGCTGAAAATTAGAACTTTCTGTGAGGTCTGGTTGCGGGGATATCTTAATTCAAAGTAAATCCATTAAAATCGATTTTTTTGAGTTTTGAAAGTTTGCATGACTTTGGATGTCTACAGTTCCATTAATAAGGCTCGGCAGGCCTTGCGGTTTTTTACCCGCTTAATCAGTTTTTGGAGAGCTATCCATTGCTGGAAACTAGAGCATTGTGTGGCCCCTGGTTGCAGAGGAATTTTGACTCAAAGTAAATCTTTCTTATTTCAACCCAAAAACTAAAAATCTTAATATGGCCATAACTTCCAAAAGAAGGCTCGTAAGAGGTTGCGGTTAACGTTGTTGAGCAGATAACGGTCAGGCCTTTGCATTGTCGTTCAAAACTCAACTTTTTTTTCCAATCGATTTTCGAAAAAAAGCATGGACTACCCCCTTATCACTAAAAATGCATTTTTTTACGAAAGTCTCTGGAACCCATTGAAACGTACATATATAGAAAGGTTTTGTCAAATGTAACCAGCACATCCAAAGCAAACCCTTTTATAGGGTCTAGTTTTCGAGATATTTGCATTCAAAGTTAATTTTTTGAGTTATGAATGCTTGTATGACTTTGGATACCTACAGTTCCGCAAATAAGGCTGTGACGTCATTTTTGCTGGCAAAACGCTTAATTAAATTTTCAAGATCTATCCATAGCTGAAAACTAGAACTTTCTGTGAGGTCTGGTTGCGGGGATATCTTAATTCAAAGTAAATCCATTAAAATCGATTTTTTTGAGTTTTGAAAGTTTGCATGACTTTGGATGTCTACAGTTCCGCAAATAAGGCTAAGACGTCATTTTTGCTGGCAAAACGCTTAATAAGTTTTTCAAGAGCTATCCGTAGCTGAAAACTAGAACTTTCTGTGAGGTCTGGTTGCGGGGATATCTTAATTCAAAGTAAATCCATTAAAATCGATTTTTTTGAGTTTTGAAAGTTTGCATGACTTTGGATGTCTACAGTTCCATTAATAAGGCTCGGCAGGCCTTGCGGTTTTTTACCCGCTTAATCAGTTTTTGGAGAGCTATCCATTGCTGAAAACTAGAGCATTGTGTGGGCTCTGGTTGCAGAGAAATTTTGACTCAAAGTTATTCTTTCTTGTTTCAACCCAAAAACTAAAAATCTTAATATGGCCATAACTTCCAAAAGAAGGCTCGTAAGAGGTTGCGGTTAACGTTGTTGAGCAGATAACGGTCAGGCCTTTGCATTGCCGTTCAAAACTCAACTTTTTTTTTCCAATCGATTTTCGAAAAATAGCATGGACTACCCCCTTATCACTAAAAATGCATTTTTTTACGAAAGTCTCTGGAACCCATTGAAATGTACATATATAGAAAGGTTTTATCAAATGTAACCAGCACATCCAAAGCAAACCCTTTTATATGGTCTAGTTTTCGAGATATTTGCATTCAAAGTTAATTTTTTGAGTTATGAATGCTTGTATGACTTTGGATGCCTACAGTTCCGCAAATAAGGCTAATACCTCATTTTTGCTGGCAAAACGCTTAATGAGTTCTTCAAGAGCTATCCATAGCTGAAAACTAGAACTTTCTATGAGGTCTGGTTGCGGAGATATCTTAATTCAAAGTAAATCCATTAAAATCGATTTTTTTGAGTTTTGAAAGTTTGTATGACTTTGGATGTCTGCAGTTCCATAAATAAGGCTCGGAAGGCCTTGCGGTTTATTACCCGCTTAGTCAGTTTTTGGAGAGCTATCCATTGCTGAAAACTAGAGCATTGTGTGAGCTCTGGTTGCAGAGGAATTTTGACTCAAAGTTAATCTTTCTTGTTTCAACCCAAAAACTAAAAATCTTAATATGGCCATAACTTCCAAAAGAAGGCTCGTAAGAGGTTGCGGTTAACGTCGTTGAGCAGATAACGGTCAGGCCTTTGCCTTGTCGTTCAAAACTCAACTTTTTTTTTTCCAATCGATTTTCGAAAAAAAGCATGGACTACCCTTTTAAAAGGTCTAGTTTTCGAGATATTTGCATTCAAAGTTAATTTTTTGAGTTATGAATGCTTGTATGACTTTGGATGCCTACAGTTCCGCAAATAAGGCTAAGACGTCATTTTTGCTGGCAAAACGCTAATGAGTTTTTCAAGAGCTATCCATAGCTGAAAACTAGAACTTTCTATGAGGTCTGGTTGCGGGGATATCTTAATTCAAAGTAAATCCATTAAAATCGATTTTTTTGAGTTTTGAAAGTTTGCATGACTTTGGATGTCTACAGTTCCATTAATAAGGCTCGGCAGGCCTTGCGGTTTTTTACCCGATTAATCAGTTTTTGGAGAGCTATCCATTGCTGGAGACTAGAGCATTGTGTGGCCCCTGGTTGCAGAGGAATTTTGACTCAAAGTAAATCTTTCTTATTTCAACCCAAAAACTAAAAATTTTAATATGGCCATAACTTCCAAAAGAAGGTTCGTAAGAGGTTGCGGTTAACGTTGTTGAGCAGATAACGGTCAGGCCTTTGCATTGTCGTTCAAAACTCAACTCTTTTTTTCCAATCGATTTTCGAAAAAAAGCATGGACTACCCCCTTATCACTAAAAATGGATTTTTTTACGAAAGTCTCTGGAACCCCTTGAAACGTACATATATAGAAAGGTTTTGTCAAATGTAACCAGCACATCCAAAGCAAACCCTTTTATAGGGTCTAGTTTTCGAGATATTTGCATTCAAAGTTAATTTTTTGAGTTATGAAAGCTTGTATGACTTTGGATGCCTACAGTTCCGCGAATAAGGCTGTGACGTCATATTTGCTGGCAAAACCCTTAATTAGTTTTTCAAGAGCTATCCAAAGCTGAAAACTAGAACTTTCTATGAGGTCTGGTTGCGGATATATCTTAATTCAAAGTAAATCCATTAAAATCGATTTTTTTGAGTTTTGAAAGTTTGTATGACTTTGGATGTCTACAGTTCCATAAATAAGGCTCGGAAGGCCTTGCGGTTTATTAACCGCTTAGTCAGTTTTTGGAGAGCTATCCATTGCTGAAAACTAGAGCATTGTGTGGGCTCTGGTTGCAGAGGAATTTTGACTCAAAGTTAATCTTTCTTGTTTCAACCCAAAAACTAAAAATCTTAATATGGCCATAACTTCCAAAAGAAGGCCCGTAAGAGGTTGCGGTTAACGTTGTTGAGCAGATAACGGTCAGGCCTTTGCATTGCCTTTCAAAAGTCAACTTTTTTTTTCCAATCGATTTTCGAAAAAAAGCATGGATACCCCCTTATCACTAAAAATGCATTTTTTTACGAAAGTCTCTGGAACCCATTGAAACGTACATATAAAGAAAGGTTTTGTCAAATGTAACCAGCACATCCAAAGCAAACCCTTTTATAGGGTCTAGTTTTCGAGATATTTGCATTCAAAGTTAATTTTTTGAGTTATGAAAGCTTGTATGACTTTGGATGCCTACAGTTCCGCGAATAAGGCTGTGACGTCATATTTGCTGGAAAAACACTTAATTCGTTTTTCAAGAGCTATCCAAAGCTGAAAACTAGAACTTTCTATGAGGTCTGGTTGCGGAGATATCTTAATTCAAAGTAAATCCATTAAAATCGATTTTTTTGAGTTTTGAAAGTTTGTATGACTTTGGATGTCTACAGTTCCATAAATAAGGCTCGGAAGGCCTTGCGGTTTATTAACCGCTTAGTCAGTTTTTGGAGAGCTATCCATTGCTGAAAACTAGAGCATTGTGTGGGCTCTGGTTGCAGAGGAATTTTGACTCAAAGTTAATCTTCCTTGTTTCAACCCAAAAACTAAAAATCTTAATATGGCCATAACTTCCAAAAGAAGGCTCGTAAGAGGTTGCGGTTAACGTTGTTGAGCAGATAACGGTCAGGCCTTTGCATTGCCGTTCAAAACTCAACTTTTTTCTTTCCAATCGATTTTCGAAAAAAAGCATGGACTAAAAATGCATTTTTTTTTTGTCAAATGTAACCAGCACATCCAAAGCAAACCCTTTTATAGGGTCTAGTTATCTAGATATTTGCATTCAAAGTTAATTTTTTGAGTTATGAAAGCTTGTATGACTTTGGATGCCTACAGTTCCGCGAATAAGGCTGTGACGTCATATTTGCTGGCAAAACCCTTAATAAGTTTTTCAAGAGCTATCCATAGCTGAAAACTAGAACTTTCTGTGAGGTCTGGTTGCGGGGATATCTTAATTCAAAGTAAATCCATTAAAATCGATTTTTTTGAGTTTTGAAAGTTTGCATGACTTTGGATGTCTACAGTTCCATTAATAAGGCTCGGCAGGCCTTGCGGTTTTTTACCCGCTTAATGAGTTTTTGGAGAGCTATCCATTGCTGGAAACTAGAGCATTGTGTGGCCCCTGGTTGCAGAGGAATTTTGACTCAAAGTAAATCTTTTTTATTTCAACCCAAAAACTAAAAATCTTAATATGGCCATAACTTCCAAAAGAAGGCTCGTAAGAGGTTGCGGTTAACGTTGTTGAGCAGATAACGGTCAGGCCTTTGCATTGCCGTTCAAAACTCAACTTTTTTTTCCAATCGATTTTCGAAAAAAAGCATGGATACCCCCTTATCACTAAAAATGCATTTTTTTACGAAAGTCTCTGGAACCCATTGAAACGTACATATATAGAAAGGTTTTGTCAAATGTAACCAGCACATCCAAAGCAAACCCTTTTATAGGGTCTAGTTTTCGAGATATTTGCATTCAAAGTTAATTTTTTGAGTTATGAAAGCTTTTATGACTTTGGATGCCTACAGTTCCGCGAATAAGGCTGTGACGTCATATTTTCTGGCAAAACCCTTAATTAGTTTTTCAAGAGCTATCCATAGCTGAAAACTAGAACTTTCTGTGAGGTCTGGTTGCGGAGATATCTTAATTCAAAGTAAATCCATTAAAATCGATTTTTTTGAGTTTTGAAAGTTTGTATGACTTTGGATGTCTACAGTTCCATAAATAAGGCTCGGAAGGCCTTGCGGTTTATTAACCGCTTAGTCAGTTTTTGGAGAGCTATCCATTGCTGAAAACTAGAGCATTGTGTGGGCTCTGGTTGCAGAGAAATTTTGACTCAAAGTTAATCTTTCTTGTTTCAACCCAAAAACGAAGGCCCGTAAGAGGTTGCGGTTAACGTTGTTGAGCAGATAACGGTCAGGCCTTTGCATTGCCGTTCAAAACTCAACTTTTTTTTTCCAATCGATTTTCGAAAAAAAGCATGGATACCCCCTTATCACTAAAAATGCATTTTTTTACGAAAGTCTCTGGAACCCATTGAAACGTACATATATAGAAAGGTTTTGTCAAATGTAACCAGCACATCCAAAGCAAACCCTTTTATAGGGTCTAGTTTTCGAGATATTTGCATTCAAAGTTAATTTTTTGAGTTATGAAAGCTTGTATGACTTTGGAGGCCTACAGTTCCGCGAATAAGGCTGTGACGTCATATTTGCTGGCAAAACGCTTAATTAAATTTTCAAGAGCTATCCATAGCTGAAAACAAGAACTTTTTGTGAGGTCTGGTTGCGGGGATATCTTAATTCAAAGTAAATCCATTAAAATCGATTTTTTTGAGTTTTGAAAGTTCGCATGACTTTGGATGTCTACAGTTCCATTAATAAGGCTCGGCAGGCCTTGCGGTTTTTTACCCGATTAATCAGTTTTTGGAGAGCTATCCATTGCTGGAGACTAGAGCATTGTGTGGCCCCTGGTTGCAGAGGAATTTTGACTCAAAGTAAATCTTTCTTATTTCAACCCAAAAACTAAAAATCTTAATATGGCCATAACTTCCAAAAGAAGGCTCGTAAGAGGTTGCGGTTAACGTTGTTGAGCAGATAACGGTCAGGCCTTTGCATTGCCGTTCAAAACTCAACTTTTTGTTTCCAATCGATTTTCGAAAAAAAGCATGGACTACCCCCTTATCACTAAAAATGCATTTTTTTACGAAAGTCTCTGGAACCCATTGAAACGTACATATATAGAAAGGTTTTGTCAAATGTAACCAGCACATCCAAAGCAAACCCTTTTATAAGGTCTAGTTTTCGAGATATTTGCATTCAAAGTTAATTTTTTGAGTTATGAAAGCTTGTATGACTTTGGATGCCTACAGTTCCGCGAATAAGGCTGTGACGTCATATTTGCTGGCAAAACCCTTAATTAGTTTTTCAAGAGCTATCCATAGCTGAAAACTAGAACTTTCTGTGAGGTCTGGTTGCGGGGATATCTTAATTCAAAGTAAATCCATTAAAATCGATTTTTTTGAGTTTTGAAAGTTTGCATGACTTTGGATGTCTACAGTTCCATTAATAAGGCTCGGCAGGCCTTGCGGTTTTTTACCCGCTTAATCAGTTTTTGGAGAGCTATCCATTGCTGAAAACTAGAGCATTGTGTGGGCTCTGGTTGCAGAGAAATTTTGACTCAAAGTTATTCTTTCTTGTTTCAACCCAAAAACTAAAAATCTTAATATGGCAATAACTTCCAAAAGAAGGCCCGTAAGAGGTTGCGGTTAACGTTGTTGAGCAGATAACGGTCAGGCCTTTGCATTGCCTTTCAAAACTCAACTTTTTTTTTCCAATCGATTTTCGAAAAAAAGCATGGATACCCCCTTATCACTAAAAATGCATTTTTTTAACGAAAGTCTCTGGAACCCATTGAAACGTACATATATAGAAAGGTTTTGTCAAATGTAACCAGCACATCCAAAGCAAACCCTTTTATAGGGTCTAGTTTTCGAGATATTTGCATTCAAAGTTAATTTTTTGAGTTATGAAAGCTTGTATGACTTTGGAGGCCTACAGTTCCGCGAATAAGGCTGTGACGTCATATTTGCTGCAAAAACACTTAATTCGTTTTTCAAGAGCTATCCAAAGCTGAAAACTAGAACTTTCTATGAGGTCTGGTTGCGGAGATATCTTAATTCAAAGTAAATCCATTAAAATCGATTTTTTTGAGTTTTTTAAGTTTGTATGACTTTGGATGTCTACAGTTCCATAAATAAGGCTCGGAAGGCCTTGCGGTTTATTAACCGCTTAGTCAGTTTTTGGAGAGCTATCCATTGCTGAAAACTAGAGCATTGTGTGGGCTCTGGTTGCAGAGGAATTTTGACTCAAAGTTAATCTTCCTTGTTTCAACCCAAAAACTAAAAATCTTAATATGGCCATAACTTCCAAAAGAAGGCTCGTAAGATTGCGGTTAACGTTGTTGAGCAGATAACGGTCAGGCCTTTGCATTGCCGTTCAAAACTCAACTTTTTTCTTTCCAATCGATTTTCGAAAAAAAGCATGGACTAAAAATGCATTTTTTTTTGTCAAATGTAACCAGCACATCCAAAGCAAACCCTTTTATAGGGTCTAGTTTTCTAGATATTTGCATTCAAAGTTAATTTTTTGAGTTATGAAAGCTTGTATGATTTTGGATGCCTACAGTTCCGCGAATAAGGCTGTGACGTCATATTTGCTGGCAAAACCCTTAATAAGTTTTTCAAGAGCTATCCATAGCTGAAAACTAGAACTTTCTGTGAGGTCTGGTTGCGGGGATATCTTAATTCAAAGTAAATCCATTAAAATCGATTTTTTTGAGTTTTGAAAGTTTGCATGACTTTGGATGTCTACAGTTCCATTAATAAGGCTCGGCAGGCCTTGCGGTTTTTTACCCGCTTAATGAGTTTTTGGAGAGCTATCCATTGCTGGAAACTAGAGCATTGTGTGGCCCCTGGTTGCAGAGGAATTTTGACTCAAAGTAAATCTTTTTTATTTCAACCCAAAAACTAAAAATCTTAATATGGCCATAACTTCCAAAAGAAGGCTCGTAAGAGGTTGCGGTTAACGTTGTTGAGCAGATAACGGTCAGGCCTTTGCATTGCCGTTCAAAACTCAACTAATTTTCCAATCGATTTTCGAAAAAAAGCATGGACTACCCCCTTACCACTAAAAATGCATTTTTTTACGAAAGTCTCTGGAACCCATTGAAACGTACATATATAGAAAGGTTTTGTCAAATGTAACCAGCACATCCAAAGCAAACCCTTTTATAGGGTCTAGTTTTCGAGATATTTGCATTCAAAGTTAATTTTTTGAGTTATGAAAGCTTGTATGACTTTGGATGCCTACAGTTCCGCGAATAAGGCTGTGACGTCATATTTGCTGGCAAAACCCTTAATTAGTTTTTCAAGAGCTATCCATAGCTGAAAACTAGAACTTTCTGTGAGGTCTGGTTGCGGGGATATCTTAATTCAAAGTAAATCCATTAAAATCGATTTTTTTGAGTTTTGAAAGTTTGCATGACTTTGGATGTCTACAGTTCCATTAATAAGGCTCGGCAGGCCTTGCGGTTTTTTACCCGCTTAATCAGTTTTTGGAGAGCTATCCATGGCTGAAAACTAGAGCATTGTGTGGGCTCTGGTTGCAGCGGAATTTTGACTCAAAGTTAATCTTTCTTGTTTCAACCCAAAAACTAAAAATCTTAATATGGCCATAACTTCCAAAAGAAGGCTCGTAAGAGGTTGCGGTTAACGTTGTTGAGCAGATAACGGTCAGGCCTTTGCATTGCCGTTCAAAACTCAACTTTTTTTTTCCAATCGATTTTCGAAAAAAAGCATGGACTACCCCCTTACCACTAAAAATGCATTTTTTTACGAAAGTCTCTGGAACCCATTGAAACGTACATATATAGAAAGGTTTTGTCAAATGTAACCAGCACATCCAAAGCAAACCCTTTTATAGGGTCTAGTTTTCGAGATATTTGCATTCAAAGTTAATTTTTTGAGTTATGAAAGCTTGTATGACTTTGGATGCCTACAGTTCCGCGAATAAGGCTGTGACGTCATATTTGCTGGCAAAACCCTTAATTAGTTTTTCAAGAGCTATCCATAGCTGAAAACTAGAACTTTCTGTGAGGTCTGGTTGCGGGGATATCTTAATTCAAAGTAAATCCATTAAAATCGATTTTTTTGAGTTTTGAAAGTTTGCATGACTTTGGATGTCTACAGTTCCATTAATAAGGCTCGGCAGGCCTTGCGGTTTTTTACCCGCTTAATCAGTTTTTGGAGAGCTATCCATGGCTGAAAACTAGAGCATTGTGTGGGCTCTGGTTGCAGCGGAATTTTGACTCAAAGTTAATCTTTCTTGTTTCAACCCAAAAACTAAAAATCTTAATATGGCCATAACTTCCAAAAGAAGGCTCGTAAGAGGTTGCGGTTAACGTTGTTGAGCAGATAACGGTCAGGCCTTTGCATTGCCGTTCAAAACTCAACTTTTTTTTTCCAATCGATTTTCGAAAAAAAGCATGGACTACCCCCTTATCACTAAAAATGCATTTTTTTACGAAAGTCTCTGGAACCCATTGAAACGTACATATATAGAAAGGTTTTGTCAAATGTAACCAGCACATCCAAAGCAAACCCTTTTATAGGGTCTAGTTTTCGAGATATTTGCATTCAAAGTTAATTTTTTGAGTTATGAAAGCTTGTATGACTTTGGATGCCTACAGTTCCGCGAATAAGGCTGTGACTTCATATTTGCTGGCAAAACCCTTAATTAGTTTTTCAAGAGCTATCCATAGCTGAAAACTAGAACTTTCTGTGAGGTCTGGTTGCGGAGATATTTTAATTGAAAGTAAATCCATTAAAATCGATTTTTTTGAGTTTTGAAAGTTTGCATGATTTTGGATGTCTACAGTTCCATAAATAAGGCTCGGAAGGCCTTGCGGTTTATTACCCGCTTAATCAGTTTTTGGAGAGCTATCCATGGCTGAAAACTAGAGCATTGTGTGGGCTCTGGTTGCAGAGGACTTTTGACTCAAAGTTAATCTTTCTTGTTTCAACCCAAAAACTAAAAATCTTAATATGGCCATAACTTCCAAAAGAAGGCTCGTAAGAGGTTGCGGTTAACGTTGTTGAGCAGATAACGGTCAGGCCTTTGCATTGCCGTTCAAAACTCAACTTTTTTTTTCCAATCGATTTTCGAAAAAAAGCATGGACTACCCCCTTATCACTAAAAATGCATTTTCTTACGAAAGTCTCTGGAACCCATTGAAACGTACATATATAGAAAGGTTTTGTCAAATGTAACCAGCGCATCCAAAGCAAACCCTTTTAAAAGGTCTAGTTTTCGAGATATTTGCATTCAAAGTTAATTTTTTGAGTTATGAATGCTTGTATGACTTTGGATACCTACAGTTCCGCAAATAAGGCTGTGACGTCATTTTTGCTGGCAAAACGCTTAATTAAATTTTCAAGAGCTATCCATAGCTGAAAACTAGAACTTTCTGTGAGGTCTGGTTGCGGGGATATCTTTATTCAAAGTAATTCCATTAAAATCGATTTTTTTGAGTTTTGAAAGTTTGCATGACTTTGGATGTCTACAGTTCCATTAATAAGGCTCGGCAGGCCTTGCGGTTTTTTACCCGCTTAATCAGTTTTTGGAGAGCTATCCATTGCTGAAAACTAGAGCATTGTGTGGGCTCTGGTTGCAGAGAAATTTTGACTCAAAGTTAATCTTTCTTGTTTCAACCCAAAAACTAAAAATCTTAATATGGCCATAACTTCTAAAAGAAGGCTCGTAAGAGGTTGCGGTAAACGTTGTTGAGCAGATAACGGTCAGGCCTTTGCATTGCCGTTCAAAACTCAACTTTTTTTTTCCAATCGATTTTCGAAAAAAAGCATGGACTACCCCCTTATCACTAAAAATGCATTTTTTTACGAAAGTCTCTGGAACCCATTGAAACGTACATATATAGAAAGGTTTTGTCAAATGTAACCAGCGCATCCAAAGCAAACCCTTTTAAAAGGTCTAGTTTTCGAGATATTTGCATTCAAAGTTAATTTTTTGAGTTATGAATGCTTGTATGACTTTGGATACCTACAGCTCCGCAAATAAGGCTGTGACGTCATTTTTGCTGGCAAATTACTTTATTAGTTTTTCAAGAGCTATCCGCAGCTGAAAACTAGAACTTTCTGTGAGGTCTGGTTGCGGGGATATCTTAGTTCAAAGTAAATCCATTAAAATCGATTTTTTTGAGTTTTGAAAGTTTGCATGACTTTGGATGTCTACAGTTCCATTAATAAGGCTCGGCAGGCCTTGCGGTTTTTTACCCGCTTAATCAGTTTTTGGAGAGCTATCCATTGCTGGAAACTAGAGCATTGTGTGGCCCCTGGTTGCAGAGGAATTTTGACTCAAAGTAAATCTTTCTTATTTCAACCCAAAAACTAAAAATCTTAATATGGCCATAACTTCCAAAAGAAGGCTCGTAAGAGGTTGCGGTTAACGTTGTTGAGCAGATAACGGTCAGGCCTTTGCATTGTCGTTCAAAACTCAACTTTTTTTTTCCAATCGATTTTCGAAAAAAAGCATGGACTACCCCCTTATCACTAAAAATGCATTTTTTTACGAAAGTCTCTGGAACCCATTGAAACGTACATATATAGAAAGGTTTTGTCAAATGTAACCAGCACATCGAAAGCAAACCCTTTTATAGGGTCTAGTTTTCGAGATATTTGCATTCAAAGTTAATTTTTTGAGTTATGAAAGCTTGTATGACTTTGGATGCCTACAGTTCCGCGAATAAGGCTGTGACGTCATATTTGCTGGCAAAACCCTTAATAAGTTTTTCAAGAGCTATCCATAGCTGAAAACTAGAACTTTCTGTGAGGTCTGGTTGCGGAGATATCTTAATTCAAAGTAAATCCATTAAAATCGATTTTTTTGAGTTTTGAAAGTTTGCATGATTTTGGATGTCTACAGTTCCATAAATAAGGCTCGGAAGGCCTTGCGGTTTATTAACCGCTTAGTCAGTTTTTTAAGAGCTATCCATTGCTGAAAACTAGAGCATTGTGTGGGCTCTGGTTGCAGAGAAATTTTGACTCAAAGTTAATCTTTCTTGTTTCAACCCAAAAACTAAAAATCTTAATATGGCCATAACTTCCAAAAGAAGGCTCGTAAGAGGTTGCGGTTAACGTTGTTGAGCAGAAAACGGTCAGGCCTTTGCATTGCCGTTCAAAACTCAACTTTTTTTTTCCAATCGATTTTCGAAAAAAAGCATGGACTACCCCCTTATCACTAAAAATGCATTTTTTTACGAAAGTCTCTGGAACCCATTGAAACGTACATATATAGAAAGGTTTTGTCAAATGCAACCAGCACATCCAAAGCAAACCCTTTTAAAAGGTCTAGTTTTCGAGATATTTGCATTCAAAGTTAATTTTTTGAGTTATGAATGCTTGTATGACTTTGGATGCCTACAGTTCCGCAAATAAGGCTGTGACGTCATTTTTGCTGGCAAATTACTTTATTAGTTTTTCAAGAGCTATCCGCAGCTGAAAACTAGAACTTTCTGTGAGGTCTGGTTGCGGGGATATCTTAGTTCAAAGTAAATCCATTAAAATCGATTTTTTTGAGTTTTGAAAGTTTGCATGACTTTGGATGTCTACAGTTCCATTAATAAGGCTCGGCAGGCCTTGCGGTTTTTTACCCGCTTAATGAGTTTTTGGAGAGCTATCCATTGCTGGAAACTAGAGCATTGTGTGGCCCCTGGTTGCAGAGGAATTTTGACTCAAAGTAAATCTTTTTTATTTCAACCCAAAAACTAAAAATCTTAATATGGCCATAACTTCCAAAAGAAGGCTCGTAAGAGGTTGCGGTTAACGTTGTTGAGCAGATAACGGTCAGGCCTTTGCATTGCCGTTCAAAACTCAACTTTTTTTTCCAATCGATTTTCGAAAAAAAGCATGGATACCCCCTTATCACTAAAAATGCATTTTTTTACGAAAGTCTCTGGAACCCATTGAAACGTACATATATAGAAAGGTTTTGTCAAATGTAACCAGCACATCCAAAGCAAACCCTTTTATAGGGTCTAGTTTTCGAGATATTTGCATTCAAAGTTAATTTTTTGAGTTATGAAAGCTTGTATGACTTTGGATGCCTACAGTTCCGCAAATAAGGCTGTGACGTCATATTTGCTGGCTAAACCCTTAATAAGTTTTTTAAGAGCTATCCATAGCTGAAAACTAGAACTTTCTGTGAGGTCTGGTTGCGGAGATATCTTAATTCAAAGTAAATCCATTAAAATCGATTTTTTTGAGTTTTGAAAGTTTGTATGACTTTGGATGTCTACAGTTCCATAAATAAGGCTCGGAAGGCCTTGCGGTTTATTAACCGCTTAGTCAGTTTTTTAAGAGCTATCCATTGCTGAAAACTAGAGCATTGTGTGGGCTCTGGTTGCAGAGAAATTTTGACTCAAAGTTAATCTTTCTTGTTTCAACCCAAAAACTAAAAATCTTAATATGGCCATAACTTCCAAAAGAAGGCTCGTAAGAGGTTGCGGTTAACGTTGTTGAGCAGATAACGGTCAGGCCTTTGCATTGCCGTTCAAAACTCAACTTTTTTTTTCCAATCGATTTTCGAAAAAAAGCATGGACTACCCCCTTATCACTAAAAATGCATTTTTTTACGAAAGTCTCTGGAACCCATTGAAACGTACATATATAGAAAGGTTTTGTCAAATGTAACCAGCACATCCAAAGCAAACCCTTTTAAAAGGTCTAGTTTTCGAGATATTTGCATTCAAAGTTAATTTTTTGAGTTATGAAAGCTTGTATGACTTTGGATGCCTACAGTTCCGCGAATAAGGCTGTGACGTCATATTTGCTGGCAAAACCCTTAATAAGTTTTTCAAGAGCTATCCATAGCTGAAAACTAGAACTTTCTGTGAGGTCTGGTTGCGGAGATATCTTAATTCAAAGTAAATCCATTAAAATCGATTTTTTTGAGTTTTGAAAGTTTGCATGATTTTGGATGTCTACAGTTCCATAAATAAGGCTCGGAAGGCCTTGCGGTTTATTAACCGCTTAGTCAGTTTTTTAAGAGCTATCCATTGCTGAAAACTAGAGCATTGTGTGGGCTCTGGTTGCAGAGAAATTTTGACTCAAAGTTAATCTTTCTTGTTTCAACCCAAAAACTAAAAATCTTAATATGGCCATAACTTCCAAAAGAAGGCTCGTAAGAGGTTGCGGTTAACGTTGTTGAGCAGAAAACGGTCAGGCCTTTGCATTGCCGTTCAAAACTCAACTTTTTTTTTCCAATCGATTTTCGAAAAAAAGCATGGACTACCCCCTTATCACTAAAAATGCATTTTTTTACGAAAGTCTCTGGAACCCATTGAAACGTACATATATAGAAAGGTTTTGTCAAATGCAACCAGCACATCCAAAGCAAACCCTTTTAAAAGGTCTAGTTTTCGAGATATTTGCATTCAAAGTTAATTTTTTGAGTTATGAATGCTTGTATGACTTTGGATGCCTACAGTTCCGCAAATAAGGCTGTGACGTCATTTTTGCTGGCAAATTACTTTATTAGTTTTTCAAGAGCTATCCGCAGCTGAAAACTAGAACTTTCTGTGAGGTCTGGTTGCGGGGATATCTTAGTTCAAAGTAAATCCATTAAAATCGATTTTTTTGAGTTTTGAAAGTTTGCATGACTTTGGATGTCTACAGTTCCATTAATAAGGCTCGGCAGGCCTTGCGGTTTTTTACCCGCTTAATCAGTTTTTGGAGAGCTATCCATTGCTGGAAACTAGAGCATTGTGTGGCCCCTGTTTGCAGAGGAATTTTGACTCAAAGTAAATCTTTCTTATTTCAACCCAAAAACTAAAAATCTTAATATGGCCATAACTTCCAAAAGAAGGCTCGTAAGAGGTTGCGGTTAACGTTGTTGAGCAGATAACGGTCAGGCCTTTGCATTGTCATTCAAAACTCAACTTTTTTTTTCCAATCGATTTTCGATAAAAAGCATGGACCACCCCCTTATCACTAAAAATGCATTTTTTTACGAAAGTTTTTGGAACCCATTGAAACGTACATATATAGAAAGGTTTTGTCAAATGTAACCAGCACATCCAAAGCAAACCCTTTTATAGGGTCTAGTTTTCGAGATATTTGCATTCAAAGTTAATTTTTTGAGTTATGAATGCTTGTATGACTGTGGATGCCTACAGTTCCGCAAATAAGGCGAAGACGTCATTTTTGCTGGCAAAACGCTAAATGAGTTTTTCAAGAGCTATCCATAGCTGAAAACTAGAAATTTCTATGAGGTCTGGTTGCGGAGATATCTTAATTCAAAGTAAATCCATTAAAATCGATTTTTTTGAGTTTTGAAAGTTTGTATGACTTTGGATGTCTACAGTTCCATAAATAAGGCTCGGAAGGCCTTGCGGTTTATTAACCGCTTAGTCAGTTTTTGGAGAGCTATCCATTGCTGAAAACTAGAGCATTGTGTGGGCTCTGGTTGCAGAGGAATTTTGACTCAAAATAAATCTTTCTTATTTCAACCCAAAAACTAAAAATCTTAATATGGCCATAACTTCCAAAAGAAGGCTCGTAAGAGGTTGCGGTTAACGTTGTTGAGCAGATAACGGTTAGGCCTTTGCATTGCCGTTCAAAACTCAACTTTTTTTTTCCAATCGATTTTCGAAAAAAAGCATGGACTACCCCCTTATCACTAAAAATGCATTTTTTTACGAAAGTCTCTGGAACCCATTGAAACGTACATATATAGAAAGGTTTTGTCAAATGTAACCAGCACATCCAAAGCAAACCCTTTTAAAAGGTCTAGTTTTCGAGATATTTGCATTCAAAGTTAATTTTTTGAGTTATGAATGCTTGTATGACTTTGGATGCCTACAGTTCCGCAAATAAGGCTAAGACGTCATTTTTGCTGGCAAAACGCTTAATGAGTTTTTCAAGAGCTATCCATAGCTGAAAACTAGAACTTTCTATGAGGTCTGGTTGCGGAGATATCTTAATTTAAAGTAAATCCATTAAAATCGATTTTTTTGAGTTTTGAAAGTTTGTATGACTTTGGATGTCTACAGTTCCATAAATAAGGCTCGGAAGGCCTTGCGGTTTATTAACCGCTTAGTTAGTTTTTGGAGAGCTATCCATTGCTGAAAACTAGAGCATTGTGTGGGCTCTGGTTGCAGAGAAATTTTGACTCAAAGTTAATCTTTCTTGTTTCAACCCAAAAACTAAAAATCTTAATATGGCCATAACTTCCAAAAGAAGGCTCGTAAGAGGTTGCGGTTAACGTTGTTGAGCAGATAACGGTCAGGCCTTTGCATTGCCGTTCAAAACTCAACTTTTTTTTTCCAATTGATTTTCGAAAAAAAGCATGGACTACCCCCTTATCACTAAAAATGCATTTTTTTTTTCGAAAGTCTCTGGAACCCATTGAAACGTACATATATAGAAAGGTTTTGTCAAATGTAACCAGCACATCCAAAGCAAACCCTTTTAAAAGGTCTAGTTTTCGAGATATTTGCATTCAAAGTTAATTTTTTGAGTTATGAATGCTTGTATGACTTTGGATGCCTACAGTTCCGCAAATAAGGCTAAGACGTCATTTTTGCTGGCAAAACGCTTAATGAGTTTTTCAAGAGCTATCCATAGCTGAAACTAGAACTTTCTATGAGGTCTGGTTGCGGAGATATCTTAATTCAAAGTAAATCCATTAAAATCGATTTTTTTGAGTTTTGAAAGTTTGTATGACTTTGGATGTCTACAGTTCCATAAATAAGGCTCGGAAGGCCTTGCGGTTTATTAACCGCTTAGTCAGTTTTTGGAGAGCTATCCATTGCTGAAAACTAGAGCATTGTGTGGGCTCTGGTTGCAGAGGAATTTTGACTCAAAGTTAATCTTTCTTGTTTCAACCCAAAAACTATAAATCTTAATATGGCCATAACTTCAAAAAGAAGGCTCGTAAGAGGTTGCGGTTAACGTTGTTGAGCAGATAACGGTCAGGCCTTTGCATTGCCGTTCAAAACTCAACTTTTTTTTTTCCAATCGATTTTCGAAAAAAAGCATGGACTACCCCCTTATCACTAAAAATGCATTTTTTTACGAAAGTCTCTGGAACCCATTGAAACGTACAATCGATTTTCGAAAAAAAGCATGGACTACCCCCTTATCACTAAAAATGCATTTTTTTACGAAAGTCTCTGGAACCCATTGAAACGTACATATAACGCACATCCAAAGCAAACCCTTTTATAAGGTCTAGTTTTCGAGATATTTGCATTCAAAGTTAATTTTTTGAGTTATGAATGCTTGTATGACTTTGGATACCTACAGTTCCGCAAATAAGGCTGTGACGTCATTTTTGCTGGCAAAACGCTTAATTAAATTTTCAAGAGCTATCCATAGCTGAAAACTAGAACTTTCTGTGAGGTCTGGTTGCGGGGATATCCTAATTCAAAGTAAATCCATTAAAATCGATTTTTTTGAGTTTTGAAAGTTTGCATGATTTTGGATGTCTACAGTTCCATAAATAAGGCTCAGAAGGCCTTGCGGTTTATTAACCGCTTAGTCAGTTTTTTGAAAGCTATCCATTGCTGAAAACTAGAGCATTGTGTGGGCTCTGGTTGCAGAGAAATTTTGACTCAAAGTTAATCTTTCTTGTTTCAACCCAAAAACTAAAAATCTTAATATGGCCATAACTTCCAAAAGAAGGCTCGTAAGAGGTTGCGGTTAACGTTGTTGAGCAGATAACGGTCAGGCCTTTGCATTGCCGTTCAAAACTCAACTTTTTTTTTCCAATCGATTTTCGAAAAAAAGCATGGACTACCCCCTTATCACTAAAAATGCATTTTTTTACGAAAGTCTCTGGAACCCATTGAAACGTACATATATAGAAAGGTTTTGTCAAATGCAACCAGCACATCCAAAGCAAACCCTTTTATAAGGTCTAGTTTTCGAGATATTTGCATTCAAAGTTAATTTTTTGAGTTATGAATGCTTGTATGACTTTGGATACCTACAGTTCCGCAAATAAGGCTGTGACGTCATTTTTGCTGGCAAAACGCTTAATTAAATTTTCAAGAGCTATCCATAGCTGAAAACTAGAACTTTCTGTGAGGTCTGGTTGCGGGGATATCTTAATTCAAAGTAAATCCATTAAAATCGATTTTTTTGAGTTTTGAAAGTTTGCATGACTTTGGATGTCTACAGTTCCATAAATAAGGCTCGGAAGGCCTTGCGGTTTATTAATTGCTTAGTCAGTTTTTGAAGAGCTATCCATTGCTGAAAACTAGAGCATTGTGTGGGCTCTGGTTGCAGAGGAATTTTGACTCAAAATTAATCTTTCTTCTTTCAACCCAAAAACTAAAAATCTTAATATGACCATAACTTCCAAAAGAAGGCTCGTAAGAGGTTGCGGTTAACGTTGTTGAGCAGATAACGGTCAGGCCTTTGCATTGCCGTTCAAAACTCAACTTTTTTTTTCCAATCGATTTTCGAAAAAAAGCATGGACTACCCCCTTATCACTAAAAATGCATTTTTTTACGAAAGTCTCTGGAACCCATTGAAACGTACATATATAGAAAGGTTTTGTCAAATGTAACCAGCACATCCAAAGCAAACCCTTTTAAAAGGTCTAGTTTTCGAGATATTTGCATTCAAAGTTAATTTTTTGAGTTATGAATGCTTGTATGAATTTGGATGCCTACAGTTCCGCAAATAAGGCTGTGACGTCATTTTTGCTGGCAAATTACTTTATTAGTTTTTCAAGAGCTATCCGCAGCTGAAAACTAGAACTTTCTGTGAGGTCTGGTTGCGGGGATATCTTAGTTCAAAGTAAATCCATTAAAATCGATTTTTTTGAGTTTTGAAAGTTTGCATGACTTTGGATGTCTACAGTTCCATTAATAAGGCTCGGCAGGCCTTGCGGTTTTTTACCCGCTTAATCAGTTTTTGGAGAGCTATCCATTGCTGGAAACTAGAGCATTGTGTGGCCCCTGTTTGCAGAGGAATTTTGACTCAAAGTAAATCTTTCTTATTTCAACCCAAAAACTAAAAATCTTAATATGGCCATAACTTCCAAAAGAAGGCTCGTAAGAGGTTGCGGTTAACGTTGTTGAGCAGATAACGGTCAGGCCTTTGCATTGTCGTTCAAAACTCAACTTTTTTTTTCCAATCGATTTTCGATAAAAAGCATGGACCACCCCCTTATCACTAAAAATGCATTTTTTTACGAAAGTTTTTGGAACCCATTGAAACGTACATATATAGAAAGGTTTTGTCAAATGTAACCAGCACATCCAAAGCAAACCCTTTTATAGGGTCTAGTTTTCGAGATATTTGCATTCAAAGTTAATTTTTTGAGTTATGAATGCTTGTATGACTGTGGATGCCTACAGTTCCGCAAATAAGGCGAAGACGTCATTTTTGCTGGCAAAACGCTTAATGAGTTTTTCAAGAGCTATCCATAGCTGAAAACTAGAACTTTCTATGAGGTCTGGTTGCGGAGATATCTTAATTCAAAGTAAATCCATTAAAATCGATTTTTTTGAGTTTTGAAAGTTTGTATGACTTTGGATGTCTACAGTTCCATAAATAAGGCTCGGAAGGCCTTGCGGTTTATTAACCGCTTAGTCAGTTTTTGGAGAGCTATCCATTGCTGAAAACTAGAGCATTGTGTGGGCTCTGGTTGCAGAGGAATTTTGACTCAAAGTTAATCTTTCTTCTTTCAACCCAAAAACTAAAAATCTTAATATGGCCATAACTTCCAAAAGAAGGCTCGTAAGAGGTTGCGGTTAACGTTGTTGAGCAGATAACGGTCAGGCCTTTGCATTGCCGTTCAAAACTCAACTTTTTTTTTCCAATCGATTTTCGAAAAAAAGCATGGACTACCCCCTTATCACTAAAAATGCATTTTTTACGAAAGTCTCTGGAACCCATTGAAACGTACATATATAGAAAGGTTTTGTCAAATGTAACCAGCACATCCAAAGCAAACCCTTTTAAAAGGTCTAGTTTTCGAGATATTTGCATTCAAAGTTAATTTTTTGAGTTATGAATGCTTGTATGACTTTGGATGCCTACAGTTCCGCAAATAAGGCTAAGACGTCATTTTTGCTGGCAAAACGCTTAATGAGTTTTTCAAAAGCTATCCATAGCTGAAAACTAGAACTTTCTATGAGGTCTGGTTGCGGAGATATCTTAATTTAAAGTAAATCCATTAAAATCGATTTTTTTGAGTTTTGAAAGTTTGTATGACTTTGGATGTCTACAGTTCCATAAATAAGGCTCGGAAGGCCTTGCGGTTTATTAACCGCTTAGTTAGTTTTTGGAGAGCTATCCATTGCTGAAAACTAGAGCATTGTGTGGGCTCTGGTTGCAGAGAAATTTTGACTCAAAGTTAATCTTTCTTGTTTCAACCCAAAAACTAAAAATCTTAATATGGCCATAACTTCCAAAAGAAGGCTCGTAAGAGGTTGCGGTTAACGTTGTTGAGCAGATAACGGTCAGGCCTTTGCATTGCCGTTCAAAACTCAACTTTTTTTTCCAATTGATTTTCGAAAAAAAGCATGGACTACCCCCTTATCACTAAAAATGCATTTTTTTTTTTCGAAAGTCTCTGGAACCCATTGAAACGTACATATATAGAAAGGTTTTGTCAAATGTAACCAGCACATCCAAAGCAAACCCTTTTAAAAGGTCTAGTTTTCGAGATATTTGCATTCAAAGTTAATTTTTTGAGTTATGAATGCTTGTATGACTTTGGATGCCTACAGTTCCGCAAATAAGGCTAAGACGTCATTTTTGCTGGCAAAACGCTTAATGAGTTTTTCAAAAGCTATCCATAGCTGAAAACTAGAACTTTCTATGAGGTCTGGTTGCGGAGATATCTTAATTTAAAGTAAATCCATTAAAATCGATTTTTTTGAGTTTTGAAAGTTTGTATGACTTTGGATGTCTACAGTTCCATAAATAAGGCTCGGAAGGCCTTGCGGTTTATTAACCGCTTAGTTAGTTTTTGGAGAGCTATCCATTGCTGAAAACTAGAGCATTGTGTGGGCTCTGGTTGCAGAGAAATTTTGACTCAAAGTTAATCTTTCTTGTTTCAACCCAAAAACTAAAAATCTTAATATGGCCATAACTTCCAAAAGAAGGCTCGTAAGAGGTTGCGGTTAACGTTGTTGAGCAGATAACGGTCAGGCCTTTGCATTGCCGTTCAAAACTCAACTTTTTTTTTCCAATCGATTTTCGAAAAAAAGCATGGACTACCCCCTTATCACTAAAAATGCATTTTTTTACGAAAGTCTCTGGAACCCATTGAAACGTACATATAACGCACATCCAAAGCAAACCCTTTTATAAGGTCTAGTTTTCGAGATATTTGCATTCAAAGTTAATTTTTTGAGTTATGAATGCTTGTATGACTTTGGATACCTACAGTTCCGCAAATAAGGCTGTGACGTCATTTTTGCTGGCAAAACGCTTAATTAAATTTTCAAGAGCTATCCATAGCTGAAAACTAGAACTTTCTGTGAGGTCTGGTTGCGGGGATATCCTAATTCAAAGTAAATCCATTAAAATCGATTTTTTTGAGTTTTGAAAGTTTGCATGATTTTGGATGTCTACAGTTCCATAAATAAGGCTCAGAAGGCCTTGCGGTTTATTAACCGCTTAGTCAGTTTTTTGAAAGCTATCCATTGCTGAAAACTAGAGCATTGTGTGGGCTCTGGTTGCAGAGAAATTTTGACTCAAAGTTAATCTTTCTTGTTTCAACCCAAAAACTAAAAATCTTAATATGGCCATAACTTCCAAAAGAAGGCTCGTAAGAGGTTGCGGTTAACGTTGTTGAGCAGATAACGGTCAGGCCTTTGCATTGCCGTTCAAAACTCAACTTTTTTTTTCCAATCGATTTTCGAAAAAAAGCATGGACTACCCCCTTATCACTAAAAATGCATTTTTTTACGAAAGTCTCTGGAACCCATTGAAACGTACATATATAGAAAGGTTTTGTCAAATGCAACCAGCACATCCAAAGCAAACCCTTTTATAAGGTCTAGTTTTCGAGATATTTGCATTCAAAGTTAATTTTTTGAGTTATGAATGCTTGTATGACTTTGGATACCTACAGTTCCGCAAATAAGGCTGTGACGTCATTTTTGCTGATTATTCATTTTTCGAGATATTTGCATTCAAAGTTAATTTTTTGAGTTATGAATGCTTGTATGACTTTGGATACCTACAGTTCCGCAAATAAGGCTGTGACGTCATTTTTGCTGGCCTTTGCATTGCCGTTCAAAACTCAACTTTTTTTTTCCAATCGATTTTCGAAAAAAAGCATGGACTACCCCCTTATCACTAAAAATGCATTTTTTTACGAAAGTCTCTGGAACCCATTGAAACGTACATATATAGAAAGGTTTTGTCAAATGTAACCAGCACATCCAAAGCAAACCCTTTTATAGGGTCTAGTTTTCGAGATATTTGCATTCAAAGTTAATTTTTTGAGTTATGAAAGCTTGTATGACTTTGGATGCCTACAGTTCCGCGAATAAGGCTGTGACGTCATATTTGCTGGCAAAACGCTTAATGAGTTTTTCAAGAGCTATCCATAGCTGAAAACTAGAACTTTCTGTGAGGTCTGGTTGCGGAGATATCTTAATTCAAAGTAAATCCATTAAAATCGATTTTTTTGAGTTTTCAAAGTTTGCATGACTTTGGATGTCTACAGTTCCGCAAATAAGGCTGTGACGTCATTTTTGCTGGCAAAACGCTTAATAAGTTTTTCAAGAGCTATCCGTAGCTGAAAACTAGAACTTTCTGTGAGGTCTGGTTGCGGGGATATCTGAATTCAAAGTAAATCCATTAAAATCGATTTTTTTGAGTTTTCAAAGTTTGCATGACTTTGGATGTCTACAGTTCCGCAAATAAGGCTGTGACGT